>JANAVB010044620.1:5517136-6117136 GCA_029216955.1 Iris pallida | reverse complement strand
TCTGGATGGTCCTCTCCGACTGCCCGTCTGTCTGAGGATGATAAGCAGTACTAAACTTGAGCGAGGTGCCCAAGCTAGCCTGCAAACTCCTCCAAAAGTGGGAAGTGAATCGGCTATCCCGATCTGAAACTATGCTCACCGAAACTCCGTGCAATCTCACGATCTGACGAACATACAGCTTAGCCAGCCTCTCCATAGACAAACCCACTTTGAAAGGCAAAAAGTGGGTCGATTTGGTCAATCTATCAACTATGACCCAAACCGCGTCCTTCCCTCCTGACGACCGTGGAAGTCCAGATACAAAGTCTATGGTGATGTGCTCCCACTTCCACTCGGGAATGGGTAGCGGCTGTAGCAATCCACCTGGTCTCAGCCTCTCGGCCTTCACCTGCTGACACACAAGGCAACGAGATACAAACTGAGCTACCTCACGCTTCATGCCATACCACCACACGTGCTCTCTCAGGTCCCTATACATCTTGTTGGCTCCAGGATGCATAGAATATTGAGAGCGATGCACCTCCTGAAGAACCTCCTCCCGAAGCTCTCCACGTGGAACGCACAGCCTAGTACCGTGTCGCAACGACCCGTCTTCGGCTACAGAGAAATCGTCAAGCAAGCCCGTCCTCACCTGCTCCCTGATGCTCCTCAGGGCAACATCATCATACTGCGCTGACCTGACTCTATCCATCAGCTCAGACTGAATCTGCAAATCCCACATCTGGATCTCCATGCCCGGAATGATGACCTCGATACCCAAACTATCCATGTCGGCCAACAAATGACGATCTGTCGTCAAGAACATAGCAACTGGATATCTGCTCAAGGCATCTGCAACTATGTTGGCCTTTCCCGGATGGTACTGCAAGGATATATCGAAGTCCTTCATCAGCTCTAACCACCGCCTCTGCCGCATGTTCAACTCCTTCTGAGTGAACACGTACTTCAAGCTCTTATGATCTGTGAAGATCTCAACTCGCTCTCCGTACAGGTAATGCTTCCATAACTTCAAAGCAAATATAACCGCGGCCAACTCCAGATCATGAGTAGGATAGTTCTTCTCATGAGGACGCAACTGCCTGGATGCAGAGGCAATCACCTTCCCGTGCTGCTGAAGAACACACCCTAAACCCTTTCCGGAAGCATCGCTGAAGATCGAGAACCCACCTGACCCAGATGGCAAAGTCAAGATAGGAGCTGAAGTCAACCTCCTCTTCAGCTCATCGAATGCAGCCTGATACTCAACAGTCCAGACGAACTCCACGTCCTTCCTGGTGAGTCTAGTCATCGGCTCTGTAATCTGCGAGAAGTCCTGGACGAACTTCTGGTAATAGCCAGCCAAACCCAGAAAGCTCTGAACCTCGGCAACTAAACTGGGCGTAGACCAAGACTCCACTGCCGAAATCTTCCTCTGGCCTACTGAAATCCCGTGCTCGGTCACAACATGACCTAGGAACTCCACCTGGTCTAAGAAGAACTCACACTTCGAAAGCTTCCCGTAGAGTTGCTCCCTCCTCAGAGTCTCTAACACAACTCTCAAGTGCTCCTCCTGCGTCTTCGAATAGATCAAGATATCGTCTATGAAGACCACCACGAACTTGTCAAGGTACTAATGGAATACCTTGTTCATCAAGTTCATGAACACGCGGGAGCATTAGTCAATCCAAATGGCATCACTGTAAACTCGTACTGGCCGTACCGAGTCCGAAATGCCGTCTTGGGAATGTCATCCCGCCTCACCTTCAGCTGGTGATATCCGGACCTCAAGTCTATCTTCGAAAAGACCTTTGCCCCACTCAGCTGATCGAATAAGTCGTCGATCCTCGGCAAAGGGTACCTATTCTTGATAGTGACGTTGTTGAGCGCCCGGTAATCAATGCACATGCGAGATGTACCGTCCTTCTTCGACACAAACAGGACTGGCGCTCCCCAGGACGAAGAACTGGATCTGATGAACCCCTTGTCCTGCAGCTCGTCGACTTGCTTCTTCAGCTCTATCAACTCGCTGTTGTTCACCCTATAGACATGCTGTGAAATGGGCTCGGCGCCCGGCACCAAGTCTATAGAGAACTCAATGTCCCTGTCTGGCGACATCCCCGGCAACTCCTCGGGAAAGACATCCGAGAACTCAGCAATCAACGGATGTGGCAAATCCTGCCCCTCCAACAAAGCTCCACAGAATCCAGCCTCCGGCTCCGCTACTCCTCGAGCAAACTCGATCTCTGGCTCTCCCGGTGTCCTAAAAAGAACTCTGCCTCCTCTGCAATCAATGCTAGCATGGTGCATGCTCAACCAATCCATACCAAGTACAATATCGTACCATGGTAGGGGCATTACGAGCAGACACACACTCAAGTCCCGGCCTCTCAGAGTGACTCTCCGCCCCTTGCAAATATTATTAACCAGGATAATACCTCCCCCGGTCATAATCTTGCAAGTCCTACATATATATTCAGCAATAATATTGTGTCTCAAAGCAAAAGAAACAGACACAAAACTATGGGTCGCCCCAGAATCAAACTAGGCGAAAGCAGGGAAAGAATCTAGGAGAACATGACCTGCTACAACATCTCCCACGGGCTCTGCCTCCTCCTCTGCTGCCAAAGCGAACACCCTGCCCGCGGGTGCTCCCTTCTGGTGCTGAACAAAGCGCTGCTGCTGGGTCTGAAGTGGAGGACCCCTCTGCTGAACTGCTGGTCCTCTAGCCGGCTGCGCTCTGTCCTGGCCTCCTCTGACTCCGCGAAAGCGGCAATCCCTCAGCTGGTGATCGGGCGCCCCACAGTAAAGACAGACGCCCAACCTCTTCCTGCAAGCCTCCCTGGTGTGCCCCGGCTTCCCGCAGAAGCCGCACGAAGTAGCCGGTCTCTGGCCCTGTCCCTGGTGCTGCTGGGCACGCGCCGGTGCCTGCTGAATCTGTAACAGAGGCTGCTGCTGCTGGAATGGCCTCTGCTGATGCTGAAAGTGGGGGCGCTTAGTCGGTCCCGCACTGGAACTCGCCCCCATAATATCTCCGCTCCTCTTCGGCTTGAAGCCGAAGTCCTCCTCTGCAATCTGCGCGTCCATCAATATCTGATCGAACGTCGCATCACGACGACCCGAGGTGCGGGTGCGTACTGCATGAATAAGTCTTCTGCGGAACTTACGAGCCTTCAGCCCCTCATCCTGGATCATATCGGGAGCAAACCTGCTAAGGCGAAAGAACTCAGCTGCATACTCGTCCACCGACGAGTTCTCCTACACTAGACCCACGAACTGGCCCTCCAATGCTGTAAGAGCCACGTCCGGGAAGAACTTCTCCTTGAAGAGCCTCCGGAAGTTCTCCCATGTCAGCCCTCTCACCGACGCACGAGGATCCGTACGGTACCATTGTCACACCCCAGAACCAGAATACTGGAGAGCGGGGGCAGACATAGCCAGCTACGTATATGAAATGGAATCCATCTCGCTATACGGTCACGACTGTCTAGATACATGAGGGTTTAACTACAAGCCAACAGTCTCTTAAGGTCATGAACAAGCCTAGTGTCTCAATCACAAGCAAGTAAGTAAAAGTTACAAGATATATGATCATTAAATATACAATAGTAAGGCGTCCCAAACATTACATATTCAGTTGATCATGAAGCTAGTCGTTACAAAATGTCAGAACTAGCAAGAGTTTAGTCATACAAGATCAATCCTAGGATCTGTTAATCATGTTACGGCCCGTAGGCAGACAGTAAGTAAGTGCAATCGAGCTAAACAGGTGCTCGTCGGCTAAACGTCTCAAAAGAATATTTTTATAATAAAGTGGGAGATCAAAATAAACCCACTCGTTGCCAGGGTTCCGTCTAGTGGCCACCATCTGGCTGGAAGGTCGGTAGATCCTCTGGAGCTGCTCCGAAATCTGGCCACACAAAATCAGCTGGGTCAGACCCCAGAAAGAGCAAGTGCCACAAAGGAGACTTCACTTAAGAACTAAAACCATCAAACAGCACAAGATATAAATAAAAGTAAGAACTGGAAATAAAGAAAATACACCAGGATGATATACGACGAGATAACCATGGAACTATTCAGATAACCAGGTTACAACCCGTAAACCAAACAAGAACCGGGGTTGTAACCCTTCGTCTGAACAGAACTTGGAATTCTCACCATTTATCGGTAAAATAAGTACACGCATTCTGGTCATTCAATAATCTGGAACAGGATCAGGGCAAGACTAGACTGGTTAGACTCCATCCAATCACTTCACGGCCAAGCAAGAATTACGGCTTGATACTTTAACTAACTAGGGTTGTCACAAGCCTAATTACTAACAAGATGCAGTGAGATTATTCCATAGCCACAAGCCCTGCAGACCATCCAGGTTACCCGGGTTAAAAGATTAGAGTTGAGTTCAGGTGGGTACATCGTCCAGGAAACGAATGTACCCTTAGGTAGCTTGAAGGGTGCAACACATGACAGTGTGCTAGAAATGTGCCCTACTCGACGGCAGGCTACAGATCCCAAGGCGTGCCCAGGTAACGGGATTGCCTGTAGCTGGGAAATCTCGTCATGACTAATGTATTAATCTAGTTATTAGCCTTAGTCCATTTTAGTAGGTACTCCTGACCGTGGTACTCAGGAGTCCCTGTCCTAGACATGATGCAAGACAGGACTGGTTTATTTATACAAGCACAATCGCCCACGGTATCCAGATTAATTATACAGGTCATGTCATGTCAGGTAGCCGTCGCAATAGCTATTCGAGATAATCATGTCAGGTTATCATGCCAAGTGTACTAGTCAGGAGTGCGCCACGACGGGCCACTATCAGGTCATGTCATGTTACTCATGTCAGGAGTGCACCACTACGGGTCACTATCGTGTCATGCTCAATTATCAATTCCAAACATATCAAGTAAATTTGTGATTATCAAGTTCAGGACAAAAGGCGTAAGGATATAAAATGGACGTAAAATATCTAATAAAATATCAATATACAGGGCTATAGAAGAGCCAAGCTTAAGAAAAATAAAACCGAATCTGACACGCTGACATAAGACCAAGTCAGCCAAAGGCCATACGCTCAGTGCAAAGTCATACGCTCAGTGCAAGTCATACGCTCAGTGCAAGTCATACACTTCAAAAAGGCAGCGTATGAGGTTCATACGGCTCCTTGTCACCCAAGTGAGCGTATGCAAGACATACGCTCCCAAAAGGGCAGCGTATGGACTCCATATGACTCCTTGTCACCCAAGTGAGCGTATGCAAGACATACGCTCCCAAAAGGCAGCGTATGGGGACTGCGCTGTGCTAAAGAGCGCGTGCAACTCAGTGGCACAAGCTAAAAAGCTCGCGCACTGATCACTGTCTTCTCCAAACAGCAAGAACTCCATGGTTGAACCCAAAGCTTCAAAAATCCATAACTTAGTCCAAACAAGTCCAAATCCGACTTTGCAAGGTTCTATCTTGGGTGAAATTCAATTCTCTCCAACATAAGAACATCAAAACCCATAAAAATACAACTTAAATTGATCAAAACCATGCAAAACCGAAAATAGAAGAAACTTAGATCTAGAACAATGGAGGCTCCAAATCACAAAATGTCAAGTTCTAATGTTGATCACCATGGCCTATTCTAGCTAATGGACAAATAAAAAGTGGTTCTCAAGTGGTGGCAAGGTGCACTTGCCTAGACCTCTCTCTTCTCTCTTTGGTAGGTGAAGGGAGTAAATAAGAAAGAAGAAGATGAATAATGAAGAGAGAGAAAGAAGAAATGGCAATAAATATCAAAGGTGGTGGTAGGTAGGGAGGTTTATCCATGGTTCATGATGAACCAAAACAATCCCAACCGAACCAAGCCAACCCGGGCCAAGAATAAACCAAGCCAAGCCAAGAAGGAAATGCCAAGCCAGAAAAAACTAAATAAGGAATCATGCAATACAAGAATAAAATACATACACGTATTCCAAGAATACGTAATACCAACCACAGGCATTACAACTCTACCCACCTTAAAAGAATTTCGTCCTCGGAATTTAATCAAGAGGCTAGAGGAGCAATGACAAGCTACATTAATCACATGCAAGCTATAACTAGGCAGACAATCACTCATTCAAGCAAGGAATCGAAGGCATGAGGCATAAGAAAAACATTATACCTCACGAGTCAAACAAGTCGGGATATCGCGATCGGATATCATCCTCACGCTCCCACGTTGACTCCCCCAAAGAGTGATGACCCCAAGCAACTCGGACTAACTTGATAGTCTTGTTCTTGAGGATCTTCTCTCTCCGGTCCAATATAGACACGGGCCTCTCCTCATACGAAAGGTTGGTACCAACAACCAATTCCGAATGATCCAGGATGTGGCTCGGGTCCGAAATATACCGTCGTAATTGGGATACATGGAACACGTCATGCACCTCGCTTAGCGACGGTGGAAGAGCGAGACGATAGGATATATCTCCTACTCGCTCCAGAATGTCAAACGGTCCTATATACCTAGGACTAAGCTTGCCCCGTACGCCGAAACGAATGACGTCACGGTTAGGCGAAATCCTCAGGAATACATGATCGCCGACCGAAAACTCGAGAGGGCGCCGATGAGAATCGGCCCAATGGCGCTGGCGATCTTGGGCAACTCGAAGATGATCTCTGACTCGCCTGACCACCTCAACTGTCTGGGCAATCATTTCTGGACCGAGCATCTGTCTCTCTCCAACATCATCCCAGGCTAGCGGGGATCTGCACTTCCTACCATACAGTGCCTCGAACGGTGCCATCTGGATACTAGCCTGGAAACTGTTGTTGTACGAGAATTCCACCAGGTGCAAGTGATCTTCCCATGAACCACCAAAGTCAAGTGTACAAGACCGCAACATGTCTTCAAGAGTCTGGATCGTGCGCTCCGACTGGCCATCTGTCTGCGGGTGATATGCTGAACTGAACTGGAGATGAGTTCCCAAACTCTCTTGCAAGCTACGCCAAAAGTGCGACGTAAATCTTGAATCTCGGTCCGAGGTGATACTGACTGGCACACCGTACAATCTGACAATCTGCCTGAGGTACATCTCTGCTAACTGAGCCGTCGACTGACCAACTCTGAATGGAAGAAAGTGAGCCACTTTCGTGAGCCTGTCAACTATAACCCAGATAGCATCTCTACCAGCTGGGGATCTAGGTAGTCCAGTCACAAAATCCATGGTCACATGCTCCCACTTCCATTCTGGAATCGGTAAGGGCTGAAGAAGTCCAGCTGGTCTCTGATGTTCGGCTTTAACTTGTTGGCAAACCAAACACCGAGAGATAAACCGGGCTATCTCCCGTTTCATGCCATTCCACCAGAAATGCTGCCGGATATCACGGTACATCTTCGTACTGTCCGGATGGATGGAATACTGCGAACTGTGCGCTTCTGACATGATCTCCTACCGGATATCTCCGCTGGGTACACAAAGACGCTTACCATGTCGAAGTGTACCATCCTTATGAATGCATAACTCTGGTCTTCGTCCTGCCTCACACTCTGCTCTGAGTTGCTGAAGCTTGGAATCTGCCGACTGCGCCATCTGGATCCTCTCGACTATAGTGGACTGAACTTGCATACTGGCCATCAAGGCCACACTGGAAGGAAGAACAACTTCAATACCCATCTTCTGAAGATCGACTAACAATTCTGGCTGCGCTGTTAGAAAATAAACACCCGCTCTCCTGCTCAATGTATCCGCAACAACATTGGCCTTCCCAGGATGATACTGCAGGTTGACATCATAATCCACAAGAAGCTCCAGCCACCTTCTCTGACGCATGTTAAGATCCTTCTGGGTGAAAACATACTTCAGTCTCTTGTGGTCGATGAAAATCTCCACCCTGTCTCCATACAAGTAGTGCCTCCACAACTTAAGTGCAAACACCACTGCTTCCAGCTCCAAGTCATGGGTTGGGTAATTCCTCTCATGATCACGAAGTTGTCGTGACGCATAAGCTATTACCTTCCCATGCTGCATCAGAACACATCCTAAACCTCTGCCTGAAGCATCACAGTACACTGAGAATCCTCCGGTCCCATCTGGAAGCGTGAGAATATGAGCTGTTATCAGGCCTCGCTTCAACTGCTCAAAAGAACTCTGACACTCTGCTGTCCAAGCAAACTGCGCATCCTTGTGGGTCAACTGCGTCAATGGCGCTGAAATTAGAGCAAAATCCGAAACAAACCGCCGGTAGTAGCCGGCCAATCCAAGAAAACTACGAACCTCTGCAACTGTGCTGGGCACTGGCCATGACTCAATAGCTACAATCTTCTGGGGATCCACTTCTACTCCTCCTCTGGTGATGATATGACCCAAGTACGAAATGCGATCGAGCCAGAACTCGTATTTACTGAACTTGGCATATAACTGGTGCTCTCTGAGGATCTGAAGAACTATACGGAGATGCTGCTCATGCTCCACCTCACTCTTGCTGTAGACCAGAATGTCATCTAAGAACACAATCACAAACTGATCCAAGTAAGGCATGAAGATGCGATTCATGAGGTCCATGAATACTGCCGGCGCATTGGTTGCTCCAAAAGGCATAACAAGGAATTCCCAATGCCCATATCTCGATCTAAAAGCTGTCTTCGGGATGTCCTGCTCTCTGACTCTGATCTGATGATAACCTGAGCGCAAATCAATCTTCGAGAATACTGAAGCCCCCTTGAGTTGATCAAACAAGTCATCTATCCTCGGAAGAGGGTATCTGTTCTTGATTGTCACTGAGTTCAAGGTACGATAATCAATACATAACCTGGATGTACCATCCTTCTTTTTCACAAGAAGCATCGGGGCTCCCCAAGGCGATCCACTAGCACGAATGAATCCCTTGGTTCTAAGCTCTTCAATCATCTTGTACAATATCTCCAACTCTGACGACGCCATCCTGTAGACTTTCTCTGACACTGGGACTGTCCCGGGAATCAAGTCTATAGTGAACTCGATCTCCTGCTCCGGAGGCATACCTGGAAGTTCTTCTGGGAAAACATCTGGAAACTCCTCGACTATCCTGGGCAACTGAACTGCTGCTACTGCCATCCGCAATACTGGAGGAGATGACTCAACTTTGCCTCGAGAGAAAGAAAACTCTAGCTCGCCTGGAATGCTAAAAACAACCCTGCCAATGTGGCAGTCTATCCTAGCATACTGGTTCCTCAACCAATCCATCCCTAGGACTACATCATAATCGGCCATCGGAAACTCTATCAATCTAGCGGGGAATTCTCTACCGCTAACTACGATTCGACACGAGAAAAACACCCTATCTACTCCCACAAGTCTGTTACCAGTAAGTATATTAAGCCTTACTGATAATGACTCGGGCTCCAATCCTACCCGTGTCGCGAATCGTACAGACATAAATAAATGCAATGCACCAGAATCAAATAAAGCTGAAGCTGGAAAGGAGTTGACGAGAATAGTACCTGCCACTACCTCTTTTGGTGCCAATCCTTCCTCCACGGTCATCACCATAGCCTGACCGTGCCCTCGGGGTGCTGGTCCCCTCTGCTGAAATCCTCGCTGCCTGCTCTGACTCTGGGCTTGGACTTGTGCATACTGCTGGAGGTTCTGCTGCTGGAACACTTGGGTCTGAGGCGGCAAGGGCCTCGGCAATGGATACTGCTGCTGCTGGACCGGAGCTGGTCCTCTCACCGAAGAGCTAGAAAGGTTGGACGATAATGAACCACCCCTATTCGGGCAGGATCCAACCCTATGGTCTAGTGCTCCACAAGCCAGACACAATCCCTGTGCCCTGCGACATTCTGCCACCACATGGCCTGGCTTCCCACAATGAGAACAACCCACTGTGGAAGATTGCTTCTGCTTCTGCTGCTGAGGGTACGTCGGAGTTGAATGCTGAACCGACGTTACTGAGGCCGCTCGCCTCGGAGCTCCAATAGTCAAGGCTCTGGCTGCCAGGGCCGGTGCTGAAGACTGATTCATCTGGCCGTGAGATCTCTTCCGACCTCCGGTCCTGTCCACAATCCTCTGGTAGGTATACTCATGCCTCCGAGCTGCTCTCAAGACTGCATCAAAAGTCTGATGTTCAAACTGCTCAACTGCCAACAAGATCTCCAGGTGAAGTCCCTGCTGGAATCGCTGGGCTATATCATACTCGGTTGCCACCAAAGTGGGAGCAAACCGACTGAGTCTGGAAAACTCGGCCGCATATCCGTCGACCGTCCTGCCTCCTTGCTTCAGATTGGTAAACCTCGTCTGCAGATCATACCGAGCCACGGCATCGAAATACTTGGTCTGGAATCTCTCTCTGAATACTGCCCAAGCAATAGGTACTGCTAATCCAACGGCCTGCGCTGCCCACCAGCTGCGGGCAAGATCTAACAACTGCAGGCGCACAACGGCCACCTTCTCGTTCTCTGGGGTCCTGGCTGCTTCTAGAATCACCTCTGTGTCCTGAAGCCATGCATCTGCCGCGATAGCATCTTCACTACCGTCGAAGAATGGAGGGTTCAAGCGCTTGAAGCTGTTGGCCGCGCTGTTACCCTGATGACCACCCCGGGTCAAAGCATCCGTCACTGCCTATTCCAAGGTATCTCCACGACGATCTTGAGAAGCTATCAAGGTCCTGACAAGTCCTACCAAAGTGCCGTCATCATGTTCTACAGGTTGAACTGGCTGGACTGGTGGCTCTCCGCCAGAAGATACGAGTCTGGAGGCTACTCCGGAATGCTGGACTTGATCTCTAGGTTGCTGCTGGTCCGCGGAAGGTGCTCCGTCTTGCTGGTCGGTAGGACCACGAACAATGCCACTGAAGAAGACGACATAGGGAACAATAAGGAAGGACCAGGACAGATCAACGATACAAGTATATGATCAGGACAAGAATCCAGGGATTCAGAAGATACGAGCAGAGATCAAGGACGAATACTGATTGAGACATCTATTCAGTAAACCCTCACATATCTTGATTTACAAGACCTGCATGGGCCACCACTTAAACCATGTCACGCCCCAGAACCAGAATACTGGAAAGCGGGGGCAGACATAGCCAGCTACGTATATGAAATGGAATCCATCTCGCTATACGGTCACGACTGTCTAGATACATGAGGGTTTAACTACAAGCCAACAGTCTCTTAAGGTCATGAACAAGCCTAGTGTCTCAATCACAAGCAAGTAAGTAAAAGTTACAAGATATATGATCATTAAATATACAATAGTAAGGCGTCCCAAATATTACATATTTAGTTGATCATGAAGCTAGTCGTTACAAAATGTCAGGACTAGCAAGAGTTTAGTCATACATGATCAACCCTAGGATCTGTTAATCATGTTACGGCCCGTAGGCAGACAGTAAGTAAGTGCAATCGAGCTAAACAGGTGCTCGTCGGCTAAATGCCTCAAAAGAATATTTTTACAATAAAGTGGGAGATCAAAATAAACTCACTCGTTGCCAGGATTCCGTCTAGTGGCCACCATCTGGCTGGAAGGTCGGTAGATCCTCTGGAGCTGCTCCGAAATTTGGCCACACAAAACCAGCTGGGTCAGACCCCAAAAAGAGCAAGTACCACAAAGGAGGCTTCACTTAAGAACTAAAACCATCAAACAGCACAAGATATAAATAAAAGTAAGAACTGGAAATAAAGAAAATACACCAGGATGATATACGACGAGATAACCATGGAACTATTCAGATAACCAGGTTACAACCCGTAAACCAAACAAGGACCGGGGTTGTAACCCTTCGTCTGAACAGAACTTGGAATTCTCACCATTTATCGGTAAAATAAGTACACGCATTCTGGTCATTCAATAATCTGGAACAGGATCAGGGCAAGACTAGACTAGTTAGACTCCATCCAATCACTTCACGGCCAAGCAAGAATTACGGCTTGATACTTTAACTAACTAGGGTTGTCACAAGCCTAATTACTAACAAGATGCAGTGAGATTATTCCACAGCCACAAGCCCTGCAGACCATCCAGGTTACCCGGGTTAAAAGATTAGAGTTGAGTTCAGGTGGGTACATCGTCCAGGAAACGAATGTACCCTTAGGTAGCTTGAAGGGTGCAACACATGACAGTGTGCTGGAAATGTGCCCTACTCGACGGCAGGCTACAGATCCCAAGGCGTGCCCAGGTAACGGGATTACCTGTAGCTGGGAAATCTTGTCATGACTAATGTATTAATCTAGTTATTAGCCTTAGTCCATTTTAGTAGGTACTCCTGACCGTGGTACTCAGGAGTCCCTGTCCTAGACATGATGTAAGACAGGACTGGTTTATTTATACAAGCACAATCGCCTACGGTGTCCAGATTAATTATACAGGTCATGTCATGTCAGGTAACCGTCGCAACAGCTATTCGAGATAATCATGTCAGGTTATCATGCCAAGTGTACTAGTCAGGAGTGCGCCACGACGGGCCACTATCAGGTCATGTCATGTTACTCATGTCAGGAGTGCACCACTACGGGTCACTATCGTGTCATGCTCAATTATCAATTCCAAACATATCAAGTAAATTTGTGATTATCAAGTTCAGGACAAAAGGCGTAAGGATATAAAATAGACGTAAAATATCTAATAAAATATCAATGTACAAGGCTATAGAAGAGCCAAGCTTAAGGAAAATAAAACCGAATCTGACACGCTGACATAAGACCAAGTCAGCCAAAGGCCATACGCTCAGTGCAAAGTCATATGCTCAGTGCAAGTCATACGCTCAGTGCAAGTCATACGCTTCAAAAAGGCAGCGTATGAGGTCCATACGGCTCCTTGTCACCCAAGTGAGCGTATGCAAGACATACGCTCCCAAAAGGGCAGCGTATGGACTCCATACGACTCCTTGTCACCCAAGTGAGTGTATGCAAGACATACGCTCCCAAAAGGCAGCGTATGGGGACTGCGCTGTGCTAAAGAGCGCGCGCAACTCAGTGGCACAAGCTAAAAAGCTCGCGCACTGCTCACTGTCTTCTCCAAACAGCAAGAACTCCATGGTTGAACCCAAAGCTTCAAAAATCCATAACTTGGTCCAAACAAGTCCAAATCCGACTTTGCAAGGTTCTATCTTGGGTGAAATTCAATTCCCTCCAACATAAGAACATCAAAACCCATAAAAATACAACTTAAATAGATCAAAACCATGCAAAACCAAAAATAGAAAAAACTTAGATCTAGAACAATGGAGGCTCCAAATCATAAAATGTCAAGTTCTAATGTTGATCACCATGGCCTATTCTAGCTAATGGAAAAATAAAAAGTGGTTCTCAAGTGGTGGCAAGGTGCACTTGCCTAGACCTCTCTCTTCTCTCTTTGGTAGGTGAAGGGAGTAAATGAGAAAGAAGAAGATGAATAATGAAGAGAGAGAGAAAGAAGAAATGGCAATAAATATCAAAGGTGGTGGTAGGTAGGGGGGTTTATCCATGGTTCATGATGAACCAAAACAATCCCAACCGAACCAAGCCAACCCGGGCCAAGAATAAACCAAGCCAAGCCAAGAAGGAAATACCAAGCCAGGAAAAACTAAACAAGAAATCATGCAATACAAGAATAAAATACGTACACGTATTCCAAGAATACGTAATACGAACCACAGGTATTACAACCATGTCAGCGCAATGTCGAAGAATCGGCTGGCTGCGGCCGAAACCCAAAGTGCTCTAGGAAGCTCTGCCAGCTCCATGCTCCGCAGTACATCCTCTAGCCAGTCGTCTGCATAAAGGATGCCCTCCGTGCCTGTGAAGTCCCTGGAGCTCATCTTCCTAAAGTCTAGTACTGTCCCCGGCCTGGACTGCTGCTGGTACGGCTACTGGCCAGTAGGGCCCTGTACCGTACCCGGTGCCACTCTCTCCACTGCTGCCAGTACAAGCTGATGCGAGTTCTCCATACTCTGCCTCAGCATCTCGATCTGACGGTGTGACGCCTCCGACTGGCGCTGCGACGCCTCTGCCTGGGCCCGCTGTGTCTCCATCATCTGCTGTAGAAGAAGGAACATATGATGTGTATCCGTCGGTATCGGTGGTGGTGGCGGCAGTATCTCTGGAACAACGGCCGTAACCCTCTGGGGTGGAGGTGGTAGACCTCCCTGTGCAACTGCCGGGGTCTCCGAGATAGTGGAATCACTGGGGACAGTCTCGTGAACCTCCTCCTCAGTCTGATCAGATCTCTCAGGCAAGCTACTCGATCCAGTGGCCTACGGGTGCGTCTTCGTCATCCTGGAGACGAATTGAAACAAAGAGATCAATATGGCACATGAATAGATTTATCAAAGAAGGATAGTTAATTTAATACAAGGTGAATAATCATGATAATCAAAAGATCGGAAATTCCTAGGTGTGATTGAGAAACTCCTATCATGTCCTAGGTCCTACGTCCTAATTGCAGGCTCGTAATTAGTACTCTAAGTCGAGCACCATTACGAGATCGCACTAATTGCGACACTGACCTGCGTGGGCCACCACAAAAATATGTCACGACCCGCACCCTTATGAGGGGCACGAGCACGTGGGTACGTCCAGCCTACGCCGCAGTATCGGCGGTAGAACGCTGTATATAACGCCTGTAAATACTACGACTAGTAGTATAAAGGTACTTGTACAGTATATACTCTCCGAATGGAGGTGACATATCAATACAGTCTCAATCACAGAATAAAACTAAGGTAGATAGCTCAGAAAGAGAACATGTGATAGATGAAAGAGTAAATAAGTCCAGAGTCCAATACAAGCCCAGATATATACAACATCACAGGGTCTCAAAATATAATGTAGAAGCTACAGTCTGATAAAGCTAGCTGGATCGCAGTCCAGTCAAACCTAGCTAATCTACACTACTCTGGAAGTACAAAATCTAGTGGCTCTACTATAAGGCCACGATCCAAGGCTACTCCATCTGACTCGAGCCCATAATAGGTCGAGCAGTCCGACTCAGAATCATCTGTAATATATCATAACGGTATCCTGTCAGGAAAATGAGCAAGTACAAGCACTAACAGTAGTTCCATGTGAATTGACAAATTCTATAAGAGACAGTATAATGAACTACAAGACAAAGATATATGAAGACTTGGGAACCGTTCGGAAGCCGAGTTACAACCCTTAAACCAAACAAGGACCGGGGCTGTAACTTTTCTTCCGAGCAGAACTTAGTCTCCAAATCAAGGTACAATGTAAAGGCAAGTAGAGCATGTGAGTAACTGTATATCATGGCATGGTGAGAAAATACTGAATGTAGAACAGAGCAGGATATACGATAAGATAAAGTAAATATAAAATGTGACTTGAATTATTAGAGCGATATGTGATCGGCTTGAGATAAGTGACAGGACAGGCTATCCACTTGGCCCGGCAATCCGCGGTGACCTCAACGGAAAGTCATGCCGGCCAACCTGGATAACGAGCACAAGGCAAAAGGATCTCGCTACACCCTTCGTGAGGGAAGAGTGGCGCGAGCACATGAATAGTGACAGGGTGGCTTGGATCACATAGCCCCTAATAATTTCCCATCCCCGAATAGTACAATGGATCTGGACATGACACGTCATGGCACGTGATTCCGTAAGAGGGTAGCAAATCTCCTTAGAAATCGGTGTCTATACAAGTACATGGAACAAGACAGGAAGTGTACCAATATACCCAGAAATCCAGGAACAACATCTCATGTCATGATCCAACGTGTACTAGTCCGTGAACTATCGTGACTGAGAATCAAGTAAGACACTACGACTGAATCGGATATAGCAGATATCAAGACAATGAAAACTATCAGTGAATGTACTCGCCTGCTGTCCTGAGCTGTAGGGTATATCAATGCTCAGAGCGGTAATCAGAAACCTAAATATGAGATACTGTATGTTAATTTAGGTTTAAACAAGTTTACGAATGATTCACAATGAATGATATGCAATCTAGGTCAAACTAGGTCCTCGCCTGCCATTGCTGCACCGATCCGCCCGGGCGACTTGGTTCGCCCCTTCTTGTCATCTGTCGCCCTTTGTTACCCCTTCCGTTCCAACTTTGCCGTTCCATATTGTTCCTACGGCCAGCAACTGTAGGCTTCTTCCTCCTCCTTACCGTCGTCCAACCCCCCTCAGCCGTCGGTCCGCCCGTTAGTTCCCCGTCAGCAGCTCTCTCTTCCGCCTCATGAACTCCAGGATCCCAGGCTAGACGCCCTAACCCTAAATCGTCTCCTCCCACTGCCATTTTTTAACAATATATATATATATATATATATATATATATATATATATATATATATATATATATATATATATATATATAAGCTTGGAAACGGCTCAAAAATGTGCCGTCTAAGCCATTTGTTTATCACATACTAATTAACAATAAAAAATATAACCATTATAATAAACTACCACCGTGAAATATGTATATCCTAAAAATAATTTGAAAATCATTATAATAAATGTATAAATAACTTAAAATCCTTATAACTATTTAAACATATATCTAAATCTCTCTCTCTCTCTCTCTCTCTCTCTCTCTCTCTCACACACACACACACACACACACACACACACACATATATATATATATATATATAAGTTAAAATATATTTAATTTTAAACTAACTACATGTTATTATCTAAATATATATCCAAAATTCTAAAAAACAAATTTTAATTAAAATATATTAAATATTTAAACTAACTACATGGTGTTATCTTAAAATATATCTAAATATACAAAGAACACATTTTAATAAAAATATATTAAATATTTTAACTCTATTTAAACCAACTACATGATATTATCTAAACATATATACAAAATTCTAATTTCATTTTTTTTGATGCACATGCATTTCACGTGCATTACTAGTATTTTACAATTGATGTCAACATTGATGGCAAGTTTTTCCTTCCTACTTTTTAGGGCCTGTTTGGTAAATCGTATTTGGAGGTGGGATTTGAATTTTTATGGATTTGGAGAGAAATCCATGGAATCCTATGTTTGGTTGGAGATGGATTTGGATATGGAAAGTATGACAAAATCCAGAACTTGATTTGGTTGGATTTGGAAGGAAAAAATTAGTTATTCTTTAATAATATTGTTAAAAATTAGTTATTCTTTAATAATTTTGTTAAAATATTTATTATTTAATAATTTCGTTAAAAATTAGTTAATTAATAAAAAACTAACTAATAGTTAGTTATCATAATTATATTCTAAGTTAATAATTTATTAATTAATAATTTTATTATTTAATAATTTATAATAATCCTAATTAATAATTTATTACTTTATTAATCATAATTATAATAATTTTATTAATCATAACCATAATCTTAATTAATAATTTATTAATTAATATCTAATTATAATCATAATGAATAATCTATTAGTATTATTGTAATATTAATTAATAATTTGTTACTAACTATTTTATGATAATCTTAATTAATAATATTTTAATCACGATTACAATCATATTTTATGATAATTTAATTAATATTTTACTAATCATCATTATATTAATTTATAATTATTATTTTTAAAATATTTAATTTATAGTTAATTAAAAACTAACTAATATTTATTTAAAAATTAACTAATCATTAATTATTAATTTTATAATTATAATAATCGTTATTTATTTAAAAATTATTAATCGTTAATTATTAATGTTAATTATTAAAAATTATTAATTGTTAATTATTAATTACCAATCGTTAATTAAAAATTACTAATCGTTAATTATTAATTATTAATGATTAATTATAATTTATAATTATTAATAGTTATTTATTAACCATTATTTATTTAAAAATTAACTAATTGTTAATTATTAATTTTAAAATTAATAATAACTAATCGTTAATTATTAATTATTAATTTTATAATTAATAATAACTATAATTAATCATAATTAATTAATAGTTTAATTATTGATCATGACTATAATTTAGTTATTAATCATAAATCCAAATTCTATGTTTGGTTGGAGTTGGATTTGGACTTGGATTTGGATTTTGAAATCCATGATTTGGATTTGGATTTTCAAATCCAAATCCAAATCCAAATCCAAAATCCAAATCCATTTACCAAACAAGCCCAAAATAACATTTATGGTGGAGAACTCACTTTTCTTAATTAAGTTTAGTTTATATAAATCAAAAGATACAAAATATACAAAACAGATAATTAGGTTTTTTAGTTTCCAAAATTTTTATTTGTTAAACACGTCCCCAGAAAGAGAGGAAAAAAAATGTATATAGTACCGGGCCGGTATGTCAGTGGTATGGTTTGTGTGTGCACATACCTCAACAGAAGTGGCAGTCTCTTTCATGTAATTAAAGCTGCACCAATGTTTTGTTCACGTGCACAGCGTGTACACGCCTAAGCTTCCAGCATAAGGGAGCTATTTACCAAAGTTGCAGGGATCGGAACGAAAATTTCCCTTCCTCTCTTTTTTCCCCCTCTACTTCCACCCCGACCTCGTTCCGCCATTCCTCTTCGACCAGCGATCAAAATTTAGTGAGACATTTTTTTTTCCTTAACATTTAGTCCTTTTTTTTTTCTCTCAATATTTATATGTATGTTCCATTCTTCCTCGATTCTTTTCTTAATCTTAGCTTGCGTTTAGGGCTGGCCATCCCTATTTTATAATGCACGCCACCTGTTTGTAGAAATGCGCCTGTGACTGCTTTCATGGACTTGATTGTTTTGATCAGCACAAGAAGACCCTTTTATTTTGTTTAGCAATCTTTAATTGTACTAGTTGTCTATAAAGTTTTTTTTTTTTGGTTGCATAGTGATTCCTATTTTTCTCTTGTAGTTAACTAATTATTCAATGAGGTGGTTGAAGCAATTGTGCTGCTCCCGGCAACACGTCGTCTCCAGAAGCCACGGCGGCACGATAAGCGCTCGCACGGTGCCACAACTTCCTTCGATCGTATCTTATTGCTCCGGGAGCCCCGACCCACAGGGAAAATATTCGATTGGTAGGGACTGGCTAGTGAAGCTCTGGCGTGAAGAGAAAATAAAGAGGGTCACAAGTAAAAGGACACAAGTGAATAGTAGGAATGTCCGGACCGGGAATGGTGTGGTCGAGCCGTCACTTTTTCAACTGCCGTTTGTGAAGGCGTTCTTAACTAGGGAAGCTCCAGTTGAAGAAGGACGGCGAAAGGCTGCTGCTAGGCAGCCTCCTGTTAGTCAGTATGCAGGAGGTTATCCGTCCCCAACTTCTTCCCAAGAGGCAAGTGGTAACTAATTACCCGGTGTTTTAGTTGCTAAACTCGTGTTCACCGAACTAGTACAATAACAAATAAGCTTTATCTGAAGTTTTTGGAGTCTCCTAGACTATATATATTTCTGATGCGTGTATATAGTGCCAATTTTCGACACGTATGCACATTTCCAATACCAGTACCTTTCTCGAGAATGCTCTGCACCCTTTGGCTGACAGGTTGGGAAGGTGCCGGTGCCCTCCTCCGTGGGCGCTAATCCTGGCCACCTGTCACCCGAAGAAGCCACTGCGCATTCACATGAAACGCCTGTTCAAGGAGCATTTCTCTTTCCAGTAATCTGGTATGCTTATTTGAAAAATGATGTCGCAAAATGACCACAAGAGCCTCTCTCCTTTTATGCTTTGGTATAAAAATGAGTGGGATTTATGATCTATTATACTATATCCTTGTTATGCTATACATCAATACCACCATATTAATAATATTTTTATTTAGTTCAATATATGATCCAATCTCTTTTCCCCCATGGAGGAACCTTGCCATCGTAGTTGGTTTCTCTTTGGACTTCAGTGTGATCTATTTAGGTTAAATAATTATATTCACAAAAGCAGCAAATCCTTTACTTTTGTCCAGACTTAAAGAAGAAGAGCGAGGACAAGGGTAGGGTATAAAGAGTTATGGTGAGGATAACGAATAAATTGGAGAATCGCTTTCCGAAAAATGAGAGTGGAAGGTGCTGTAGCAAGATGATGCTGACTATACTGATTGTGGAGAATGATATGGAAAGATATCATATGATGATATAATCTGTCTGAGAGTCTTCCTTGTTTGGACATCTAATGTTAGTAACTCTTTAACTTGTATAGCAATTAAGTTGTCCTTAAGGTGTGTGGATATATGAAATTTTTCAGTCTGGAGTGAGCATACCTTCAGTAGGCAGAAACAAAAGATTACTAGTTTTCACAATATTGCTTGAATACTTCCCTTAGTTTTTCTTGGTAACCTCCAAATGCAAGAAAAATCCATGATACAAACAGATATAAGTTAATGTTTTGCATTCTTTAGAATACTTGCCATGCCCATTGTAGAGAGGAAAATAATGGATGATTTATTAATCGTGAGAGACTACATATATATAGGAGAGGTTAGCTCCTCACCTATTGTTCTAAGCAATGTGGGACTAAAGTCCACTAACTAATAGTTCTAATATAACACTTAACACCATCCCTCAAGCTGGAGCATAGATGTCAATCATGTCCAGCTTGTTACATAGAAATTGAACCCGAGAACCCAAAAGAGGTTTTGTGAAGATATCAGCTATCTGGTCGCCAGTCCTTACATGTTAAAATTTTATCACTCCCTTTGTATACTCATTACGAACAAAGTGGATATCAATTTCAATATGCTTCGTCCGTTCATGAAATACGGGATTGGTGACAATATGAATAGCAGATTGGTTATCACACCATAGATCTGTCGCTTGAGATCCTGCGTCTTCTCCCAGTTTTTGTAAAATATGCTTCATATATAATACCTCTGATGTGCCATGAGCAATGGCTCGATATTCTGCTTCTAAACTTGAGCTTGCTATCACACTTTGTTTCTTGTTCTTCCATGATACTAGATTTCCGCCAATAAATACTATGTAGTCAGATGTAGATTGTCTATCTGTCAGGCTTGCTCCCCAATCAGCATCAGTAAAACACTCAATACGAGTGTGTCCATCATTCTCTATTTGAATTTCTTTTCCTGCATTCTTAACTAGATAACACAGGATTCTGAGAACTGTCTACTAGTGTGGAACTCTTGGAGAAGCCATAAATCTACTTGCAATACTCATTGCGAAAGAAATGTTAGGACGAGTCATGACCGCCAAGTAGTTGAGTTTTCCAACTACTCGACAATATGATATGGATTGGTCATCATGACCCCTCCGTCTGGAAGTAACTTTGCCCCTGGATCCATAGATGATGTTGCTCTCTTGGCTTGCATCAT
The DNA here is from genome assembly GCA_029216955.1 of Iris pallida. Lineage (NCBI taxonomy): Eukaryota > Viridiplantae > Streptophyta > Magnoliopsida > Asparagales > Iridaceae > Iris > Iris pallida. The sequence continues at coordinate 6,095,968 of JANAVB010044620.1, read as the reverse complement.
GCCTGCATCATTTAGTATGTCCAGCATATACTTTCTTTGGGACATTACAATGTTCTGCTTACTCCGTGTGACCTCAATGTCCAAGAAATAGTTTAAGGATCCCATATCCTTGGTTTGAAATTGTTCTTCCAGAAATTTCTTGAGGCCTGCAATATCCTGACTGTCGTCTCTTGTGATTACAATATCATCAACATAGACACCAAGTAGTATCCTTCCAGCTGATGTCTTTCAGTAGAATACAAAATGATCCTTCTTTGATTGACACAGACCAAACTGAGTAACCACATGTGTAAATCGACCAAACCATGCACGGGGTAATTGTTTTAGACCATAGAGGACCTTCCTCAGATGACACACTTTATCCTCCCTTGCAACGAACCCAGGAGGTTGCATCACGTATACCTCTTCATCAAGATTTCCGTGGAGGAAAGCATTCTTGATATCCAGTTGAAGCAACGGCCAGTCATAGCTAACAGCCAAGGCCATGAGGACACGAACAAACATCATTTTAGTAACATGAGAGAAGGTATCGAAGTAATCCTTATCATAGGTTTGAGAATATCCTTTGACCACCAGACGAGCCTTTAGGCGATCAAGAGAGCCATCTGGTTTCACCTTGATCGTGAATACCTATTTGCAACCTACTGCCTGTTTACCAGTAGGTAAATCGACCAAGTCCCAAGTATGGTTCTTCCTGAGAGCTTTCATCTTCTCGTTCATAGCAGCATGCAAACCGGGATGTTTGAGACCCTCCTCAGCGGTCTTGGGAATCTGAATCCCATCAATAGTAGCCACCAAAGACTGAGTGTGGCTGGTAAGTCATTTGTAGTTTTCAACATACAATGGATGATCACGATAGGCACGACGAGGACGATCTGGAGGCGGAATAGCCAGAGCTGCTGGCGGAACCGGTGGAGCTGCTGGTGGAACAGGTGGAGGCGACTCAGTGGAGCTAGAGGAGGATGAATCTGTAGGCATCAATAGTGATGTTTGAGTGGGTGACGTCGGCACTGACTGAATCGGTGTATGCGGACTATCGACCCGGGGAACTGACTCGGTAAGGGAGGGCACCCGTACGAGGGACTGTTGTGTTTGATCAAGAAATATCAGAAAATTCTCTTCTGGATAAACTTAGGAAATCGGATCCGTTGTTTGTGGAAGTGGAGAAAATTCAGTTTCAACAAAGATGACATCTCGAGTGAATTTTTTTTTTTTAAGACCGGAGAAAAATATCGGTACCCTTTCTGATCTTTAGGATACCCAAGAAGAATACATTGTGTTACCTTAGGATTTAATTTAGAAAGAGTCGGTCGAGTATCATGAACATAGCATAAGCAACCAAAATTTTTGAGAGATAGAGGAAATGACTCTCGTCTTGGATATAGCCTATAAAAGAGAGTATTACCATTGAAAACTGACGATGGCATGCGATTAATAAGATAACAAGTGGTAAGAATCGCATCCGACCAAAATTTTTTGGGAGTACGTGCTTGAAACATAAGAGCACGTGTTATTTCCAAGAGATGACGATTCTTGTGCTCGGCCATACCATTCTATTATGGTATGTACGGACAATAAGTTTGGTGGATGATGCTATTGCGGGACAGATGATTATCGAGCTTACAAGACAAATACTCACGATCATTGTCACTCCGAAGAATTTTGATAGGAACACCAAATTATGTTTTGATTTTGGCATAAAAATTGTACCAAATATTAAATAATTCGGAGTGATTTTTCATTAGGTAAACAAAAGTGACACGTGAATAATCATCAACAAATGTAATAAAGTACTTAAAATCCATTATTGATTCAACCGGACAAGGCCCCATATATCATAATGTACCAGCTCAAAAGGAGCTGCAACTTTAATAGGACTCACCAGATATGGAATCCAGTGTTGCTTAGCTAAACTACACGACTCACAATGAAAGGAAGCATAAATATCTAAAGAAAGGTACATTTTTTGGAGAGTTTGGATAGATGGATATCCTAACTGACAATGTAACTTGAAATGATCGAGTTTCACGCTGGCACAGATAACAGAAGAAGGTACGTCAAACAGATACAAGCCTTCAGCCACATGCCCCTTACCGATAGTCTTCTAACTTTCTCAGTTTTCAGGTTCTGAAAAACACACCCATCAGGAAAAAATGTTATCGAGCAGTGCAGTTCACGAGTAATTTGACTAATGAAAATTAAACTGAACAGGTTCCTAGGTGTAAGCAATACAGAATTGAGCGACAGTCCGGAAGAAAGACTGGCACTTCCACGTCCTCAGACTGTCAGGGAACCTCTTAAGTCCACTAACTAATAGTTCTAATATAACACTTTTGGTCACGGTATCAAAGCAATACAGAATTTATCTTTTCTTACGTGATTTGTTACTCCGATTTCTATATTTGGTCACGGCTTAGCACATATTATGGCAACTTCTTTTGTATATATGAGGTTGCGGGAGTATATACTTCTACTGAACCCCTTTGTGGCTTGGGGTATAGAGAGCGAGTTTCTCCATTGTCTTCGCCTTCTCATCACTGGAGATGCAACGACTTCGTGGTCTTATTTTTTGCATTGTCTTCTTCTTCTTCTTCTTCTTCTTCTTCTTCGACTTCTATGTCTCTCGATTACTTCTCATTACAGGAGATGCATAATCTATATCATCTTATTTCTTACTAGATACATCTCATCAGCTTATGGGTATATTATATATTATATTGAGCTTCATGGATTGTTGATCCTGGTACGACCAATCATGTTACTCCACAACTAGTAAACTTTACAGATGCGATGTTCCCTAAGTTGTTATTGTGGCTAATAGGAACACCACTGTGGTTCTTGGATTAGGGATAATATCTCTTACTTCTAACCTTCATCTTCTGTCCGTGCTTAATGTTCATGCTTTATACTTAAATCGTGTTTCTGTTAGCCACCTTACCAGAGATCATAATTGCTTCATCACCTTTTCTCCTTCTTTATTTGTGATTCGTGATCTTTAGTACAGGTAGTTCTTGATGGAGGTCGAGAAGCCAACAGATTATATTTTATTGATATTCTACCACCTATTCAGACCAGTGTTCTAAATTTTGCTAGGCGGAATCGGTGTGCCGGAGGACCGCCTAGCGTCTAGGCGGCGCCTAGACGTCAACTATTTTTTTTTACGTGTAAACTTAGATAAGTATCATGTATGTGTTAATATGACATAAAGTTTTATGTGGTCTCTTGGTTTAGGTGGATGGGTTTAAGTCTTTGTTATAGAGACCAGTGGTCATGAGTTCGAATCTTGTGTTTTTACTTTCTTTTCAATTATTTTTTTCTTTTGCTGACTCCAGAGACATCTCTTTTTTTCTTTTTCGAGCTTCTTCAACCCGGCCCATACCCCAAGTCTAGACCCGCTTCTTAACCCTAAACTCTTTCTCACATTCTCTCTCCCTTACTCACTCTTCCACAACACACCATAGCCGACTCCCTATTTCCCATGGCCAAAACTCTAGAAACCCAAAAAAAGAAGAATAAGAAGAAGCAAGAAGGAGGCGCAGCAGGAAGTCGGGAGGCTCACGTCGGCGGCGGCATCAGACGACGGTGGCGGCGTCGCCGGCGGCAACAGGCGGTAGCGGCAAGTTTTTTTTTTGAATTTTTTGTATCCGTCTAGGTCCGCCTAGCTCGAACAACGTCTAGGACCGTCGCCTAGGTCAAGATCGATGCGGCCGACGTGCGCTTAGCGCCTAGGCGTCGCCTTGGCCAAAATTTAGAACACTGATTCGGACCAAGGTTGTGAAAAGCGCTAGGCTCTAGTCGGGCAGGCTCCTTCCGCCTAGCGCCTAGCCTGCCGCCTTGATCTAGGCGGTTCAAAAAAATAAAAAGAATCCAAAAAAATCTAGTAAAAATGGCAAAAAAATCCATAAAACCCCAAAACATGCATAGTCGGACGTAAGGGGGACTAGGCGGACACCTAATCGGGCATCAGATGGGCACCCGACGCCTAGCGTCTAGGCACCCGGCGCCTAGCGCCTAGGCGCCGCCTTTTAGAAAAGAGATTCGGACTTCTGTTTCTTCTGTCAACTAACATTGACGACTTGGGTATGTCCTCTTGTTTATTCTTCGGAAAACCTTCCGGATTTCTCCTTCTCAAGTTCTCTTGTGAGGCATGCATTTTTGGCCAATAACATTGTTCTATATTCTCGCATGCCTTCCCTTTTCTAGAAGTGATGCTTCGTTCTCTCTGGTATACTTTGATATTTGGGGACCTTATAAAACGACAAGTTTGTTTGGATTTTACTATTTTTTATTTGTATTGATGGTCATACTCGTATGACGTGGCTATATCTTCTTCATGGTTGTTCTAAAATCCTGCAAGTATTCTACAATTTTATTGCTCAAACCCGTACATACTTTTTACTATGATTAAAAGTGTTCGAACCGATAATGCTCGCCAATACGTTAGCAAGAACTTACATGATACTTGAGTTTCCCATGGCATCATTTATCAGACCCCCTGTTTATATCTTCCATAACAAAGTGGGTTTATATCTTCCATAACAAAATGGCACAACAAATTGTAAAAACCTTTACTTTCTTGAGGTTGCACACTCATTACTTATTCAGATAAATGTTTCTAAGGTTTATTGAGTAGGAGCTCAAATCACTTTTCTTCCCATCGTCTTTCCTACTAAGGATCCCTTCTCGGTGGTATACGGTTGTTTGTTTATATATGTTTTGTTCACCATTTTGGATTCATTGTTGATAAGTTAGCTCCTCGTGTTGCCAAATTTATCTTTGTGGGATATTCTCCTACTCAAAAAGGTTATGTGTGTTATTCCTCTCATGACTATAATCTTGTTACATCAATTAATGTTACTTTCCTTGAAAATCAACATTTCTTTACCACTCCACGCACTACTCCACCAACAATGCCATAGCCTCCTTGTCCATTCATTCCCATCGATGGACCATCTCTCCCCCCATCTCCAATGCTTCTAGGATTTCCATTATTAAAGCAGATTTGTCTTCTCATTTCCAAACCAAATATCGTGGTCTCCTTTGTTACTTTTTAGGAATCAAGATTGTCCGACATGATGATTCTCTTATTGTCTCAGGGAAAGTATTATATGGTTCTTCTGTACGATTCTGGCTATTTGGGGTGTAAAGCAACTCATACCCCTATGGGTACAAATTTGAAGCTCTCTTCTCTTGGCTCTACATCATACTTACTATTGCTCAGTCTTGATTATTATCGTCTTGTGGGCAAGTTGATATATCTGACTGTTAACCGTCCGAACATTTTATTTGTTGTGAACATTGTTAGTCAGTATATGCAATCTCTCCGGACATCTTATCTTCAAACTGTTGAGCATATACTTTGCTATATGAAAAAGTCTTCTTGTCAAGGTCTTCTCTACCAGCTTTCCTCGTTTCTCTTATTGACCCCTTATACAGATGCCGACTATATGGATTCCGTGGATGATCATTGCTCGACGAGTGGTTTCTGCACGTATTTTGAACGTAATCTTGTTACTTGGGTAGCAAGAGAAACAAACTGTTGTTACCTGCTCTTCTGTTGAAGCTGAATATCGTTCGATGGCTCATATAATTTCCGATTTCACATGGTTGAAGTGTCTTCTTACTGATCTTGGTGTCACTCTCTCTTCTCCATCTCTTCTCTATTGTGATAACAAGAAAGTCATTCACATTGCTAAAAAAATTGGTTTTTCATGAGTGCATGTGCATCAAACATATTGAGTTCAATTGTACACCTACCCAATCTCGATAAAAAATGAAAACTGATTGCACTACATCAAGTCACCTCTAGTTATGAGAATGTTACCAAAAGAGGAGGTAAATTTACTTGACTGAGTGGGGGTCTAGCAAAGGTAATCCTCATCCTGATTGAGAGATATGGCTTGCGTAGTGGTAGCGGCATGGGATGACAGTCTATGCAATAGATCAACAATGATGTTGGGGTTGTTCAGAGCTTCAACAATAGTAATCTCCTGATTGTCTTAAGGGCATGGCTGTAGACCCTCTCCAAACCAATTATCCTTCTATGGCTGACAATTCTCTTTACCTATAATCCATCCGGAGCCTTGACGAATGGCCGGTCACCATTGTTGTTAGGATAGCAAACATGCCCGGGGCATAGCAGGATGAACAAATGTGAATGTGTGTAAGCTTCGTTGCCTGAACACGACTGGTGCTGATAGATAGCCGAGATCCGACGTTGATTTCCGATTGAAATGTCCAGGTTTTGGGAAGCTGGTTAGTTCTCAATCGGCGATGCCTTACACCCTATTTATTTCCTTCAAGAACTAACCCACTCTACAGTTCTTAAGTGACTCCTCTTTGTTTTCGATCAGAAGGGATCAGAAAAAGAAGAAGAATATAAGTAGGTATCAAAAATCACAAGAAGAAATTCTTATACACTCGACGCTCTTATACTTATTCATTGGTGACTACTCCTTAATGAGAGATGTGACCAGTTCGTGAGAATGTAAAGCTTTCTATGGTTCAACTCCAGCATGTTTCTTCCAATTCATATATCATTGATATCCTTGCTAAGGCCTCGTCTCGTCCGCTCTATTTTCACTTTTTTTTCCAAGCTTGGAACTCTCAACATCTATGCTTCACCTGGGGAGAGTAAAAGATATTAGTCTATTTTATATAGCTCTCTCTTAGGCTTACTTTTAGTCCCACATTGGAAAAAACACTATGAATGGTGAGTCACCAATTCTAATCTCTATTCCCAAATTAATTAAGTCAATTAAGTTGAGCCAACTTCTCAACAAGTTGGTTGCAGCCCGACTGCTTAGGCTTATATAATCAACAAAATCAGTTTATTAGTAAGTGATTAAAAAAAGTTTTATGCTTCCCTTTTTTCCCCTAGCCCTCCCCTTTTTCTTTCTTTCAGTTAATATTAGAACAATAATATGACTGAGCTCTAGTGCTTAATATACGGTTGTCTCACGATTATACTAGACAGTCTTGGATGCTTGAAACATGCATAGATACATGATTTCATGCTGAAAACCTATTATGATTGTCACGTTTTGTGTCAACAGCCAGAGGCTCTTTTTGGAAATGAACAAAATGATGTGCAAAGCTAACTTCAAATTTAATGAGATGAGGTTCTTCTGGTTATGGTGAGGAATTACTGAATGCTACTATATTCAGTTTAGTGTTATTAGCATTTTGAAATAAAATTTTGCCTTGTTCTTCTAGCATGCATTTGCAAACATTCTTGGTCAGACAGGGTAGTGGATATGTGTTAGAGAGAGGTACAAGGAATATGTCTTGTTAGAGAAGATTATTTTTTTTTTGTACTCTTCTACATTGTATCTGCATAAGAAAGTAAAGATGTTCAAATTTAATCTCTTCTTTATTTCTTCTTTTGTTAAATGTTGCAAACTTTGTAGTTTATTGTTGTCCAGTGCATATATTCCTCCCAAATTTTACACTGTTTTTTTTGCATACTTGTTAAGGTGCAGTCATTACAGTTATTAAAGATGAATCGTTACATATGTTCTTCTGTGTGGCACAGGTCAAACTAGCTACTATTCCTCCCAAATTTAGTGTTATTAGCATTTTGAAATAAAATTTTGCCTTCTTCTAGCATGCATTTGCAAACATTCTTGGTCAGACAGGGTAGTGGATATGTGTCATTTGCAAACATTCTTGGTCAGACAGGGTAGTGGATATGTGTTAGAGAGAGGTACAAGGAATATTTCTTGTTAGAGAAGGTCATTGTTTTTGTAGTCTTCTACATTGTATCTGCATAAGAAAGTAAAGATGTTCAAATTTAATCTCTTCTTTATTTCTTCTTTTGTTAAATGTTGCAAACTTTGTAGTTTATTGTTGTCCAGTGCATATATTCCTCCCAAATTTTACACTGTTTTTTTGCATACTTGTTAAGGTGCTGTCATTACAGTGATTAAAGATGATCGTTACATATGTTCTTCTGTGTGGCACAGGTCAAACTAGCACCACTTCTTGCCAGAGCCAATTTGCTTATCACCAGGGACATAGAATGGGCAAATATTATGTTTGCTTTTGAGCAGGTAATGTGTTAAAAACTTTATATGCCTTGGAAGTTGGAAGCTGAAAATGTTATTTGATGTCTTCACGTGGCAGGTTCAAATGATCCATTGTTTTATTGTTGTTCACCCTTTTCCTTCACATAATCAACTAGAAAATAAAATGACTTAGAAATTAGAGATGCTAGGTGGAAATTGGATAACACCTTTATCTCTAGTACACATTGATTTTCAATTCAATGTTTCTTCATAGAATGAACTGAAGCATATATGTACTTATGGACCTGTCTGCATTCCTGTTAATCTTACACAAGTTTTAATTCATGTTATCATATTTATTTGTTGAGGTTCAATTACCTTCCTTTGATTATGTGTTGGCTTAATCTTTCTGAAATTTGGAAGCTGTTACTACCTTAAAAGGTGTTAAAGTCCCTCCACTTGCACAAAAAATCTCGAGTGTTGGTGAGGGTTGAAGGTTAATATTAATATTTTTTGAACATGTCCCTGCAGGTCGAATGCCGTTTTGTGGATAAAGAGATGTATTCACACAACGATCTCTCTTTTTTAATATGCCGGGGGGGGGGGGGGGGTGGGTGGGTGCGGGGGGAGAGAGAGAGGGGGGTGGGCAGCGGGGGTGGGGTGGGATGGGGGGAGGGGGTAGATGGGCAGGGGTATTTTTGTCTCTTTTTTTAGGGTATCAAGTTGATGCATCAAAGTTTATGGTATCAAGTTGAAAATATTCAATAGTTGAGGGTATCAAGTTGAAATTAAGCCTATTAATAATATTAATATTCTTTCAACAAAAAAACTGTTTAAGTTATAGCTTATGGCACTCAAGGTCTGCTTGTTGGTATAGAGATTATCAATTCTTGGCACAGAAAATTGACCTGTTACATATGGTGGCCTAGTGAAAGACTTCTAATTATTATTTGTGTTCATTATTTAGTTCTTCATATAGTTATATTTTCTCTTTGCAGTTTTACCACTTAGGGATTTTGGTAAAGGTTTTTTTTTTTTACTCGGGTGATTTTTTTTTGGTTCGGGCTTGGCTGTAAAATAGGACTGGTGACTATGTGTAGCAGGTATATTGCTGATCCTTGCACACTGTGGCCCCGGAGGAAGAGTTCTCAAAATTTTGGCGTTCATTTTATTCAGTTCTTTATACAGTTGTATCCTCTATATGTTGTTTCACCACTTAAACTGGTTTGGTAAGTGTCTGTTGGTGAGAACATACTGGTGTTTCTTAGGCCTTAATGGATAATTCTAATTCAGACTAGTTTAAGAGGTACAGTCTGCAATTGTTTTAATGTCAAAGAAAAAGAGTAAGGAGTTAGGCTGTCAACAACATTGTTACCAAGTATACACCACCACCCTTGTGCCATTCCTTTCTCCCACTTTGCAACTGGGTTAGTTTTTGCCATATGGTGGGGGATAGGATCTTGTAAATACAGTTTTGAGCAGGTTCTTTGCAAATTGTAACAAAAATATTTGTCACCGAAGCAAAAGGTTAATAAAGATTACAATCTTAGAACAAATTGTAGTGTAAATGATGCAGGGTTACTGTGAAATGTTTAATTTCTTACCACAGAATGACAGGTATAATTTGATGGACTCTTGGAAGTCGGTAAAAAACTTGGTTAAATATTATATTTAGTTTCTTACACTTGATATTGTTGGGTTATATGTACAGTCCTGTTTTAATCAATGTTGCATGGACATGACACGATGCAATATGGATACGAACTTAAGGATTGATGTGGCTGACTAATAAGGATTAGAAATGCATCATGAATGGAGTCATTGTGAATAATTCAATTTCTTAGTGAGAGGTTGCAATAAATAATGTATTTTCTGGAAACAAGAACTTAAGGATTGATGTGGCTGACTAATAAGGATTAGAAATGCATCATGAATGGAGTTTAATATATTGATACCTGTAGAATGGAATAAAATAGATGATTTCTTTATTGAAGAGAGACTACACATATATAGGAGAGGCTAGCCTCCTCTCCTATTACTCTAAGCAATGTGGGACTAAAGCCCAATAACTAATAACTCTAATATAACACTTAACACCCTCCCTCAAGCTGGAGCATAGATGTCAATCATGTCCAGCTTGTTACATAAAAATTGAACCCGGGGACCCAGAAGAGGCTTTGTGAAGATATCAGCTATCTGGTCGCCGGTCCGCACATGTTGAAACTTTATCACTCTTTTTGTATATTCATCACGAACAAAATGAATGTCAATTTCAATATGCTTCGTCCGTTCATGAAATACTGGATTGGTGGCAATGTGAATAGCAGATTGGTTATCACACCATAGGTCTGCCACTTGAGATCCTGCGTCTTCTCCCAGTTCTTGTAGGATATGCTTCATATATAATATCTCTGACGTGCCATGAGCAATAGCTCGATATTCTGCTTCTGGGCTTGAGCGTGCTATCACACTTTGTTTCTTGCTTTTCCATGATACTAAATTTCCGCCAACAAATACTGAGTAGCCAGATGTAGACCGTCTATCTGTCAAACTTGCCCCCCAGTCAGCATCAGTAAAACACTCAATGCGAGTGTCCATTATTTTCCATTCGAATTCCTTTCCCTGGATTCTTTACTAGATAACACAAAATTCTGAGAAGTGCCTGCCAGTGTGGAACTCTTGGAGAAGCCATGAATCTACTTTGTGACGCTTACTGCAAAAGAAATATCCGGACGCGTCATGACTGCCAAGTAGTTGAGTTTTCCAATCACTCGACGATACTGATCTGGATTGGTCATCAGGATCCCTTCGTCTGGGAGTAATTTTGCCCCTGGATCCATAGGTGAGTTTGCTTCCCTTTGCTTGCAATCATGCCTGCATCATTTAGTATATCCAGTACATATTTTCTTTGAGACATTACAATGTTCCCGCTTACCCCGTGTGACTTCAATGTCCAAGAAATAGTTCAAGGATCCCATATCCTTGGTTTAAATTGTTCTCCAAGAAACTTCTTGAGACTCGCAATACCCTGGCTGTCATCTCCCGTGATTACAATATCATCAACGTAGACACCAAGAAGTATTCTTCCAGCAGATGTGTGTCGATAGAAGATTGAATGGTCCTTCTTCGACTGATACATTCTAAATTGAGTAACCACCTGTGTAAATCTACCAAACCATGCACGAGGTGATTGTTTCAGGCCATAGAGGGCCTTCCTTAGACGACACACCTTACCCTCCCTTGCAACGAACCCGGGAGGTTAATCACATATACTTCTTCATTAAGATCTCCGTGGAGGAAAGCATTCTTTATATCGAGTTGAAGTAAAGGCCAGTCATAGCGAATGGCCAAGGCCATGAGGACACGAACGGACGTTATTTTGGCCACAGGAGAAAAGTCTCGAAGTAATCCTCACCATAGGTTTGAGAGTAACCTTTGGCCACCAGACGAGCTTTCAATCGGTCAAGAGTGCCTATCCGGTTTTACCTTAATCGTGAACACCCATTTGCAACCGACTGCCTGTTTACCATGAGGTAGATCGACTAAGTCCCAGGTATGATTCTCCTGGAGAGCCTTCATCTCCTCGTGCATAGCAGCACGCCAACCAGGATGTCGAAGATCCTCCTCAGCGGTCTTGGAGATCTGAATCCCATCAATAGTAGCTACCAGAGACTGAGTGTAACTGGTAAGTCCTTTGTAGTTGTTAACATACAAGGGATGATCTCGACATGCACGACGAGGACGTTCTGGAGACGGAATCGTCGAGCTGCTGGCGGAATTGGTGGAGCTGCTAAAGGGACAGATGGAGGTAACTTACTAGAGCCGGAGCTGCTGGTGGAACCAGAGGAGGAAGATTCTGTGGTTGATGTCGTCAATGGCTGAATCGGTGTATGTGGACCATCATCCTGGAGACTGGCTCGGTAAGGGAGGGCACCCGTACGGGGGGTTGTTGTGTTTGAGGAGGAAACAACAAAAAATCTTCTTCGGGATAGATCAGGGGGGCCGGACCTGTTGATTGGGGGAACGGAGGAAAATTTTGTTTCGACAAAGGTAACATCCCGAGTGAAAAAATATCGCTTTAAGACAGGAGAGAAACACAGATACCCTTTCTGATCTTTAGGATACCCAAGAAAAATACATTGTATAGCCTTAGGATCCAATTTAGAAAGGATTGGTCGGGTATTCCGAACATAGCATAAGCAACCAAAGATGCGGGGAGGCAGAGGAAACGGCTCTCTTCTAGGAAAGAGCCTAGAGAAGGGAGTGCTACTATGGAGAACTGACGACGGCATGCGATTAATAAGATAACAAGCTGTAAGGATCGCATCCGACCAAAATCTCTTGGAAGTACGTGCTTGAAATATAAGAGCACGTGCTGTTTCCAATAAATGACGATTCTTGCGTTCGGCTACACCATTTTGTTGTGGTGTGTACGCACAAGAGGTTTGGTGGATGATGCCGTTGCTGGCCAGATGTTTATCAAGATCACGAGATAAATACTCACGACCATTGTCACTCCGAAAGGTTTTGATTGGAAGACCAAATTGTGTAGTTATCTCGGCATGAAAGTTACACCAGATGTTAAATAATTCAGCGCGACTTTTCATTAAATAAATAAAAGTGACACGTGAGTAATCATCGACAAATGTGACAAAGTACTTAAAACCCATTACAGATTCAGTCGGACAAGGTCCCCATATATCAGAATGCACCAACTCAAAATGAGCGGTTGCAAGATTATTTGGACTCACCGGATAAGAAATCCGATGATGCTTAGCTAAACTACATGGCTCACAATGAAAAGAAGAGGGAATAGCTAAAGATGGGTACATTTTCTGGAGAACTGGAGATGACGGATGACCTAACCGACAATGTAACTCGACCGGATCAAGTTTCATGCTTGCACAAACAACAAAAGGAGTTGCGTCAAACAGGTACAAGCCTCCAGCCACATGCCCCTTATCAATAGTCTTCCCAGTTGTCAGGTCATGAAAAACACAATTATCAGGAAAAAAAGGTTACCGAGCAATGAAGTTCACGAGTAAGTTGACTGATAGAAAGTAAATTGAACGGGTTTCCAGGAGTAAGTAGAACAGCGGTAACTGACAGTCCGGGAGAAAGAGTGGCAGTTCCACTGCCGCGGACTGCCAGAGAACCGCCATTGGCAACAGTAATGCCAGAAGCACGACGGACAGGTACATAATCATGTATCATACCTGCGTCACCAGTCATGTGTGAGGATGCACCAGAGTCGATTACCCACTGCTTGGGTTTTACTATGCATGCTGCGGAATATCCGGCTGTGGAACCAGACGTTGATGCTTCACCACGACGTTGAGCCTGGAACTCAAGAAATTCTGCCTAAGAATCGTCGCTCATCTGAACCGAACGAACGCTATTATCAGTAGCATCCGAAGTAATATTGGCAATAGTAGCTTTAGGGCACTGCCACTGGAAATGTCCCTGTTGGCCACAGTGGAAGCATGTTCGTAGTCGTCCCCCATCACGACCACCATTGCCGCGTCCGCCATCGCGACCATAAGTCCGACCACCTCGTCGTACACCACGTCCACCACGAACGCCAGGACGAGCAGCGCTACCAAGGACAGATCGATCAGCAGGAGTATCTCCCGGAGTGGTTTCAACCACCTTTGCGGCCCGAAGAACACGAAAGTGGGCCTCCATCAAAGATGGAACATCAGATCCAGCAATGATCTGGGATCGAGCCGAGTCCGCATCAGGACGGAGAGATGCAAAATATGCCATAACATGAAGCTGCTCGCGTTGAGCCCGAGCTTCATTGATATCCGCCGTCAGAGGAAGAACACGATCAATTTCATCCACCATAGCCTTGAAGGATCGGAAGTGGTCCTTATGAGACTTGTCTCCTTGAGTTGCTCGGTAAACGCCAACAACCGAGTCGTATATGCGAGACAAGTCGCGTTTTCCATCAAACGTCGTTGCTAGGACCTCCCCGAGCTTCTTGACCGTGTCCGTGTTTTGAACCATGTCCTCGACGGACGGTTCCATGGAGTTCATCAACTGTGTAAACAGTCGACTATCATCCGTCTTCCACTGTTCAAATGTGGGATCAGTCGTCGCCGGAGGGCTGTCAGTCAAATGTTTAGATAGCCGCATCCCACGAAGTGTTTTCTCAACTTTCTTCCGCCATGTTGAGTAACCATCTGGACCGTCCAATCGACGGTCGACAAGTCGAGTCGAAGAGATCGTCGTGCCAGTGCTCGTCGTGTTGCTGACACCGTTACCATCATCTGTCTTCGAATCTGTCATCCTGAAATGGAAGCAACCGTCGCGAGTTCTTTCCAACCCCAAAAATCACACCAACTTTACGAATGTGCTATAAACGTGGTCAAAACCGTCGCGCACATAGAAAGTAAACACGTCAGGACACAGGAGAAAACACGATCATTCTCTGTGTAGATTTGGATGTGAAGATTAGGGTAGGAAAATCATTTGTTAAGTCCAAACGGCTTAATCTAGGAATAAAGCATTGGACCACTGACTTCTTTTTTTTTTTTTCTTCTTTTTTTTTTTAAACTAGGGTTCGGAGGGTGTGTGGTGGCTGATGAAAATGTTAGGATTTTGAGCCATCGTGGGTGATCCGGGTGTCTGCACAGCAGATCCGGGGCGTGGGGGGGATCCAGGTGTCTGCGTCGCAGATCCGGGGTGTGGGGGAGCCGGGTGTCTGCGTCGCAGATCCGGAGTGTGGGGGAGCCGTGTGTCTGCATAGCAGATCCGGGAAGGGGGAGAGAACCGGGGGTCTGCACAGCAGATCCGGGCAGGGGGGCTGGATCGGGGGGGGGGGGGGGTCGGCGAAGGGGGGGGCAGCAGGGGGGGTCGGCGAAGGGGGGGGGGAATTTTTTTTTTTTGTTGTGGAATTTTTTTTTCTTCCTTCTATGGCTCTGATACCATGTAGAATGGAATAAAATAGATGATTTCTTTATTGAAGAGAGACTACACATATATATAGGAGAGGCTAGCCTCCTCTCCTATTACTCTAAGCAATGTGGGACTAAAGCCCAATAACTAATAACTCTAATATAACACTTAACAATACCTATTTATAGAAACATGATATAAAAAGTTGTCTAACTATTACAAAACCAATCTTATGAGCCAGAGAGAGTGACTGAGCAAAGACGAAGAAACCATACAATAATCAGAGAATCGATTTAGTTTTAGACCAGGTTGAATTATGTCTACTGTGTGCATTTGTGACATGTATGATATATAAACTGCAGCCTTTTCTAATTCTATTGATTAAGCTGTCACTTACTGTTGATGATTATTGCATTTTTGCATCTAGCACTCACTTTCCAAGTTATAAGATGGATTAGCTGCTTTCTAACATCATGATACTACTACAAATCCTATCTTGTCTCCAGCCTTTTGTTGCTCATCAGATTCTAAACTTGCATCCATTTGTTAATTGATGTTTGTTATTATTTCCATTTTTTTAATTACAGGAAAACCGCTATGCTATAGTGGACGCTTGCTATCCTGGATCTGTGTGTAACTACTCTTTGGCCCATTAATTTGAAATTCATGAACACAGTTTTTAGGAGTACGCCTTATCATTTTATCTTAGGGGAATCCAACTAAATTAACTCCTGTTCTTTTCAGCCTGTTGGCCATATCCGTGAGCAAAGCAATATTATCTTTAGGCAGGTATGACACTATCTGTAACAGTATTTGCTATTTATAAAATATGATCTTTGAACTCTTTGTAGGTCTTTTGTAGTAATCTCCATATTTCTGCCATTTCTTCTTTCTGGACCTTTGTTTTGTGGTACTTCATGTTCGCATTATGTTACTTGAAGCATCTCATGTTTAGAGAATACAAATTCTAATCCTAACACAAGCTCTCTCTAAATTCTGTAAATTCAGAAACTGTAATGACTAATAACAGTTGTCAGGACCATCTTTGCTATTATTGTATATCAGCAGCATAAGTAGGTGCCCTATTGAGTTTACCACTGACCATAGTAATTCGACAGTGAAGCATCAGTTGATATTCTATGTAAAAAGGCATCCTAGTGCCAAGTTCCTCCCACTTATGCAGGGTATAGAAAGGGTCAAGCCTTAACCCATATATATGGAGAGGCTGTTTCCGTGACTTGAACTCGCATCCTCCAGGATGCAAGAAACAAGCCTTACTCGTCGCGCCAAGCAACACCCCCAGATATTATTCTAAGCTTCGTCAAAAGCAATAGTTTTTTTTTGTTTATGATGTGCTCTTACTAACATATTCGCCCGTGATAGTATATTAGACTCTTTCAGGTAATGTTTTTTGAAACATGGATCTCTCCGCGATATCTCTTGTATTACTAACAACCTTGTAACTAAGGTTCTCTTTCTGCCTCGAAAGGGGCGTTTAAAACACTGCCAAAAGTAATATGTTCTGGGAGTTTTGATTTGGTTTTTACATGGCCCATTCGAATTGAAACTCAATGAAATTATCAGTCTGTCGAAAGGGATAAGTTTCACTACCAAAAGGGCTTTGGTCAATTTCGAACCTGTGTAATCAAAACCTGCATAATTTGGTGAGGAATTAAGCTTAGGGACATTATCGTATGTTTTTCTTCTTTCTACTCCAGAAAGAGGATAAGGAAAAGGAGAGGTTAAGAGATTGGGGACATTTTCAATGTTTGTCTTCTTTCTACTCCAAACATGGTTTTGTCTACCTACCAAGTCTGAAAGCCCTTTCGTTGTTATGAAGCGAGTAAACCCAGAAGTTCAGCTGGGTCTGAGGAAGGGGCAGTAGAGAATAGAATGTAGGTTGTAAGTTCGCAATAGGTTTCCCTGCAGATGGAGAAGAATCGTTGACGCCATGTAAATGTCTTGGGTTTTAATTGGATTGCACACGGATCCAAGTTGATCCCTTTTGATCACCTAATAATGTAGGGATAGGATAGGATTAATATTTCGCGTAAAAAGTCATGTATTTTTTTGAAGTGTTTAAGTGTCAAAATAGAAACTTGTATTCTGAAACTGCTGATACCATAAACTCATAAAGAGAGAGAATACCAGTTATGTTGCCAGTTATGCATTTGAAGACTGACTACTAGACTAGGAAACCAGATGGAGATTTTAATTCTCCTGGGACGCCCTTAATTATAAAAAAGGATGATCCGGGATATCCAGGTAATAACTGTGTGGGAGCCGGATTTGGAGTGGTCTAACCTGGTAGGAGGATTGGAGAATGGTGATTAACCCAAGTGGTTTGTGTGAATTAGCTTAGCCTTAATGGCCGTTTGTGCAACGGCGATCAATGCAAGTGGTGGATTGAGAAAAAAAAGATGGAATGGACGTAAAAATCGGGGATCAACATGCAAAGAAACTAGAGCTGATCCTAGGTTAGAGAATTTGTAATAAGACTAGACACGGAGAACTCTACTTCTGAACAACCAAAACAGGCTTTCTTTTATGTTAAAACAATGAACGTGTGACCTTCGAAAGTGGTGAGTAACCGAATGAAGCAGCTGAGTAAAGGCATTGCCACTTGAGTTGAGTGAGGCTCGCCTCACTTCGATATATCTCGCCTTTATTCCTCGAGAGTTCTGGGTAAAGGTCATCCTAACCTGTGACATAGAACATGCGTGAGCATATGCCTTCCCATCTCATAAAGTCGGGTTATGGTCGGTCGATAAAACGACCTTAGAGGTCCTAAAATCGATTTAATCTCGATTTCAGTATCAATGCCCATTTTGTAGCTTGGGGAGTCGAATGATTGTGGGAAATATCTCTTTTTTGCCTGTGCATCTAGTAGTTGGGATTTAGGAGGCTCTACAAACCATTCATTTCATGAATAGGTAAGACTTTTTCCAATCCACATAAAAGTTAACCTACATGCATTTACGAAATCGTTATTGAATAGTTTGGATCTTTAAAGCAATAACCTAAGGCTCCTGCATATGCAGGGTATATACATTTTATTGGCACGATATTAAAGAAAAATAAATTAAATATAACAACAGTCAGATTTAATTATGACAATCGAAAGGTTTTCTTTTTTCATGAGTCTAGCCTTTGGGAAGAGGCGAGATGTAGTCTCTTCCCTGATAAAAACCGATTCCGGCTTTGTCCGGCTCTCAATGGAACGATCTCTGTGCAACCCCGAGTGCTGGCTCTTCCTCAAGCACAACAGAACAAGGATAACAACCCTAATCTCTGCTTGCTCGATTGATGGATTTGGTGAGAAAATAATAAATGAAAACCGTGAAAGGTTTAATGCTTTCTATACTTTCCCAGAAGATGAAACCTTCTACTTTATAATTAAAGAGGACTACGTCGAAGACGATTGCTAGGTGTGTGGAAGATCCATCCACTTTGCGAGCCAATACTTCTAGAAGAAGACAGGAGTACAAGCCCCCATGTCAAGGAAATGATAGACCCAAGTCTCATGTGAACATATTAGGAGCGGGTCCATCCAATCCATACTTTAGGTCTGGTCACTCATATGGGTCATATTGATCTTAAGAATTGTTAGCTTAGATTGAAAATTTACAATTAAGTTGATGCCTGCATTTGTTCAGCAACTTCTTAATGCTGGTGAATTCTAGATTAGTCAACTTTTCGTGCAATATTCTATGTATATTTAGGACATTGATCTGGCTGGATTTGGAATCTGTAAATCTCTGCAGCTCGTGGATCAGTTTATGTTTTTGATAATGCAGTCAATATCTGTAACTTTGTAAACATCCATTGTGTTGTCAATATGAAAAAGGTCCCCATTGCTTCAAGTATGTCTCCTACAACAACAACAACGCCTTTATCCCAAAATTTGGAAGTGGCTGTTTGAATCCTTTTCTTCCGTTCAGTTCTTTTAAGGACCGTGTCTTCTTTAACACTAGCAAAATACAAATTCAAGTTTGCCTGCTGGTAAAGCCAACATGATGAAAAGAACTACAAGTTTAATATGTTTTCACCATTTTATATTCTGACATAAATATTATCAATTATTTGATGAAAGATTTTTTTGGTTGTTTAAATGTAACACTAACACCTTTCATATGATAGAGGTTCACTGAAGCTTAATTATTTGTATTAGTCCATTGACGTCATGTGTCCACACTGTTCATATGTTCTAAAATATAATAGTTTATACTTGTAAATAACTAGATGGCTGGAAGTATGCAATCAACATTCTGTTTATCAAATCCCTGGTCTCTTTGACTGATCCATCCGACTTTCATCATATCCTGTATGTGTTTACCTTAACCTATGGGTTTCATTATACTCTGGGAGGAAGTGCATTGAACAGTATCTGTAATTTCTCTGATGCTTGTTGTACACTGCTTCTGTGTAATTATACTGTGATTGTTGCTGAGACTGTTTTTTAACACAGCTTCTTCGTTCAAGGCGTCCATTTATTGCTCGTATAACTGATGCCATGGGTAACGAGATATTTAGGGTAACTGCCTTTATCTAAATGCTAGACAGTTTGTTAACATCCTTTTCTCTATTTGTTCGATAAAATAGTTTTTCAGATTTATACTATATTTACATTTAGCATTAGGTTCGCAGGCCATTTTGGTTGATAAATAGCACAATTTATGCAGAAGTTGATGGTGAGGTACGTGAATTCTTCTATACAGTCGGATTACATCTTTCTATTTATATAGTTTAAGATCAAACTGTTGTGTTATCCTTTTGTTCCTTTATAGGAAGTTGGTGTAGTTCATAGACGTTGGCATCTCTGGAGGCGAATTTATGATTTGTACCTTGGGTAAGATATGTCTGTTAGATTTCTCTTCGTTTTGTTTTGTAATTCATCATTGCAACTTTTTCTTTGTCTAAGTCTGCTTTTCAGGCAAATGTATCAGAAGAGGTTAACAATGGAATTTGGCCATCAATCGTAAAATTTATTGTCAGAAGTAACAATGAGGCTTTTAAGCTTAAAACTCCTTACATTTACAATATATTTTCACATAAACTCTCCTCTTTCAGTACATTTGTTAATATATTATACAGGGTACACAAATAACTCCTGCCACTTCGAGTGGCAGTAAAACATGCACTGCGTGTTTCCCAACCAATCAACTTAGCTTTATGTGTCATTACAAAATTCACCATTTGTCCTCTCAAGCAATCAATTTACACTCCAACTACTCTAGAATAAAGAAATTTCCTTGAACTCTCTTATTTTCTCTCCCTTTCTTTCTACAACCTCCATAGAAAGAGGCCACGGAGCAGATATAGGGTCAGCCTGCCTTCTCAGAATCGTGCATTCTTACTAGATGCGAGCTAACCCAGGAAGGTGATAGCAACTAGGTGTGGCAATTACTGGGTTGGGTTGAGGCCTGTATATCAGACTAATTTGCAACTGGAACCTAACCTGCTTAGTGAACAGGTCATGTTCAGAACCTGAACCTGGTTCATTGACTCGTAAATGTACTAGCTTTCTTTCGTGTTCGAGGTGATTGAACCCATTTAGAAATCTGCTCGTCTGTCTTCTTGTCTTCCCATGAGGGTGGGACCCCAAAATGAAACATCAAAAGTAGGTGTTGAACCTCTACCTCATATTTAGCAACAACCTACTCTCAATTAATTGAGTTATTGCAAGTATTCAAGAATATATTTTTCTTTGTATTTAATGTTTGGAACCTTAACCATTCTGATAAATCTACAGTTTGGCAGTATATATATGATACAAGTGCGCTTACTACTGCTTCTAAAATTTCTATATATTAATCCAGATGAAAATTGCTCTTCTTACTACATATTGGGCTAGCAGGTGGTTGAGGCCTTTGGTATAAGGGAGGGGAGGAGATGGGAGGCCCTGGCCCTAAGTTGGAATCAAGGATTTAAATGGCAGTAGATGGGTGCAGGCGGAGAGAGTACGCCTACTGCCTAGTCCACCTAGGCACTGTTTAGGCGCCGCCTAAACGGTTGATACATTTTGGACATTTTTTACTATTTCACCACAGTTTTTTGCATAATATGCATATTTTAAGGGTGTTCCATGCATAACTAAGTTGTAGAACATGAAAATTTATGAACTTTTAGTTTTGTAAAAGTGAACCATAGGCCCATAATGCTTGCAAAACCTTTTGGCCAAAATATCTTTGTTAGGTATTGCTCCGCCTACGCCGTCTCACTTCCGGCTGTGCCGCCAAATCTTCATTGGCCGCCTACTTCACCCCCTACTGCAAAGCGGTGCAAAGAGAGACCGCCTACCGCCTAGGCATCCGCATCAACCGCCACTTAAAACACTGGTTGGAATCTCAGACTGGGGAATGTCAAAACTAGCATTAATTTCGCAAGAAATTGCTTGCCTATTTCTTTTTGATATAGTTCAATATTTTTTGCTGGCACCGATTAGATGAGAATGTGCCAGCAACTTCCCAGGGTTCAGCATTAATTTGCCAACAGTCCAAATCTAAGAATGAGTATTACAATGACATGCATCATCTCAATAAAAAACATATGCCTCGGCATGGGAATTTCATGTTTGACTGCTACTATTTGTAAGTTATATTCGTGTCATCTAAGTACAATATATACATATTCTTGGATGGAATTTTTGTTTTTTCACGCCTTTTGTATTCACACAAATCAATTTATATAGTGTTTTATGGCTTCATATGTGCTTTTCTGTCGTTTTCTACATCTTTAGTATCGTGATGTCTGCATTGGTTAATGTTTGACATAACTTGTGCTGACTTTTGGTATGCATGACAAGGAAACTTACCCATGTCAAACAATCTCTACTATGAAGTGAAAGGTCCATAGTCACTGGCATTGTCATGACCCTCGGGTCTGTGGCAGAAAGTTTTTTCTTTTCCTCATATAATTCTTCAAAAAGGTTCTTTCTTGCATCTATTCGGTCAAAAGTTACACTCTACGTACATGCTTTCTAGAATTGGGAGTACTACTCGGGTTTGTTAAAGTTCAGTTTGCCAAATTGGGAGTACTACTCGGAACTCAAAATCCCTAAAATTTGCACGTAACATTATTGCAAACTTAACTTATGGACACTATTTTCATCTGGATCCCCGTATTCAAAGCCTGGTTTGAGTTAACTGAATTGAAATGCTTTGTAAAAGTAGTTTAGAGTCAATTTGGTAAAATGTTTTAGTTCAGTTAGCCAAATTGGGAGTGTTAGAAAAATATAAATATTAACCCTCATCCCTCAATGACACTCTAGAGGTTTGATGTAGAGGTAGGGACTTTAACATGGTATAACTGTATAAGAGCAACCCAGCAACCCATGTTTGAATCTTCTGGCACACATTAATTTCAAGCGGATTTAAAAAAGAAATACCTCTGCGTGAATCCATCTCTCGGCCTTCAACCTGTGGGGTGTTGTTAGAATAAATGTTAACCCTCATCCCTCACTAACTCTGGTAGGGACTTCAACAGGGAGTGTTACTCCGAACTCAAAATCCCTAAAATTTGCAGATAACATTATTTGTAAATTTAACTAATGGACAAAATTTTCATTTGTTATCATCTGAATTATAGGAATAAGCAATTTGCTGTGGTTGAAAATCCTGGATTCTGGAACTGGACATTTACTTTGAAGGATGAAGATGACAAGGTGTTGGCACAAATAGATCGTGATTGGAGGGGCGTTGGTTTCGAGGTTAGTTCTATGTATCTCATAACTCATAAGGGGAAATTGGACCTCTTGTTATGCACTGAAATCTTTAAGACTTGCCGCACAATGTATCTGCTGTTGATACTTCGAGTTATAAATCTCATGAAATCTTAAATATGATGGAAACCACATCTCATTGATGTTAGGTTGTAAATTTGCTCTTCAGGTATGTATGCATATGATTACACTGTTTGTCACTATTTTTTTGAATTTGTTGAAGAAATATTAATTACTCACTAGGTTAATATTGGGTGTATTCTAGAGTTGGAAATCACTATATGTGCTAGTGGTTGATCATGTATAACAAATCTCTGATGTATGTATTGACGTAATTTCTATATGGACCTTTTGGAACGAGATCAAGTGAGTTTTGTCTCTCACTGCTCTATACCTGTTACTATCCAGTGGCATCTAAATTACCAAACTCAACATCACCACATTAAAAGAAATATTATTAGGAGACTGATCTTCTCTTGCAAGATCAAGAGTCAACTGAAAGATCTTCGTTGATTTCAATGTTCTACTGATCTTTCTGACTCCTGGGATGATCCAAAATAGCCTGCAATTATTTGAGGACGAGGACAACACGGACAAGCAGTACCTTAGGCATAATTCACCGGATATCACTCGGTGGAATAGTACAGGAAAACATTAGCTATAGGCTTTTATCATTCTGTATGCTAGAGTCACGTAAAAGTCGCTAGTAGCTGTTGGACGCTTGAGATGGCTACTGTTGTGGAAGGCATTGTTGCTTGCTCAGCATGTCAGTGACAAATATACAAAATTAGGCATACATGTCCAAACCTTAAACCTCCAATCAGGATGATGGAGAAGCGTTGGAACTCATGGTCCATTGAGACATGTTAAGAACCTGCTGACCGAGTGGAGGTTTTCCTACTTATTAGCCTAATTACCGTTTTATTTCCTATGCTTCTTTTATTTTGTCATTGTTTGGCGAGTATGGAGGAGACTTTATTGTTCACTCCAGACTTCATTATGCTGAGTTATATATGTATATATTTTATATGTGTGTTACGTATTATTTGGATACTTCTCTTCAACTCCGAAGTATTGTATCTTTTGTTTAATATGAATAGTTGAAGTGGATTCTCCAAAGAGAGGGTGGATTATGGGCGTGGGCGACTTGAACTATTGATTGGCCCATCTCGATATATGATTTTATCCGCCACATTGGAATTCATAACCAAATGTGTCTCCGTATCCAACCACCATGTAATTCCCCCTATGTAGCATAGGATAGGCCGGTTCGCTTGAGAGAATCTTTTCTATGATCATAACTGAATTATGTCCTTCATGAACATGCTTTGTAAGATCTTGTAGAATAGAATAAGCGATGTGGAATGATTCCATGTCCTCCACTTACCTAGTTATTTATAGTATGTAAATGCATTTATTTTCTCTGCATCGATACCGATCTATGGTACTTTCGGAGTAAAATAAGGGAACATAGGCTATACTTTACTAGTAACAAGTAAATACTTTGTATGTAAGAAAAATGAGATGTTTGGGGGATAAACACCAATCAAGTCAAAAGACATGATATAGCCCAAAAATCTCTTGACTATGATCAAGTTTATAAGCCTACTTGCATATATATATATATATATATATATATATATATATATATAAGAAATAATAAAGAGAATGAGTGTAGCAGCAGCCTTCCATTACAAATCTTTCGTCTCATCCAATGATGCTTTACACTGGATGGAAGCAGAGTATAAGCCAAAGATTATGAATGATTTGATCAATCAGAGTCGGTTTGCTAAACGCCCCTTTCAGTTCCTCTCCAATGTAAATGAATTAATACTGGAGATCTTTCTTGTGGCATCCCTATTACCCAAGACGCCTCAGCGAGTGCATATCAGATCATGAGTTATTTTTTAATGGATGAGAAGCTTGCTATGCAAACAAATCTCATCCGATCTTTGGATGGCAAAATCAAAGATATTTATTCATTCTTACTCAAAGAACTTCAGGAATTCATGAAAAACGAGATGGGAAAAGAAGGGAAGGATAATCTCTTAACAACAGTTATATATATATATATATATATATATATATATATATATATATATATATATATATATATATATTTTAGAATAAGGGTAAATTTTATTTCTCGCACACAGCGGTAAAGGTATTACAATACACTAAAATCACAACTTCTCATGCCCCAATTAATGTTATTGGGCCATTACTGATACATCGAATTCTATGTTATGTAGAATTCCAATAGGAGGGGTATTCAGGCCTTCGAAAATACGTCTGTTCCGCTCCTGCCAGATGTGCCAAACTAAAGCTGCGAGACAGACTCTGGCTCTTCTGGCCCACCCCGGATCCCTGCCTCTGTGATCTCGGATCCAGCTAAGAATGCTCCTGATGTTTCTATCCATACCAACTCCCCCTCTCAACTGCACGCACTGCTCAGCCCAAATGTGCCAGGACGTCGGGCATTCAAAGAAGAGATGCCCCATAGATTCGTCCACCCCATTACATAGCACACACTTGGCATCTGGGATCTGCATCCCAAACCTGAGAAGTCTGTCTCTCGTCATCAATCTGCCCCGCAGAAGTCTGTAGGCACAGTTGCATTTTTCGGGCAATCTCCTTACCCCAAATGAAGTCCACCTCCTCAGCCCGGTCGTGGTGAGTCCGTACCATGTCATAGCAGCTACGAAAGCAGAATAGTCCTGACCCTCCACCCGAACCTGGGCCGGCCCAGCTCCAGGAGTCCTCATGCTGGCTATCGTCAATAGTAATCTGGCGTATCTCCTCGGCTAGCTGAGCTGTATAAGGATATCCTTTTGGCCTCCATATCCCATCTCTGATGATCCGGCTGCATGTGAGTCTCCTGCCCGCCTCTCTGTCCAGCTGTCCTCCTAAAATCTCCAGCAGGGATCTGGAACCCAACCAAGGATCAAGCCAGAGATCAGTGGTCTTCCCATCTTTCATGTTCCTGCAGATAGCGGTCTGAAGAACCGGCCTACACCTCAGAATGGCCTTAAAAGTGACCGAAAAATTATTGTCTATCCTACAGGCCCAGAAGTTTGTCCGTCTTAGATATCTGTTCGTCATTCACTCCGCCCAAAGCGACCCTCCCTTGATGAATCGCCAGGCCATCTTCACACTAGCTGCCTTCCTAACCGCACGTAGAGGCTGTAGCCCCACTCCACCTTCCTCCCGAGGACGACATAGCTGGTACCAAGCGATCGTATGAATCCCTCTCCTCCAAATGAAGTCAGCACAGATGGACTTCACTTTCCGAATAGTGGCCGTCGGGATCTGGATAGACTGGAGCCAGAACATCGTGATGCCAGCAATAACCGATTTCACTAACTCAATCCGTCCGCCAAAAGATAGACCCGCAGCCTGCCAGCCTTCCACTCTCCTCTGAGCAAAATCCACCAAGCTGTGACAATCCTGCTCTCTGGCGTAGTTGACCGTCAGCGGGACCCCCAAGTATTTCACTGGAAGCTCGCCTTTCTCCACTCCCAGAGCAAAAGCTCCCTCCTCAAGAGTGCATCGGGAACTGAAGTAGACTCTGCTCTTCTCCCTATTTAACTGCAGTCCAAATAACCTTCCGAACTCCTCCATAATGTCTGAGAGCGCACTCATGCCCCGCATGGAAGGCTGGAGTAGCACCAGTAAGTCGTCAGCATAAATCAGATGTGATACCACCGGTCTCACCAACCTGAAAAGGGGGACGATCCTCTTTCTATGCACCGCCGTGTCAATC
Organism: Iris pallida; assembly: GCA_029216955.1. Taxonomy (NCBI): domain Eukaryota; kingdom Viridiplantae; phylum Streptophyta; class Magnoliopsida; order Asparagales; family Iridaceae; genus Iris; species Iris pallida. The sequence goes on along the minus strand of JANAVB010044620.1, from coordinate 6,069,579 downwards.
ATGCATGTGAAATACTCCATCACCAAGGTAAACAAGTACGATGAGAGAGGGTCACCCTGCCTCAACCCCCTGTTGCTCCTGAAGTAGCCATGAGGAGTGTCCTGGATGAGGACTGAGAAAGTAGGGGAGCAAATGCACTCCCTCACCCTCGCAACCCACCTTTCGTCGAACCCCATGGCGAACATCAAGTGACATAGGAAGTCCCGGTTGACCGTATCATAGGCTTTCCGCAGGTCTAGCTTCACACAAGCCTTCATCCCCCTAGGCTTGCTGAACTCTCGCACCATCTCATGTGCAAGTAGACTGTGCTCCGCTATCGATCGACCCTTGATGAAAGCTGCCTGATTCTGGGACACCAATTCCTGCATAATCTCCTCCATGCACCTGCACATAAGATGAGTAATAATCTTATACAAAAAGTTACATCAAGCAATGGATCTAAAGTCTGCTAGAGAGGTCGCGCCCTCCTTCTTAGGAACCAGTGTCAAGAAAGTGTGGTTTATCTCCTTCAGAAGCCTGTCCTCTGCGAAGAACTCCTGAACCGCCTCCAGAACAGGGAACTTAAGCACACCCCAGTGTCGCTTAAAGAACCCTGAAGAGAAGCCATCAGACCCCGGTGCTTTGTTAGGATTTGCCTTCATCACAATGTCTTCCACCTCCTCCAATCTCACAGGAGCCAATAGCAGGCTATTTCCATGGTGCGTCACCAGCCTCTTCGTAACAAGGCTGGGAACGTACTAGTGTAATCCGTCTGCTGGTATAAGTCAGAATAGAATCTGACAGCCTCCTCCTGAATCTCCACCGGGTCTCCTACCAGACGTCCCTCGCCATTCAGAAGCCTGGGGATGCTGTTCCGGTGCTGACGGGTGCGGATCACATCTTAGAAGAATTTGGTGCAGCGGTCTCCATCTTTGAGCCAGGAACATTTTGCCCTCTGTGCCGCACTAATCTCCTCCTGCAATCTCATAATGTTGACCTCCTCAATCAGGGTCTTCTCCCTAGCCGCCAACTCCCCGCTCAGAATGTCAGCTTGTAGAGCCACCTGAATGTCCCGAAGGTCAGCTTCCTTATCCGCCAGAGAAGACCGCGGTCGCATCTTCACCCAACCCCTGAGCGCTCTCTTGATCTGTTTGAGTTTATGTACCATGCGGAACTGAGCCGTGCCTTCCCGAAAGTGCTGCATCTTTTCCGTAACCACCTCCTCATATCCAGCTGACAGATACCAGCTATTATTGTACCGAAACGGTCTCGACCGCATAGTAGATCTCTCACAGAGGTCAATCCGGATAGGAGAGTGGTCGCTAGTCCCCGCCACAAGTCCTTCCGCCACCGAATTTGGGAAGCACCGGAACCATTCACTATTGCCCAAGGCCCGATCCAACTGACATGCGATCCGATTATGTGTTGCCTTGTTGTACCAGGTCCAGATATGGCCCGCTCTCTCCAGCCCCCTCATCCAAGACATAAGCAGACACCTCTGGAAGTCATATAAGATCGAATCCGGAACATGATGACCTCCCACCTTCTCTTGGCGAAGCAGCATAGCATTGAAGTCCCCCATGATAAGCAGAGGAAGATGCATGTGGTCCGTCATATGACCCAGGTGCACTATGTCCTCCTACAAGGACTCGCGGAGTCTCCGATCATTGTGCCCGTATATGGCACCCAGGATGAAGCGAAACCCACCTTTATTCTCAAAAGAAATGCCAATGAGTTGTTCCGACTTTTGGATCTGCACCCCTTCCCAGCTATCTCGGTTTCATCTAACCCATATCCTTGTCATATCGCAAAGATCTAAGTTGCCATATATATATATATATATATATATATATATATATATATATATCAACTTAGATCTTTGCGATATGACAAGGATCTGGGTTAGATGGTATATATATATATACTGGGTTAGATGGTATATATATTCGACACACATTAGCTCAAGTGACAATGACTTGAAGACTACCAGGAATACCAGGTCGGACGTTCGAATCCCCCCTGAACGGACTATGCTCTTAAATATTAACTATGCAGTTAAAGCGGTAAAACGGTAGAACAAACGACCGAGTACTGCTTTTTGACTAGTCAAAAATAGGTAAAAACGAATCCTGTTATTTTTAATATTAGTACTAATTCTACGTAATAATATTTAATGACCCCTCTCTCTCTCCCTCTATAATTTATTCTCTTCCTCTACAACTTTACCCCCTCTATAATTTATTCTCTTATATATATATATATATATATATATATATATATATATATTCGACACACATTAGCTCAAGTGACAATGACTTGAAGACTACCAGGAATACCAGGTCGGACGTTCGAATCCCCCATGAACGGACTATGCTCTTAAATATTAACTATGCAGTTAAAGCGGTAAAACGGTAGAACAAACGACCGAGTACTGCTTTTTGACTAGTCAAAAATAGGTAAAAACGAATCCTGTTATTTTTAATATTAGTACTAATTCTACGTAATAATATTTAATGACCCCTCTCTCTCTCCCTCTATAATTTATTCTCTTCCTCTACAACTTTACCCCCTCTATAATTTATTCTCTTCATGCTCATGCGTACATCCCAACTTCTTTAATAGGGCGTGCACACGACATTATCTAAGTATGTAGCACCGACTTTTTTTACACTTTCTATATTATGCTAAAAACAGAATAACACATCCATATATAAAACCTAGCTATTTGGATTCAAATAGGACTCCTAGTTTACTAAGACTGGGACCAACCATATACAACGCTTAATAAATCTAATATATTCATAAATTAAGTAAGATTTGGATTATATTTCTAACAAAGTAGTAAAATATTATGCATATTGCTTCATTAAATTTTTACTGGAAAAGTACAACACAGTTTCAAGACACAAGATTATTTGCGAAAAGAATTCTCAGTCGTCAAGGGTACTTCCCTATTTTAAAGCATGAGATGGATGTAAACCTAATAATATATTATCAATACTACCTATATTACAAGTTTTGGGAGTCCCTAATTCTTGACATAGATTTTGTTAAGTGTTATATTAGAGTTATTAGTTATTGGGCTTTAGTCCCACATTGCTTAGAGTAATAGGAGAGGAGGCTAGCCTCACCTATATATATGTGTAGTCTCTCTTCAATAAAGAAATCATCTATTTTATTCCATTCTACATGGTATCAGAGCCATAGAAGGAAGAAAAAAAATTTCCACAACAAAAAAAATTTCCCCCCTTCGCCGACCACCCCTGCTGCCCCCCCTTCGCCGACCCCCCCTTTTGTTGTCCAGCCCCCCCCCCCCCCCCCCCCCCCCCGTCACCTCCCCTTCGTCGACCACCCTGCTGCCCCCCTTCGCCGACCCCCGCCCCGATCCAGCCCCTCCTGCCCGGATCTGCTGTGCAGACCCCCGGTTCTCTCCCCCTTTCCGGATCTGCTGTGTACACACCCTGCTCCCCCACACTCCGGATCAACGGTGCAGACACCCGGCTCCCCCACACCTCGGATCTGCTGTGCAGACACCCGGATCCCCCCCACGTCCCGAATCTGCTGTGCAGACACCCAGATCACCCACGATGGCTCAAAACCCTAACATTTTCCATCAACCACCACACACCCTCCGAACCCTAGTTTAAAAAAAATTAACAAAAAGAAAAAAAAAGAAAAAAAGAAGAAGAAAAAAGTCAGTGGTCCAATGCTTTATTCCAAGATTAAGCCGTTTGGACTTAACAAATGATTTTTCTACCCTAATCTTCACATCCAAATATACACAGAGAATGATCGTATTTTCTCCTGTGTCCTGACGTGTTTACTTTCTATGTGCGCGACGGTGTTGACCACGTTTATAGCACATTCGTAAAGTTGGTGTGATTTTTGGGGTTGGAAAGAACTCGCGACGGTTGCTTCCATTTCAGGATGACAGATTCGAAGGCAGATGATGGTAACGGTGTCAGCAACACGACGAGCACTGGCACGACGATCTCTTCGACTCGACTTGTCGACCGTCGATTGGACGGTCCAGATGGTTACTCAACATGGCGGAATAAAGTTGAGAAAACACTTCGTGGGATGCAGCTATCTAAACATTTGACTGACAGCCCTCCGGCGACGACTGATCCCACATTTGAACAGTGGGAGACGGATGATAGTCGACTGTTTACACAGTTGATGAACTCCATGGAACCGTCCGTCGAGGACATGGTTCAAAACATGGACACGGTCAAGGAGCTATGGGAGGTCCTAGCAACGGCGTTTGATGAAAAACGTGACTTGTCTCGCATATACGACTCGGTTGTTGGCGTTTACCGAGCAACTCGAGGAGACAAGTCTCATAAGGACCACTTCCGATCCTTCAAGGCTATGGTGGATGAAATTGATCATGTTCTTCCTCTGACGGCGGATATCAATGAAGCTCGGGCTCAACGCGAGCAGCTTTATGTTATGGCATATCTTGCATCTCTCCGTTCTGATGCGGACTCGGCTCGATCCCAGATCATTGCTGGATCTGATGTTCCATCTTTGATGGAGGCCCACTTCCGTGTTCTTCGGGCCGCAAAGGTGGTTGAGACCACTCCGGGAGATACTCCTGCTGATCGATCTGCCCTTTGTAGCGCTGCTCGTCCTGGCGTTCGTGGTGGAAGTGGTGGACGACGAGGTGGTCGGACTTATGGTCGCGATGGTGGACGCGGCAATGGTTGTCGTGATGGGGGACGACTACGAACATGCTTCCACTGTGGCCAACATGGACATTTTCTGTGGCAGTGCCCTAAAGCTCCTGTTGCCAATATTACTTCGGATGCTACTGATAATAGCGTTCGTTCGGTTCAGATGAGCGACGATTCTTACGTGAAATTTCTTGAGTTCCAGGCTCAACGTCGTGGTGAAGCATCAACGTCTGGTTCCACAGCCGGATATTCCGCAACATGCATAGTAAAACCCAAGCAGTGGGTAATTGACTCTGGTGCATCCTCACACATGACTGGTGACGCAGGTATGATACATGATTATGTACCTGTCCGTCGTGCTTCTGGCATTACTGTTGCCAATGGTAGTTCTCTGGCAGTCCGCGGTCGTGGAAGTGCCACTCTTTCTCCCGGACTGTCAGTTACCTCTGTTCTACTTACTCCTGGAAACCCGTTCAATTTACTTTCTATTAGTCAACTTACTCGTGAACTTCATTGCTCGGTAACCTTTTTTTTCTGATAATTGTGTTTTCAGGACCTGACAACTGGGAAGACTATTGGTAAGGGACATGTGGCTGGAGGCTTGTACCTGTTTGACGCAACTCCTTCTGTTGTTTGTGCAAGCATGAAACTTGATCCGGTCGAGTTACATTGTCGGTTAGGTCATCCGTCGTCTCCAGTTCTCCAGAAAATGTACACATCTTTAGCTATTCCCTCTTATTTTCATTGTGCGCCATGTAGTTTAGCTAAGCATCATCGGGTTTCTTATCCTGTGAGTCCAAATAATCTTGCAACCGCTCCTTTTGAGTTGGTGCATTCTGATATATGGGGACCTTGTCCGACTGAATCTGTAATGGATTTTAAGTACTTTGTCACGTTTGTCGATGATTACTCACATGTCACTTTTATTTATTTAATGAAAAGTCGTGCTGAATTATTTAACATCTGGTGTAACTTTCATGCCGAGATAACTACACAATTTGGTCTTCCAATCAAAATCTTTCGGAGTGACAATGGTTGTGAGTATTTATCTCGTGATCTTGATAAACATCTGGCCAGCAACGGCATCATCCACCAAACCTCTTGTGCGTACACACCACAACAAAATGGTGTAGCCGAACGCAACAACCCCCCGTACGGGTGCCCTCCCTTACCGAGCCAGTCTCCCAGGATGATGGTCCACATACACCGATTCAGCCATTAACGACATCAACCACAGAATCTTCCTCCTCTGGTTCCACCAGCAGCTCCGGCTCCAGTGAGTTGCCTCCATCTTTCCCTCCAGCAGCTCCACCAATTCCGCCAGCAGCTTCGGCGATTCCGCCTCCAGAACGTCCTCGTCGTGCATGGCGAGATCATCCCTTGTATGTTAACAACTACAAAGGACTTACCAGTCACACTCAGTCTCTGGTAGCTACTATTGATGGGATTCAGATCCCCAAGTCCGCTGAGGAGGGTCTCCGACATCCTGGTTGGCATGCTGTTATGCACGAGGAGATGAAGGCTCTCCAGGAGAATCATACCTGGGACTTAGTCGATCTTACTCATGGTAAACAGGCAGTCGGCTGCAAATGGGTGTTCACGATTAAGGTAAAACCGGATGGCACTCTTGACCGATTGAAAGCTCGTCTGGTGGCCAAAGGTTACTCTCAAACCTATGGTGAGGATTACTTCGAGACTTTTTCTCATGTGGCCAAAATGACGTCCGTTCGTGTCCTCATGGCCTTGGCCATTCGCTATGACTGGCCTTTACTTCAACTCGATATAAAGAATGCTTTCCTCCACGGGGATCTTGATGAAGAAGTATATGTGATACAACCTCCCGGATTCGTTGCAAGGGAGGGTAAGGTGTGTCGTCTAAGGAAGGTCATCTATGGCCTGAAACAATCACCTCGTGCATGGTTTGGTAGATTTACACAGGTGGTTACTCAATTTGGAATGTGTCAGTCGAAGAAGGACCATTCAATCTTCTATCGACACACATCTGCTGGAAGAATACTTCTTGGTGTCTACGTTGATGATATTGTAATCACGGGAGATGACAGCCAGGGTATTGCAAGTCTCAAGAAGTTTCTTGGAGAATAATTTCAAACCAAGGATATGGGATCCTTGAACTATTTCTTGGACATTGAAGTCACACGGGGTAAGCGGGACATTGTAATGTCTCAAAGAAAATATTTACTGGATATACTAAATGATGCAGGCATGATACAAGCAAAGGGAGCAAACTCACCTATGGATCCAGGGGAAAAATTACTTCCAGACGAAGGGGTCCTGATGACCAATCCAGATCAGTATCGTCGAGTGGTTGGAAAACTCAACTACTTGGCAGTCATGATGCGTCCGGATATTTCTTTTACAGTAAGCGTCTCAAGTAGATTCATGGCTTCTTCAAGAGTTTCACACTGGCATGCAGTTCTCAGAATTTTGTGTTATCTAGTGAAGAATCCAGGGAAAGGAATTCGAATGGAGAATAATGGACATACTCGCATTGAGTTTTTTTACTGATGCTGACTGGGGGCAAGTTTGACAGATAGACGGTCTACATCTGGCTACTCAGTATTTGTTGGCAGAAATCTAGTATCATGGAAAAGCAAGAAACAAAGTGTGATAGCACGCTCAAGTTCGGAAGCAGAATATCGAGCTATTGCTCATGGCACGTCAGAGATATTATATATGAAGCATCTCCTACAAGAACTGAGAGGAGACGCAGGATCGCAAGTGGCAGACCTATGGTGTGATAACCAATCTGCTATTCACATTGCCACCAATCCAGTATTTCATGAACGGACGAAGCATATTGAAATTGACATTCATTTTGTTCGTGATGAATATACAAAAGGAGTGATAAAGTTTCAATATGTGCGGACCAGCGACCAGATAGCTGATATCTTCACAAAGCCTCTTTTGGGTCCCCGGGTTCAATTTTTATGTAACAAGCTGGGCATGATTGACATCTATGCTCCAGCTTGAGGGAGGGTGTTATATTAGAGTTATTAGTTATTGGGCTTTAGTCCCACATTGCTTAGAGTAATAGGAGAGGAGGCTAGCCTCTCCTATATATATGTGTAGTCTCTCTTCAATAAAGAAATCATCTATTTTATTCCATTCTACAGATTTGAAGATATTTCCATTAGTATTGATTTGACAATTGACAGTTATACTTAAAAACTTGTAGTAATTATACATATTATATCCAAAAGTGGTAAAAACGGCAAAATCGGTGACTAGTCGGTGCTTTTTAAGGGTCGTTTTTTATCCAATTTTTTCTTTTTGAAAAATCAGACAGTGTTACAACACATCAACTAGTCTCCGCTTCAATTGCATAAAATATTAAAGGACGGATGAACCGGAATATTCAGGTAGTGGTTGATTGAGAGCTGGACCTGGACGAGCGGTATATACAGACAAGATGATCGTAGTACCGACGGTCTGTCCGAGTAGAATACGCCTCTCCTATATATATGTGTAGTCTCTCTTCAATAAAGAAATCATCTATTTTATTCCATTCTACAGATTTGAAGATATTTCCATTAGTATTGATTTGACAATTGACAGTTATACTTAAAAACTTGTAGTAATTATACATATTATATCCAAAAGTGGTAAAAACGGCAAAATCGGTGACTAGTCGGTGCTTTTTAAGGGTCGTTTTTTATCCAATTTTTTCTTTTTGAAAAATCAGACAGTGTTACAACACATCAACTAGTCTCCGCTTCAATTGCATAAAATATTAAAGGACGGATGAACCGGAATATTCAGGTAGTGGTTGATTGAGAGCTGGACCTGGACGAGCGGTATATACAGACAAGATGATCGTAGTACCGACGGTCTGTCCGAGTAGAATACGCCTCTCCTATATATGTGTAGTCTCTCTTCAATAAAGAAATCATCTATTTTATTCCATTCTACAGATTTGAAGATATTTCCATTAGTATTGATTTGACAATTGACAGTTATACTTAAAAACTTGTAGTAATTATACATATTATATCCAAAAGTGGTAAAAACGGCAAAATCGGTGACTAGTCGGTGCTTTTTAAGGGTCGTTTTTTATCCAATTTTTTCTTTTTGAAAAATCAGACAGTGTTACAACACATCAACTAGTCTCCGCTTCAATTGCATAAAATATTAAAGGACGGATGAACCGGAATATTCAGGTAGTGGTTGATTGAGAGCTGGACCTGGACGAGCGGTATATACAGACAAGATGATCGTAGTACCGACGGTCTGTCCGAGTAGAATGTGCGATGGAGATCAGACGCAAAATCAAGGTTCAACATGCAGAGAGCCAAACCTAGACATAGTTGGGGTGATACATGCAATAAAAAGATCCGAGCTTAAGCTGCATAGTAGATGTAGGTTTACTGTTTCAAAAAAATTAAAAAAATCATATATATATATATATATATATATATATATATATATATATATATATTCTACTATATAATATGAAAACTTAGATGGTGAAACTTTTGAATTCCGAAAATACCCCTGCATACTTATACTAATTAAAAATAGTTCATTAATTTTAATAAGGACAACTTAGTAATTAGAAAGACTACCCTTTGGGGCATGAAGTGTTGTGATGTTGTATTTTAATACCTTTTCCGCTATATGCGAGGAATAAATTCACCCTTATTCCAAAAAAAAATATATATATATATAGTTCACATGGTAACAGAGCTATACCATTCCCTCTCCTTGGGCTTTGATGGAGGAAAACGGAACTCCCACATAATCACTATTTTGTTATACGTTCATGATGTGATTATTACCAGGGTGACGTGAAATAGTGGCTTATTACCTGCATTGTCATTTTGATATGATGGATCTCTTTCCGCTCCATTTTCCTGGTTGTTCAAGATATTATCTCTCGGCCATCAGCTGAAGAAGAGCATCTTTCCAAGGTAGACAACGTTGTTACTTGTTGCCAATCTCCTTGCAGCCACTATTGGTCGCCTGAATGCCATAACCTCGTTATAATTTCTGTTGCTTCCATCAGTCGTCATCACCTGTTCAATCACCATCTTTCCATACTAGTCCATTATTCTGTGACAAACTGGAGAGCTGTACAGATTGCAAGCCATCTGGTTTTTTTGAGTGAAAGAAACCTATTGAGAGTGATTGTCATGTTCTCCATCATTATTCTGTGAAAACTGGAGTACTGATTACAAGTCATCTGGTTTTCTCGAGTGAACCAAACATATTGAGAGTGATTCCTGTTGTCCATCATCATTATTTAGCTTATATTCACTTCTTTATGTTCCCTCTACATATCAGATCACCTAGGGTTGAGCATCATTTGGTTTGGACCGAGAACTGAGCCGAACCGAATGGAATAAGGGATTCGGTTCGGTTTGAAAACTTTTTGGTTCGGGTTCGGTTTTGGAAATACTAAAATTACTTATTGGGTTTGGGGCCAAAACCGAAAACCAAATAAGACTTCTGAAATTATGTAAATACCATCAATTCTATGTATATTTATGAAATTACCTATAACCCAAAAGGCCAAAACCGATTTTGTATATATATATATATATATATATATATATATTGAAAACAACAATTCTATGTATTTTTTCTAAAGTCCAACTTTTGTAATTCAATCAAAAGCCCAACTTTGAAATACAACAATTATATATATATATTTTGTATTTTGTTAATATAATTTAACCCCAAGCCCTTGGCTGACCCATTGAACAAATAAAAAATCCAACCGAACAAACCGAAACTGATTATATTGGTTTGGTTATGGCTAGTTTCGGTTTCGGTTTGGATTTTTAGAATTTTGGTTTGTTAGATTTTGGCTACTTTGTGTCAGTTGAAAATGAATAAACCGAATGCTCACCCTCTAAGATCACCTATTTATTCACCAAGCCTTGCGAAGTTCAATGATTCTCATTTCTACTTGGCACACTTTTATTGTATGATCCATCATGAGCTTGAAGGGGATGCTATTGATGTATATATGTTTTTAAATTTTCCACAATGTCTTGTTACAAGGGAAAAAATGCTTGGTAGTAGTTGTTTGATTTCTTTGTGATATACGTTCTTCATTGCTGAAATGTTAATATTACATGCGAGGAAACCCTCACATCTATGTATATGGAAGTCATTCTTGTTCTACTTTCTTTATTAACAGATGTTTCTAGTAATATCATCTATATCTGGTTCTGGATCCGCTTTTTCTCTTCATCATTGCAATGTCTTCTTACAATAGGAGCAACATGCATCATATATTCACATTATTACATACAATAGAAGCAACATGCATCACATATTCACACTATTACAAATGAACATACAACTGCCAATGTATTGGAAATATAATCACTTTCAGCCTATGTTTGCAGCTCTTCACAGATGCTGGCCAATATGTCATTCGATTTGGGGATGATTCAAGTCCTAAATCTGGTCTCGCTGCAGCAGTAAGTGTTGCTGATGGCTGTCTTGGCTATATTATAGCATGATATAGGACTACTTCAAAATGGAGGCTGTTTCTAACATAGAATGTTATATTTATTTAGATACAAGAACTAGAAGTTGCTCGTCCATTAACTATGTCAGAAAGAGCTGTGGCTGTAGCTCTTGCCGTGTCTCTGGACAATGACTATTTCTCTAGAAGTGGCGGCTGGTAAGCTTACTACCCTGTAAAAATTCCTCATTTGCTTGCTTGACTAATGATGAGGTTATATCCCCTACCGAATGTGTTGCTGCATTCATGTGATGCTTTGTGAACTTGCTTTCGTGCTCGATACCCTAATGAAATAGTTAGTAGTAGTATTTAAAGACTGTAATACAACCTGCTTCAGATGAAAGTGATCGGGACTTGGGAGTAATGGTTGGCTTCCCTATATATTAACTAATTATTATGACAAAAAGCAATATTTTAAACATAGTTTGTAGTACCAATATGATACAGCCGATACTAATACGGTTTGGCATGTCTTGATCTGACACTGACCGATACCGATATTGACCGATACCGACTTGGGGGTCTCTTTTCCAGTCAATTCGATAGAGAAAGTTGAACAAAAAAGACCAATCGGCAAGGACGTAGAAGCATAGTAAGATTGTAAAAGCATGTAAACGAAAAAAATTATTTATCGCATATCGCAGGTAAACCAATCGGTAAGGGTGACTATTATTTCATTCAAGGGTGACTATTGTTTCATTCAATCTCAAAACTAAACAACACAGAAAATACTTAATATTATCTCCAAACATATAAAATATTATTTCTACATTTTAATAATTTAGTAATAATTATTTGCTTTCCAATACCCAAAAAAATCCGATATTCCAATCCAAACGGACCAAACCCACCGCTGTCGATACTGCCGATCCCGATACTCTAGGAAGGATCCAATACTGATAATGTGAACCTTGATTTTAAAATTCCATTGGAGGTCAGAATTTTTCGTGGCGTTTTTCGTGGAAGTGGTAATACTAAAGGGTAGTCGTGAATTGATTAAGCCCTTCTAGTCGGTTTAGACTCTAGACAAGCTGGTGTTTGTAACTGCTTGGACTTTTTAGAGATTTTCTCCAAAGGGGAGATGTTGTAAACCTAGGGTCAGTTTGGGATTGCTGAAGCGTATCAAATGTTGTTCTCATATGTTATTTTGTAAGTAAGCTGTCATAGTGTTTTGACCAAATATAATTACCGAAAAGCTGTTGTCAAAAGCGATTAGGTATAAACTTGCTTCGTTGCTGAAATTATTAAAAATGGAAAAATTGGACATGTATTAACAAGAATGGGTAAGCGATTAACTTTTAGAAAGGGAAAAAAATAATTAAAAAGTGTATTTTTGTAAAAAGTACATGATTAGCAGATTTTGAGAGCAACCCCTCTATGCCCTCATAAGTAGCCTTAGATAAACATCTTTTCACAAAAAAAAAGAAAAAAGAAGAAGAGTGGAATCTGCTTTTCCCAAACACGCTACTTCAAATAAAATTTTAAAAAAAGTGAAGCTGCTTTCATAAGTTGTACAAAAAAAACTAGCCTTAGAAAATGAGCAAAATATCCAGGATGCTATCTTTGACTGTGTTGTTTGGAGTCACAAACACCATTTCTGGCGACATTATCAACTGCCATTGGCAGGGGACAATTTGTTTTATGTTTCTTTTTTTTTGGGTGCTATAATTTGTTGCTTATAAATATTCTAATTGAGTAAACTCGTGAAATCTGATATAAAATTTGTTTACTGGAGGTGTAACTAAATATTGTTATTTCTTTTCCTCAGGGGGCTCCCTATTCTCATTGCAGGCGAGTAGGAAGCCCTAAGGTCACTCATCACCAAATTGATTTGTGCATCTATCTACCCAATGATTATGATGTTGGGCTTCCTTGTAGCTTTGTCTAAGGAATTGAATAAATGAATGGGATTTTAGGTTTTAAAGTTCTTTTTTTCTCTTTTTTTCTTTCTTAATATGTGAAAACCTTGGCTGCTCGTTTCCACCAGTGGATTAAATAGCAAGATGTCTTTATATAAACTAAACTATTTATGTCACAAAGTGTTCTTTATCTAGCTGTATGTTCTGCAATTGATTTTTTGTAAATTGTTACTGCTGTACCTATAGTCTCTTAAAATAGGATGCAAATGGAGTAAACATTCTGGTACTAAAATCAAAACATGATAATAATATTTTTGTTCATATATCAAACTATTCTAAAGAATTGTTTCCCTTTAAGTATTTGAAATGTTATTTTTTTTTTATAACGTATCCTCTCAACTCCCTTAGTAATGGAAGTCCCTAATGCTTTTCAAGAGGGACTAAATTTACATTATGTCTTGGGGAGAAACCCTCTTCCTCTAACTTCTTCAAACTTTTAAAAAATTAATATAATTTTTAAAATTTTGAAATATAGAGTATACATGTCTCCTTTAAACTTTTATGAGAACGTAGTTGTAACTAGTCTAGTTGATTGTGCTCAACTAAGAGCATCCACATTCAAACACAATACTCAAAATTATTGGAAATTTTTTTAAATTTTGTAAATTACTACTTTTGGAGTGTCTACTTGATATTGATACACAATGATACAGTACAAACAAATACTCAAACCTCCTTATTTCTCCCTCTTTTTTCTCTTTATTTGTCTTTCCTGTTTGGTAAGATTTTTTTTCTTGCTTTATTTTTCTTCCATGTCTAGTAAGAACGGTTAATTTTGGCAGGCTCGAAAATTAAGTGCATCCACAGTGGAGACACTCCAAAAATATATTCCAAATTATTAAAAATAGTGTAAAATACTATTTTTGGAGTATCTCCTTGATACTGGCACACAATGGTCTGCTCCAAATAAATACTCTAAATTAACTCTCTTTTTCCTCCCTCTTTTTCCTTTTTATTTTTCTTCCATGTTTGATAAGATTTTCCCCTTCCTCTTTATTTTCCTTTACTGTTTGGTAAAAATATTTAATTTTGGAGGGTCCGTTAATTAATGGAGCAAGAGCGTGCTCTAAAACTGGAGTGTCTCTTAGCTTTCTAGCAATCTTCAAGTATAGACAAGTCCCCACTGAAGCCTTCAAGTGCTACAAAATTTGACTAAAGTCACAATATAACACTTGAAACCTCTTTCAATGTGGATGCTCTAATTTAGAGGAAATAGGACACGCTCCAAATCTAGAATGTCTCTTAGCATTCTAGCAATTTTCAAGTATGGACATCTGCCCACTACAGTGTTCAAGTGCTACAAAATTCGACTAAAGTCAAATGCACTTGAAACCTCTTCCACTATAGATGATAGTTAAATATATTTCTACTTCTTCATGTCACATGTTCATATCTTGTAATCATCTTTTAATCATTGACTATTCTTAGGTGGCAGAGCCCTATAAAGATTTTGCCACTTAAGAATCTTCCTTATCCGAAATCTCTTGGTCATAATTTAACTACAACACATTATTAGCACATAGCTCTACCCAACTTCAATCTACTGATCTTGAAAAGAGTAAGTAGATATAAACCCTATTTTCCTGATGATCGATATTTTTGAGCGAAGTGTCATGTAATGTTTCTATTTTTAGCCGCTAAGGCTTAAGATTTATGCTGCTAGCAACAATTTTTTAGGCTAAATTGCAACTTGATACCTTCAACTATTTAAGTTTTTCAATTTGATACCCTCACCTATTCACGTTTTTCAACTTGATATCCTAAACTTTCTTGATATCCTTAGAAACAAAAATGACGAAACTATCCCCCTTTCTCATCCAACCCCTCCCCTTTCAAGTTTTTCAACTTGATACCCCTAAAAACAATTTCCTATGAATTTGTATACCCATTCTCAACAAGCTAATTGGTAATGGCTTAAGAGAATGAGAATTTTTTTTTGACTAAAAAAGTAATATTCATGTAAATAATTATGTTTAAGATTCTATTAAATCTATAAGGAATTTTTTTTTGACTAAAAAAGTAATATTCATGTAAATAATTATGTTTAAGATTCTATTAAATCTATAAGCTTCAAAGAACTGGCTCGCTATTAGGGCAATACTGCCTCCCCATAGCCATTACTACTTAAAATGCATTTCCTCGTCGTTAGGCCATCACTATCACATAAGCTTCGCTTGAAGAGAAACTAAGTTTGTATCCGTCGTACACATAACATTGTCAGAAGCGGCGCTAATTGCATGCGTAGCATCGCATGAAGT
This sequence comes from Iris pallida, assembly GCA_029216955.1. Lineage (NCBI taxonomy): Eukaryota > Viridiplantae > Streptophyta > Magnoliopsida > Asparagales > Iridaceae > Iris > Iris pallida. The sequence goes on along the minus strand of JANAVB010044620.1, from coordinate 6,054,251 downwards.
GAAGTTCATTTTTTTGCCAGAACCAAAGTTTTCCCAAGGCATTAATCACGTTGACGAGTCTTAACCTCTCGTCTCCAACATTTTGCTAGAACCAAAATTTGGCTAGAGTGTAAATCTCGCTACAAAGGTTTAGTGTCATACGTATATAGTTCAAAAATAATTTATATGCATAAAATAGATAAAAGAAATAATCACAAGATCTAAAGGATATCTAAAATATGCATCTTTTCTTTCCTTTGATCAAATGCATATAAAATTTCAAACTCAAAACAAATATCATCTTTAGGCAAGAAAAAGAAATATTCAATAAATAAACGCTTAAAGATGAAGAAAATATGTCTTCAATAAAAAAATATAACACAAATCATTTCATGTAAGTAAAAGATTTTTGAAAGCCGTCTTTAATAATAACATTTGAGTACGAGACAGATTCAATAAATCAAAAAGAAATCAAAAAGGCTTTTCAAAAATATGGAATTTATTACGAAAAACTATCTTAGTAAATGTTCGAATGTGTTCATTTAGTCCTCAGACTGAAAGCTGGCGATTCGAATCACAAAAGCAATTTTAATAAAAGAATCCATAAATCATAAATAAATCCATTTGAACAAATAAACATAACTAGTTAAATGTCCAAAGAAAATGTATTCTAGATATATGGCATGTCAAGGGGCTAATTGACTTGAAACAATTAATACTCCACCTTTACATGGTTATATCCAAAAATAATAGTATTGACAAATTTAAAACAAATTCAGTGAGATTTCCAGAAGTAGAAAACTAATTCAAAAATATTAGGTCTTCTTATCAAAGTTCATTTCTTCCCTTTTAAAGCCTTAGCACGGTGTCCACCTGACAATCGTAAGATTTAAAGAAAAGAAACACTTTGAGAGAGATTCAATATGCATGACTTCTCCCCTACAAAGAGTTACTATTGTAGATAGTAAGTAACTTAAATAAGAAGATAATAATATAAAGCTCAAAATCATTGAAAATTACACAAGTTAAAGACGAAATCACAAGACTATAATATTCAATGAGTAGTCACAAGATCATCAAGTTTAAATATCGAATAGAGTGACAGAAAAATAAATATATCAAAAGATGACAGACATTAACCCATGCAGATCAATATATGTTACCTTTTGTAAAAAAATATTAAATAATATTTTCCATCAAGGCTAAAATCCATCAGATAACAATTGCAACTAGATCTCAATAAATCTTTAGTTTATAAAGCGTTGATCAATCTTGAGTTAGCTGTAGGGGTACTGTCCCAGCTAACGGAGGTTCACCGGGGAACACTTAAGTACCGCTTCGTTTCGACCATAGTCGTGGTGACAGACAGACCCTTTGTAGGCTTGTACCCAAAATAAATCTCTTCTTTAATAACCGAGGATTTAAAAAGAATTTATGCAATATGAAAAAAAATATTCTATGGACTTAAAAAAATCTTAGAACAATGGAGCATACGGTATAAGATGTATGAATTACATTAATCCATATATGCTACAAAATCATTGGGTAACAATAAAATATAAAACATTTGTAAATCAAAATGTAGGACCTAGATACGCCGATGTATTCTGGAATCTAGGAGATTTGACAACACCTTGGATCCAGAACTAGATAATAGTTGCAAGTAGAACTTAATAAATCTTAAGTCTATAAAGTATTGATCACTTCGGGTTAGCTGTAGGGGCCAGTTCCCAGCTAGCGGTAGTCCGAAGACTAGTACACCGTGTCGCTTCAGGTTATTTACACCTGTATGACAGAAGGACCCTTTCGGCTTGTTCCTAAAATGATTTCTACTCTTAAGAACTAGATTCAAAGGAATATATGCAGTATCATCGAACATCGTCGAAATCCAGAATCCCTAAAAGTAAATACCGAAGGAATAGTTTTTCAAGATCAAGACATAAATTTTTTTCAATAAGAGTCATGTATCTAAAATGTCAACCGAAAAGCCAAGAAAAACATACATCATTAAATAGGCTTTGAGGAAGAAGCTAATAAAAAGAAGTACATAAATTTGTTTAAAAAAAATCAATAGCTTAAGTATGAGATAAGCACAAGTTTAAAAACTACTTTTTAAAATAATATAGAACTTGAACTTAACTCATATATCCCCATAAAGATATTTATACAAAAACATATGAGCAATATATAAATGAATATGAATTATGTATCCTTAATAAGCATAATAAAATATTATCAAAAGATCAAAAACATGCATAAATAAACTTTATCAGATAAAGATGTAATTGATTCATAAGAAGTTAATCACAATAAAATTTGAGAATCAATAGTGAATATATTATGCAAGCACACGGTTAACATAAAAGTATATGTATATACTTTTCAAGTTAATAGGAGACTTGTGCTAAACATACATACTCAACATATCGATCAAAGTAAATATGACATGTTAAAGACAAATCGGTAAGAAGTGACCATTAAAAAATATTAAAGACGAAGAATCAAAAATATATTCACCAAAAAAAAAAGCTCCTATGCATGCTTCAAGAATAAAGATTAAGAGTAAATAGCATACATAGACAAATGTGTCACACTAGTAGAAAATAAACACTATATAGTGTGAATTAAACATTTAAGCTAAACAACTAGTCAAGCTAGGATTATGTCTCACATTGATTCAAATAATAAACAAATTAAAAGATATCAATGAAAGCTAATAGCAAGACATCAGTAAGAACATGCTAGATATTAAAAACTATTTAGGAAGCATGTTACCGAAGTGGTTCTAGTGACCACACTTCTGTTAGTGCAATTGCATGGAAGATGACCTTTGTAGCTTTGCAATCACCAACATGTTCCATGGTTCTATTTGATATGAGAAGCTTCACCTACAATATTAGGTGAAGACTTTGGTATCAAATACTTGGATCCACATTTGTTAGCTTTGGGAACCCATTTGCACAAGTTCATATTAACAAGTTTTCTAATCTGACAATAATTAAAAACATGTCCATTCATACCACAATAATTACAGAAAGAATTAACGTTAGTACTATGTGCAGCAGTATGAGAACGTGTAGTAGTGTGATATGATATGCGTGGATACTTGTAATAGAAAGCATGGTTATGTGAAGCTTTAGCTTTGCTTGCTTCCTTTCTAGATGATCTGTCGTGTGTGACTTTATGATGTGCTATGTGTCTTGTGTTAGACTGAGTCGTAGGTTGTATTACCTGTTTTTCCAGTCTAATCTCTAATTTTTTAGAGTTAGCACATATCTCATCATACTTAGCAGAAAGAGCATCAATTCTACATGAAGCAATAGAATACTTCTTCTTTTCTGATTCTAATTCCTCCCGAAGTTTAGCATTTTCTTGAGTGCTTTTATCAATGCAATCAAGTACCTCATGCAATCTAAACTCAAGTGTAGAAATCTCAGTAGAATTATCAGAAGTGGAAGTATTTCTTGCATCATTCAATAAGCAAGTAAGCTTTTCATTCTCCCGCTTATAGGATCCTTTCTAGCTTGCTTATACTTATCTAATACTTTCTTGTATTCTTCTAATAGATCACTGAAAGCATCAGATAGCTCATCATAAGAAAATTCATTCTCTTTAAGAAGGAAATTATTCTGTACCTCGTTAGATAATGCCATTGAGCATAGATTTGCAGCTTTATGAGATCTCTCTTCTTCTTCTTCTTCAGAATCTCTTGTTTCACTTTCACACCATATGCTCGTGCTAGTGTACTTGTGAGATGATGATCTTCCTTCATTTGATTGTTCGTAGTGACTCCCTTTTCTAGTAGTAGTACAATCTTCTTGGATGTGGCCTATCTTCTTATAATTGTCACATACAAGCTCTTCTTCGTATAATGGATTGTGTTGTACCTTAAATCCTAATTCCGTCATGTATATATTTGCATCATTATGAAGACTATCCTTCTCTCTGGAGTTGCTAGCTTTGCTTTCATACCTGCACTCATAAGTAGCTTCAAGAACTTTCCAAATTTTATGAGATGTTGTGCAAGTAGTAATAAGATCAAATACATTTGTGTCTACAACACAATAAAAGATATGTGTAGCTTTTGTATCAAGGCTAGCTAACTTCTTCTCTTCCTCCGTGTAACTATAATAAGGCTTGTTGATTATAGAGGATGTCACTACTAAAATCTGCTCATTTGGCGACATAAATTTAGCGACGTTCGATTAACGTCGCTAAATTGTGTACATTAGCGATGTTTTAGTGAAGCGTCGCTAATCGTCGCTACTAGCGACGAAATAAGCAACGAAATAACGACGTAAATTAATTACATGAGCTAGTCATCGCGAAACGTCGCTATGACGTCGCTAATAGCGACTAATTTAGCGACTGTCGTTTGAACGTCGCTAAATTCTAATTATATCCCCCCCACCGATTCATTTCCTTCCATTTTCCTCTCTCACTCTCTCTCCTCCCCTCCTCCGACGTTCTCACTCTCTCGGCGACGACTCTCACTCTCTTCGGCAACTCTCCTCCCTCTCCGGTATGTGACTCTCCCCTCCCTCTCTCTCTCTCTCTCTCCGTCTGTTTTGGTTGTTGGTGGTTTGGGGGGGTGCGGGTGGCTCGGAGGGAGGTGCACAGGAGGATGCGGGTGGTTGGGGGGTGAGTGGGGGGTGGCTGGGGGGGTGGGGCAGGGGGGACGAGGGCGGCTGGGGGAGGGGAGCTAGGGTTAGGGTCTATTTTCTTCCATTTTACTCTCTCACTCTCTCTCCTTCCCCCCTCCGACGCTCTCACTCTCTCCGGCGCTCTCACTCTCTCCGGCGACTCTCACTCTCTCCGGCGACTCTCTTTCCTCTCCGGTACGTGGTACTCTTTCCCTCCCCTCTTCTCTCTCTGTCTCTCTCTCCGGCTGTTTTGGTTGTTGGTGGTTGGGGGGTGCGTGTGGCTCGGAGGGAGGGGCAGGGGGATGCGGATGGTTCGGGGGTGAGTGGGTGTCGCTGGGGGGGGTGGGGCTGGAGGGACGAGGACGGCTGGGGGAGGGGAGCTAGGGGTAGGGTTCGGGTTAGGGGTGGGTATAGAAGTATGGAAAATATTAGAATAATGATCCATGCGGCTCGGAGTAAGAAGCTTATGCGGCTCACACAGGAGCGGCCCTATGCGGTTCAAAGAAGACTCTCAATCGTATGCGGCTCGGGAGCGTATGCGGTTCAGCAAGGCACATGCGGCTCGATGGATGCCATGTGTGATCCTTCCCTACAGCTGGTCGTTTGGGGGGGGGGTGGCCTCATTTAATGCTCTGACACGACTTGACGACTGTGACTGCTCTGACATAAAGTGTCATAATGACTCTGCCATAATGACAGACTTTTCGGGAAAGGAAGAAGATCTCTGACCCGAACCGTCAGAAATCCTAGGTTGCCACGTGGCAACTCTCATGCGGCTTAAATGAGAAACAGCTCCATGCGGCTCACGAAGAAGTCACTCTATATGGTTAGCAGAAATCAGCCATATGCGGCCCACCGAGAGTTCAATCCCTGCGACTCAATACAATGCTAGCTCATGCGGCTCGCAAAGGCTATGCATATGCGGCTCACGGAAGGTTCGTCCCCTGCGGCTCGATGAGGCATTGTCTCATGCGGCTCAGGAAGAGTATCTCTCTGCGGTTCGAGGATAGTCAATCCCATGCGGCTCTGACAGGATCACAATTAAGACACGTGGCATGGGATCAATAAGAGATTTAACCGAATCTCAACAAATATATTTGACATCATCGTCATAATTACTGAGATCAGGGCATATCATTTATCATCAAGCTAATGGGACACGTGGCGAGCAATCAGACATTAGCATAATCAATCACGAGGATTTAAAGCAGCTAGCATTAATTGCTCATGAGATACGATGCTATCCGCATTAATGGCCGAGATTCATTATAATCAGGATCAAGGGTTCAGATAGAATGAAGAAGCGCCGACATTCCAAACAGATAATCATTAACAAACCCTAATGATCACCCCCCACTCTTATAAATAGCCAGCATCATTCCCTTGTGAAAAAAAAAGAGAAGAAGAAGAGAGAGAGAGGTCGGCACCAAAAGAAATAAGAAGAGAGAGATCTACACAGAGAGAGCTCCCCCTTCCTTCTTGATAATCACAGAGAGAGAGAAGCCAGGAGAGCAATCCGAGGAGAGCAAGAAGAGCGTTTCTTCGTCAACGCCAAGCAGATCTTTTCCGAGCCAAGGCTACATACTGATCGTCCAAGGAGTAAGGCAGAGCGGCCGTCGCTTTCCCGAGCCTCTATCGTCACCCCCCAGAATCAAAAATAAACAATCGTACTTAGTCTGCTGTACCTAGGTTTTCGTCCCTAGGCTTTCTTTGTACGAGCGAGTTTGTATTGTGAGTCTAAGTTCAGTCCTCCGATAATTGTTCTGTTCTTTTACAATCAATGGCAAACACGATGGCGACTCTGCTGGGGACTAACTTCTCCACGGCTGAGGAGTTGGTGACGCAATCAGATGCAGCCAAACTTGGCTCCACACAAAAGAAGATGGTCGTCCGCTTCGACCAACAGGCGTTCGAAGAGATGCTCTCTGAAGGCAGCGCTGGCCCGGCCCAGAAGCACACCCGTACCACGAAGGCTCGCAAAGAATGGAGACCGAAGTCATTTGCTCCTCCTCAAGCCCTCGATGGGATGCCCTCTGTTGCTCAAGACGGCGAGAAGGATTCTCCTGCGGTCCCACTTCAGATCGTAGACAACTCTGCTATCCCCAAGTCCGGCAGAAGAAAACATTATGATGCTGGACTTGCAGGGACAAAGAGGGACTCTACGCGGACCGAACCGCAGAAGAGTATTAGCCGCAAGGAGAAAGCCCATGCGGCTACATCCGCCAACCGCATGAAGAAAACTCATACGGCTACTTCTGTCAGCCGCATAACTTATGCGACTACAGTTCCCGACAACATGGATGAGACTCATGCGGCCAGTAAAGTCAATCGTTTGCAGAAAACCCATGCGGCCACAGATGCCAACCGCATGCGGCCAGCCTGCACGGTCGTGACCCCTAGCTGCATAAGAACTCGTCCGACGACAGGAGACAACCGCATGCAGACAGCCTGCACGGTTTCCACTCCCAGCCGCATAGCACCTGCTCCATGCTCCTCTCGATCAGTTTTCGACCGTCTCTCGTACGGTCCGAACCCTGATGACTCTCTGGATGATAAGCCAGACTCTGTGATGTTCAACTTGGACTCTTCCTATTATGCACCCACGAATGCTAGAAAAAAGAAGTCTAGGGCAGCGCGGGCTCATCAAGCCCAGACAGCTGCCCCAACCTCTGACTATCAGGGCATCCCGCTGATTATCACACGGGCCTCTGATGGGAAGTTGTACAGAACCGCTCAAGTCCAATCCCCGGCGGCGAACGGACAGAGTGGTTCCTCTGACCTGCGTGAGGCGATCCTCCACAAACGCAAGGAAAGAGAAGGGGCCTCGGCGTGCAAAAAATCCTCACATGGACGTCACTGCACCCAGATCATCGTCAACTGCTGCTGCAACAATGCGGCTGTGACGGAAGATCGTCCGTCCGTCTTCCACAGACTACAGCACCCGAACTCAGAAGATGAGGCACCTCCTGTTGTCTCCTTCAATTCCGCTCAGAAGGTCCCCGCCAAGGGGAGAGGGAAGAAGACAAGCATCTCCAGTCCAAAGATATCAGCCACTACAGCTAAGAAATTGTCGGCTAAACGGTTGCCCTCCACCGGAGTATACCAACACACCCGTTCGAAGACAAAATCTGCTGCAACAGGAGACTCATCGTCCCCGACCCTGGGGGTCGTAGGAGCTGGGGGTAGTACTCCTCCGAACGTCCACAATAATCCAATGTTTCAAGGAGACGAACCCCGAGAAACAACCCTCCCATCGGGTACAACAGATGCTGATTCTCGAGACGAAGCAAGCTCCGAAGCTGGGGGTAGTGTTCCTTCCGAGTCCGAACCTGAAGAGAACATCCCCACATATCCAGATGATTTCTTGACGCATGGATACGACTCGGAGGGTACATCCTCCACCACTCCCTCCGTCACTCCTCATGTGAAGACGGTATTCATGACAGACAACAATCAAGGCGGTTCCAGCGATCGCCAGCGCATCGACACGTTGGAGGCCATATTGCATGCCTTGGTCAAGTCTGTAGACGAGATCAAAGCGGCACTTCCTACTCTGCAGGGAGTGACACCTGGCCAGACAAGCACGGGTCCCGCAATCAACGTAGATTCAAATTCAGCGACGCCAAACTAGGGCAATAATCCTCCCGAGATAACGGCCCCTACCGCGACAGATGAGGCCCGTGAAGTAAGAAGAGAGGTTCAGGAGCTCCGAGCAATGTTCCACGCCCCAGAAAACTCTCAAGACCTCAGAATACGGCAACCATATCCTGCTGAATGGAGGGATGTTCCCTTTCCGCCAAGATATAAGCCGTTCAATATCAACCCATATGATGGCAAGACTTCAGCAAGTCGATACATCACTTACTTTGAGGTCACTACTGACCATCTGCCCCATGATGACGCTATCCTCACGCGGTTATTCATTGGGGCATTAGAAGGAGTCGCCTTCGATTGGTACCGCAACCTGCCAGACAATTGCATCCACTCCTTCGCTGGCTTCAAGCGCTTGTTCTTGGAGAGGTTCTATGAGGTAGGGCAGGACGTTACGATGTCTACCCTCATGGACGTCGTTCAAGGAGAGAAAGAACTGACGAGAAATTACATTGAGCGGTTTCGTCAAACCGCAATGAAGTTACCATCTGGCAACCCGGACTCTTCTTTGATTGAAATTTGCCAAAAGAGACTACTTCCAACAATTAGTCTCTGGATGGGCGAAAGTCAGTTCAAGGACTGGAAGGCTTTTATCATCAGTGCTACAAGTGCTGAAGAACGATTGAAGAAGGCTCGCCAACTAGGGTTGCATATCTCGGAGGGAGAGAACAAGAGCAAGCGTCCCAACACTAGCAACGACAATGGGGTAGCCCCTCCAACAACCGGGACAACAAAGGCAAGCAGGCTATGGTGACCGATACAGCCCAGAAGCCCGAGCCACAGCCAGCAGACAAACAATGGCCTCAAATCACTTACTCCTTTGAAGACGGTCACGTCAAGCCTATCTTGGACATGCTTATACAAAGAGACAGGATTCAGCTTCCTCTACCAAGACGGGAGCCTCGGTCGGCTGATTTGGAGAACCCAAAGTTCTGCCATTACCATCACTACGTCCACCATGCTACACACGACTGCTATCAACTGAAACGGTATATCCAAAACCTCATCGATTCGAACGCCCTGGCCATCGATTTCGAAGAGGTAACCGTGGCAGCCAACATGGTGTCCGTACAATTCGGTAGCTTCCCTCCAACAGAGACTCAGGACAGGGTTATACCCATCCCTCTGGCAACAATGGAGATTGCTAATCTGCCGCCTGCTCGCGATCAAGCCGCTGGTCTAGTACCCCTCACCACATCACGAGGGGAAATCATGTGGGTCCATCCGGACCTAGTCCACGAGGTAACTCAGCCCTCTCCACCTTCTAAAAGGAAAAGTGAAAAAGTCAGATCCTGCCGCACTGCCTCGGCGGAAGAAGAGGAAGTCTCGGCCGTCACTACTCGATCCGGAACACAAGCCCAACCGGTGACCGAAAGCGCGACTGATGATCATCCGCCCACTACCAATGATGCTCCGGGACCGGCTCATCCTTCGACGACCGACAAGCCTAGGCCGAAGGAGACTCGCTTCGACAAGTCCCTCCGGAAGGAGACACCTCAGGGGCTGGAGAGGCCCTACAACTTCGACATCTTAGCGCAATTAGCTAACACCCCGGCCAAATTGTCTTTATATGAACTCCTCAGGCTCTCAAAGGATGTCCGCACGGCTTTAAGTGAGGCGCTCCAAAATGCCGACGCATACTTGGCTCAGGTCAACCTCACGAGAGATAACCAACCTGCAGAGCTCCAAGATAGTGCGTGTACGGAAGCAATGCCCAATATCGTCTTCTCTCCGCAAGATATGCTCATCAAAACTAACCTGTATGATCGCCCGCTATACTACACTGGATACATCAGAGACGTAAAGGTGGACCGAATGCACATTGATCCTGGGTCCTCTATAAGCATCATTCCGAAGGGTCTACTACATCATCTTCGCATTCCGATGCATCGCCTGACACCTACAAGCACCGCCATTAGTGGTTTCAATTCGGGCAGGAGCTACCCAATAGGGAAGATCCGTTTGAAGTGTCAGATCGGCGATCTCCAATCAGAAGTCACCTGTTATGTCATAGATGCCGACACTTCTTACAATATCCTTCTAGGACGGCCTTGGATACACGATTACATGATCGTGCCTTCCACACTACACCAGTGCTTCAAATATGTCGATAAGCACGGCTCGTGAGGACAGAGTTTGCCGATATCGATCCCTTCAAGGGGGTCGAATCTTATTACTCAGACTCCTGTCTATACAAAAAATCAAAGAAGCATCTGGTCGAAGAAGATGTGCAAACTCACAACAAGACGGCTACAGGATCAGAAGAACCTCTAACGATCTACCTTCAGGCTCGCAAACCGGGCAATTCTGTACCCCTTACGGCCACTCTGCGTAAGGACGCAATCAGTCTCCCCGTACAAGAAGAACAGATGAGAATCCGGCTGCCAAAGTCCGGCCAAGCGCCGAGACCCATAACAGGGCTACTTACCATCAGACTACCGAGAGTCGGTCAGCTCCAAACGGAGAAGCCCAATCCCTCCGACAGACCGCTCACAATACGCCTTCCCAAGAAGGTTCTTCACCCCGATGCGAGGTCTGACACTTCTAGCGAACCAGCCACCCCTTGCCTCACATCAAGTACCAAACTGGGGGTTGCTAGTTTACCAACAACTCCACGATCTGCTCCGCCAGTTGAGCCTCTGAAGATCAAGCTGACTAGGTCGTCCTCCCAGTCTTCATTTATACAGGGGGTGGCCGAAGAAGAACCAGAATTGGCCAAGTATGTGGCTGCCCACTCTGATACCCCCTTCGCAGATGATGTAATCCCTCTAGAAAAGATACCTTACTTCATCAATAAAGGGTTATCTTTGAACTACATCGAGCTCAATAAGCTATGTACAATGTACGCTATGGAACACGGTATAGGCACTCACCTACATACACAGGTGACAAACGTGTACACCGCCATCCGACTTACTCCAGTAGAAGACACTTATCGAATAGTCGAGGGAGGGGACCACCCAATCATCTTCGGCCGGACGAACAACCCACATCCCCCCGCTATGGAAGAAGTCGACTTAGGGTCAGATGCCGGAAGACTGCCTCTGTATCTCTATAGCCCTCAATCCAAATATCTCATGCAGAAACATGGGTATGATCTAGAGACAACGCCAGGACTGAACTACGGCACTGGACGACGATTACCTTTGAAGACGCCAGCCCCGGCGGGCAAACCACGGAACTACTATAACAAAACCCGATGCGGTTTAGGGTATGTAACGCCTACTACGACCCCTGAAAGCTCAGATGAAGAATGTGACTGGCAGTCACATTCAACCGGATCACCGACTTCCGACTCAGATACCAGCATCGGAGATGTGTTCAGACAAATCATGTCAGTCAACATGGCGTTCGCTGACGCTTACGGGAAGACGAAGACATCCCCGAAATCCTTGAGCTAGAACCATGGGCCCAGCAATTAGACACACAATGGAAAAAGCGGTTCGAACTGAGAGAACCTCCTACCGAAGATGAGGTCATACAAGTGGATCTCGGCAGCGAAGCTTCTCCAAAACCGATCTTTATCAGTAAAAGCCTAACTGACGAAGAACGAGAATCGCTGTTAGTACTCGTCAGAGAATACATCGATGTGTTCGCCTGGAGCTATAAAGACATGCCGGGGTTAAATCCTGACATCGCTCTCCACAAACTCAATATACGGCCAGATGCAAAGCCAGTCAAGCAGCAACAACGACGCTTCCGCCCAGGTGTCATAGAGAAGTCAACAAGCTAATAACCAGTGGCTTCATTCGTGAAGAGCAACATCCTGACTGGGTCGCCAACATAGTGCCGGTCCTTAAGAAAAATGGGAAGATCCGAATCTGCATCGACTTCCGTAATCTGAATAAGGCATGTCCGAAGGACGAGTTTCCCCTCCCCATCACAGACATCATGATCGACAACACATGCGGCTTTGAACGTATGTCATTCATGGATGGATTCTCGGGGTACAATCAAATCAAGATGTCTTCCGACGACGAAAAGTACACATCATTCCGAACGCCGATTGGTACATACTGCTACACAGTCATGCCATTCGGTCTAAAGAATGCTGGCGCTACATATCAACGGGCTATGAGTATCATTTTCTGAGAACATTTACGCAAAACAGTAGAATGCTATGTCGACGACATCGCCGTCAAGAGTCGCCATAAGGAAGATCATCTGCAAGACCTGAGAATGGTATTCGACCTGATGAGAGCCCACAACCTGAAGATGAACCCTACGAAATCATTCTTGGGCGTATCCAGCGGGAAATTCTTAGGCTTCATCATCACGGCACGGGGCATCCATGTAGACCCTGAGAAGACGAAGGCAATCATGGAGATGGGTCCCCCGAAAAATCTCCGCGAACTCAGAGGCCTCCAAGGGAGGCTAGCTTACATCAGGAGGTTCATTTCCAACCTCTCCGGGCGATGCCGACCGTTCACACACCTCATGAAGAAGGGAGTCTCATTCGTATGGGACGAGGAATGCCAGCGTGCTTTCGACGACATCAAAGAATATTTGTCGAATCCCCCAGTCCTGGTGGCCCCGGTCCCCGGAAAACCATTCCTGCTCTACGTACGAGCGATGGAACACTCTCTTGGTACCCTGCTAGCACAAAATAACGATGCAGGCCACGAGCAGGCCATATATTATCTCAGTCGAATGATGATCGGGCCAGAACATCGATACACCGCCGTAGAGAAGGAGTGTCTCGTCCTGGTATTCGCTATTCAAAAGACGCGGCACTATGTCACAGGACAAACCATACATGTGATCTCGCGAGTCAACCCCCTCAGAGTCCTCATGACTAAACCAGGGGCCCTCAGCTCTCGCCTCGCCACATGGGCAATATTGCTGTCCCCCTATCATATGATTTTCGTTCCGCAAAAGGCTGTTAAGGGTCAAGCCCTAGCAGACTTTTTGGCAGCCCACCCAGGATCGGAGTCATCCAGAATCTATGAAGAGATCCCAGACGAGGTCGCCGATTCGAATACAGCCATCCACGATAACATATGGCGAATGTTCTTCGATGGCGCCTCAAGGATCGGACCCAAGGGAAATATCGTCGTCGGGGTCGGAGTGGTATTAATTTCTCCTACTGGGCTGGTGATCAATCGCGCCTACTCCCTCACGGAACCCTGCTCCAACAATGTGGCCGAATATAACGCTCTGGTCATTGGCCTCCAACTTGTAAAAGAGCTGGGGGTAGAATACCTTGAAGCATACGGCGACTCCCAACTAATCGTCAATCAGATCAGGGGCTCATATGAGGTTCGCCATGAAGACATGATCCCCTACCATCAAATTACGATCAACATTATCTCATCATTCGAGGGATTCTTCATCGAGCACGTCCCCAGACTCCAAAATATCGAAGCCGATGCCCTAGCAGGCCTTGCCGCTTCCTTAGCAGTGCCGAACCAAGCTTATCATTCGGTTGACGTAATAGGCCACGAACTGGTCTGTCCCAAGAACAACGTTCAAGCCATGGCAAGTTATTCCGCCCAGACGGTCGATGACACACCGGACTGGAGACAGCCGTTCATCGACTTCGTCGTATACGACATCCTCCCAGAGAATCCAAAGGAAGCTACCTCTATCAGACGGCGTTCTCTTAGATTCTTCTACGATACAGAGACGAAAATGTTGTATCGCCGCTCCTACGACGGATTATTGCTCCGGTGCTTGTCGAACGCGGAAGCTACAGAAGCTGTACGAGAAGCTCACGACGGTGTCTGTGGGGCCCATTAACCCGGCCCTAAGCTACAGGACCGCCTTCGCCGGATGGGCTACTACTGGCCCATAATGGTGGCAGATGCGATAGATTATGCCAGAAAATGCAAGGCCTGCCAAGTCCACGCAGATTTTATTCATCAACCATCCGAGTTTCTGCATCCAACAGTGGCATCCTGGCCATTCGAAGCATGGGGAATGGATATCATTGGTCCAATCACCCCACCTTCCTCCCGAGGACACCGCTTCATACTTGCGATCACTGATTATTTCTCCAAATGGGCGGAGGCTGTCCCACTCGCAGAAGTTAAAACTTCAAACGTGATCAGCTTCCTTAAGCATCACGTTATCTACCGCTTCGGACTACCACGAAGAATCATCCATGATAATGGTCCACAGTTTATAAGCCATGCATTCTACCGATTCTGCGATAAGCACCGCATTCAGAATGTCGCTTCGACACCATACAACCCGGCAGCAAACGGGTTGGCAGAGGCATTCAACAAAACAATCATCAAACTCCTCAAGAAGTTCGTCTCCTCCAACAAACGCGACTGGAACGAGAAGCTCGGCGAGTGCTTATGGGCTTATCGCACCACGGTTCGAACAGCTACCGGGAATACACCATTCTCTCTGGTGTACGGGAGCGAGGCAGTCCTCCCTTTGGAGACTCAGATCCCCTCACTCCGCGTTGCCCTCACTTATCAATTGACAACGGATGATAACTACCGACGACGATTACAAGAGTTGGAGGCTTTAGATGAAAAGTGCCTCCTAGCTCAGCAAAGGATCGAGCTATACCAAGCACGCATCTCAGGAGCCTTCAACAAAAAAGTTAAAATCAGAACATTCCAAGTGGGTGATCTTGTTCTGGCAGTCCGGAGACCGATGGTCATGACTCACAAGACCACCGGTAAGTTCCAGCCAAAATGGAAAGGTCCATTTGTCATCGAGACCGTGTTCTCCAACGGCGCCTACCGCCTCGCTAAGCCGAACGGAGATTTGCTCATGTTGCCCGTCAACGGCAAGTTCCTGAAGAAATACTATGTTTGAACATCATTCTCCAGATTATCGAGTCATGTACTCCTTTAGCACCACTGAACTCCCGTCCATCATTCTCCAGATTATCGAGTCATGTACCCCTTTAGTACCACTGAACTCTCGTCCACCCTATTTCAGATTATCGAGTCATGCACCCGCTGGTGCCGCTGTACTCTCACTCCCTCAATAGTCCAAATTACCAAGTTATGTACCAGCTGGTGCCTCTGAACTTACATTTCGGTCACTCTTTCAGATAGTAAGTCAAGTATGATTATACCTCTGAACTTTCTTCCTGTCAGAGATCCTCCCTCAGGATTCACTACCCGCACTCCCGGTGCACAAAAAGGGTAGTTGATCCACCAATTTCCGAAACGACCATGTCCTCATTACCTCTGAGTCGTCTTCACTTCCACCAAAAACAAACCGCCCCCTCGCATAGAACTTCCACGTTCTCCTACCTCTGAGTCGTTCTATGTACCCAATCTTCATTGAGCCCACTCCTGCCATGTCCTCACTACCTCTGAGTGGGAAGGCTCCGTCGAAGAAATCGTCATATTTGCTATGTCCATATTACCTCTGAGCAAGTATGTCGATCCCCTTTTAACCTATTATCTGTACCCACAATCGGAGTACGACAAGGATAATAGGTCCACAAATGTCCTCTGTTGACCACAAATGTCCTCTGTTGACCACAAATGTCCTCTGTTGACCACAAATAGCTTCCGTAAAGTCTCTCCTGCCATGTTCTCATTACCGCTGAGCAGGAAGATTTCATGATAAAACCTTCATGTTTGCCATGTCATCATAACCTCTGAGCAAATGTGATTGGTTTCCTTTCATCCCATTATCTGTATCCTGAACCAGGGTACGCCAAGGATAATAGGCCCATAAATATCCCTTGCTAAGCTTCTTAGCATAAATCCACCATCTTACCATGCCCCGGGAGCCCAGCTGCTCTACGGCCTTCCTTCCCCCAGTACCGAGAACATCCATGGCCATTCTGCCGTGGCTGTCCCGGACATCCTAATCAAACTTGTTATCCGTACCTAAAACCAAGGTACGCCTAGGATAACAGGTCCACAAATAATCCCCCAGCAAGTCCGATTCCATGAACACCGATACAAGAAAGCAAAGATGAGATGAAACATGTCTATTTTCGAGATCATATCACTGTTACAAAGTAGAAATAAAAGGACAAAAAAGCAAGACAAGACAAAGAAACGACTATGGTTCAGAGGTACACAACGTCGAGGGATGGTCCTTCAGCAGGATAGTCAACCGCTCAAACTATCGATTAGTTCCACATACTGCTTTTGGAGTCAACAGCGTCACATATCCCCGAGGAGCAAAGGTTCCATGGGGAAATAAAATCCCCAGGCTTAACATAACCCCACCCTTTCAGGATACGTATGCCGATCATATTCTAGACTATCGTCTACATCCATAACGGAGTACATTAAGGATACAAAGTTCACATAGAATATCCTGTTAAAGGCGACCATTACAAGAAAAGAGGGAAGCAAATACATTCCATTCATTGAAACGATCGGCCACATTCACATGACTAACAAACAAAGCTAAAAAGAACTTTTCACTACTTCATTCAGACGGAAAGGAAAGGCACAAACTACAGAAACATGCGGGCAGAAGACAGACATCCGCAAGAAATTCCTAAAACCTAGTTGCAGAAGCGCCCATACCACTCCATCAACCACCTTACATAGAAAGGATGCAGTTGAAGGAGATCCTCATCTGGAATAGGAGTATCAGAATTCCCCGAGCTACCACCCCCAGTTGTTTCGACACTCGGAGAGAGACTATCCTGTGCAGACGACGAGTCTTCCTTCTTCGTTTCTTCCTTAATGGAGGGAGACCCCTGGTCGACGACAGGGGGTGGCGGTTCCTCTGTGACTGCAACCTCAGCGCTCAGCGGAGATACTGAAAGAATCAAAGACGGAAAGACAAAATAAAAAGATATTCAGAAAATAGTCATGCAGCTCGTTTAAAGACAATTCACAGGCGGCTCCGACAGGGGGCATACCCCATGCATGGGGCGTGTAGGCGAACCACGTAATTCGTATGCGGCCCAGACATGGGGTATATCCCATGCGGCTCGATCAAGGGACGTGTATGCGGGCCATATGGTTGCGTGCACGGAGTAAGCAGTAGAGCAGACCCTATTAGGGTTTCATGGGACGTGCATGCAGACCACATAACCCGTGTGCGGCTCAGACATAGGGAATACCCCATACGGCTCGATCAGGGGGCGTGTATGTGGGTCACGTGGTTGCGTGCACAGAGTAGGCATCAGAGCAGACCCTGTTAGGGTTTCAAAATACCCAATCTTCTACATAGGTTATTACCTTCGATGGTGACGTGAACATCGAGGCGGACGGGGGGAGGGGGGGGGGGGGGGCGACGGTCGACGACGAAGCCGATTTCTTTCTCCTCGCCGCGGCCTTCTTCACAGTCTTGGAAACCCTAGGCGCCATTGCTGTTTGTCGGTTGGAGGAAGAAAACAAGACATGAGTTTTTCAGTCAAGAAAAACCTAAAGTCCAAACCAAACACCCACCTATTTATAGACAGAGAAAGAAGGATTGATGACCGACGCTTCGTACGACGTGATCGACCCTTCGGCTATCAAGGCAAAACCGGCTCTTGGGATCCTCCCCCAAAAGGCAGCGTTAAATCAAATCAAAGGCACTTAATGAAGATTTGCACACGTGTTCAGGACACGTGGCAACCAGTTTATGCGGCCAGATGAATTTGTGCGGCTAAGGCACTTATGCGGCTAGGCAGCTCAGGCAGACAGAAAAATCCTATGCGGTATGAACAGGGCCATGCTTCTTGTTCAAAGTATTCCAATTTTTTACAAATTGAAAACTTTGAAGGGGGTCCTGTAGAAGCATGGAAAATATTATAATAATGATCCATGCGGCTCGGAGTAAGAAGCTTATGCGGCTCACACAGGAGCGGCCCTATGCGGTTCAAAGAAGACTCTCAATCGCATGCGGCTCGGGAGCGTATGCGGTTCAGCAAGGCACATGCGGCTCGATGGATGCCATGTGTGATCCTTCCCTACAGCTGGTCGTTTGGGGGGGGTGGCCTCATTTAATGCTCTGACACGACTTGGCGACTGTGACTGCTCTGACATAAAGTGTCATAATGACTCTGCCATAATGACAGACTTTTCGGGAAAAGAAGAAGATCTCTGACCCGAACCGTCAGAAATCCTAGGTTGCTACGTGGCAACTCTCATGCGGCTTAAATGGGAAACAGCTCCATGCGGCTCACGAAGAAGTCACTCTATATGGTTAGCAGAAATCAGCCATATGCGGCCCACCGAGAGTTCAATCCCTGCGACTCAATACAATGCTAGCTCATGCGGCTCGCAAAGGCTATGCATATGCGGCTCACGGAAGGTTCGTCCCCTGCGGCTCGATGAGGCATTGTCTCATGCGGCTCAGGAAGAGTATCTCTCTGCGGTTCGAGGATAGTCAATCCTATGCGGCTCTGACAGGACTCACAATTAAGACACGTGACATGGGATCAATAAGAGATTTAACCGAATCTCAACAAATATATTTGACATCATCGTCATAATTACTGAGATCAGGGCATATCATTTATCATCAAGCTAATGGGACACGTGGCGAGCAATCAGACATTAGCATAATCAATCACGAGGATTTAAAGCAGCTAGCATTAATTGCTCATGAGATACGATGCTATCCGCATTAATGGCCGAGATTCATTATAATCAGGATCAAGGGTTCAGATAGAATGAAGGGGCGCCGACATTCCAAACAGATAATCATTAACAAACCCTAATGATCACCCCCACTCTTATAAATAGCCAGCATCATTCCCTTGTGAAAAAAAGAGGAGAAGAAGAGAGAGAGAGAGGTCGGCACCAAAAGAAATAAGAAGAGAGAGATCTACACAGAGAGAGCTCCCCCTTCCTTCTTGATAATCACAGAGAAAGAGAGAAGCCAGGAGAGCAATCCGAGGAGAGCAAGAAGAGCGTTTCTTCGTCAACGCCAAGCAGATCTTCCCCGAGCCAAGGCTACATACTGATCGTCCAAGGAGTAAGGCAGAGCGGCCGTCGCTTTCCCGAGCCTCTATCGTCACCCCCCAGAATCAAAAATAAACAATCGTACTTAGTCTGCTGTACCTAGGTTTTCGTCCCTAGGCTTTCTTTGTACGAGCGAGTTTGTATTGTAAGTCTAAGTTCAGTCCTCCGATAATTGTTCTGTTCTTTTACAATCAATGGCAAACAGTGGGTATGTGTGGGCGGCTGGGGGAGGAGAGTAAGGGGGTGGGGGCGGCTGGGGGAGGGGAGCAGGGGAAGAATGGAGGGTTAGGGTTCGGGTTAGGGGTGGGGGGGCTTGATCAGGGGCACCGATAGTGCCAAAAAATCTGATAATTTAGTAATAATTATTTATTTTCCGACACCGAAAAATATGATACTCCGATTCGAACGCACCCATAGTGCCGATATTTGTAACAAGTAGTTTTGTTGGTTGGTTAATTGGTAACATGGTGATCGGGACATATAGTCCCTGCAGCCATTCGACTGGCAAGACAGAAAATATGGTACGAAATGGTGATCAGGACATAGTCCCTGCAGCCATTCGACTGGCGAGACAGAAACTATATAGCCGTAGATAAAGTTGACTGCCCTCCGACCCTCATCCCTCGACAATGATGATATGACAACCTATCACTATATCTTATATAGTAGTAGATGATGTCTTAGTATTACATTATGTGAGTTCATCTTGATTCTGTTACATTCTTCAGATACTAGATACGATAAGAACATATACTACACCATATGTACAGAACATAGATGATTCACACTAATGTATGCTAGAATGAATTTTAGATTGTGTTCTGAGCCATCCGTTCTCACACTTGGTGATCGGGACATATAGTCCCTGCAGCCATTCGACTTGCGAAGCAGAAACTATGGTACGATATGGTGATCAGGACATAGTCCCTGCAGCCATTCGACTGGCGAGGCAGAAACTATGTAGCCGTAGATAAAGTTGACTGCCCTCCGACCCTCATCCCTCGGCAATGATGATATGACAACCTATCACTATATCTTATATAGTAGTAGATGATGTCTTAGTATTACATTATGTGAGTTCATCTTGATTCTGTTACATTCTTCAGATACTAGATACGATAAGAGCATATACTACACCATATGTACAGAATATAGATGATTTACACTAATGTATGCTAGAATGAATTTTGGGTTTTGTTCTGAGCCATCCGTTCTCACACTTGGCAAAAAATCGAATTTTTTGTACTTTATCTACTTTCGAAAATGTACTCAAATTACATGATGGTTCCTTTAGTTAGCTTGCTTATGTTATAATTATATTATTTGTGAATATCGATCTTACCAGATGGCACCCGTGACCCGAGGAATAGCACGTTGTTTGAGAGAAATAGTGAATGCTGAGGTGGCTCCTCCTACTATTAAGGAGGAAGTGGCACCGGTAGCTAGTGAGACCGGGAGTTCTATTCATCCAGCATCGGTAGCTAGTGAGACCGGGAGTTCTATTCATGCAGCACTTGCAAGGGACTACATCTCTCCTGCCGCCGTTAATCCCACTTATTCGAGGTGGTTGCTGTAGGATGTGGAAAATTATGACACGCTGTCATTTTTCATCCATACGCTTAAAGACAGATGACAGTTGAAGCCATACGCTCAATTCAGGATTGTACGCTCATTCAAAAGCCATACGCTCAGTAAATATTTTATTATTTACTGAAGTGACAGCACAGCATATGTTTAAATGAGGAATGAATCTGACACTTTATCTTTCGTGCAAAGACAGCTGTCACGAGAAAAGTAACCGTCGTATAGGTTTTCGAAGAGTCGGTTTTGTCTTTTACGAGGACAACTCAGCAGCCTTCATAAATACAAAAGCCATCATTACTGTCAGTTTTGACAGTCTGTCAGCCGTCAAATCCGCAGTCACGACGCTCGAGAATATTTTGTCAGTTATAGGAAGATATGGTGTACCAAAGAAGATTGATGATAGCCACGTGGCCACTTCTCCAGTGAGCGTATCGACCTCACATGACTCCTTCTTCACACAGTCAAGTGAGCGTATGGACCTCACATGATTCCTTGCTAACCAAGCGAGCGTATGACCTCACATGACTTCTTGCCCATAAAGTGAGCGTATGGATTTCCTATGGCACTACGCTGTCCAAGTCAGCGTATAAACTCTCCTTTAACGAGGCAGCGTATTACAGCAACCATATCCAGGATTACAGTCAACACACGTTCTCACGTGTCTTGTACCAGTTATCCACTTCTCTAGAAGTTATGCAACGTGGCATCCAGGCCATCGATCTCTCCTGAACATGCTCCACTACTTTCAACCGCACGCTAATGTGTCTCCATCAGAATTCGCCACGCGTCCCTGCAGTTATGCACACGTCAAGTAACTACCTGAGCGTATGCTTAAGGACAGTTATCCTGAACTCTATAAAAAAGAGTTTCTTCACATTCATCAGAGACGACAGGTCATTTTTAGAGAGAACAGAGAGATTGCCCAGTTGCTGTCCAAGTTCTTCAAAGTTCGAGTTTTCTTCATCGCATCGTCCAAGGGATAAAGTAATCGTCTTCTAGATTAGATTCCTACAGTTGTAATTTTCTCAGATACAAAATAAATAAAGTGAATTTATTTATGGAAAACAAATTGGCGACTCTGCTGGGGAAAGCTGTCTCCTCCAATGAGATAGCAACAACTCAATGCGATACTTCGTCGATCGGCTTGACGAAGAAGACGATGGTTGTACAATTCGACCAATCGGCTTATGAAGAAATGCTCAAGGCGAAGGAGGGCCGCACTGCTTCCTTCGCTCTTCCTGTTGCCAAGAAGAAGGGACACTCCGTCTATGTCCCTAAGTCTTCTGCAGCAATTCGAGACGCTTCTGTCACTTCTCATGCTGACAAGAACACGTCTTCAACTTCCATGAAGCACACTTCGGCTTCTCGGAACACGGCAACAGTGGTTTCCCCTAGTCACGCTGATAAAATTGGTTCTTTAACCAAGTCAATGTGTACAAGGAAAACCATCTCTGGACATGTCAAGGTCCCTTCTCCCTCCATTCTTACGACAGCAGTCGGCTCTTTAGCCATTGATGACTCTGAGCGTATGGCATTCAAAGGGCAGCGTACGGCAAAGGCAGCGTACAAAAGCCAACATCAGGCAGCGTACGCTGAGCCAAAGCCAGTGTATGCTAATAAAAAGGCAGCGTATGACCAGAAGTCCAAACTGAAGTCAGTGTATGCTAACAAATACAGTCCTTTAACTGTTTCTGAAAATCAAATTGAGGGTTCTTTTCCACAGAACATACAAATGATTCCCCCTCAACTTGCACATCTTGTGCCAACCAAGGAGAAAGACTCTTTAGTCAACTCCTCTACTCCTAAGGTCTTTACCTCTGGAGTTAATTTGACTAGTACTCTTACTAGATCAAACAATAGAAAACGCCTTTTGGCTAACTCCTCCAAAGATGGATTATTACCGACTCCTAGTCGGAATAATACTCATCTTCCTTCTCTCAAAATTTCTCGGTCTGAGAAAGGCAAATTACAAGTATCCAAGACTGATATTAAAGTCAAATCTCCCACGGATCTTCGTAATAAGCTTAATCAGAATCGGTTCGGTTCCACTGAGACAAGTATATTAGACCCTGATGCAGAATATGCCAAGAACTATGTGGCTCAAATTAATCAGTCTTTATACACTCAGGAACCAAGAAGACAGAAGAACAAAAGACAAGTTTCTACACAGAAACTATCTTCAAATACTTCCCAATCTGTTCCTACAGATCTCCGAGAATATTTGCAAAATAAACAGATAATTGACACTCCATCTGGCTATGACATTACCCATATTCGCCATGAAAAGCATGGTTGTGACTTCCAACCTCGGGTTGTCATCCAATGTTGTTGTTTACCAAAAAGACAATCTGTTTTCGAACGGATTCAATATGAACCAATGTTGGATGAAGATGAACCTCTTTATGCTTCTGTCAACATAACTTCCAGAAACATTGGGGGTAGCATACGGTCTGATATTATATCAGACTCTGAAGATGGTGTTTATCTCGGCACTCGATCCAGGACCGGAGCCTTGACCAGAGCCTCTTCTTCTTCTCATCCAAGTGGTAATCCGGAGATCACAGAAGACTTCCTTGGAGAGTCTAATTTTTCAGTATTGACTCCTGTAAAAAGCCCTGGGAAAGATGCTGATTCACACAGTGATGATTCAGAACAGACTGTTTCATCATCTATTCCTCGAATGATTACCACTTACATGGCAGAAAGTGATCATGAACCTTCAACTAGCAATGAGGCTCATGAACAGAGGATTTCTTCTTTAGAACAACAATTGCGAGCTATGGCAGATACATTGAGTGCTATGCACACTCTAATACAGGCTCAACAACAGACAACACCACCAGTGGTATTGAATACCCCTATTGTTCCAAACCCCGAACCCTCTACTATTTCGGGGGTACAATCTAATGTTCCTGTACAAACCACACCAAGTCACTCTGGAGCTGGGGGTGGTACATATGCTGCAGTCCCTCCTCCCAATTACACTCTACAAGCCACAACTCCACAATCTTCGGGAGTTGTCTCTGAAAAATTAAAGAATCTCAAAACTCAATTCGAGGCATTCAAACAGAAGGATGGTTTACAAAGGTTAGGCATCAAACAGCCTTATCCGATAGAATGGAAGCAGGTATCGTATCCACCAAAATACAAACCTCCGACCATCTCTTTCTATGATGGGACAACCTCTCCAAGTCAGTTCATTAATCATTTTGAGGTAATGACTGATCAACTGCAACCAAGTGACGCCCTCCTTACTCGGGTGTTCATTGGATGTCTCAAAGGAACGGCTTATGAATGGTATAGAAGTCTCCCTGATGGGTGCATTACCTCATTTGTTGGTTTTAAGCAAATGTTTCTTGAACGATTCTACGAAGGGCTCAATGATATGACCATGTCGGCCCTCATAAGAATCAAACAGAAAAATAATGAGACCACTGAGGAATTCATTGAGAGATTCAGAAGAGAAGCCCTCAAAATGCCTCTTGGAACTCCCGATGCTGTTACGATCGACACTTGCAAGTCGAACCTCTTACCAATTATCAGTATGTGGACAGGGTCCACTCAGTTCCAAGATTGGCCTTCATTCATCGTTAGTGCCAAGGCTGTCGAGGTCAGTGCTGAGACCTTCAAGGGTCTGGGGGTACAAATGGCTCCCAAAGAATCAAATCAGAGTGCTAGCAATAGTACTCGACCCAACAATCGCAAAGGGAAAGAAGCTCTTGAAGTCAATCTCCAAAACAGTAGTCAAGAGGTAAAGACTACCCAAGCTACTTCAGCTCCAACAAATCAACAACAGAGATCTCCTCGGCCGAAAGAAGAATATTCTTTCGATGATGACGATGTTCAGGGTATCTTTGAATGCTTACTCAAAGGTAATAAAATTCAATTGCCAGAAATTAAAAAGCCTGATGAAGCCAATAAGACAGATCATCCAAAATACTGTCCATATCATAGAATGCTGGGTCATACAATCCGATCTTGCTATGTATTAAAAGGGAAGATTCAAGAGATGATTAAATCAGGAGCTGTGACATTAACACCCAAAGACAAAACAGTCACAGCAAATGTAATTTCAATGCAGTTCGGTGACTTCCCTCCCTTAATGGTGGAAAGTGGGATTGTTCCTATCCCCAAAGCAACTCTCGAAGTTATAAATATCCCACCAGCACAGAATGACGGACTTGTTCCTGTCACAACTAAGAAGAGAGAAATCATGTGGATTCATCCAGACTTAAAGACAGAGTTTGAGACGTCTTCCTCTTCTCCTCGGAAGATTTCCTCATCTAAAAAGAAGTTCGGGAAGACTAAGTCATGCAATGTGACTTCTAGTTTCACACCAGATTTTTATCTAACCTCTACTTTCCTCTCAGCAGGAAATTCACTCCCTACAGAAATAAAATCTGTATCTCAAATTGAAGATAG
This sequence comes from Iris pallida, assembly GCA_029216955.1. Lineage (NCBI taxonomy): Eukaryota > Viridiplantae > Streptophyta > Magnoliopsida > Asparagales > Iridaceae > Iris > Iris pallida. The sequence goes on along the minus strand of JANAVB010044620.1, from coordinate 6,029,134 downwards.
GTACAAACCTGCTTTTCATTTATACAGTTCACAATCTCGTGAATTGATGGCGAAGATGGGTTATGATCTAGCCACTGCCCCAGGTTTGAACTCAGGCAAGGGACTCCGAGCACCTTTGGCCATCACCATGAGACATAATCAATCTCGTGTTGGCCTTGGTTTCTGGAATGAAGCTTTCATCAAACATAAAAGAACCAAGAGCAAAATAAAGAATTGCAGCATGGTTTCCATAGACCTTGAACCAGAATCTGAAGTTGAAGTTCATGCTGGAACTCGGTCAGGAAAAGTATATTTGAAAGATTATGCTGAAGTTCCTGAAGAAATTTCTGACGTTCCTCCGGTTACAGCTTCAACTCCAATCTCTACTGAAGAGCCTTTAAATGTTCCTGTTGAGACAGTTCCTTCTAAACCAACAGCAGCTGACAAAGGCAAACAACAAGTCCGCTTCGACAAACCATTGAAGAAGTCATCTCCTACAGGACTTGAAAAGCCTTATAATTTTGATATATTGGCTCAACTAGCCAATACCCCAGCTAAATTATCAATCTTCGAGCTCTTACGTCTCTCTAAAGAGACTCGAGAAACTTTAAGTGAAGCACTGCTGCAAGCAGAAACTTGCTTAACTCTTCTCAAGAAGTTAGAAACAGGACCTGTTTCTTATTGCCATAATGTATTGGAATTTATTCCAAACATTACCTTTACGCAGGACGATATGCTGCTAGAGGATAATCGACATGATCGTCCTTTATATCATACAGGATATATTGATTCTATGAAGGTTGATCGTTTACTGATTGATCCAGGATCCGCTCTCAGTATTATGCCAAAGGCTATGTTAGATGCATTGAAGATATCTGTGCATAGTCTTTCCAGTACTATCACTACCATCTTGGGATTCAATCAAGGAAAAAGTGAGCCTTTAGGCAAGATTCGCCTTAAATTTCAAATAGGCGATCTTCGTACTAAGGTTACTTTTTTACATCATCGACAATCATGGTTGCTCATACAATGCTCTATTGGGGAGACCTTTCTTGCATGAACATAATGTCGTTCCTTCAACCCTTCATCAGTGCTTCAAATATGTTGATGATAATGGAGAGGTTCAAAAAGAAGTGGCAGATCTTTACCCATTCAAAGGAGTCGAAGCTTACTTCAATGACGCTCGCATGTACAAAGATGAATACTCGAAAGTCTTGCAAGCTATGGATAATGAAGATGAGACATCCAAAGTTGACACTTTTGTTATTCCTGTAAAAGGGCGTATCACTCCTTCGCAGTCTGTTAGATCATCCGAAGAAGGCTCACTAATAATTCCGGTCAGTGGACGTACTACTTCATTATCTGCCCAGGGCTCACTGATAATTCCTGTCAGTGGACGCACTACTGCACCATCTTCCCAAGATTCACAAAATTCGCTGATCATTCCTGTCAGTGGACTCATCACTCCCCCTCCATCTTCTCAGGCTAGATCAGATACTCTAGTCATTCCAGTCAGTGGACGCATTACTTATCCACGGTCTTCTCCAAGGGAGCTCACCTCTTCTGAGCCTTTTGTTATCGATCTTAATCGAAACAAAAATTCTAACTGTTCTTCTTCCTCCCCCTTTGTCATTAATCTGACTAAGTCTGATAAGGCTCAGCCTTCTGTTGTAAATACAGCATCTAGTTTGTGGTTATGTACAAAGTTATTTACAATTGCTAAATAGCTTAGAGCCACTAACTATAGGGGTTGTTCAAGCTCTTCATACAGACGTATCATTATATTCTATACAGAAATCATACTTTGTGGTCCCCAGTCAAAAGAAGGGAGAAAATCCAATATTTTTCTATAAAGGACCTCAGAATCCTCCTAATCTGGAGGAGGATGATATAAATGACGATACTGGAAGATTACAGCTACGTTGCTACAGTCAGCAATCCAAAAATATCATCAAGAATATGGGTTATGACTTTAGAACCAGTCTCAATAATGGGAAAGGAAGAAGAATGCCTGTTCGAATTCTTCCATTAAAATACGGAAGGACAAAATGTGGTTTAGGTTACATTGCTCCTACTTCCTTTATCAACATAGTCCATGAAGAGTCAAAATTCAATAAAGATGAACAATCTGAAGATGAACGATCTGAGTCTTCTGATTCTCTCTCTTGGGATTCTGATACGAGTGTTGGCGATCTTCATCGCTCTATTCTATCCATCAATATGGTCTCTGTTGATGGCCCACAAGAAAATGATGAAGATGAGGATGATTTTGAAATATCACCCGAATCAGAACAATAGGCTCAAAGATTAGATGATCAATGGGAGTTCAGGTTCGAGCAGAGGGAACCTCCTACCGAAGATAAACTGATCCAAATTGATGTTGGTGAAGAAGGTTCTCCTAAACCAATATTCATCAGTGAAAGTCTTTCAGAAACAGATAAGCAAGACATGATCAAGCTTATTCGTGATTATATCGATGTCTTCGCCTGGAGCTACGAGGATATGCCAGGACTAGATCCGAAGATCGCAATGCACAAACTCAATATCATGCCAAATGCTAAACTGGTCAAACAGCAACAGCGACGATTTCGTCCAGACATTATGGATGCAATTGAAGCTGAAGTCAACAAGCTTATGGCTTCTGGATTTATTCGAGAGGAACAACATCCTGAATGGGTGGCTAACATCGTTCCTGTCCTTAAAAAGACTGGCAAGATCCGAGTCTGTATAGACTTTCGCGATCTCAATGCAGCTTGTCCTAAAGACGAGTTTCCTCTTCCAATTACTGATGTTATGATCGACAATACATGTGGTTTCGAACGAATGTCATTTATGGATGGGTATTCGGGATACAACCAAATCAAAATGTTTCCGGATGATGAAAAACATACTTCCTTCAGAACGCCGATCGGTACATACTGTTATACAGTGATGCCGTTTGGTCTCAAGAATACAGGAGCAACATATCAGCGAGCAATGAGCACTATATTTCGCGAACATCTCCGAAAAATAGTCGAATGCTATGTTGATGATATTGCAGTCAAAAGTCGACGAAAGGAGGATCATATCCAAGATTTGAAGACTATCTTTGATTTAATGCGTCAGCATCAACTTAAAATGAACCCTACTAAGTCCTTCCTGGGCGTCTCTAGTGGTAAATTTCTCGGCTTCGTCATTACCGCTAAAGGTATACACGTGGATCCCGAGAAGATCAAAGCCATCCAAGAGATGCGTCCTCCACGCACCTTAAAAGAGCTACGAGGATTTCAAGGAAGAATTGCTTATATCAGGAGATTCATTTCCAACTTATCAGGACGCTGCAGACCATTCAACAAACTTCTGAAGAAAGGTGTATCGTTCATCTGGAACGAAGAATGTCAAAAAGCATTTGATGACATCAAACAGTACCTCATGAACCCTCCAGTTTTGGTACCTCCCGTCTCGGAAATACCATTTCTTCTATATGTTCGAGCTATGGATCATTCTCTTGATGCATTACTCGCCCAAAAAAATAAAGATGGTCATGAACAGGCCATTTATTATCTCAGTCGTACAATGACAGGCGCTGAACCGCGTTATTCTCCAATCGAGAAAGAATGCCTAGCATTAATATTTGCTGTTCAGAAAACACGACATTATATTATCGGTCAAACGATTCATGTCATTTCCAGAGTGAATCCCATCAGGATTATGATGAAGAAACCTGGTATTCTCAACTCCAGACTAGCTAATTGGGGAATCTTGTTAGCCCAATATGACATGCATTATATTCCTCAGAAGTCAGTTAAAGGACAGGCTCTTGCTGATTTTCTAGCAGCTCATGCAGTCCCAGAAGATTCTAAATTATATGATGAGATTCCCGATGAAGTTCTGGATTCAAATCTGGTTTCTGAAGAAGTTCCTACCTGGCGTCTATTCTTTGATGGAGCATCTAGAATAGGTCCTAACGGCGATATTGTCGCCGGAGTTGGAATTGTTCTTGTATCCCCAGAGGGATTAACTATTCAGAGGGCTTATTCTCTGGATCAATCATGTTCAAATAATGTTGCAGAATACAATGCGTTGCTCATTAGTCTTCAACTCGCTAAACATCTGGATGTTCAATATTTAGAAGTTTATGGAGACTCTAAGCTTATCATCAATCAGATCAGAGGAACGTATAAAGTTCGTCATCAAGATTTGATACCTTATCATCGAATAGCACTCTCTATGGCCTCCTCCTTTGAAGGTTTCTTTATCGAACATGTTCGACGAGCCTATAATGCAGAAGCTGATGCTTTGGCTAATCTTGCTGCTGTATTAGCCATACCAATCAGACGTCAGCAAGTGATAGTGGTTTATAACCGAGAACTATTCTGCGTTAAAAATAATCTGGCTTTGGTTTTTCCCTATAATCCAGACGAAAATTCTCTTAACTTTGATGCTGAATTAAAGTTTGACAAAATGTCCTTGTCTTCTTCCGATTCTACTATGGAATATGTCTTTTCTAACAAAATAGACACCGTAACTGAAGACTGGAGACGTCCGTTTCTGGACTTTGTGTTGTATGACATACTTCCTGATAACCCGAGTGAAGCAGCATCTATCCGGCGTCGGTCTCTCAGATTCTGTTATAATCATACTACGAAGACACTATATCGTCGAGCCTATGATGGTCTTCTCCTTCGATGCATCGCTGGTGAAGAAGCACAACAGATAATCCGTGAAGCACATGATGGCGTCTGCGGAGCTCACCAGCCAGGTCCAAAACTTCAAGATCGTATCCGACGTATGGGTTATTATTGGCCCACGATGGTAGCTGATACCATTCAATATGCTCGGAAATGTAAAGCCTGTCAAATTCATGCAGACTTTATCCATCAACCATCGGAGTTCTTACACCCAACAGCGGCATCATGGCCCTTTGAAGCTTGGGGCATGGACGTCATCGGTCCTATCAATCCACCATCATCAAAAGGACATCGGTTTATTCTAGCAATAACTGATTACTTTTCTAAATGGGCTGAAGCAATCCCGTTATCTGAAGTCAAGACTTCTAATGTTATCAACTTTGTCAAACATCATGTCATCTATCGATTTGGTGTTCCTCGGCGTATTATCCATGATAATGGACCACAGTTCGTCAGCCAGAAATTTACTCGATTCTGTGATGATCATCGGATTAATAATCTGGCTTCTACAGCATATAATCCAGCAGCCAATGGACTAGCAGAGGCTTTCAACAAAACAATCATCAAACTCTTGAAAAAGTTCGTTTCTTCCAATAAACGTAACTGGAGTGAGAAGCTTGGTGAATGTTTATGGGCTTATCATACCACAGTTCGCAATGCGACCGGATGTACGCCTTTCTCTTTGGTGTATGGGTGTGAAGCTGTTCTTCCTCTCGAGATACAAATTCCTTCTCTGAGAATTGCAATCTCCAATGAACTTACAACAGAGAATAATGATCGACTTCGACTTCAAGAGTTGGAAGCTCTAGATGAAAAATGATTGTATGCGCAACAAAATATCGAGCTATATCAAGCCCGAATCTCAAAAGCTTTTAATCGGAAAGTCAAAGTCAGAACATATCAAAAGGGAGAATTGGTCCTTACTGTCAGACGTCCGATGACCATGACACATATGAGCAAAGGCAAATTTGACGCGAAATGGGAAGGCCCATTCGTAGTAAACAAAGTCTTCTCTAATGGAGCATATCAGCTTGCCTCTATGGACGGGAAAGTCACGATGATGCCTATCAATGGCAAATTCTTAAAGAAATATTATGTATAAATAATATTTTCATTACTCCCCACCAAGTGTAAAATCAAAAATTTATTCTTCTCTACAAAAGCTATTTCGATGTCATTTTCCCCAGCGGAAACTGATATTCTACCATGTATCATTTCCCAGAGAATTTGATATTTTGTCTTATTAGATTCCCAGTGGATTTAATAAAGATATTGTATAGAAAATCATGTCCATATCACCTCTGAATTTTCTATCTCAGTATGTACCATATTCTATGAAAATGATATCTCGTCCTTTTGATTTCTGAGTTTAAAAGATCAGTGAATAAAGGCAAAATAATATAAAGCAGGAAGGATACAACATAAACAAAGTTTCCTTAAACAGAGTTTATTTGAGACAAATTCTTCAAGAAGTACATCATCATGGAAGATCACTGGTATCCCTTTCGTACTTGGGACGAGGACCACATACATAATTAGCAAAAGAATTGAATACATCATTTCCTGACTGCACCAAGAACTGACAGGCAGCCAGCCTCATTGCTTCTTCTTCTTCTTCGGTTTCTCCTTGTTCGACCAAGAAATCCAAGATATCTTTCGGCAGCTTGGGAGCAGACGAGCTTTCGCCCGTCTCCTTCTTTTGTGGAGTCGAGTGCTCTTTAGCATTTTTATCGACTTTGGAGACGACTTCGGTTTTCTTCGTGTTCTCTTCGGAAGACATTTTGAATAAAGGAGAATAATGTATGATCCTTCTACTCAAAGAGATGCTCTATTTATAGGCATATATTTGCCAGAATTAAAGGAACGTGTCTTTTCCCGATATTCATTCATTAATACTTGACGGTTCATCCGTACATTTATTATATTCATCCGATGGTTCGTCTGTTCATAATCTTCTATCGATTGGAATTCGTTATCTTTCACATTTTCATAACCTTTGACCTCTGTATGAATACAAATCTGACTTTCTTTTTTTTGAGTCTTTACATCCTATCACGTCCATATTACCTCTGATGGTATTGTACACTCTAAAAAAACAGAAATCAAGATTTCTATTTATCATGTTCTTTTTACATCCAGAGAGATACAAAATCACTTCAGATAAAGAAGATTTATCATTTCCATTATCATATTTTCATAAAAAGTCTATTACATTTCTTAGACTTTCCTACAAATCATAATGGAAATCTATTACAAATCTTGGATTTTCATTCTATGTACAACTGAGATCTATTTCTTCTTGGATCTTCTCTGGCAATCTCGTTGTTTGTGGCAATTCCTGGGTGTCCAGCAGGAATCAAACTCTGGTCTTATCTCTCAGACGAGAGGAGAACCACAGAGTATGGCAACACGATGGCGTGTTGCTGCCAATACAGCGCGTGGAGGAACGGCGGCACCTCAAGCAGATAGGAATGTATCCAAACCTTGGGATACAATTCCTAGTTCTGCCGTAAAAGGAACTCTACTACCCGATTTCTCGGGATAGAGTTGACTCCACCATCCAACTCTCGTGTATAAAGGCTCTTCCTACCATCTGAGGAAGACCCTTCTATCTCACAAAGAGTTCTGAGTTGTCTGATATACGCGTCAAAAGCGTATGAGCTCCCTGATGTAGATGTCAGAAGAACATTGTCCACAGCATCCATATCACCAATGCCAGTTCTGAAGAAGGTTTTCAGCCAAAATTCTGCAAGAAACAGTAAAGAAAAATTAGTTAACAGAAACTGGCCAAGCAAAGACAGATGCATTCTTTTCATTTCGGGAAGATGAATTTGTCCTTAGCAAACAAAAATTTCGATGCGTGTATATTGAACTTACCGCTGAGTTTGCTGCTAAGGATTGACAGATCCATGTCTGGTAGCGTGCATAGAGATTTGACATCAGACAACATGGCTTTCCTATTTCCTTCTCATAGAAAATTCATTCTCAGAAGAGAGGAAGAAGAATGGGAAGATGAGTTTGCGTGGAGTTCATCCATCTATTTAAAGTATGGAGCATGAACCTATTCTTGGAAAGGATCCGCATGAATAGCGCTCGTAAACGTGGAATGAATGACACGTGTACTTTGGAAACCAGCACAGCCTTGGAAATATTCAAAGAGTACTTTCCAAAACGTTGGAAGATAGCGTAACTTACGGGCTATTTATTGGTGCACGCTATTCATTGGCGTACGTTATTTAACGTAAATCACAATGTTAAAGGACAGCGTAATTTATAGCGTAACATACGCTGATATACGCTATTCAGTGGAATTCACAAAATATTGGAAAATAGCGTAATATACGCTATTTCATTGGCATACGCTATCTAGCGTAACTTACAACTTGGAAGACGGCGTATTCTACAGTTATTTATCGGTGCATGTTAGTTTTCAACACAAAATTATACTAAACAGAGAATTCTTGAATATTCATTAAAGGCACTAATGGCCTTACAAAACAAAAAGAGAGAGGGAAAGAAAGGGATGCAACAAAGTCACGCTCTATTTTCCAGAGCGAATAAGCTTGACGCCTAACTCTTCTACCCTTTGGACCCCTATGCGGTGTAACAGAGCAACGAACATTTTACGCTTCTCTGCGAGGCTCTGTCCATCAGAAGAAGAGGAGCCGTCCAGACCAAAGTAGCCCAAGAAATTCTTGGCTAAATGCATAGGGTCGTCCTTGAGCTCGATGACGACAGGTTCGGGTTCTTGGCCCCCAAAAGTGGGGTCACCATGGGAACAGAATCCCAACTTACGTGCCTCTTCTTCAGCAGCTTCCTTTGGAGTCATGGTTTCAAAAGATGAAAGTCAAAAATTGAATTCTCTCGGTTTATATAATAGAGCTTGCTGGCTGTTCATATTCTTCCATCAGATTCAATCAATCTCGAAAAATGAAGAGTCATCATGACATTTAATGAACTCATGCCAGCGTGTCAGGACTCATTCCCACTTTCTGTTCAAAGTAATTTCGAACTTTTGAAACTCATAAAGTTCAAAAACTTTGAAGGGGGTCTTGTAGGATGTGGAAAATTATGACACGCTGTCATTTTTCATCCATACGCTTAAAGACAGATGACAGTTGAAGCCATACGCTCAATTCAGGGTTGTACGCTCATTCAAAAGCCATACGCTCAGTAAATATTTTATTATTTACTGAAGTGACAGCACAGCATATGTTTAAATGAGGAATGAATCTGACACTTCATCTTTCGTGCAAAGACAGCTGTCACGAGAAAAGTAACCGTCGTATAGGTTTTCGAAGAGTCGGTTTTGTCTTTTACGAGGACAACTCAGCAGCCTTCATAAATACAAAAGCCATCATTACTGTCAGTTTTGACAGTCTGTCAGCCGTCAAATCCGCAGTCACGACGCTCGAGAAGATTTTGTCAGTTATAGGAAGATATGGTGTACCAAAGAAGATTGATGATAGCCACGTGGCCACTTCTCCAGTGAGCGTATCGACCTCACATGACTCCTTCTTCACACAGTCAAGTGAGCGTATGGACCTCACATGATTCCTTGCTAACCAAGCGAGCGTATGACCTCACATGACTCCTTGCCCATAAAGTGAGCGTATGGATTTTCTATGGCACTACGCTGTCCAAGTCAGCGTATAAACTCTCCTTCAACGAGGCAGCGTATTACAGCAACCATATCCAGGATTACAGTCAACACACGTTCTCACGTGTCCTGTACCAGTTATCCACTTCTCTAGAAGTTATGCAACGTGGCATCCAGGCCATCGATCTCTCCTGAACATGCTCCACTACTTTCAACCGCACGCTAATGTGTCTCCATCAGAATTTGCCACGCGTCCCTGCAGTTATGCACACGTCAAGTAACTACCTGAGCGTATGCTTAAGGACAGTTATCCTGAACTCTATAAAAAAGAGTTTCTTCACATTCATCAGAGACGACAGGTCATTTTCAGAGAGAACAGAGAGATTGCCCAGTTGCTGTCCAAGTTCTTCAAAGTTCGAGTTTTCTTCATCGCATCGTCCAAGGGATAAAGTAATCGTCTTCTAGATTAGATTCCTACAGTTGTAATTTTCTCAGATACAAAATAAATAAAGTGAATTTATTTATGGAAAACAGTTGCGTGATCATATCACTGAGCGTTTGCGTGAGCTGCGTGGTTCTCATTAGCTATTAGTACTTATTTGTATTGGACTATTTGTATTGGGTTGTTTTTCTATTAGACTATTTGTATTGGACTACATATATGAATTACTATTGTGTCAAACTCTGGATTTTATTGGACTACGACATGGTGATCAGGACATAGTCCCTGCAGCCATTCGACTGGCGAGGCAGAAACTATGGTACAACATGGTGATCAGCACATAGTCCCTGCAGCCACTCGACAACCAACCAGAGAGGATACTCTGAGAGATCCATCTGAGTAGGACGTATACTCTGAGAGATCACCTTTACAAGAATGATATTAGTAGTAGAATTGAGTGTTGGAGGAGATATTATCAGAGTATACGTCCTACTCAGATGGGTCTCTTACCGTTACTAATTTTTTCTGACAGCATGGTAGATGTGCTCCGTCAATAAATTCTTGCTCTGAGCCAAAACTTTGACCCGGAGCTCAAGTGGACATCCTTCGTGTAGAGCTCGAACGAGAGGTTCCTGACAGTATGGTGGTCTCCTTTGTCAAAGGATTCTTGCTCATCCCACAATTGGTTATGGGACGAGCAAGAATCCTTTGACAAAAGAGACCACCATGCTGTCAGGAACCTTTCGCTCGAGCTCTACACGAAGGATATCCACTTGAGCTCCGGGGCAAAGTTTTGGCTCAGAGCAAGAATCTGTTGACGGAGCACATCCACCATGCTGTCAGAAAAAATAGTAACGGTGAGAGACCCATCTGAGTAGGACGTATACTCTGATAATATCTCCTCCAACACTTAATCCCACTATTGATATTATTCTTGTAAAGGTGATCTCTCAGAGTATACGTCCTACTCAGATGGATCTTTTAGAGTTTCCTCTCCGGTTGGTTGTCGAGTGCTACTTAGTTAAAGTTCAAGTGGTACTTAGTTGTGTCTCTTTTTATCAATCTCGCTATCAACGCTATTGTGTTATTCCCCCTCACATCCGATAGTTCTTTCATTTATTTGTCAATTACTGTATTTCAGTTTTAGTTAGTTTTATGTGATTCTCTGATAGTTCTCTTATTTATTCTGTATTTTGGCTCTAGCTCTAGCTCTATTTGCATTAATCTATGGTACGACATGGTGATCAGGACATAGTCCCTACAGCCATTCGACTGACGAGGCAGAAACTATGTAGCCGTAGATAAAGTTGACTGTCCTTCGACCCTCATCCCTCGACAATGATGATACGACAACCTATCACTATATCTTATATAGTGGTAGATGATGTTTTATTATTACATTATGTGAGTTCATCTTGATTCTGTTATATTCTTCAGATACTAGATACTAGATTCGATAAGAAAGTATACTACACCATATGTACAGAACATAGATGATTCACACTAATGTATGCTAGAATGAATTTTGGGTTGTGTTCTGAGCCATCCATTCTTATACTTAAAACACATATGAATTAGAACTGTGTGTCAATCTTTGTTTTTGTATTTTCGGCGAACCTAGGGATTGGATTCTGTATTTTGTATTTTGGATTCTGTATTTTGGCTCCAGCTCCAGCTCCAGCACCATTTGCATAAATCTACGGTACGATATGGTGATCAGGACATAGTCCCTGCAGCCATTCGACTGGCGAGGCAGAAACTATGTAGCCGTAGATAAAGTTGACTGTCCTTCGACCCTCATCCCTCGGAAATGATGATACGACAACCTATCACTATATCTTATATAGTAGTAGATGATGTTTTAGTATTACATTATGTGAGTTCATCTTGATTCTGTTACATTCTTCAGATACTAGATACTAGATTCGATAAGAACGTATACTACACCATATGTACAGAACATAGATGATTCACACTAATATATGCTAGAATGAATTTTGGGTTGTGTTCTGCGCCATCCGTTCACACACTTGGAGAAAAATCAAATTTTCTGTATTTTATCTGACGCACAAATACCGCTCGAGTGAGCCAAAGGCATGCATCCACTTCCCTCCCTCCATTCCCCCTCTCCTTCTCTCATGCTATCAACGTCACAACTTTTCCAGTGTTGCTCCCTCTAATGATAATGAACGTAAAAATCAAAGACCCCCCTCTCCTTTCTCACTCTTCACAGTTCTCACAATAGAAAGGATCAGTGTTTTTTAGTTCTCTTCCATCCATCCATTCCTCCGTTCTGATCAAGCCTCCACGTATGATATCCAGCTCAAGTATAGAGGCGGGAGAGAAGAAGTGGGCAGGAAGAGGAGGGGGAAGCAGCACAGCCGGCGACAAGACCTGGAGGAATTTTAGTAAGTTTTCTTCAACATCCGTAGGAGAACTATAAGGATATATCTTTTCACAATATGTTACCTTGTCAAAGACCCTTAATGTGAATATCATGCTACCGCGGTGTCGGAAGACTAACATGTCATAATTTTCTAAGCCGTGTGCTTTGACATAATCCTCCCAACTCTTTCCTCCTATGTAGTAATCTTGCACTTCATAAAAAAAATACAAGATTACTACATAGGAGGAAAGAGTTGGGAGGATTATGTCAAAACACACGGCTTAGAAAATTATGACATGTTAGTCTTCCGACACCGTGGTAACATGGTTGTCACATTAAGGGTCTTTGACAAGGTGACATGTTGTGAAGAAATATATCCTTATAGTTCTCCTACGGATATTGAAGAAAGCCTCTGTACTTCCTCCAGGTCATGCCGTCGGCTGTGCTACTTCCCCCTCCTCTTTCTGTCCACTTCTTCTCTCCCGCCTCTACATTTGAGCTGGATATCATATGTGGAGGCTTGATCAGAACGGAGGAATGGATGGATGGAAGAGAACTAAAAAATACTGATCCTTCCTGTTGTGAGAATTGTGAAGAGTGAGAAAGGAGAGGGGGGTCTTTGATTTTTGTGTTTATCATCATTAGAGGGAGCAACACTGGAAAAGTTATGACGTTGATAGCATGAGAGAGGGAGAGGGAGAATGGAGGGAGGGAAGTGGCTGCATGCCTTTGGTCACTCGAGCGGTATTTGTGCGTCATCTGGTGGCGCTCCTCCAGCTCCGACTCCAGCACCGTGTCCAGCTCCAGCTCCAGGCGATCAGTAGGTTCGTTTTTGTATTTTTGGACTGTACTATATTTTTGCTTTGTACGTATTTGGGGATATTCAGTTTTTTCGTTGAGGATACTGAGTTTGTACGTATTTGCGGATATTAATTTGGTTTGTTGAGGATATTATATATTGACATTGTTCGTTACGGATAGTATTTTTTCTTTATAGTTTTTGTATATTCTGGAATGTGTTGTGTGTGCCGGTGTTGAGTGTTCCACCAAGGGGGTCGGCGAACCCAGGGATTGGATTTTGTATTTTGTATTCTGTATTTTGGCTCAGGCTCCAGCTCCAGCTCTATTTGCATTAATCTACGGTACGACATGGTGATCAGGACATAGTCCCTGCAGCCATTCGACTGGCGAGGCAGAAACTATGTAGCCGTAGATAAAGTTGACTGTCCTCCGACCCTCATCCCTCGACAATGATGATACGACAACCTATCACTATATCTTATATAGTAGTAGATGATGTCTTAGTATTACATTATATGAGTTCATCTTGATTCTGTTACATTCTTCAGATACTAGATACGATAAGAACATATACTACACCATATGTATAGAACATAATGATCCACACTAATGTATGCTAGAATGAATTTTGGGTTGTGTTCTGAGCCATCCGTTCTCACACTTAAGTACTGTGAGAGCACCGGAGAGAGTAAGAGCGCCAGAGGGGGGGAGGAGAGAGAGTAAGAGAGTAAAATGGGGGGACATGAATTAGTGGGGGAATATAATTAGAATTTAGCGACGTTCATACTAACGTCGCTAAATTAGTCGCTATTAGCGATGTCATAGCGACGTTTCGTGACATATAGTGTCGATATTTGTAACAAGTAGTTTTGTTGGTTGGTTAATTGGTAACATGGTGATCGGGACATATAGTCCCTGCAGCCATTCGACTGGCGAGGCAAAAACTATGGTACGACATGGTGATCAGGACATAGTCCCTGCAGCCATTCGACTGGCGAGGCAAAAACTATGTAGCCGTAGATAAAGTTGACTGTCCTCCGACCCTCATACCTCGGCAATGATGATACGACAACCTATCACTATATCTTATATAGTAGTAGATAATATTTTAGTATTACATTATGTGAGTTCATCTTGATTCTGTTACATTCTTCAGATACTAGATACTAGATTCGATAAGAACGTATACTACACTATATGTACAGAACATAGATGATTCACACTAATATATGCTAGAATGAATTTTGGGTTGTGTTCTGAGCCATCCGTTCTCACACTTAAAACACATATGAATTAGAACTGTGTGTCAATCTTTGTTTTTGTATTTTCGGCGAACCCAGGGATTAGATTCTGTATTTTGTATTTTGACTTTGTACGTATTTGGGGATATTCAGTTTTTTCGTTGAGGATACTGAGTTTGTACGTATTTACGGATATTGATTTGGTTTGTTGATGATATTATATATTGACATTGTTCGTTGCGGATAGTATTTTTTCTTTATAGTTTTTGTATATTCTGGAATGTATTGTGTGTGCCGGTGTTGAGTGTTCCACCGAGGGGGTCGGCGAACCCAGGGATTGGATTCTGTATTTTGTATTTCATATTCTGTATTTTGGCTCAGGCTCCAGCTCCAGCACCATTTGCATTCTGGAACCTATTTTTTATTATTTTTTTAACTTAGCGACGTTTTTAGCGACGTTAACATTAGTCGCTAAATATTAGCGACGTTAATAAATGTCGCTAAATGCGTCGCTAAATGCTGACGTGGCAATACGTGGCACCATAATCTGATGTCATCTCGTCGTCGCCAAAATGTCGCAACAGTGTCGCCAAACGGCGACAACACAATAACGTCGCCGTTTAGGTCGCTAATTAGCATCAACCAATAAACATCACAAATAACGTCGCTAATTAGCGACGTTAATAACGTCGCCAAATAACGTCGCCCTAGCGACGTTTTGCGACATTTTCTCGTTTAGCGACACGTTTTTTCCGTCGTTCCCGAAACGTCGCCCTAAACGTCGCTAAATTAATTTTGCGACGTTTTCATCGAGGTTAACGACGTTTTTAACCGTCGCTAATCTGACAAATTTTTGTAGTGTGTGAGAATAGAAGTTATAGTAGGCTTTTTGTAGCCATTAACAACAATTGACTATAAGTCAAAATCTAGAGACTTCAGGTAGAAGCTCATCCGTGTTTTCCAGCATGTGTAATTTGTACCATCAAATAGTGAAAGTCTATTTGAGGATTGCTCTTCAGTTGTGAAGCACATACTTGCCATATGTGATACTGTGATCTATGTAACAGCTGTAATAAATAAGAATATAATAGCAATGTTACCTCGCTTTACCTGTATAACCCGCTCTGATACCAATTATAGGAACAATTGGGATCAGAATATAATACCTCTAGATGCAGCACTGGCTCTGATACCAATTATAGGAGCAATTGGTATGAGCAGCAATATCTATATACCAAGCACCCGCTCTCTAGTTGTAGCACTGGCTCTGATACCAATTGTAGGATCGATTGTAGGAATGAGTTGTAAAGCGCAATACTCTAGAGGGGGTGAATAGAGTAGGCAGCAGAAATTAACTATTTAAAAATGTTAGTAACAAGATCACATAATATATATATCACAAGTAAGTAAATGAAAAGTAGAGAGTAGAGAGCAAACGCAAACACAAGGATGTATACTGGTTTCCCTCTTGTGAGGACTAGTCCAGTCGGAAGAACTCTAGCTTCCAGTTGAATCCACTATAGAAAATCACCACAAGTTTTCATCCGAAATTCTTGTAACTTCTACAACGCGAGCTCTGATATGAAGTACTCGACCAACTTCAATTGTGAAGAGTCTTTCTTCAATCAAGTCTCTGATTACAATCACTATAAAACTTCTAGACCGTACCGCACTGGCAAATCGACTAGAGGATTGTAACTGGCTTGGGATTTGAAAATGAATAGCTCAGAACACTTTGGAAGAAGTAGTAGGCTTATAGAGAAGAGATATGAAAGTGAATTGGTGTATGAGTGAATTGAAATGATCGAAATCCTTCTCTATTTGTAGTTTTTCCAAAGGCAGAATTCGGACAGAACTCTATGAGAAAATCTCGTTGGGATCCGTAACTGCAGGAAGACCAAGTTCAAAAAGCAACGTTCACTAACCGAACTCTGGCCGAATTCGGGCCGAGTTCTGCTAGGGTTCTGTTAGGGTTTTGCAAATTGGTTTTTGGACTTTTTGAAAAGTCAAACAGTTAGAAAGTAGTTTGGGCTTTTGTAAGTGAGCTTGTTTTTAAAATGAAAGGGTATTTTAAAAACGTTTCTTGGGTAGCCTATTTGCCAGTACGATGCAGTGTATATCGTATTCCTAGACTCAATAAATATGGAAAATACATTGATGAAATAGGAAAACCAATAGCCCTTTGATGACGCCTTTCTTCAAATATTTGAGCAGACTTGAAGACGCCTTTTTTACTTGACGGCGGTCGTCCAAAGATAAACAGATCTGAAAATCTGAATACCTTTCGGTGGCTTCGCCAACACCGTCTTTGGCCCATTACATATGTCCTGGTTTGATCATGTATGATCATGCTTACAGCATATCTATAAGAACATGTTAGACGAACAAAATAACATTAGGACAATGCTAAGTTAAAGTAGCAACATGATAGTGATTACATGAAAATTAGTGAAGTCATTATGTTAAACTTAATTGATTAGCCATATTCAAAAACATGATATAATCATTGGGTTAACATGTAGCACCTACCACTTACTCCGGAGTTCTTACTACAGCACAACGTTTAGAGTAGAGTGAGTCCATCGAAAGGGAACCAGCGAGAAGTGACCACAGCCAACAACACCATCTACAAAAGCATCGGTAGGAGGACCTAAAAGACGCATCGTCGTACACCAACAACGAAGAGTCACCCCATATACAAATAGCGAACTTCCTATCTTCCATTATTGTCAGAAGAGAGGACATGTCAAAAAGGATTGCCGACGAAGACTGAAGCAGTGTTCATGTTGCGGCTCCGATCAGCACCATATCCACACTTGCCCAAAGAAGCACACTAAAAGACTAGCACCACCAGCACCACTAGTACCAGCCCAAGGAGGATATCCACGATGACCACATCCCGACCAGGCGACACAATTCATGCAGCCGATACAGCAGGCGGGAGCACCACGACAAGGACAGGCCTTTGCCAAGAGGATTGAAGGCAGTGCAACAACACAAGGAGCAAGTGAAGGTAACAACTTATGGCTTTTATGTGTGATAGTAAGTAGAATAGTAGTTTATGCTTGCTTCTTACATGTTTGATTAGGAACAACAATAGAAACATAGCACCCTTATACATGTTAGAACCGTTGACATATTTTTTCTTTACTGTAGTGAGTGATTTTAATTTCGAGGACAAAATTCTTTTAAGGGGATAGAATGTAACACCCCTGAATTTTTGAATATTTTCTTATTATTTATTTTGACTTAAATAGGGATATATGGAATTTTCTAAGTATTCTTTAATTTAATTGTTATTATTATAGATGACCTAAGCCATAGTTAAGTTTTGGAGTATAAGATGACCAAGAGTTGTGGCACGGATAGTGTACTCGTGTGCTTTGACTAGTGTTTTAGCCATGATAGGGAAGGCTGAGCCAAAGGTGGGTTCTAACTAGAAAAACCAGGCCAAGTTGCGACTTAACCCCCACAGATGATTTATTTAATTATTAATTATTTTATTTACTTCTAGGTGACCCGGTTGTACCAATTTAGTCCGGACTTGACCCGAACCCAACCTAAGTCCATGTAGGCATTTAATGTATCCATAGATGCCATGTAGACATATTTTATGTGTGTGCAAATATTTCATATTTATCTATAGGAATTGATAAATATTTTCCTAAATAAATTTATATATACAAATGTTATTTGATATTACATTTAATATTTGGTTGAGAATTATGATAAAACATATGTAGTTTAGAAATTTTATTTTTATTTTATTTTCAGAATTTTTATATAATGGTTTTTAGATTTTTACACCTAAAGGTATATATATATATATATATATATATATATATATTTTTTTTTTTTTTTTTTTTTTTTTTTTTTTTTTTATATATATATATATATATATATATATATATATATAACAGAGTTATTTAAGGAACTGTTGTTCCTTCTATTCTTCCCAAACCCCATGGGCCCTTTCCCGCAGAGCAAAGAGACGACTACCCTTCCGAATTTTTGGAGATAAATCTATCAAATTTTAAACCCGAATTTGTATTGATCACATCCTAATAAAGCCTAATCCCAGCCTCCTTAGGAACAACCAAATCCTTGTTTAAATAGGATTAAATTCTCGAAATAAAAGGATCGAGATCTGAACGTAGAACTGCCAAAACCTTATTCGTGAAGCCTAACACCCAATCCTGAGCCTCCCCCAACCTCACCAATCTACACGCGCAACCCGAATGACCTCGTCGCCACAGCCCCCCCACCTCTGAACACCGTCGAAAGCCGGAGAAATGTGCACAAAAATAGGACAGCAGCAGCAGTCGCTGCACAAAGCCACCTTAAAGGTAAGATATCTCCCTCACCTTACAATCAATTCTCGAACCAATTGGTTTTGCGACCACAACATGACCCACTTTAAATCTATTCAAATAGAATTTAATATAGTACATTGGATTGCTTAGAAAATCCAAGCGAAGTTGTCAAAAATATTATGAAAACAGAACATAAATTGCTTTCTTGAGCCCTAGTTAGATGGTCGATTAATATCGATCTGATAACAATTTGCAAAATCTAATTAAACAGTAATTAAGACAACATATAGGGTATCAGAACCTAACTTGTAGATTCGAATTTTATTAATCGTGCACAGAGAAATCAGTTCTCAAAATTGGGAAAAAACTATTAAAAAATTATTTTCAAAAATATTAAAATCTTTCCGATACAACGTGCATCTTGCCAAACCGGGTGACGTGGTCGCAAACTGAAAGCATCAAAAGGTGCGTATCGACTTCGCGAACGTGTAGGCTTTAATGGAATTCAAATTGGTTGCATGTGCGCGACGAATTTAATGCGTATCCGTCGAAATTCATCGTATCAGCCTTTTTAGAAATTCTCTAATTACTTTGTGCACGTTCATCAAATCGAGACAAAACTTGCGCCAACAGGACCGTATTATTTTTCTGGTCCAGTATTCCAAGTTTGGTCCAATTCTGAGACAGTTGACCGGATCACCATTTTGCAGGCCCCATGATCCGACTCAATGAGCAAAATTATGCACAACCCACTGGAATCTAACTTTGGACATACGGTTGGGTTTGTCTCATCTAACCAGAGCCGTAGACATGTAGTTTGTTGACTTTAGAGACCATAGGCTCTGGCATATTTTTCGGTACAAAGCGGGTCCAACGGCGGATACCGTTTTGGTCCGAAATCATCGTTTTGCCCCTGTGTCCAGAATTAGACTTATGGGTAGGCAATCCTAGCTATTTTTTTATTCCATGAATGTTGGTAATGTCTGTTTCAGTATCCGAGGATAGTTGCAGGAGTTCAGCTTTCGCGGATATTTGATCTGACATGTTATTTAGACGTGGTTGAGTCTACACAGGCAAGTACACCTTGCCAAACTTTACAATATATACATACTTTTTTATATTTCTATTCCTTTGTGTCTTACTTGGTTACACATTTCTCTTGCTGCTTATGATCATTTTTTAG
Organism: Iris pallida; assembly: GCA_029216955.1. Lineage (NCBI taxonomy): Eukaryota > Viridiplantae > Streptophyta > Magnoliopsida > Asparagales > Iridaceae > Iris > Iris pallida. Next base: position 6,009,519 of record JANAVB010044620.1, on the reverse strand, counting down.
TTTTACGTGCACGTAGTTTTTACTCATTTTCCATATTACTTTTCTGTCTTTATTATCTTGTTCATGTCTAGTGATAGTATTGCTATGCCTGTGCCATGTTTTTCTGACCTGTTTGACCTGTACTTGAGTTGGCCATGACTAGATAAACTTGGCTTCCTAGTACCTTAGGAGTGAACATTTTATTAGCCATGGCTATACCTCTATTGTTAGTACCTCCCCGGGCTAGGATAAAGAACCTATTATAGGACTGTTAGTGCCTCTCCGGGCTACAGTTTTTAGCCATGATTAATATTATATTCTCATGACATGTCACCATCCATAGAGTTTCTTTACGTGTTATTCTTTCCTCGATTGGTTATCCTATATTTCTTGCATGAGATTTACTGTACAGTAGGCATGTATATTATGTGTCTTGCTAGTCCCCTGGTGACCTGGTTATCTCGTTAGGTTTAGTTAGAGAGGAGGACTACCCGGAGGTATACGGTTCTGGAGTCGAGGCAGGTGACGTACCTTCGCAGGAGGAAGAGATAGTGGCTGAAGACTTCTCTTGAGACATGTCTCTTGTAGACTTGATACTTTATTTTCTTCCATTTTCTGTGGACATGTAGTTAATTATTTATTTCTTTATACTGTGGTTTTGGGATGCCTTACCCGTACTGTTATTATTTTTATTTCATGTTGGACTGATCTTTCTTTTTAGTATTATTTTATTGGACTTGATATATCGTATCTTATTTTCTGTGTGGATGAGATTAGCTGTGACCTATGACTTGTATTGTATTGCTGGGTTGTTATGATTTACAGCTTAAGCATTTTGCTAATGGGCTTACTTTGATATTTGGCCCATTGGTGAAGTGTTGCTGGCATGTACCGTATCCTAGTCCTATACGTATTTTGGGACTGGGGCGTTACATATATGAAATAAAAATCTACTCTTCAGGTGCATTTTATCCATGCTGTCTTTTAAATGATTTTGTCTTATCTTCGGCACATGATGTTTATGGCACATAGAAATTTTAGCCCTCGGATGCGCCTGAAATTCCTTGCTTCTTTAAGACCGCTTTCAAAGCTTTCAAAACTTTAGACAAGTTTTGGAATATTTTGAACCAAGAAGCATGGGTAGTAGAGGCTTTGGGCGCATGGCCATTCCGCGCATAGCTGCATTGGCGCTTGCTTTTCTTAATTTAAATGAAAAGATAACCCTTCAATTTCTAAGTGATTAATGAAAACCTTTTGTAAGATTTGGAGCCGTCGGTTCACTAAACTCGAAGCGTCGGTTGCTGACGTTACTTCTCATCGAGTTACTGCGGCCTTAGCGTATAAATAGGCATTTGGGTGAGAGAGAAAACTTCTTTTGCTCTCTCTTCTTCCTTCTTAGAGTTATTATTTTCAAAAAATCCTAACTTTATGAGATGGCCCCCAAAACTCCACGTGATGCTACTGGACGGGGCAGAGGCAAAGGCAAGAAGCCCGTTGAGGCCGACGTCGAAGAGCCCTAAGTTGCCGCCACAACGCATGCTGACGTACGGCCAGAAGTTATCGGTGGGTGGTCCGTCGTTTGAAAGTTCATCAACACACAGACGCTCGTACACGATTTTAAATACATGGATGGGCAACCATCTTGGAACATGCACCAAACCACTCCACTGAAGCGCATAGGTATGGTTCTATGAGTCATACCCTGGTGATGCGCCTAAGCTTCACTGTGCTGACGTGTATGGACTTCGTTCCTGTAGATGCACTGAAGCTTTCCTACCAATGCGCATGGACTTCAGTCCTGGGGATGCGCCACAACAAAACTCAGTTAATGCGCATGGACTTCTTGTCTTGCTGATGCATCGAGACTTTTTAATGTACGACAGTTTACATGTGCTGATGCTAAACTGCGCATAACTTTCAACTCCTTATCAGAGTTTTTCCTAACTCTTTTTCCTTTTTGTTTTCTTGTAGTGTCCATAACTTTAACCCTGTTGAATGACGTCCTGTTGGACCACTCCCTTTGTCAGATGGGTCTGGACTTAAATAAAGAGATAGTCAACCCTGCTAAGGCTGTGATCATGTTGGACCACTCCTTTTGTCAGGTGGGTTTGGTTCTTCAAGACGAAGGATCTCAACATGTATGTGCCAAAGATAGAGCATCTGTTTCCACTGATCGCCTTCATTAGCCTTGCTTCGAAGAGGAGGATGCAATGGGAACTTACCCCAACTCAGGGAGGGGCAGTCGCAGGATCTATATGGATTGATTCTGTGTCTAACCAGAAGGATACCTTTACTTTTGTGCGAGGCGGGACCTCTTACTTCCTGTGAGTTCTACGTCATGGGAGTATTGACAACGATATCCCCCCCAAACTTTTGCTTTTATTGCCTCAATATTTGTTAATCGTATGTTGGCGACCAAGATTTCATACCCGAAAAGGAAATTTTGGGTCGAAGTTTAGTGTCACTACATGCCAAAGTGGAATGACCTAACACTTTGGGACTTGGCGAAGTACAAGAACGAGCTCATGGAGATTGGCTTGACTTCTGCTATCCGAGCTACCCAAGTTGGCATAGAGATAAACCGGCCAATGTTTCTGGCCCTCATGGAGTTATATAATTCTCACACCGGGACTTTCTACACGCCCGTCGGGGAATTAGGATTGGCACTTCATGAGATGTTTGAGGTATCAAAGCTCTCTTGGGGGACTGAGCCATATGAAGAATATTTTCCAACGAAGAGGAGCTCTCCACTTTGGAAGATAAGAACTTGAAAATGATTGCGGTCTTTAAAGAAGTGGTGAGCCACCATTATCTGAATTATCGGAGGGATAAGATTAAGGCACAACCTCACGTGACTACTTGGAGAGATTATCTCTTTACTCAAGACAAGAGCGATCCGATGAAGGTTCGCTTCACTACTCCTCAAGGTCTCACACATGCAGAGATGATTGCCGAAATGAAGAAGCTTGGCGAACACAATCTACATGAGGATGAAATCAGGAGCCGACTGATAACATCTATAGATGCTTCTAGCACTATGTGCACAAAATGTCATCGAAGGCCGTGCTCGTTTTCTATCTTATGATATGGTTTCGAGGTTATGTGTTCCCTGGTAGACCAGGTTCTGTCGAAAGGGTGACCAAAAACCTTATTCTGCCGGCTGTAAAACTGGTGTTCAACCATCCTTTGGCTTTGCTTCCCGCGATGGTGTGTAACCTGATGCGGGGTATAAGGGAGTTCGCGGTGAATGTCATAGCCTCGAAGGGAAGGACTGGAAAATTTCCTCGGGCATATATGCCTTATTACTATTTGATGGGGTGATTGATATTATGTCACCCCAATATAATGAGCCATGGCACGAAGGAAAGGCATGTTGCTGGTGATGGCTTTATCCTCCGCTATCGCAGAAGGAAGTGGCTGTATACCGGCATCCCTGTTTGTAGGAAGATCTTGTTCCATCTTCAAGGGTGGAACATCTCTAAAGTTGGCCCAATTGTTTTGGGTTTTGAAGCAGATGAAGAACTAGATACAGGCGTAGATGCCATTTTCCTTCCAGTTTGGGGGTTTCGTTGGCTGCAAAGCATCCGACCCTCACATTTGGTATATCAGAACAGAAACTATTACTTCCTGGAGCCGTATCTACTAAGCCGTTTTGCTTGCCATTTCGGCTACACTCAGCTAATGTTGAAGAACCCAAGTACTTGCTTGGGATTTGTTGGGAGCTTGTAGGATCGAGCCCACGATTGACAGTATTATAATGATGGGTGTACATGAGTGCGGTTCATTGCACCCCTTCAGAATCCCCAGTCACACATTTTGTTTTCTGCCGTCAAGCTCTATTGCTTGATGAACACGATATCTCCTGGCTATGATAAGGAGACTAGTTTCATCGTCGGGACTCAGCTAGAACCATCTGAAGCCATGCTTATGAAAGCCTGGGCATCTCGCCCGCAAGAAGTCGCGATTCGGGCAGTAGCCCCAATAGCACGAGCGGAGGGCTCGTGGGAGGAATCCGTGGATACTGAGTTGAAAAGGCGCGCTTTAACGGATGCGGGTCCTTCTACGTCCAAGAGGCTAAAGAAAATATTAGCGACCAAGACAGTGGCCACCAAAGTTTTACCCGTAGGGGGACCGATAGGACCCATCCCCGCGACAGTAAGTGTATCAACGTCAGTTTTTAAGAAGTCAGTATGATCCTTCTTTTCTTATGTGTATTTTCTCTTTTTTTGCAGGAGGTGACGAAGAAAAAGAAGTCTCGAACTTCGAAGCAAGGTCCGAACGAACCTTTAGAGAAGGAAGTATCGAACTTCACAACCCACACCCGGATATTAGGGCACGAGTACGTGGGCCACGCCTAGCCTACGTCGCAGTATCGACGGTAGAACGCTATCTAGTACCCAATAATTATCTACAACATCTAAATGATCCACAATAACCCATGTACTCAAATCACATCACAAATAGCTAAAGAAGATATTACCTGAAGATAACAATAACACTGAATCAAACAGAGTCTACAAATAGTCATCTAAGATAAGAATATATCGGAGACAAATCCGATAACGAAAATACAAACTAAATAAAGAGATAATGGCCTAGAGCTCTCCAGAGGTCAACTCATGATCTAAAGTACATCGAGACATGTCATCATGAAGTCCATGATGTGGGGCATAACATTACCTAAAAAATAGTTATCCAGTCAGGATTGGAGCGAAGTACATAACTCTAAAAGCAGTTCCATTGCATGATAGAAAATATATAACTCACAATAGAATAATATACATGATATACTGGAATAGAAATACAAAGAAACAGAGAAATAGTATCATGAAGATATAGGAAAACTGAGTACATGAATACGATAGAGAACATGTTAACTTAAAATAAACACAAGTGATTTAGAGCAAAACTTAGTTATGTGATTGGTTTAGGTTGTACATGATTATTCTACGGTAACTCGATTATACGTGAAGGTATAATTGACATATACATGATTTACACTAAGAGATTTAATCACATAACTAAATTCTACTTCCCCACCCCAATCAATACACGTGGATGTGATAATGACACATTACGTACATGATTGTTAGTTTGCACATGAAGCACATGTGAGCACATGAAAGTACATGAGAGTACATGAATAATACGAATACAAGGAGTACATGATGTACATGATAAAGTACATAAATATGGAATACCCAATGTACCCGATAAGGGATAACATCTCCTAACAAAATCCATTTAGTACTAATCTGTGTAACAATGTGTCAGCATCAAGTAAAGTAGTCTAGAGCAGGTAATATAGATACTATCATGATGAAAACAATCAGAGAATATACTCGCCTCAATTTGGTTGGAGTCGATGTGCGTGACACGAACGTATCAACATGGAATAGGTACGATGCTAAGCTCCACAAGATTGTCCCAAATGACGGCACAAGCGGTTCCATTGAGCCCAGAATAGTATAAATACCCTAGTTTCATATATAGAAGCCCAAAATCAGAGTTCGACACGATAATCGAATTGAGAAATAGAAAATAACTATATTAGTCGTGATTTGTGATTGATCAACTAAGCTAAAGGCGAATTGATTAAGGAATTTTGTCAATATATTTATAGTTAATAATATTTAGCCAGAAATACTATTTAGAAAGTATCAATATTATATTTAAGGCTAAGGGCTGACCATTAACTTGTAATAGTGGCATATAACCCTTTGTTAATAACTCTAGGACCCAAAGCTCATGATCGAAATATAAAAGGAATTTTGATTAAGGAATAATCTCGTATATATATATATATATATATATATATATATATATATATATATATAAGAAAATATATAAATAACATTTAGTTGAAAAGGAATTTAGAAGTACTTAGGACTATGTAGACTTTATCAAAATAACATAGTTTTTATAAGTTATTTAAAACCAACTTAGAAATCTTATTGGAAATAAAATGTGTATATATAAGCCCATAACCCAAATACACTAGGCCCAAATAGTAAAAATTCTCACCCACTATTATTGGCAATAATGTTAAAAAATAAAATATTGAAACTCTAATCCTTATAAAACCCAATACACTTAGTCCTGATTCATATAATCCCTAATCATTATTTTTAATTAAAAAAAGACATTTAATTAGAAAACCTTTACTCTGATCAATCATTAAATATTCCATTAAGAACCTAATTACTAAATAGTCTAATAAATGCAATAAGGGTGTTAGCTACTGTTCCCAGCGGTTTCTCTTCTCAAAATACTTCTAGGCCTCGTTTGGTTCACGGATTCAAGGAAGTAGGAAAGGAAAGTTGTTCCTTTCCTTTGTTTGGTAACCACAAACTTGGAAATCAATTTCCTTACAAAGGGGAAAATTAGAGGGAATATGGTTCCACTCATGATCCATGGGATTGATTTTCCCTCCTCCTTTCCCAATATTTATTACAAAAGCTATGACAAAAGTAACCATGTGTTAGTGCTTATTTTACCATTAATGTTATTTTTTATAATGTTATTTTTATTTTATATACAAGGATATTATTGGAACATTGCTATATTTTTGCTTTTTTATCCTACACCAACCAAACAACGGAAAACAATATGACAGGAATCCTACTTTTCCATTCCCATGAAAAATACAAAGGAATTCATTTCCTTTCCGTGAACCAAACGAGGCCCTAGAGAATCGAAGAGAGAGGGAAAGGGATAGCTACAGTTGACCCCTAAATTATTTCACTTACATATCCCCAACTTAAAAAGGCTTTTTCTAAGGGCACCACACATTTTACTTGGGGCTAGCCCAAAAATGTTAAAAAAAAGTTTACAAGTTTGCCATCCATTTTTTTTACTTGGGGCTAGCCCAATTTTTTCCAGCAAGTAGGACTGCCAGCATGTTGGCAGTCCTAACATAATGTTAGGACTGCCAACAAGTTGGCAGTCCTCGGAGGAGGAGAAGAAGAAGAAGAAGCAGCAGCTACATCCATCCATCCATCCATCCATCCATCCATGTCTTCTTCCGTCGGAAAGAAGCGGCGGAAGCCGAAGGGGTTCTCGCCGTCAGCGAGGCTCTTCCCGTCGAGAGAAGAGATCCCGAGGCTCTTCGCGGTCGTCGCCATCGCCGCCTCCGTCGCCGTCATCTGCAACTACGCCGTCTCCTTGCTCATCCTCCTCCTCCGGCCCCGTCCTCCGCCCCCTCCGCTTCTCCACCGCCATCGCCTCCTCCTTGCTCCTCTTCCTCCTCCGGCCCCATCCTTCGCCCCCTCCGCTCCTCCACTGCCGTCGAACTCGACTTCACGCACCTCATCCACTCCCGCTACCCCTCCGTTGGAGCAAGGAGGAGAAGGAGGAGGAGCAAGGAGGAGTAGAGAGGAGGAGGAGGAGGAGGAGCAAGAAGGAGGAGGAGGAGAGAGGAGAGAGAAAAACCTTAATATTGGGCTGCCTCCAAGTAATTTTCGGGACGTCCCCAGTAAAAGTTCTTCAAACCTGGGCTGTCCCCTAGTAAGTGATAGCCCCTAGTAATAGTTGGGGTGCCCTTAGAAAAAGCCCTTAAAAAACAAAGGGGGAGAGAAGGCTCTGGTTCATTTCTTTATATAAAAATCGAAAAGAGGAGGGAATGGGTCAAACTGTTGACCATTCCCATTCTCTCAATTCACCGGGTGAGAGGAAAATAGAAGGGGAAGAGTGGAAGAGATCAAGTAGGAAAGTGAAGAGGAGATTCACCTCTGGTGGCTGGCCAAGGCCAAGGCGCGCCGGGCATGAGGAGAAGGTTGGGTCTGATCCTAAGGCGGGGGCGGTGCCCCGGTAGAGGCAGTGCCGACTCGTTCGGATGGTGGATCACACGGAGGGAAGTAGCGCGCTGGGGTCATCGGACGCTGTTAAGGCACGACGGAGGTTAGGGCAACGGCGAGCTTCGCTGGACTCGAGGCCGCACAGATCCGGATGCACGGAGCAGGCACAGCCATCGGATCTGGCCGGAGGGGAAAGCTGGCACGGTGGGCGTAGGCGTACGGAGCGTGCGGTGGACGGGGTCGCCACGCTCGGCGAGGCCGACGGCAGAGGTCGAGTATGACTTTAAAGGTGAGGGTTTCTTTCCTATTTTCTTTTTACTACGGTGGTGGCGAAGGCGGTTGTGGTCTCTTCTTTCTTCTTTTTTTTGCAATGGTTACAGTTTTATGTAGTGGTGGTTTGGCTGTGACGGGCTCGTGGTGGCGATGGTGGTGGTATGAATGTCATGGGTGCGGTCAGACATGGTGTTTGAGGCAGTGGTAACACTGGTGGTGGTGGTTTTGTAGATTGGGTGGTTGATAAGAGAGGCCTGAAGGAGGTTGGGAGTAGCTGGAATGGCAATAGTGATGGTCGAGTCAACAGGGAGGAGGAGCGGAGCTCCGACGATGCCCATAGAGGCCGGGGCAGTGATTGTTGTTGGATGTGTAGGGATGGTAGCCATGAATGTGTGTTTGTGTGTGTGTATGTGTTTAGGATTTGGGATTTGTTGTAAAACATTAGGAAGTGTGTAATATTTATAGGGTAGAAAGGGAAACTCTAAGACAAATATGTAAATATAATAGAATTAGGGCAAATAGTGGAACACTAATACTAGCCATGGCACTAACCACTAACAATATTGGTTGTAACCTGGTTATCTGAATATTCCCATGGTTATCCCATCGTATATCACCTTTCCAGTCTAAGTCTTGTCTAGATCCAATTCCTAATTATTCCAGGATAATGGTTGCAATGATTGTCACTCTAATATATTATACTCAGTATTGTTACTCTATGATTGTCACCTCTAGCAATAAATGATCAAAGACCAAGTTCTGTTCAGGCGAAGGGCTACAATCCCGATCTTTGTTTGGTTTAAGGGTTATAACCTGGCTTCCGGAGCAGTACCTTCGTCCTCTCTTCGTATATTGTCTAGCATGTTCTCCAGTTTACTTTATATCAAATGATGATTTACTTACTGTCTTTCTACGTTCGGGAATAGTGCATTGGTACTGCACGAATCTCGATCCTCCCTTACTTATTGCTTTCTCTCCCTGTTGATTGCCTATGATTGCTGGTTTTAAGTTCATAGTTCGGCCTCCTTTGTGGTACTTGCTATTTGGGGTCTGACCCCACTGGTTTTGCATGGCCAGGTTCTGATAGAAGAGCCTGAAGGATCTACCGCACCATCTACTCGACGGTGACCAGCCGGAGCACCAGAGTGCCTCAGTGGGTTTCTTCTTCATCCTCCCACTGATATGTAAATTCACCTCTTGTAACGTTTAGCCCCGAGCACGTGTTTAGCTCGTGTTTTGGTATTTTCCTTGATAATGTAGCCTATGGGCATAAACATGATATGTGTATTCTAGACTATAGCTAGTCCTTATCATGTACGACTAATACTCTAGCTAGTCATCAGCTTTGTGGTACTGGCTTCATGGTCATTCATGTATATATATGGTTCGGGACACCTTACTATTGTATGTATGATGATCGTACTTCTTGCTCTTGTATAATTGCCTGTGATTGAGATACCTAGGATTGTTAAACCTTAGGATTGACTGATGGCTTGTAGAGTAACCCCCATGTCTTGACAGCTTATACGTGATTTCAGAGTATTAACGTACTTTGGGATTGCGTAGCTGGCTATGTCTGCCCCCGCTCTCCAGTGGGGCGTGACAATATTGTTATCCACTAATTTAGTTAATTAATACTAAATATTCACTAGCTAATTATAGATATTAATAACCAGTTAATTAGTTATTAGCTAATTACAATTTCGCTACTAAAATATTAGCTAAAACCAAAACCTAGCTCACAATCCAAGTCCTAACTTGGTAGGCTAGAACTAGGACCGAAATGGTCTTAGCCCAATACGAGAGGAATCGAATAACCAACCAATTATCAAAAACCTTTAAACTAAAATAATTAGTAATAAAATATTTCTATTTAAAAAACACAACCTTACTAATATTTTCTCTATATAAAAATAAATATTTATAACTTATAGATTTTCTCGAAATAGACAGAGAATTCGATTAGTGTAAAATTTTTACATAAATTAGTTTTTACAAAACCAATGACCAACAAGCACCGATAGCATAATACGATCGAAATACACTTTATTTTACGATTTCAAAGATTTATGAAAAGTTCATAAAATAGAAAGAAAAAAATCAAAAAAATCAAGAAATTCGATAAACGAAGGTTACAGTTTGCAGGAGGTGACGAAGAAGAAGAAGTCTCGAAGAGGTCTGAACGAACCTTTTGAGAAAGAAGTTGCCAGCTCTTTTGAAGAGCGTGTTTCTCCCATTGTGAAGTCTCCGATAGAGGAGGACCGAGATGACACCATTCAAGTGGATGTTCCTGCCATATTTGACTGTACTGAGGATGACTCCATTGATATGGTGGCATCCGAGAACGTCGAACAACCCTCGTTAAACATTCGGGGAGATGAAGCGGGACATTTACGGGCAGTGGAGCAACTGGCTGTGGGCACAAGTGAGGAGATTGTCGTCTAGACCTAGGAGGAGACGGTTGCACAAGATCCTCTAGAGGAAGAAGTTGATTGTGAATCATCTTCTTCGAAAGACATCCCAAATGATACTATTGAAGACGTAGAGGGGGACTCTACGACGAATAGAGAGGAACAAACTGGAGTGATTGTGGTTGAACTCTCTCATGGTCTTGATAGGGAGGAATCGATTTCTTAACTGATTCCTACACCTGTCATGGTGGCAGAGGTCGAGATGGAAGAATCGACTTCGCTGTCGAGTCCAACTCCTGTCCCAGCGGACAGTGAGATATGGGATGCTGCTCTGGCTTCCGATCCTGTGCCTGTTTCTCTATCAGGAGGCAGAGTAGAGGAACCTGCCATAGCAACAAGCTCTATTTCTGAGTCTGCTACGGTATGCCTTGATATTGGTAGACCCTCTTGGGTAGATTGTGGTAAGGGAAAGAGCCCTATGGGGGAAGAATCTCTCTGCCCAACCCACTTGGGGGACTGTGATGTGTCCTTTGAAAGATTCGACTATTATGGTTCCTGGCACTGACACTGTTGCCAGTCAGACGGAGCCCATAATTATTGACATTACAGAGATACCTGGGTCGAAGTCTCCTCATGGGGACCCGAACTCGGAAGCTTCGGTGGTCGGGCTCGACGAACGGGGGTGACAGATGCTCTGTCAGGCCAATATGTTATGCCATCTACGAGTCCAGCTATCCCGCTGTTCACTTAGGGATTCCGACGGCTCCCCCTATGACGCCTCAAGTAATGGCCGACGTCGATGAATACGTAAATTTTATCATTGAGGCTGCGTATAAGATATTAAGGAGGGGGTATCCACTGTGCTGGAGAAAGGCATGAGCTTTGCGACGGCAAGGTAATGGCGATCCTGCACATCGGGTTGATCTGATCTCACCAGGGTCATGTCTATATGGATGAGATTTTGGAGGCTTCTGTTGCTGAGCTCGACCGTCATCTTACAGAGCTCCAGAACATCCAGTGAAATGATCTTTCCGCTTTGATAGAAGAGAAGCAGGAAAAGTTAGCGGCTGAGGCTGAATCAGCCTAGTTGGCTACTGTGGCCATCTGGGAACCAGATTTGGCCAGTGCTGAGGCCAAAGAGCAAGAGTTGACTTCACCTATGGAGGAGAAGGCTGCTTGTGGGAATCTCTGGACGTCCACATGGCGGATGTTGATGCCAAAATCTGTATGCTGCAGGAGCAACAAATCCAACTCATGGCAGACTCTGAACGAGCACAGGCTATCCATATTACGCTTAAGGAGGAAGCGACGAAGTTTACTCGCCATGTGGCTAATTTGTTTAACCAGAGTTGGATGACAAGCGTGCAGCTGATATCGCCTCCGAGGATAGGGAAGCAATACGTCGTGAGGCTGAATGTCGGGCCTTGGCGACTGTCGAAACCAAGGACAAGGCTTTGAAGCGTCGTATCGATGAGCTATCCGCTGACCCTTTGCTTTTATTCTCCTTTTTGTACTTTTTCTTTGCTTTTGTTATTTAGATGTAGTTTGTTTTCTTTATTGACAATATAGCCCTTTTTTCTCTCTTATTGATGAAGAAGAAATAAAGAACTTTTGCTTTCCCATTTGTCATGAACTTATGATTTTGTGTACTTATCATCTTTGGCGTACCTTAGTTTTTTAGGTACAGATAATAAATTGAGAGAGGGGAACCCACATGTTTACTCGGAGGTAATACAGACACGATAAATAGGGGATTGGTGGTAGAGTCCTCTTACTCAGAGATGATATGGACCTTGTAAGAATGGACTTTGTGGGGATACAAAGAACAACTCATAGGTAGTATAGATGTGGATGTTCTATGGATGAGATGTAATAACCCATGGGTTATTGAGTGAGATGTTTACTCAGAGGTGACATGGACATGGCAAACATAGATCTTGGCGTCATCTTACGGAAGGGTAAGATTTAGCTTTACGGGGATGTAGAAAAACAACTTAGAGGTGGTATGGACGTGTATGTTTTTTACTGGAAAGATGATGAGGGAATACACTGGAGCAGCTGGGCTCCAGGAACATATCATGATCAAGGGGTATGAACTTGGCTGTCGAATTCATAAATTCTTTGGCTGGGGGATTGGAAGTACATGTCGAAAGGTTTCAAGCATAGTACTTCTTTAGGAACTTGCCATTGATTGGCATTATGAACAAGTCTCCGTTAGGTTTTGCGAGTCGGTAGGCACCGTTAGAGTAGACCGTCTCAATGATAAAGGAACCTTCCCACTTGGGTTCGAACTTTTCTGGTATTTTGTGAGTCATTACTATTGGACTTCTGACTGACAATACTAGGTCACCCACTTGGAAAGCCCTTTTTTGAGTTTTTTATTGAAAGCCTGTGAAATGAGAGCCTGGTAGAGCTCAATGAGTTATTGAGCCAAGAGGTATTTTTTGTCCAGTGCCTCTAACTCCTGCAACCGGCAACATTGTCTGTCAGCTGGTTCGTAATTGCCACCTGTAGTGCAAGAATCTGGATTTCGAGAGGAAGTACGACTTTGCTTTCGTAGACCAGAAAGAACAGTGTGTTGCCCATCAGAGTCCGTACCATTGTGCGGTAGGCCCAAAGACATTCACCTAGCTTCTTGTCCCAGTCGCGTTTGTTAGATGACATAACTTTCTTGAGTAGTTTGACGATTATTTTGTTAAAAGCTTCAGCTAATACGTTTGCGACCGGATTGTAAGCAGTCGACGCTACGTTCTGGATCCGATTCTTGTCACAGAATCTACTGAATGTATGGCTTATGAATTACGGACCGTTGTTGTGGATGATCCTCCTGGGTACCTCGAAACGGTAGATGACCTGATGCTTGATGAAGCTGATCACCTTTGAGCTCTTTGCCTCTGATAGAGGTACAACCGCCACCCATTTAGAGAAGTAGTCAGTGATTGCTAGGATGAAGCGATATCCTCTGGATGATGGAGGGGTAGTCGGTCCAACGATATCTATACTCTAGGCTTTAAATGGCCAGGAGGCGACTGTAGGGTATAGAAACTCTGAAGGTCGATGGGTGAAGTTGGCATGCAGTTAGCAGACACGACACTTTTTAGCTTACCAATAGCATATGCCATTTGGTAGGCCAGTAATAGCCCATATGTTAAAGTAGATCCTGTAGCTTAGGACCGGGTTGATGGGATCCGCAGGTACCGTTATGAGCTTCCTAAAGAGCTTTGGCTGCCACCTTGTTTGATAAACACCGGAGGAGAAGCCCGTAGTAAGAATGACGATACAACATTTTGGTAGCTGTATCGTAGTAGAATCGAAGAGAGGGCCTTTTGACAGACATGGCTTCCTTTGGATCGTCTGGTAGGATTCCATAGATTGCAAAATCTATGAACATAAACAGCCAATCCTTGACGTTGACGCCGACATCTACGGGCATGGCATGGTTCAAACACATGCACAGATAATTTTTGGGACACACCAGATCTAGGTCGACTATCGTAACGAAGTGTTGAGTCCCGAGAGGTGCCGCCAATAAGGCAGCAAGGCCAACCAGAGTATCCGCCTCCATATTTTGTAGTCGAGGTACATATTCTATGAAGAACTTAGTGAAAGTTGAGATAATGTCCAGGGTTGCTTTATGGTAGGGTACCAGGTCTTCATGGCGGACCTTATATTGTCCTCGAACCTGGTCGACGATGAGTTTTGTAAGCCTACTTTCCAAATTTTTAATTAATTAATTTATTTTATTATGATTAATTTTATGATCATTAGGAGTCATATCGAAACTTGTAGGTGAGCTACAACCATATTAAGGTCATATGACCTCTAGATAGCTTATATATGTATAATTTAGCTATTTTATATTTTTGTATAATTTTTGGATATTTTTAGGTACTTAATATTTAAAGGTTTATTGTTTTTAAGGACTTTCAGGATTTACTGTAAGGTCATTCGGGATATTTCAGGTCCAAATATTTTTATATGGGATCTACATGACTAGAAATATTTTCTAGAATATTCTAATTTTTTTTTTGGATTTTTCTAGAATTTTTGAGAATTTTTAGATAATTAAAACCTATATATTTTATTTTTAAAGGCTTTTACAATTTACTATGGGGTCACACAATGATATTTTGAATTAAAATATTTTTATTTAGGTTCTAGACACTTAGAAATGTTTCACATTATTTTCTAGGATTTTTCTGGAATTTTTTGCAATTTATTTGGAGTTAAAATAATTTTTAAATATTTTTTTGTAAATAAATAAATAATTACACAGTTACCCAGCCGGGGCGGTCCCACCTGTCGGCACTCAACCGCCTCTCTCTCTCTCTCCCCCTATATATATATACATATATATATCCAAAAATCTTAGTTTATTTTCTTGGCCGATTTGGAGTTTTGATCTTGGTGATTCTCCGACTTTTCGAAGCGATTGCCGCTAACCTCAACGTGCTTTTCGTGCGCCATTTTTTTATTAGAAGCGTATTTGTAGGTTCGTTGAGCACCTCTAGAGGAGGGGGTTAATAGAGTGTGTGCGTGTGCAGCAAAAATAATCACCACTTTAAAAAATTAACATATTATAAACTTTGGCAGATATAAGAGACATTAAATTAGATGCAATAATCAAGAGATAGAAAATCAAACTTAGTGAATACTGCGATATTTAATGGTTTCCCTCTGAGATACCTAGTCCAGTCGCGAGTACTCTTGCCCGCTGTTAATCCACTATTCACAAGCTAAATGAGAGCTTGCCATCTCTTTACAATTCCGTGCTGTCATGCCCCAGAACCAGAATACTGGAGAGCGGGGGCAGACATAGCCAGCTACGTATATTGAAGTGCAACCCACCTCGCTATACGGTCACGGCTGTCTAGGATACATGAGGGTTTATCTACAAGCCAACAGTCTCTTAAGGTCATGAACAAGCCTAGTGTCTCAATCACAAGCAAGTAAGTAAAAGGTTACAAGAAATATGATCATTAAATATACAATAGTAAGGCGTCCCAAACATTACATATTCAGCTGATCATGAAGCTAGTCGTTACAAAATGTTAGGACTAGCAAGAGTTTAGTCATACATGATCAACCCTAGGATCTGTCAATCATGTTACAGCCCGTAGGCAGACAGTAAGTAAGTGCAATCGAGCTAAACAGGTGCTCGTCGGCTAAACGCCTCAAAAGAATATTTTTACAATAGAGTGGGAGAGCCAAAAATAACCCACTCGTTGCCAGGGTTCCGTCTAGTGGCCACCATCTGGCTGGAAGGTCGGTAGATCCTCTGGAGCTGCTCCAAAATCTGGCCACACAAAACCAGCTGGATCAGACCCCAGAAAGAGCAAGTGCCACAAAGGAAGCTTCACTTAGGAACTAAAACCAGCAATCAGCACAAGAGTATAAATAAAGTAAGAACTGGAAATAAAGAAAATACATCAGGATGATATACGACGAGATAACCATGGAACTATTCAGATAACCAGGTTACAACCCGTAAACCAAATAAGGATCGGGGTTGTAACCTTTCGTCTGAACATAACTTGGAATTCTCACCATTTATCGGTAAAATAAGTACAAGCATTCTGGTCATACAGTAATCTAGAACAGGATCAGGACAAGACTAGACTGGTTAGACTCCATCCAATCATTTCACGGCCAAGCAAGAATTACGGCTTGATACTGTAACTAACTAGGGTTATCACAGGCCTAGTTACTAACAAGATGCAGTGAGATTATTCAACAGCCACAAGCCCTGCAGACCATCCAGGTTACCCGGGTTAAAAGATTTAGAGTTGAATTTAGGTGGGTACTTCGTCTAGGAAACGAATGTACCCTTAGGTAGCTTGAAGGGTGCAACACATGACAGTGTGCTGGAAATGTGCCCTACTCGACGGCAGGCTACAGATCCCAAGGCGTGCCCAGGTAACGGGATTGCCTGTAGCTAGGAAATCTCGTCATGACTAATGTGTTAATCTAGTTATTAGCCTTAGTCCATTTTAGTAGGTACTCCTGACCGTGGTACTCAGGAGTCCCTGTCCTAGACATGATGCAGGACAGGACTGGTTTATTTATACAAGCACAATCGTCCACGGTGTCCAGATTAATTATACAGGTCATGTCATGTCAGGTAGCCGTCGCAACAGCTTGTCAAGATATATCATGTCAGGTTATCATGTTAAGTTTATTGGTCAAGAGTGCGCCACGATGGGCCACTATCAGGTCATGTCAGGTTAGTCATGTCAGGAGTGCACCACTACGGGTCACTGTCACGTCATGCTCAATTATCAATTCCAAACATATCAAATGAATTCATGATTTTCAAGTTCAGGACAAAAGGCGTAAGGATATAAAATGGACGTAAAATATCTAAATCAATACACAGGGCTATAGGAGAGCCATGCAGCTAAGGCATATGCGGCCAGAAAAGGGGTAAGACACATGCGGCCCAATTAGGAGAGCGCATGCGGCCTGGGTCATTGGATCCCATGCGGCCAAGACAAGGGGGGCGCATGCGGTTGGAAGCGCAGGGGCGCATGCGGTCAGGGGGACGAGGGCGCATGCGGCTCCAAGATGTTGGGCCTCATGCGGCTGGAAGGAAGCAAGTTCATGCGGCTAGGGAATGATGGGCGCATATGCGGCTCAATTAGGAGAGAAGTCCATGCGGCCAGGAATGGGATCCAGCCTATGCGGCTGAGAGTTCCATGCGGCAAAGTCACTTGCCGCATGAATTATCATGCGGCCAAGGGTGCTGATGCATATGCGGCTCGGGAGCAAGGCCTTATGCGGCCAGATCAGTTCAAGGGCTCATGCGGCTAGTAAGGAGTACAAGTTCATGCGGCTAGGAGAGGCAAGGGCGCATATGCGGCCAAGTCAAACCCATACGGCCAGAAGTGTCGTATGAAGGCTCATGCGGATCGGAACCACTTGCCGCATGAAGTATTCATGCGGTCAAATCTAGCACTGTTCTTCTTCTCCAAGCTTCCGAGAAGAAGAACGCCAAGAATTCCATGCTTTCGAGCTCCATGAAACCTTCATCCGGAGTCCAAATCCGAACTTCCATAGGTCAAAATGGGGTAGAACGAAATTCTCTACAACATGGGACCATCAAAACTCGGAAACAACAAGAATAAGTAGATCAAAACCCAAGAAATCCAAAAATAATGCAATTATAGATCTACAAGAATCTAGCCATAGAAAGTGAAAATGCCAAGTTCTAAAGTAAGTTAAAATGCTGTAAAGAAGAGAATGGAGCAATAAAATTGAAGTTCCTCCATGAAGCAAGTTGCACTTGCCTAGACCTCTCTCTCCCTCTCTCTGGTAGGTAAGGAAGTAATGGTGGAGAAGATGATAAATGAAGAGAGAGAAAGGAGAAGGGGTTAATAAATGATAGTGGTGGTGGTAGGTAGGGGTTCACCCCTTGGTTCATGATGAACCAATAGCAATCCCAAACCAAACCAAGCCAACCCGAACCAAGAATGAACCAAGCCAGGGAGGAAACTAAGCAAGAAAATCATGCAATACTGGAATAAATACGTACACGTATTCCAAGAATACGAAATACGAACACAGGCATTACACGTGCCTTGGTGACGAGCGCACGACCGACTCCAACAAACTTGAATACAAGAACTGGAACATTTTTGGAATTGCGACCTCTTTACAACTCTTTGAACCATAGACTCTAAATCGAACAGAATGCTACTGGCTTTGGCTAAGAGTGGTATATGCGAGATTTGAAAGCTTTAGAGCGATCAAAAACATTTAGGAAGAGATAGAGAGAGTGAATGAGTTATTAGAAATGTGAAAATCCTTCTCTATTTATAGTGTTTTCCCTAATTGAACTCGGGCATAATTCGATCTGAGTTCGGTTGCTAGAATATCACATTCGAACGTTGCATTCATATTTGGGGGGAACAAAATTTCAAAATCCATAGGCCGAACTCGGTTCGAACTCGGACCGAACTCGGTTAGAGTTCTGACCGAATTCAGTTGAGTTAGAATAGGATTTTGCTTTGGCCAAATTGCATAGGTTTAAGTTATTTTGGATATGTAGGGTTCTTTTGGGATAGATAAGTAGATTTGTAGGCCTTTTAGTTTTGTGGACTGAGAAAGACCTAAGCCAGTAATATCCCTAACGATCTCACATTCTATATTTCCTAAACTCGATACAAGTTTAAAATATAAAAGAAAATATAAAATGACTCGATTTGGATTCTGATACAATCTTGTCTGGATGACGATGCAATGTTCCTTGTAGATGTAGGATGTAGACGTAGTACGTTCTTTGGTATTGATTTCAGTAACCTATAATACATGTAGCAGTTCATATATTTTGCATATCGACTTAAGTTATCGTTGATTATCAAAATCATCATTTAGCCAATGGGCCAACAATCTCTCCCATTTTGATAATTGACAAACTTGAGTCTATACCAAAATATAACTAATATGAAACTTTGAAATAATATACCTGACTTGTTGTAGAAAATGTATCACAAAATAATTTTTGGTATTGCTCTTCTTCCCCTTTTTCATGTACGCAAAATGTGTAGCTCCCCTGCAATATTTGAAGCCAACAATGTAACACAGACAAAAAAACAGAACGAGTAATATCTATACTAAACAAGTCATAACTCAGTAGAACTAGTAGCAGTGTAAATGAACTAAAGCTCAAATAGCATGAACTAGAATATAACTGAAAGGAAATACAACTAAAATCCAAATGCATAAAGTCATAACTGAAAAAGTTTAGGACTACTACATAAGTTCAACTGAAAGAGTTTGGACTACTATAAAGTGCATGACTACATAGATCATCATCAGCAAGCTAAAATCATAAAACTCTAAACAAAAAGCCCAAATCACATCTGAGCATCATCTTTGGCTGGAGGAGCAGGCGGCTGAGGATCGAAGTAAGCAGTAGTTGGATCAAAGTATCCGAAAGTGGTCGGATCATCAAACCTCGGTCCGTCGAAGCCAGGATGACGGATAATTGGAAAAGGAGCTGAAGGATGATGTGCCAAACTCCAATATAGATCAACAATACCATTCCTTAAGATCTGAGCCTGAGAGGTATGGCAGAACTCAGCATCGACATAGCTCTGATGACGTCCTGAGAGAGTGACAAAGTCATCGAAGTGCTGATAGAACTTAGGATCAAATCCTGGAGCAACAGGGACAGGAGCTGGAGCATCTGGATCAGTATAAACATTAGCAGGAGCATCACCGGGTGGAGGTGGAGGTAAAAGATATTTTCTAGACCTAGTCAGCTCAGAAGATGACCCAGAGATAGGACATGAATCAAGGTTGATTTTACATCTCCTAAAAATGACTGCTAGATGCATTGGTACTAGCGGTTGTGCCCCACCCTCCTACAACTAATCATCTAAGCCATGAATATCTTCAGAACAGAGAAAGGAACATCGAAGTGAATGTAGTACATGACAGACATCTCAAAAAAGGTAATCTCATCAGTAGATCCCTTTTTGGGAAGCAAAGCAGAGTAGACAAATTGACGTAACTCATAAAAGTGTTGATTAAGGTGCTTTGCATATAGCCTACCGCCCCGAGAGATTGGGTTAGGATGACACATTACAGCCTTAAGGGAATCAAGGGTAACATCTGCAAGAAATTGAACTCGGTTTATCTCAACTAATGCTTCGCCATTGTCCGGCATATGGAAGTATTCACTAAGGTCAGTTGAGTTGAATTCAATCTCTTTTTCATCGGCACAAGAATATATATTACCATCTTCTTTTATTTGTATATATGTTGTAGTAAAATATACGAACGACATTATCAAAGATATTACTAGAAGTTTCAAAGAAATCTCGGAGACCTAAATTTTCAAAAGTCGAGGCATACTATATGAGATAGTAAAGTTGACGGATCGTGAAAAGAAAAAAATGTCAAACCACGAGTCCGCTATTTCCAAAGACAGAAATAGGGTCGTAGAATATTCCTCGTCGTCGGTAGGGCGAGCGGGACTGAACACGTTGGTGGATTCGTATTCAGAGGTAGAAGACGAAGCCGCTGACTCACCTTTCCTTTTATTAAAAAGTTTAGGGGTAATAGAATTTTAAAAAGGAGTAGGGATGAAATATACCTCAAAAGAATGGAGAAAGGAGAAGAGGTCACCTTCTTGAGCTTTTTAGATCTAAGGAGATTAGAGATCGAAGCTTAGAAGAAGTGGTTGAGGAAGCTAGGGTTTAAATTTTCGTTCTCGGATGGAGAAGGAAGAAGAAGAAGAAGATGGAGTTAAATAGAGGGCTAGGGCTGGCTGTGCTGTTATGGAAACTTGAACCGACGCCAATCGAACTCGGCCCGAACTCGGTCCGAGTTATGTCTGAGTTCGGCCACTTGTTTTTCTATTTCATTTTATACGTAATGAATAATAAAAAGACTTAATAACTTTTAATTCTTCAATTTAGTAATATCTATTTCTTTGGGTTAGCTATAGGGGCTGGATCCTAGCTAGCGATAGTCTGAAGACACTTGGCACCGTGTCTTTTAGACTTTTATATATTTTTGACAGAAGGGCCCTTTCGGCTTGTACCCAAAATAATTTTAATTAATAAATCTCAAGTTGTAAGAATTTTTATTAAACATAACACATTATGAATCTAAAAATTCAAGTATGCCTAATTCGCGTTGCAGATAATTGAAATGGTCTTCAGCAAGCAGTTTTATGAAAATATCTGCTAATTGATGATCTCTGTCAATGAACTCTAAGCAAATATTCCTGTGTTGGTTTGTGATCACGTGAAAAGTGATGATGTATTTCTATGTGCTTCGTGCGTGAGTGACAAATAGGGTTCTTAGTCTAATTAATCGTGCTAGTGTTATCACAATATATGAAAATCTGTGTAGTATAGATTGTAGTCTTCTAGGGTTTGCTTTATCCATAAAATTTGAGCACAACAACGTCCTGCAGCTATATACTCAGCCTTAGTCGTTGATAGCGCTACAGAATTTTGCTTTTTGCTAAATCAGGAGACTAAAACATTTTCTAGAAAATGACATGTACCGCTCGTACTTTTACGGTCTACTTTGCATCCTGTAAAATTTGCATCTGAATAACGATTAGGTCAAAAGATGTGGTTTTGGGATACCATAAGCCAACTGTAGAAGTTCTTTTAAGATATCGAAAGATACGCTTAACGGCACATAAGTGTGATTCATTAGGATTAGCTTGATATCTAGCACAAACGTAAACGCTAAACATGATATTAGGGCGACTAGCAATTATATATAATAAACTACCAATCATACCTCGATACTTATGTTGGTCGACTGGTTTGCCACTTTCATCAATGTTGAACTGTATTGATGTGGCCATTGGAGTTCCGATAGGCTTTACGTTGTCGAAGTCATACTTCTTTAGTAAATCATTCGTGTACTTGGCTTGGTTGATAAATGTACCCTGTGAGTGCTGTTTGACCTGGAGTCCTAGGAAGTAGTTTAGCTCTCCCATTATACTCATTTCCAACTCACTCTGCATACACTTATCAAATTTTTAACAGAGTTTTTCATTAGTAAAACCAAATATTATGTCATCTACATAAATTTGCACAAGAAGTATGCAATCATCTGAAGACTTGATAAATAGGGTAGTATCAACTCTTCCTTTTAAAAAACCATTTTTCAAGTAGAAAGACGCTTAGGCGTTCATACCAAGCACGAGGTGTTTGTTTGAGTCCATAGAGTGCTTTTTTAAGTTCGAAGACGTGGCCGGGTTTTTGAAAATCTTCAAACCTAGGAGGTTATTTCACAAAAACTTTCTCTTTTAAAAAGCCATTTAAAAATGCACTTTTCATGTCCGTTTGAAAAAGTTTGAAATTATGAAAACATGCAAATGCACAAAACATATGGATAGCTTCTAGTCTAGCAACAGGAGCATATGTCTCGTCATAATCAATACTTTTTTTATTATAACCTTGTTCCACTAGACGTACTTTGTTGCGTAGAACTTGTCGATTCTCACTAAGTTTATTTCAGAACACCTATTTGGTACAAATTATTGATTGACCAGTAGGTTCAGGAACAAGTTTTCAAACTTGTTTTGTCTCAAATTGATTTAGTTCCTTTTGTATGGCATCAATCCAAAATTCATCATTAAATACATCTGATACAGTCTTAGGTTCTACTTGAGATATAAAAGCTATATTAGCTGCTACATCAGTATCTTTAGTAGAAGAACGTGTACTTACATCTTTTGATATATCACCTATGACGAGTGTTTCTGGATGGTCTGGCAAGAATTTCATCTTTGTTAGACTTTCCAGATGACTCTCTTTGGTAGCAGTATCTTCAGATGTCTTGGATTTATTCTGTGCATCTTCATCATCACTGTCGCTTGATTTGTAACTATTTAGCTTATCAAAGGTAACATTAATAGATTCTTTAACAATTATAGATTTTTTATTGAAAATTATATATTCCTTACTCTTAGCAGCATATCCAAGAAACATCCCTTCATCTGCTTTAGAGTCGAACTTACCCAAATTATCCTTGGTGTTCAGGATAAAACAACGACATCCAAAAACTTTAAAATATGAAATATTTGGGATCTTTTCAAACAATAACTCATATGGTGTTTTCTTTGAGATAGGTCAATCAACACCCTATTTAAAATATGACAGACTGTACTAACAGCTTCTGTCCAAAAATATTTAGGAAGATTATGCTGATTCAGCATGACTCAAGCCATCTCGCTTAAAGTTTGATTCTTCTGCTCCACAACACCATTTTGTTGAGGATTTCTAGGACAAGAAAATTCGTGGTAGTATCCATTATCATCACAAAACTTTTTGAAATCAGCATTTACGAATTCGCCACCATGATCACTTCGAATTCGAATAATCATGAAGCCTTTTTTATTTTGTACCTTTTTATAAAATATTTGAAATTAAAAAATGGCATCACTTTTATTTGATAAAAAGAAAATCCATGTATAACGAGAGAAATCATCAACAGTTACAAAAGCGTAGAGTTTATTGTCAAGACTAGAGACTCTACTAGGACCAAATAAATCTATGTGAATTAACTGCAAGAGTCTATAAGTACTTACAACGTTGATGGATTTAAAACTTAACCTAGTTGCTTTATTCTTTTCACAATCTGTACATACCATGTCTTTCTTGAATGTGATTTATGGGAGTCCTTTTACCAACTTTTTGGTACATAGTTGTGATATAGTATCCATATTGGCATGTCCTAGCCTCATGTGCCTTAACCAACTTTTATCTTGATTTGCTATCAGGCACTTTCCTGCATTATTAGTAATCTCTAGAGAAAAAAAAAACATAAATGTTGCCTTCCTTAATCCCTTCATATACGAGATTACCATATGAAAAATCATATATAAAATATTTATCTTTTACAAAGTTGATGCCATAACCATTATCCGCCAAGTGACTTATACATAGTAGGTTATGTTTCAACTCCATAACTAACATCATTGATTACTGGATAGGGAGTCATACCAACAGTGTCGTTACCAATAATATCACTCTCAAGTTATTGTTGAAGGAAACGTATCCTTCTTTATTCATTGATATCGTAGTGAATAAGGATACATCACCAGTCATGTGCCGCGAACATCAGCTATCAAGGATCTACTTGCTTCTAGCATGAGAGGGTTGAGGGTCCACCTACAAAATGAGTAGATGAATCCTTTGGTACCTATTTCTTTGAGGGTCCTTTCAGATTAGTCTTAGGAATCCAAACAAGGGTTTGATTGTTAACAAGTTTCCTTCTGGACAATACTGTGATATGCGCCCGTGAGTAGCACAATACGTGCAAGTAAGTTTTGAAAATGTGCTCTTCATTTCTCTGTTGGCATGCTTTTGTATCTTCTTTGGAAACCTATATGTGAAAGCATAATTGTGATTGGTGTGTTGCTTGCATGCTTTCTATGGTTTAGTCTGTAAACCCCCAATATTTCCCAAACTATTTTAGTGCCTTAAAAATTATTTTTTTCTATATTATTTAGAATTTATTTGGTATATGTACGTATATATAAATGCATGTGTGTATATAATATATGTGTGCTGCTAATATTCGATTAAATAAGGTATATAGTAAATTCTATAATTTTAGGAAATTTATTGGTAATTTTTAGGAGTTTATTGCTTGTTTAATATATATTGATATTATATTGATACACACATATATATATATATATACATATATATATATATATATATATATATATATATATATATATATATATATATATTTTTTATATATATATATATATATATATATATATATATATATATATATATATATATATATATATATATATATATTTATATATATATATATATATATATATATATATATATATATATATATATATATATATATATATATATATATATATATAAAGTTATATATATATAATATATATATATATATATTTTTATTTATATATATATATATATATATATATATATATATATATATATATATATATATATATATATATATATATATATATATATATATATATATATATATATATATATATATATATATATATATATATATATATATATATATAACTTTATATATATATATATATATATAAAGTTATATATATATATAATATTATATAAAAAAAAAATATATATATAACTTTATATATATATAAAGTTATATATAATATATATATATATATATATATATATATATATATATATATATATATATATATATATATATATATATATATATATATATATATATATTATAAAGTTACTGTGTGGTAAAAAATAATAATATTTGAGTTGTGGCCGAGCCCCCACAACAGCAGCAGCTAGCTGCGTGGGGCCCGACCCCCTAGTACCAAGCACACCCTTTCGCAGCAGCAGCTGCAAGGGGGTGGGTCCAACCCCACACCCCCGCCTAACTCAGCAGCAAGGAGCTGCTATGAGAACCATAGCAACCCGAGCCCACAATTTCGAGTCCCATTCGAAATAGTATTCTCGACTTTATATATTCAGCCGCTCATCTAACCGAACCCTAAAACCCCCCTTCATATGTAAAAACTTCTCGGCTCCAAGGCCGCCACCCTTCTCCCACACCCCACACTCACCGTTGGCTGCCCAATCGCCGTCGACGACGTCGGGATCGCTAGGAGTCGACAGTTAACAGAGGATACTCTGTTTCCGAAAAACTCAGGTACCTCTCTTTTTCGGCTTCGATTACTTTTCGCACGTTTGATCGTTTTGCGATCCGAAAGATGCTACGTGTAGGCAATGTAACCCTCTCGGAGTCCCTTCAAAGGGAATCAGCTATAACCCTCTGGTTTGACTAGTAACTCGATGCAAAGTCGGGTAAAAATCTGTCGAAAATGGAGTTTGAAATCAGTTTCAAACCACAACTTAGAAGCCAGATTTTGCTCTGTGTGTCGAGATGTTTCAGATACTAATTGGACACGTTTAAAGACAACCTAACCATGACTAAAACAAAACTGGTAGATCAGTATTTAGATTTCTGTGTAAGAATTTAATTCGTGTTAAACTTGGGTGAAAAACTGTTTTCGAAATAGTAAAACTTTTAAATTTCCTCCGATATGACGTACGCTCCGACAAACCGGGCGACGTGGTCGTGCACTATATGCATCGAAATGCACGTATGGATGTTACCGACGTGTGGAAACTGACGGGACTCGATTTCGTTGCGTGTGCGCGACGAAATCAACGCGTATCCGTCGAGATACCCCCGTATCGGCGTTTTGCAAACTTGCCCATAACTTCGTGTACAGTCGTCGAATCGAGACGAAACTTGTGCCAACAGGTCCAGATCAAAATTTTGGTCTTGCATGCCAAGTTTGGTTCAAAATGGTTCGATTCTGAGAAGGTCGAATCGGAACCCAATTTTGGCAGGCCCGCGACCCACTCAAACGGGCGATTTTGTATACGGCTCCTCGAAATCCAAAACTGGACATACCGTTGAGTGTCTCTCCTAAAACTGAAACCGTAGACATGTAGTTTGATGACTTTAGAGACCGTAGACTTTGGCACACGTTTCGGTGCAAAGCGGGTCCAACAGCGGATATCGTTTTGACCCAAAATTATGATTTTGCCCCTGTTCCAGAATTTGACTTTTGAACAGGCATTTTCTAGGTATATCTTCTTCACCGAGATCATTTTTGATGTTTGTTTCAGCGTTTGGAGTCATCTGTGATTTGTGAGTTTTGGTGCTGATACTTGCTACTTCTGAACTTGCCACTTTGTACTGCAGGCAAGATACCTTGCCACCTTACTCTGTAATTATTTTACTTTATTTTTCTGTTATTTATTTTTATTTTCATATATATTGCTCTATGTTTTACATCACTGTGCGTCCAAGTCACACTTGGGTGCAAGCGACTCTATCGGTCGTTTTTCTTGCTTTATTTATTCTCTTGTATTGACTTAGTTTATTGACCACCCATTGATGATGAGGTATTGGTATATCTCATACGGTCTTGACACTTGTTATATCACGTAATGTGAGTCACATGTAGGACACATTTCTGCGTAGTCGGCTGGCCACCGATACGTATGGAGCGTGCGACGGATAGTAGTAATTGCCAATAGTATTGCATGTTAGAAGACTTGGCGGTTACTAGTGGTTCATATCAGTCATGGAGATGATGATACTAGGCATTGGGTGGGGAGAACAATACCTGACGTATGGGCTTCTTTACACTTCCATGATTACCTGTGCGCTCCTTCGGAGACGCAGGCTCTAGGCGCCCTCTGACGTTTCCCAGAGTGTTATGGACGTAGCCCTTGCACATGGTGCCCTCTGACGCTTCCCGAGCGTTATGGACGTATGCCCCTGGTACCCTCTATGGGAACTATGCCGATCCTATTTTCAGCCAGGGTTCATGCGTCGAAGGATTGTATCTCAACTGCATATTCACAGTAGAATAGTCAGGAACCCGGTTGCATGCATACCTTTCTCTCTTATTATTATATTATCACAGTTTATATGGCATGGTGTTTTCTTGTATCTTGCTATGTCCCCTGAGGACCTGGTTATCTCTCCAAGTTTAGACGATATTCCATAGGAGTACGGAGCGGTATTGGAGCTATCTTACATTGATGACGTGACAGTCACTACTGATTTCTAGTCTATTCCATATTTGAGACAGTTTTAGACATTATTTTACATCTCTTTTCTTTCTATTTTTGCGGAGGTCGGACTCCGATCTTGTGAGACTATTTTTTGTAGCTGTTTGGAGTGAGTATGTTCATCCGGCTATCTTTTGATACTCTGCTTTATTTATTTGGACTTCATTATCTTCTGTGTTGAGCTATGATGAGATTAGATATATTGTTCTGGCCTGTAATTATTTATTTACAGCTTATGTGCGTATATGAGGATTCCATATATTGGAGTGTTCTTCGTATATGTGAAGATGGCATGTTCACGTACTTGGTCCTACGTATTTTGGGACTGGGGCGTTACATAGTCCTCTTGGTTGTATGCGTAGCATTAGGACTAATCTTAGGCTGTGTAACAGGAATAGCCTGATTGCCTAAGTTGATTTCTAACTTCTTAGAAATTACACAAGACTCTTCATATTTGGTAGTCATATCAATGAGTCTTTGTCCCGTGACTAAGTGTCTCTTCTTCTCTATGTCATAAAGCTCTTGCATTTTGACATAGTCTCTTTCCTTCTTTTCGATGGTGAGGATAGCCTCATGAGAGTCTACTTTGAGCTTGGCTATCTCATTCGTGTTACCGATAGCAAATGTCTCTTTAAAGTCTTTAAGAAGATTAGACAATCTTGCTACTTCGGTTGTGCATGTCTTAACCTTTTTGCGAGATTTCTTGTACTTATCTAACATATTTCTTTGTTCGTCAAGTAGTTCGCTAAAGGCTGTGTCTAATTTATCGAAAGTAAAGTCATTATATAGAGGGTTAGAAGATACCTTATCAAATGCCATAAGACATACATTGACAGTGCTGCAGGGTCTGTCCTCTTCCTCTAACTCTCTGGCCTCACTTTTGTGCCAGATGCTTGTGTTTGCATACTTTTGACCTGCTGCAGCTTTTCTGCTTGATCTTGATCTATCATATGGACTGCTTTTCTTTGACAGTGGACGGTTCTTCTTGATATGCCCTGACTTCTTGCATCTGAAGCATCTGGTTTCTTCTCTATTGCTCTCGTAGACATCTCTCTTCTTTCGGTTTGATCTCTCAAACTTTAAAAAATTTCTTAAGTTCTTTACTAGTAGGGCTTGCTCATCACCACTTGATAATTCTTCGTCAGAATCATTATATGCAACTCTTTTGGCTTATGCTTTGAAGGCAAAAGATTTTTCCTTGGGAGTAGCTTCTTCAAATTCTTGTAAGTCCAACTCATTGGTCATAAGCTTGCCTATAAGTGTCTCCAGTGTCATTATGGTAAGATCGTTTCCTTCAATGATCACAATTGCTTTTGGGTTCCAATTTTTGGTTAGAGCCCGTAGCACCTTCCTGATCTTCTCATGGTTACTATAATCTTTACCAAGAGATTGCAAAGGATTAGTAATATTTAGGAAACGAGTAAACATCTGTGTAATTGACTCGCCGAGTTTCATCTTGAATGATTCATATTCCTCTGTTAGTCTACTAATTTTTGATTTCTTCACTTGGAAAATACCTTCATGAGTAATCTCAAGAAGTTTCTAAATCTCATGAGACGTAGTACAGGTAGAACACAATTAAACTTTGTGTCACGACCCGCACCGGCTTTTCGGATACGAAATGTGTCCAACCCCAGCCTACGTTGCAGTGTCGGCGATAGAACGCTGTCTATAACTCACAAGTCACTGAATCTAGAATCACTTGAAAATCTATATCTCATCCACAGAATAATCAAGACACAACCAAGATTAATGAATAACCATGAAACTGAATAATAAAGAATATAAACTGAATGTTTCCAAGAATCAAGGTCACGTCCGGTGGACACGAATCCACTACCAATAGACAGAATAATATAAAGACATGAAATAAACTAACTAAGTACAACTGCTAATCAAGACAACCTCAACTGCAAGGCATCATGGTCTGATGCTGACTCAAACCCTCTCGTCTGTACCAGACTCAACCTCGGCTAAACCTGAAGAGATCATCAGGTCCTCAGAGGACTAGCAAGATACATAAAAACAAGCCTATCTAACAGTTTTATCATGCGTAAGAAATAAACAAGAACGACAAAATAAGACAAGAGACTATGAACACGAACACTAGAACACTACGCATAAATGAACTGCCGGATTGAACAATGAATACGAGATCAATGTAGAACCAAACCCTCATCCCGAGTGTGGACTCAAGGGTTTGAACTAATCACTAACCCTCGTCCCGAGTGTGGACTCTCTGGTTAGTTCAAGGCAAACACCCTCGTCCCGAGTTTGGACTCTCTGGTGCCAATGAACACGACAAACACCCTCGTCCCGAGTGTGGACTCTCTGGAGCACTGGTCAACCCTCGTTCCGAGTGTGGACTCTCTGGTTGTGTAAAACAAAAATCAAGGATTTAGCAGTTCAACTACACGCACTCGTTCTATGACACGATTTAAGCAAGGTACTGGTGAGAACAACATGAACACGGCTATATATATCAATGAAACAACTCAACAGTATATAATATGAAGAGCACATGTCCATAAACAAAAATTGGATAATGAAAGAAAATGCATGTAAATAAAACTGTAGAGGGAGGCAAGGTATACTTGCCTGTGGTCCTGAGCTGTGGGTACGATCAAGTGTTGAGTCAAAGCCTGATTAACCTATTTAAAGCATATACATAATGTTAATAGATAGCTTGAAATCAATAATGATCTATCTACTTCTCTTTGACTTAGTTCAAATTGGTTCCCTTTACTAACTAAGTGGACTTGGTCCCTTACTTGGCATGTCTAGTTTAATTTGATTCATCCCTATACCCCTAGATATACACACAGGGTATATGCAAGAGGGAACCTTAATACTGTCCTCATAACATGGGGCTTATACTAGTTTCCTATCTGTCATTGTGACATTCCTATTCCCTGTTACAATTTCCCATGGTGTACTCTATTACCCCTCGATTATACACAAATTACTATATTAGAGTATTGGTACTCAAGAACCATTTATGCCTACTGGTGTATTCGGGTTCAATTTATAGGCTTGTTGTCATAGCTACAATGCTAGGTACACATAACAGTCCCTAGAACAGAACCACACACAGCATGCTTCTGTATCCTGCTAACCTGGCACATGACTTTCATATGTAACCCTCAATGTCCTGTGCAATCAATCATGTATAAACCCTCCTCTTAACTTATATATCCTGTTATTGCTTCCTATGCTACTAACCTCTATACTACCAATTGCTATGCTCTGTAAGCACAAAGGCATGCCTAAGGCTTACACTCATTTATCAATTAACCTCTCCCCTGCATTCGAGATATCTGGACACTCCCTTGTGTAAGTAGGCTGGTATCCTATTGACATGGCTACAGAGGCCTATAGATGTATTCAGGATTAATTCATATAATGTAGCATATTAAACTAAAGTCACTTCAATATTAAGTCCAATATGCTACAAGCCTACAAGTGACATTCTCTAACCAAATCTCTCTTATCTGTCAATGGGGTACACCCTAACAAGTAGGCTGGTATCATGTATCCCACATTCTGTAACTTATCCTTGAGTCCTACTGGTATTAAAGGGTCCATGGCACAGGTTCACTCACACCCAAATACTGGATATGAATACTTACATGTGCCCACATATTATGGTCCCTAGATGCAACTGTTGTTTACAGGCACAAGACTTATAAAACGGATGTTGCACTCTCCAACCCATTAGTCTTGGTTCACTAACTAATGTCCTATATGCTGTCCATGGGGTAGGTTCGAACCCTAGATGGTTTTATGAGGTGGACTGAACATAGAGGTAATATGGCTCATAGGGCTGAAACAAAAGTGGATAGGACAACCCAAACAGTGAACAGAACATGTGGGAAGGAGTGATACACAGAAAGGTGAAGGCTATATCATCAGAGTTTACCTTCAACTAAGTGTGTTCGATTCCTCTCCCCTTAGGTACATGTATTGGTTCTCTATTACTGATACTTTAAGATATCACTGGATACTTCATGTATCCCTGACACAAGGTTATTATTGCACTAAAAGCTACCCCTTGCTAGTACACTCGATTTCTAACTCCAGATACTTATGCAAGAAAACCCTGTAGGTAACCTACTGGGCCCATCTACTCCTATGCTATAGGTTATTTAATGCAGCTTGTGGATGTGTAAAACAGTCAATTGGAACTAATACAAGTTAGTCCAAAATGAGAAGTCAGATACTAAGGGTCTCAACTGGTATCATCTAAAGGTTACAGGGAAAGGCTATGAGTCTGTACGAATTGGGTACAGAGAAGTATATATTTATATATATATATACAATTGTATAATCTGACAGTATCCTACTCATCTGATACAGATAGGTCATAGGTCCTATGTACAGGGTACTTGCCTCTTCCTAGGTGATATACCCCCATTTAATAAACTGTACTAATTCTTACTTTTAATATCTACATCTACCTATACTTGTAGTGTGGGAACTACCAACTACATTGCCTATCAGGTATCCTTAATTCAGGATCAAGTATCCATCTAAGGGTTTTCTCTTCCTAACATGCCCTTTACATCACATGCCTATTACTGATATATTCTGTATCTATAACCTATGATATATGCATGGACTGAGGCAGGCGGCAACTGACATCTCCCTGCACCTGGACACTTATCAAAACCTGTAACCACTATAGCATTCCCATGTACAAGTCAGGGTCTACTCTTCAATGGCTAATTAACTACATGGTTATCTGAGTGTGGTCTACACCTTTGTATCAGTTAGATTGCAAAGGACAGTCCACAAATCTAAGTCGACTAAAAATCAAGAAAGATTTATGAGATGGGGACTTGATGTACCCTTGTATCCTTGGTCCTATGGCAATGTCTACAGGGTTCCTACCTCTGTACTGCGCCTTTTCTTTAGGCTCTTCTAGGAATTTTATCAAATATAAATCAATCCCAGACCCAAACTTGCTAATGACAGAAATTTACAAGTATCTAGATGGTAGGTGGTTACCTCTTGATATAGATGATAGGTTTGGATGGCCTCTCAATCGAATTGGAACCCCCTTCTGTTCCTTCCCAGGTTTCCTTAATAAGGGAGGAGAAGTAGACGGCAAGGGTTTAGGAATTGAGGAATTGGCCGACCCTTGAATCCTTTATACAAGGAATTTTGATAGGATCGAATATGAATTTGAATCACAGAAGGATGAGCTAGGAGAAAATTCCTTATTCGATTCTCTCTGGTTATCTAGGCTGTTGGGAAGTTTGAATTTAAAAAATTTAGTTAAGCCCCTCTACAATCTAAATTTTACAACTCCCCTCTTATAATAAACCCCTTTGCTATTTATTTGAAATCATCTACAAATCTATAAAGTCACTATCTTGGGTCAATTAGTTATTAATAATAGAAAAATAAATTTACTAAAAATATAAATTTAGGACAGGGGTTTACATCCTACCCACCTTAAAATAATTTCGTCCTCGAAATTCACATAAATCCAAGATCTACTAGCATGAGTAGTCTAGAATAAACTGCTATAAAAGTAATTCAATTGCTCTTAAATCAAAGTCTAATATAGGCCTATCTATAATACCACTGCAACTCTCTACTGGAAATTTTTGCCAGCTGCTCCTTGTGGTGTTGTCACATCCTCCGTGATCATGGCATAAGCTTGTCCTCCCTGTGCGGCAGGTAGTGGTGGTGCAGTCGTATTTCTCTTCGGGCAGTCTCGAGATAGATGCTGATCGGATCCACAAGTATAACACAACCTTAACCATCTATGGCAGTCTTCTTGAACGTGGCATCTCTTCTTGCAATACCGGCAGGTGGAAACATCTTGAACTTGTTGTGTGGCTGCTCGTAGTTGCTAATGATGCTGCTGGGCTGAGGTCTTCCCTGGAATGTTAGGGCATTTTGCTGGTGCTGATTGGTTGTTGCCTCCTCCGAATGCGTCTCGATTCCTCTTCGGCATGTGGTTTAGCTCTTCTTCTACAGCTTGGGCGACCTCCAGAATTTTCTCGTAACTGGCAGCTCGACTGGCGGCGATGGCTAGACGAATCTCGTGAGATAGTCCCTTCCTGAATCGTCGTGCCTTGTCTTCAGGGGTGCTGACCAAGCTCTCTGCGAAGCGGCTGAGGCGAGAAAACTCTGATGTGTACTCGTCGTCGGTGTGGTTGCCTTGCTCTAGGTGATCGAACTGACTCACCAACGCCTCTCGTGCTATGTATGGATAGAATTTCTTCTTGAACAGTCACTTGAATTCCTCCCAAGTTATGTTTGGAGCAAAAAATTAGGGCTCGCCTTGGTACCATATCCGCGCGATGTCGAAAAGCTGTCCACTAGCTGACTCAATCTTCAGATCTTCTGGGACTCGGGCCATCTTCAGGTATCGTTCCACGTTCTCCAACCACTCGTCAGCGTAGAGAATTCCATCTGTCCCATGGAATTCCCTGGGCCATTTGCAAAAAACAAAAAGTTTTATAACAAACTTAGAAAAGAGTACAATAGTACAATAAATTCTGGGAAAGTACAACTATAGGAATCTGATCAGAAGACGATCACTTTATCCCTTGGACTATGTGAACTTGAAGACTAGAGCCTTTGGAGAATGCAGCAGCAATTTTACAGGAATTCTTGATCTCTGTGTGATCCTTTGATAATGATTGGAAACTCTATTTATAGAGTTCTGGAAATAACTGTTTTAGCAGTTATTCTGATGTGTGCGAGGCTGAACTGCGCCACTTTGGGTTGTACCAACCTTATGTTGTGCCAACTTCCATTCAGTTAAAAATCGTGTACTAACTGTATTTAGACGTGTGGCATCATGTGATTGAGATGCACATGGTCGTATACAGAGTATTAGACACATTTTAAGAGATTAGTAGCATGTGCGCCACGTCATCCTGCTTTAGAATGTAAGTTGTCTCAACTTTATCAGGTTGTGCGAGCTTCAGTCAACGAGTCAAACTGCGTCTGATTGGGCTGCGCCTAGACACGTGGCAGCTTTTTGAATACATGAGAATAATTTATCCGGATTGTGCCTAGGCGCAACTAAGGAATTTATTTAGATTGCGCCTAGGCGCAACTCACAAGGTATGCAGGACATCTGTCAATTAAATCTCCTCGAACGGCACGTTTTGAGGGATTCGAAGAGATTTTCTTCGTTTACTGTGCTGTCAACTGTCAACGATGTCAGGTAATGATGGAAATTAAATGTCAGATGCCATATAGACTTTGGCGCAATATGACAGAGCGTAGTCTGATATGTGGCGCAACCTGATCAGTGGTGCAGTTTGATCTCTGAACTTCATAACTGTGGCACAGCTTGATTTCTGGGGCGCAACTTGTTTGCTGAGTAGTAAAAACATGTCGCAGTTTAATTTTTAGGCCATACAAGACCCCCTTCAAAGTTTTCGAAACTTAAGGATATTTTAAAGTTTTGAAATACTTTGAATTATGAAACTGACTGAGTCAAGTTGCGCCTATCTCGCGCAGTCTGTTGCGATCAGTTACGACTTTTCATGCGCAACTGGGGGTGACTGTTAGGATTATGTCTTTAGGCTATAAATAACCCCTGTTTAACCAACTGTAATTCTTTACTTTCACTTTTAATCTTCTGAGAGAATTCCTTGAATGCTTGCAACCCTCTTTTCCGACCATCTCCTCGACAACATGGCCCCCAAGAAGACTGCTGCTGACAAAGGGAAGGGTATCGCCGCCCCTTTGACTCGTGCTTCGTCGACCCGCGCGCCACAGTATGCGCCGCCCTCTTCTCGACGGAAGATAGCCAACCCAGCAATGCAAGGTGATTGAGGACGAACCAATTCGATCTATGGACGATGATTTTATCTCTGATTGACTTGCGCCCCTCTTTTTAGAGTGTGGCGCATCACAAACTTTGTGCTACCCCTTCTTAGGGTGTGGTTGCTTTTTGAACATTGTTCGTTCTTACGAACCGTGTTGCGCATGCTTTTGCACAACTTAGTATTTTGCACAATTAAAAATATTGCACAACTAAGTTGAGGCACAACTCAGTATGTGGCGCAACCTGAGATATTGCACAACTTAAGTTTCGTGCAACATAGTATGTGGCACAACTTGGGTTATCGCGCAACTCAGAATGTTACGCAACTTAAGTTTCACGCAACACACTTTGTGGCACAACTCAGAATGTCTGTGCAACTCAATAATTTGTACAAGTTATACACTTTTTTACTTCTAATTTTTTTGCTCTTGTATTTCTTTGCAGTTAATCTTAGGGAGGACCCAAATGCGGAAAGATTTGCTTCAACATTCAATGTCCCGGAGTACAGAAAGAATTTGCCTCATGTCACTTCCCTCAGTACGACGGTCCTGAAGCACGAAGAACTCTTCTCATAGATTAAGATAATCAAATCCTTTTGAACTTAATGAACGGGGAACCCCTTCAAAGCCTGGATACTGTGGTCCACAAGAAACCTGTCTTTTTATTCGGGGATGCCATCAAGAAGACTTCCCAACCCAAGACAAGAAAAGAGCAGAGAACTTTCACAAAGGAGGATAAAGTCATATACCTAACAAAAATATCAAGGTCTATGTCATTATCCCAATATGCTTTTGCCAGCTATCCCAGAAGGATGCCAATGGATTTGACTCCCCTTCAGCAAGCGAGAGTCGGCAAAATTTGTTATAAATTGGGTCCGAGGAACATGGACCTTTTTTACAGTACCTCTGAAAAATATGGAACACATTTAATAGGTTTGAAGCCGAGCTGCATCCCTCCCGAGGATTCCTCCTTGCTCCTTCCGGTCAGAATACCTATTTTTGCAAATACATTTGCAAAAGTTGAAGGAAGATATCTAGACCGCGCTATGCGTATGACAGGTCCGGTAAACCCAGAGATGAAGCGCTGGAGCAGCTTGTCTATATGGATTTTGGATCAATTCAAAGACAAGCTCATTGATCTGGGTCTTTACAATGCCATCTGCACTACAGTATATGGCATTCGCCCGAACTGTCATATGTTCTTGGCTCTAATAAAGAGATACAATGAAAGTACTGGGACTTTCATGACTCCCCATGGAGAAATAGGATTTGCTCTTCACGAGATGGAATATATCTCTCACCTACCAATGGATGACAATCCATATGAAGAGTATGTGTCCACAAATGATGAATTAGATGCTCTGGCAGAGGAGAATCCTCAGATGATCACAGTTTTTCAAGAATTAATGTGTCACTACAAAATCTGCTCACTCTACTACAAAAGTGCCACTGCAGGTACTTGTTACATCACCAAGTGGATGCCATATCTGTTCTTGCGTCATGTACGGGAGGACAAGCCACTGGACAATCAAGCCTGTGCTCCTCGTTTCTTTGAACCCTTCGATAGGAGTGATATACAATATCTGATGGAACAACATGATCATGGAGATGTCACACTGACTGAGGACTCGGGTCCGTTCAAGGCTGGCAATATTCTCCAAAGTTACCTTAGATAGGGTTATAGACCTATGTCTCAAGAAGCCTAGCTAGTGGGTTTTCTATCTTTATGGCTACGACGATTTATAGTTCCGGGAGCCAGTGCAGTCGACAGATTCCATCGGGATGTCCTATTTGCTGCAATGCGTCTTGTATTTGGATACAAAATGGATCTCTTATCAGCCATGACCTGCGACGCAGGACTGCGTTCTTTTGTGGATAATATGCTGCATGATAAGGATGCTCGGTCGTATTTTTTCGTACTAAAAAGCCATATACTTATTTTTTCGTGTGGTTATTGCTACACCATCATTGTTTGATGAACCCTGATATGGAAACTGTTGATGGAGACTTTATCGGATGCTTCTCTAATGCTCACTGACAATATACTGCTCTTTCAGAGTACAGATTTGTCTTGAACCGTGGATCAGGATAGAATTTTCAGTGTGTTGGACCTCCTCAGGGGTATGAAACTATGCCTCCACAAATGATGGACTTAGCTGAAGGATCACTCCGTTTAAGCCCAAACATCTTTTTATGTCTTAAGGCGATCCGTCCCTCTCACCTGGTCTATAGATTCGAAGAAGAATGCTATTTGGAATCGTACTTGTCGAGTCGATTTGTACGGCAGTTTGGATATGATCAGCTTCATGTAGGTAATGCAACCTGTAACGCCCCAGTCCCAAAAAACATAGGACCAAGTACGTGAACATGCTAGCTGCACATGTACGAGGAATACTCCAATATATGGAATTCTCATATATGCACATAAGTTGTAAATAAAACAATCACAGGCCAGAATAATATAATCTAATCTCATCACAGCTCAACACAAAAGATAATAGAGTCAAAATAATAAATAAGTGTATCAAAATATAGCCGGGTGAACATACTCACTCCAAACAGCTATGAAAATAGTCTCACAAGATCGGAGTCCAACCTCCGTAAAATAGAAAGAAAAGAGATGTAAAATAATGTCTACTAATGTCTCAAATAAGGAATAGACTAAAAGTCAGTAGGAACTGCCTCGTCATCGATGTAAGATAGCTCCAACGCCGCTCCATACTCCTGTGGAAAATCGTCTAACCATGGAGAGATAACCAGGTCCTCAGAGGGACGTAACAAGATACAAGAAAACATAATGCCATATAAACTCTGATAATATAATATAAAAGGAAATATACATGCAATCGGGTCCCTGACCAATCTATTGTGAATATGCAGTTTTGAGAAACAATCCTTTGACGCATGAGCCATGACTGTAAATGGGATCGGCATAGTCCCCGTAAAGGGCACCAGGGGCCTACGTCCATAACGTCCGAAGATCGTTAGAGGGCATTATGTGCAAGGGGCTACGTCTATAACGCTCTGGAAAACGTCAGAGGGCACCTGGGGCCTGCGTCTCCGGAGGAGCGCACAGGTAATCAAAGAAGTGCAAAGAAGCCCATACGTCAGGTATTGTTCTCCCCACCCAATGCCTAGCATCATAATCTCTCGGGGTGTACGCCGTATCGGACAGATTTCTAAAATGTCAATATTTTTAAAGCAGTTTTTCTCACAAGTTCATCGATCCGTAACTTCCTGTACAATAAATAAAAATTGAATCTACCAGATGGATTTTTATCTCGTATATGTTAACTAGGACTGTTTATTTTGTTTCCCACAAATTCTCAATATATGGGTCGAAATCACCCTTCCAAAGTCAGGGGTTGGTGTGTTTTCTCGGTTTCATTTTCGAGGAATTTTTCTCTACTTGCCTGAAACTTTTTCGGTATTTCCTATATATTAGAAAATTTTCTAATTACTAGGGTTTATAGATGGGTATGTCGTCAACGCACAACATTCGATAGATCGAATTTTCGTCGAACACAATCAGAAAATTTTGGATTCGAAATATGGTACCAGGGTTCTGAAATAAAACAGAGTGTCCCGTGTTTCCTCTCGGCTCCGCGTGGTTGGCCGACGATCCAGTCGTCGGCGACGGCGAGCAGGTGGTCGACGTTGAGCGCGGGGGTGTGGGGGTAGGTCCTGGAGTCGAAGCTTGGGCTCGGGATGAAGTTCTATCGATGAATTTCCAAGAACCCTATTTCCCGACTGATTATATAGGGTGTTTAAATTTCCTATTTTTAATCGGATTTGAAACTGCGGAGACAAGAATTTGATCGGGGTTTGGTCGATTAGATAGAGGAGGATCCAGTTAAGATTTTGTAAAAAAAATTCGAATTAATTTAATGTAGAAACGAAGAAGTTTGAATCCGAACTTCTTTCGAAGTTCCTCTCGGCTTTGCTCAAACGCGGGGGAAAACGAGTGAACATGAACAGTACTCCCCTTTTTTTTTTCTCTGCTATAAACACACACACACACACACACACAAACACACACACACACACACATATATATATATATATATATAAGTATATAGCCCCAAATAATTATAAAAAATTTACTTTAAATCCAAAATACTTTTCTAAAATATTCAACTAAATATTCCCCATCTTATTTATATATGTATGTAACTACTGCTTGTTACCCATAATATGTAAAATGCCCATATATAGTTAAAAGCCATTTATTTAATAATATAAATGTTAAAATAAAATATATTTATACTTAAAAGGAAAGGAAATTTAGGGAGGGGGTTTACATCCTACCCAACTTAAAGAAATTTCGTCCTAGAAATTAAACTAGGGTAGGGGGTCGAATGCATTACAAGCAAAGAACTATTAAGGAACTAACATGGGCAAGGCATACCTTGGTTGTCGAACAAATGCGGGTAACGATTTCGGATGTCGTCCTCGCGCTCCCAAGTAGACTTCCCTGGCGAGTGATGCTTCCAAGCCACGCGAACCAATAGAATAGATTGATTTTGCAACACCTTCACTCGACGATCAAGAATGCCTACTGGTTGCTCTTCGTACGACAAGCTCGGTCCAACTGTGATCTCGGAGTGATCAAGCACATGATTGCTGTCTTCCACGTACCTCGTCAGCTGAGATACATGGAATACGTCATGCACTCCCTCTAGTAACGGTGGCAAGGCCAATCTACAGGCAACCTCTCCAACACGTTCCAAGACATCGAAAGGCCCGATGTACCTTGGACTTAACTTGCCACGTCCTCCGAATCGAATCCTGCCTTCGAATTGAATCGTGCCTCAACTTAGTGTTTCTAGGCTTATGCGACCCCGTCCACATGAGCTTATGCGGCTCTGAGTTAGTGGGGATACCATGCGGCCCATTTCAGATGAGCTTATGCGGCTTTGTGTAAACATGAGCTGATGCGGTTCTGTTTAGCGTGAGCTTATGCGGTTCTGTTTAAAAGAGCTTATGTGGCTCTGTTTGAATATGAACTTATGCGGCACTGATTAGCGTAAGCTTATGCGGCTCTGTTCAGCATGAGCTTATGCGGTTCTGTTTAAAAGAGCTTATGCGGCTCCGTTTGAACATGAGCTTATGCGGCACCGATTAGCGTAAGCTTATGCGGCTCTGTTTAGCGTAAGCTTATGCGGTTCTGATTTGATGGGGCCTCATGCGGCACAGTTCGAGGGAGCTTATGCGGTCCTGTCTGTTGGAACTTCATGCGGCCCAGTTCTGCGAAGTGCTTATGCAGCCACAAGACAACCCTCATACGGCTCGGACATGAAGGATACCCCCATACGGCTCGGACATGAGATGTACATGCAGCACATACAGCACGTTATGTGGATCCACCCCAATGAACTTGAACAGTTCAATGGAGACGAAGAAGGATCGCGCATAAAAAAACATACGACGTAGCCCTAACGGTTAGGATTTTGAGTTCATGTAACTTCTCCCAAATATCCTTACCCTCAATGGTGGGGTGAACGTCGGGATGAACCGTAGGCACCGCAGTCGACGAAGAGGCCGCTCTTTTGCCATTCGCTGCAGCAGAGGAAGCCTTGGAAGTCTTGGGAGCCATTGATGAGCAAAGAGGAGGAAGACGGCAGCTAGGGCAAGAGAGGTTCGAATAAAAGAAGAAAGTAAAGAGTTTTTCTCTAAAAGTTACTCTTATTTATAGGCGGACATGAGGCTCATAGACCGATGGACGCTTCGATCCGTGTGCCGCCTAAAGAACAAAATCGACTCTTCGGTCATCGAGGCAAATCTGGATATTCAAAACTGACCCTTGGGATCCTACCCCAAAAGACGGCTTTAAATCCAAAACAAATCAAGGGCAATTAAATGAGACACATACGTGGCAGAAAGGACAACATGCGGTCAGAACAGTCCATGCGGCTAGGAAGTCCATGCGGTCAGGAAGTTTATGCAGCCAGAACTGTCCATGCGGCTAGGAAGTCCATGCGGCTAGGAAGTCCATGCGGCCAGAACAGCCTATGCGGCCAGAAGAGCTTATGTGGACATAGCCATGCTTCTTATTCAAAGTATTTCAATTTTACAAATTGAAAACTTTGAAGGGAGTCTTATAGAAGCATGAAAAAGAACAGAAAAATCCATACGGCTCAAAGCAGAGGGAGTCCCATGCGGTTCAAAGAATCTCGTAGAGCTTCATGCGGTTCAAAAGTCCTTCAGAGCTTCATGCGGCTCAGAAATCCCCAATAGCTCCATGCGGCTCGGGTAAAAGCCACGTGGCCCTATGCGGTTCGCCTCTACAGCTGGCCGTCAAGCAGCGGCCTTATTTAATGCTCTGACGCAACACGGCAACTCTGACATAAAGGTGAATTGACAGCTTTGACATAAAGCTGCAATGATGACTTTGACATAATGGCGCGCTCCTAGGGAAAGGAAGGAAATCTTTATGGCTGGCACGATCGACCAATTCCGAAGCTCACTATGCAGCTACCTACTTTAATACGGCTGCCACTCTCATGCGGCTGCCATCTCCATGCGGCTGCCACCTTAATGCGTCTGCTACCCTCATGCGGCTGCCATCTCCATGCGGCTGCCATCTTCATACGGCTGCTACCTTCATGTGGCTGCCATCTCCATGCGGCTGCCACCCTCATGCGGCTGCTACTTTCATGCGGCTGTCACCTACATGCGGTTGTCACCTTCATGCGGCTCAGTTGTAAGGACTTTTATGTGGCTCAGTTGTAAGAACTTTCATACGGCTCAGTTGTAAGGACTTTCATGCAGCTCGGTTAAAGGCCACACTCGTGCGGCTCAACGATGACAGTCCTCCACGCGGCTCGCAGCAGTTGGGACACGTGGCAGGAGT
Organism: Iris pallida; assembly: GCA_029216955.1. Classification (NCBI taxonomy): domain Eukaryota; kingdom Viridiplantae; phylum Streptophyta; class Magnoliopsida; order Asparagales; family Iridaceae; genus Iris; species Iris pallida. The sequence goes on along the minus strand of JANAVB010044620.1, from coordinate 5,967,287 downwards.
TGATCAAATCCCAACAATCCAGATTTATGACAATCAACATAACAGGCAGTTGGGACACGTGGCAGGAGATTGACTAAGAGTTATTCACTCGGATTTGCTGATATCAAAAAATTATCACGATGCAGATTTGTTGCAATCAATATTAACTGCCCATGCAAATTTGTTGCAATCAATATTAATTGCCCATGCAGATTTGGTGCAATCAACATTAACTGCCAAGATTTGTTACAATCAATATTAACGGCCCAGATTAATTTCCAACAAACAAGATCAAAGAAAATCGTAACCAATTCCTAACCGCCCACTTTTTAAGGAGCAATCATTACAAACCCTACTTATCACACCCCACTCCTATAAATAGCAAGGTGCCATTCCCTTGCAAAAAGGGGACACAGAGACACACAGAGAGAGCGGCAGAGCACAGAAGAATCTCTCCACACATCCCGAGAGCATTTCTTCATCAGAGCAAGGCTACGTTCGATCGTCCAAGGAGTAAGGCAGAGTTGATAGCACTCTCCCGAGCCTCTACCGTCACCCCCCAGAAAATCTAAACAATTGTACTTAGATTGCTGTACCTAGGTTTTCATCCCTAGGCTTTCTTTGTACGAGCGAGTTTGTGTTGTGAAGTAAAAGTCCAGTCCTCCCATAAAATTGTTCTGTTCTTTTATAATCAATGGCAAACACGATGGCGACTCTGCTGGAGACTAACTTCTCCACGGTTGAGGAGTTGATGACGCAATCGGACGCAGCCAAACTTGGCTCCACTCAACAGATGCTGGTCGTCCGCTTCGACCAGCAGGCGTTTGAAGAAATGCTCTCCGACGGGAGCGCTGGTCCGGTCCAGAAGCGAGCCCGCACGAAGAAGGCTCACAGGAAGTGGAGGCCCAAATCATTTGCTCCTTCCCAAGCTCTGGAGAAAATGCTCCCTGCTACCCAAAATGGCGGAGAAGAATCTCATGCGGCCCCACTTCAGACCATAGAGGACTCTGCTGTCCCCAAGTTCGGCAGTGGAAAATACTACTATGTTGGACTTGCAGGGGCAAAGAGGAACTCTGTGCGGTCCAAGAAGAAGCCGCATAAGGGCGCCAGCCACATAAAGACTCATGCGGCCACAGAAGCCAGCCGCATGCAGAAGGCTCATGCAGCCAAAACTTCCAGCCGCATGAAGGAGGTTCATGCGGCCACGACTGCCAGCCGTATGCAGACTGCTTATGCGGCCACCACTTTTAGCCGCATACAGAAGGTTCATACGGCCACACATGCCAGCCGCATGCAGACAATCTGCACGGCCACCAATCCTCGCCGTATACCATCTGCTCTATGCGGCTCACGGTCAGTCTTTGACCGCCTCTCATGCGGTCCTGACCTCAGAGGCTCTCAGGAGGTTGTGCCAAACTCTATGACGTACCACTTGGACTCTTCCTACTATGCACTCTCGGGTGCTAGAGGAAAGAAGTCTAGGACAGTGCGGGCTCGTCAAGCTCAGTCAGCTGTCCCAATTTCTGACTATCAGGGCGTCCCGCTGACTATTACGCGGGACCCTGATGGAAAGTTGTATAAAACTATCCATGTCCAGCCCCCGGCGGCCAACGAACGGGATAGTTATCAAGAATCTCCCAACAATGATCAAGGGCAAGTACTCGTACTACCTCCACATCAGGGAGCAGGCAGGATGTCAACACACTCATGTGCTCAGGACTTCCGGGCCTACAAAACGAGTGACTTGCGCAACGTGATTCTTCACAAACGCAAAGAAAGAGACAAAAACTTGGTGTGCAGAGAATCCTTTCATAGACATCACTGCACTCAAGTCATTGTCAATTACTACTGCAGTAAGGCGGCCACACAAGAGGACCGGCGATCCGTCTTCCAACGACTGCAACAACCGAGCTCAGAGGACGAAGCGCTTCTCGTCGCCTCCTGCAATTCTGCTCAGAAGATCCCTGGCGGCAGGAAAGGAAAGAAAACAAATGTCTCCAGCCCAAAAATCTCAACCAAGAAACTCTCTTCTAAGCGGTTGTCCACGACCATTACCGGAGGAGTTTACCAAGGTACCCGTGTCACTACCACTTTTCTAGTTTGAGGGTATTTTGGTCATTTTTTTAAAATTTTGGAATTATTTTGGGATTATTATTATTAATTATAATTATTAGAATTTTTAGTGATTTTTAGTATAATTGATTTGGTACTAGTTTTGACTTTGACTAGTGTTGACTTAGGAGACTGCCCTAGAGGCTAACCTAGGTCATGACTACTTGGTTAGGTTATGAAACCCTAGCTTGACCTAAGTTAGTGAAATCAAACCCATTAGAATTATTTTGGGGAAATTAGGATTTGATTTGAATAGGAAATGGCTTGTGATTTCACAAGTCATGATTAGTGATTTTGGCCCATGGAAGCCCATAGAACACTAGTGGAACCCTAACCCTAGCCCAATCCAGCCAATGGCTGGCCACTAAGGTCTCCCCCCTCTATTTAATGCTCCTAGAAATTAGGGCTAGCCTCCTTAGAAATATTTGCAAAGTTTTAGAAAGAGGTTAGTCTCCATTTTCTTTAATTCATAAAAATTCATATTTAATTCCTTTTCCACCCAAACCAATTGCAATAGGTTCTAATTCATCTGTTCTTACTGTTTATGGAAGAATATTTCAGAGTTTGGACAATTTAGGGAAGTTTGGCTATCAAGAGGAACTACCCTCTTTGGAGTTTTTTTTGAGGATTTGCAACCTATAGGTAATTTCAATTCTACACCATAAAATTTTGTTTTTATTTCATATCTAGGAAGCCCTAGGCCTACCCTAGCTGTAGGTGTAGCTAACCTTAGAATTCGTGTCCGATACGTGTCCGTATCGGACACGTATCAGTCTATGTGTATAGGTGTTTGGTGAAATGCCCCAAAGGACATTTCGATTGAATTTCTGAATTGTAATTGAATAGGAATTAGGGTTTTAACCTTGCTTACGGGTTTTTATTGCTCTGAGCACATTTTAGTCTCGTGTCGTGTCGCCACGGATACGGGAACACGCAGTTGTACTCGCACGCGCGTGCAGATTTCCCTCCCCTGCTACTCGGGGCTGATTTTGAGCTGGATACGCCACTTAGACACATGATACTTGACACACATGTTGTATTCGTGATTGACACGAGATTTCTAGAGTGATATGACCTATCGTGTCATATCGGACACGAAATCACGCGTGCACTGTGCGTGCACTGTGCGTGTACAGAGTATCAATGTGTTCACTGTTTCGTTTACAGTTTTGAATGTTTTAATTGTGTTTTAATTTGTTAATTAGATCATAAATATAATGTAGGATATATGTTAGAATTAATTTACATGATAGTTTAGGGTTGAATGGAATATTTGGATTCGAACATGGAGTTAAATGGCTTTTGGCTGATACTTTCTGATACTGTTTTTTTTTCTTCAAATATTCCTAACTGTTTAACCCCATTTCTATTGATGTTCAACCTCTGTTAATTACCCCCACATGTTGTAATTCATGTTTAGCTATATTTTTACATTCGAATTTGGGCTTTTGGTGTGTTATTGGAAATTGGACATGTGAGTTGATTCGAAAATTCTGTTAACTGATACTTTGGGTTCTTCCTTTTTAAACTGAGTTCTGTATTGCCTATTGAACCTGAGATTGTAATCTCTGTATAGCCTTTCCTGAGGATTGAGCCTCTTACAATAGGCTTAACTGATTTCCCTTCCCTTCCTGTCAATTGTTTAAAAAATTGAGATTGGTTCAAGTTACATTCGAATTGGTTTTGTTTGATAATGGGTAAATTCTGAATGAATGTTGATTCATTTTATGTTGGAATTCATTCCTATATAACTGTAGTTAAATTGATTTCCTTTCCTCTTTAAAACTGAGTTTGAATGGTTTGATTCCTATAACCTGTCAACTGCCTATTCCAGATTTCATATGGTTGTTGGTTCACTGTTTTATTGCCACACAGTAAACACAATATTCTTCACTGATATTTCCTTTATGCCAACTGATTTTCCATTTCATTGCACTATTATTTCATTCTCTATTTTCCTAGGAACACCATGTACACTGTTTTGCATTACCTCACTGTTCCAGGTTGAACATAGCCACCGTTTTCTTAATTTTCCTGTCAACACAAACACTCTTTTGTCTTTCACTCACACACACAAGTTCATACCATTTTAGCCTTACTGATTTCCTTGTATCACTTCACTGTTTCAGATTTGCCACTGTTTTCACATATTTCACAAACCTAACCCATACACACACTCATGTATGTCACTCACCCACTCTCTTGACACTTTTACTCTTTCACAAACATGTCTCTTGTATTCCACACACATACACATTTGACACATGAGCACATGTGTCTTCCTATTTCTATATATATGTGAAGGTATATTATATATAAATGTATGGGTGATATATCATAGGTAGTCTATAAGCTAATGTGTATTTTAGTTATATTATATAATACATCAATATGTGTATTCTACATTAGAGTGTATTACATTTTAGATAAATGAATTGACTTGTGTAGATGTGATTATAGGTTGGGTAGGACATGGTATTGCCTAGTGAGCCTAGATTGGACTTGTATAGCCTTGTTAGACCTAGAATAGACTAGTTAGACTAGTATAGACTTGTTTGACTTAGGTTTGACCTAGTTGACCTAGTTTGACTTTTATGTTGACACAAAGTCACAGTCAACCAAATATTGACTACATTGACTAAATAATATCTGTATAAATTCAATACGACACACGACGTCTGCTTTCAGTTCGGGACAAACGACAGCTCAGTTTTCGACTCTCAGTATATTTTCGAGTCTGTACTTTTACATTTCATTGAGTCTAGAAGTATGTACTCTGAGTTATGCTGAGCTCTTGGAACTTGGTCTACAAGCCTACCCAAAATCCCAAGCTCCACCAAAACAAAATTGCCCACAAGTCCCACTTAGAATCACTCTGTGCTCTGGAGACAGAGTTCGGGCCGAACTCTGCCTCCACACAGAGTTCGGGCCGAACTCTGTCCCCTAGAAATCAGGAACCCTAATTTTAGGGTTAGCTGGTTGCTAGCTGTCCAACGGCCAAATTTTTGAATTCTCTTACCCGAATTCTGGCCGAATTCTGCCTCAAAAATCAGTATAAATAGGGCATGAATTCTCTCATTTTGAATCACTCAATCTTCTCTTCTCTTCTCTCCTACAAGCTCTATAAGCCATACCCTTCCCATCTACTAGCCACAAGCCTCCTAAGTCTCGAGTGCTCAGCATCTCTCAGTTAGGATTCTTGTGCAAGAGTGAAGAAATCGCTTGGACAATTCCAAGCAATCGCCACTGCAATTCTCTGTAAGAAGTTGACGTGCTCTTCTGAAGTAAAGGCACGGGTTGTAAGCTACTATTTCACAAATAGTGGATTTAATCCTGAGCTAGAGTTCTCAGGCCTGGACTAGTCCTCCACGAGGGAAACCAGGTTAAAATTGCTGTGTTTGCGTATGCTCTCTTGTCTTTCATTTACATTCCGCATTTTACTCTGATTATTCATTGTTCGTGAAAGAGTAATTTTTTAATTGGTCATTATATATATATACTCTATTCACCCCCCCTCTAGAGTTGCCAAACTGTTCTTCAATTGGTATCAGAGCTCTATTCTCTTTATAAGGACTAACATCCTACGAGCTGATCCATGGCAACCACACAATCCTTGATCTCCAATCATGGTGAAGGTCAGTCCACTCATAGGCCTCCCCTATTTGATGGGACTAACTACACATATTGGAAAACAATGATGAGTTTTTATCTGAAGTCTCTAGACTTTGACCTGTGGACTGTCGTAACTGACGGTTACAAAAAGCCCGCCAGAATAGTTGTCGATGGTGACCTCACTGAGAAACCACACGACAAATATTCTGTCGAGGAGAAGAAACAGGCAAGTCTAGATGCTAGGGCTATTAATGCTTTATTCTGTGCTATAGACAGGAACGAGTTTAACAGGGTCTCTACATGCACCACTGCTCATGAAGTATGGAGACTTCTGGAAGTGACGCATGAAGGAACCACTCAAGTCAAGGAATTAAAGATAAGCCGTCTCACTCAAGAGTACGAAGCCTTCAAGATGAAGCCAAATGAGACGATCACTCAAATGTTTACAAGATTCCTCGACATCATCAACCCGTTATCCTCGCTTGGTAAGCAGTACTCAAACCATGAGAAGATCCGCAAGCTACTCAGAGGGCTACCAAAGATTTGGAACCCTAAGGTGACAGCCATCATAGAAGGAAATGATCTCACAAGTATGTCTATGGAGACTTTGATGGGCAAGCTCATGACTCACGAGCTTGACCTCAAGGACTTCGAAGAGCCTGCTCCGAAGACCAGGGAGATCGCACTCAAAGTTCATCGACGAAAGGTTGATCACGATGAGACTGAAGACGATATCTCAGATGATGAAGACCAAGCTCTCATGGTACGTAACTTCAAGAAATTCCTTCGCTTCAATCAAAGAAAGAAGGAACCACAAGAAGACGATGAAGAAGAGCCAACCTGCTATGGTTGCAAAAAGACTGGACACATCAGAAGAGACTGTCCGCTCTTAAAGAAAAGCAACCGGTATGAAAAGCCCTACAAGAAGAACTCATCAAAAAGGTATGCCAACACAAGCATTTGGCATGAAAGTGAAGCAAGTGACTCCGAGGAAGAAAAGAACTCTCCTCAAGACAAAGCAAATGTGTGCCTCATGGCAAATTCCACCAAGGTATCAAACGAAACTTTAGATGACTTCTCTTTTGATGAACTTGGCGATGCTTTCACCGATTTACTTGATGATCACAAAAAGGTTATCGGTAAATACAAGCATGCCAAGGACAAAATCAAAAGTCTAGAAGATGAGATACAAAGAATTTCTTTACTTCTTGATAATGTTAGAAACACATCACCCACAAATGAAACTGATGAAGTATCCAAGCTTAAATTAAGCTTACATGATGCTGAAGCACGCATTGAGCAACAAACTCAAGAAATCACTACTCTCAACACGTTGCTTGCTGAAGAAAAGAGTAGACACAAGATTTCCATGACTAAGATTTATGGCTTAAATATCAAGATTGATGAACTGCAAGCTATGTCTAAAAGATTAGAAACCAAATTGGGTAAACAGGTTATTCAACCTCAAACCCAATCACATGGGCACAACACCACTCATACTAGTCAACCACGTCATTCTCATGCAGCACATAACCATGCATTTATATACACAAACTTTCACAAACCACGTGCACGTAAGAATATTCCTCATACTCATTATACTGCACAAAGACACAACCAATATCACTCTACACATAGACAAAGTCATCATATCATGCCACAGCATCACACTATGCCATATAGACAATCTCAGCATGCCACTCCTCACAGTCGATATCATCATGCTATGCCACACAGACATCATCATCATGCCACTCACTCTATGCATAGTCATCATTACCATGCTAACTCTCCATATCATCCTCATCCTGTTGCTTATAGATATCATTCTCATGCTCCCAGTATAAATAAAAATGCTATCTGTACTTACTGTGGAATACATGGACACATCTCACCACAGTGTAGAGTTAGAAGATTGGTAGACAAGAAAATATATGCTTGGTTTCCAAAAACTAACTTTTCAGGACCCTCAAGAAAATGGGTACCAAAGGTCACATCTACTCTTGATGTAGGTGGACCTTCCCTCCTCAACTGAGAGTAAGTGGATTCTCGATAGTGGATGCTCGCGACATATGACCGGAGACGCAAATCTTTTTGCATCACTATCGATGAAAAGAGAAGGATACGTATCCTTCGGTAACAATCTCAAAGGGCACATAATAGGTAACGGTATCATTGGTCATCCTCCTTCTCCTGTTATAAAGGATGTCTGCCTAGTGACCGAGTTAAAGCATAACCTGCTCAGCATTAGCCATCTTGCTGATCATGGATATGATATTAACTTTGGACAAAACTGTTGCTATATCTATGATAGGTCAACAGGAGACATTGCTTTTGAAGGAAAAAGAGAGGACAATATCTATATTTTCTATCTCTCTATAAATACTAACCATGCAGGTAGATGTTTATATGCCCACAAAGACGAACGACTACTTTGGCACCAGCGTCTCGGTCATGCCAACATGGATGCTATATCCAGGCTTTCTACCAAGAAGCTAGTGAGAGGATTGCCTGACATCACATTCAAAAAGGACACGATATGTGCCAAATGTGAACTAAACAAGGCAACTAAATCCTCATTTCATTCCATCAACTCTGTAAGTACTACTAGACCCTTGCAATTACTTCATATGGATTTATTTGGTCCTAGTAGAATAGCTAGCCTTGGTGGCAAACTTTATGCTTTTGTTATTGTTGATGATTTTTCGAGATTTACTTGGGTTTTCTTTCTCGCTAATAAGAGCGACGCTATCTCTGTTTTCAAAGTTTTTGTAAATAAAGTTCAAAACGAAAAAGGCTACATGATTACTCGAATCCGAAGTGATCATGGAGGCGAATTCGTAAATTTAGATTTTGAAAGTTTTTGTAATGCAAATGGTTTTGATCATGAATTTTCTTGTCCTAGAACTCCTCAACAAAATGGTGTTGTGGAGCGGAAGAATAGGACTCTTGGCGATATGGCTAGAGTCATGTTGAATAAATTTTCTCTTCCGAAATATTTTTGGACAGAGGCTGTAAGTACAGCATGCCACATTTTGAATAGGGTGCTTATTCGTCCCATTTCGAAGAAAACACCCTATGAGCTTTGGTTTGGGAGAACCCCAAATGTTTCTTATTTTAGAGTTTTTGGCTGCAGATGTTTTATCCTTAACACCAAAGACAACTTAGGCAAATTTGATGCCAAAGCTGACGATGGTATCTTTCTTGGTTATGCCGCCAAGAGTAAGGGATATAGAGTTTTCAATAAACGCTCACTTATTGTGGAAGAGTCAACAAATGTGACTTTTGATGAAGACAACAGTGCAGCAAGTACTCTTGATGATGACGTTGAGCCATCAACTTCTACTCCAATGAATACTTCAACCGAAACTAATTCTTTGGAGGGTTTGCCTAAGAAATTCTCTTTCAAACCCTCTCATCCAGAAAATTTAGTTATAGGAGAAGTTTCACGTGGAGTAACTACTAGATCATCACTAAGAGACTCCGTTGCTAGCACTGCCTTTATTTCACAAGTAGAGCCTAAAAACATTTCTGAAGCTTTTAATGATGAATTTTGGATTTCTGCTATGCAAGAAGAACTCAACCAATTCGAGAGAAGCCAAGTATGGGAACTCGTTCCTAGACCGGTTAATCACTCAATAATTGGTACTAAATGGGTTTTTAGAAACAAAGTAAATGAAGATGGTTCAGTCACACGTAACAAAGCTCGTCTAGTAGCTCAAGGATACAACCAAGAGGAAGGTATCGACTACGATGAGACGTATGCTCCTGTTGCTAGACTAGAATCCATTCGGATGCTTTGTGCTTTTGCTAATTTTCAAAACTTTAAATTATTTCAAATGGACGTGAAAAGTGCTTTCCTGAATGGTTTTATTAAGGAGGAAGTTTATGTGAAACAACCCCCTGGCTTTGAAAATCACAAATTTCCCGACCACGTGTTCAAGCTGAAGAAAGCGCTTTATGGCCTTAAACAAGCCCCCAGAGCTTGGTATGAAAGGCTAAGCAGTTTCTTGCTTGAGAAAGGTTTTTCAAAAGGGAAAATTGACACTACACTGTTTATCAAATCTTTCAAAGACACCATTTTATTAATTCAGATTTATGTTGATGATATTATCTTTGGGTCTACTGATGAAACTCTTTGTCAAGAATTTGCCAAGTGTATGCAGACGGAATTTGAGATGAGCATGATGGGAGAGCTCAACTACTTTCTTGGTCTGCAAGTAAAACAACTGGCAAATGGAACTTTCATCTGTCAATCGAAGTATACCAAGGACATGCTGAAGAAGTTCGACCTTGACAACGTCAAACCAATTAGCACGCCAATGGCTACTTCAACCAAACTCGAACCAGATGAGAGCGGCAAACCCGTTGATCAACGTAAGTATCGAGGTATGATAGGCAGCTTACTTTATTTAACTGCTAGTCGCCCCGATATCATGTTTAGTGTTTGCCTATGTGCTAGATATCAAGCAAATCCTAAGAAATCTCACATGACCGCAGTTAAGCGTATCTTTCGATACCTTAAGGGTACGGTTATAGTGGGCCTATGGTATCCCAAGTCAACATCATTTGACCTCATCGGTTACTCTGATGCTGACTTTGCTGGATGCAAGGTCGACCGTAAAAGTACGAGCGGCACGTGTCATTTGTTAGGAAAGGCTTTAGTCTCATGGTTTAGCAAGAAGCAGAACTCTGTCGCACTATCCACAACAGAAGCTGAATACATAGCAGCTGGGCGTTGTTGTGCACAAATTCTGTGGATGAAGCAAACCCTTGAAGACTATAAATTATCTTTCATGCATATTCCTTTATTCTGTGACAATACTAGTGCCATCAATTTGACTAAGAACCCTGTCTGCCACTCACGCACTAAACACATTGAGATCAGACATCACTTTTTGCGTGATCATCAGCAAAATGGCACGATTAACTTAGAATTTATTGACACTGATCATCAGCTAGCAGATTTCTTTACTAAGCCATTATCCGAAGAGCGCTTCAATTTTCTTTGTCGTGAACTCGGAATTTTAGATGAAGCAGTTATAAGTTGAGACTTACTTGCGTAAATATCGAGTATATTTTGATTCTTTTATGACAAATTTATTATGGGTACAAGCCGAAAGGGTCCTTCTGACAAAAAGGCGTAAAAGCCTAAGCGACACGGTGCACTAGTCCTCAGGACTACCGCTAGCTGGGATCCGGCCCCTGCAGCTAACCCATGGCAAATTTGAAATACTGAATTACAATATATTTCCTTGTTTATTATATGGTTTGTTCTGATTTATCATTGCCTAATTGATCTTTCCTAAAGTTCATTCTGACCTTTGTGTACCTCTCTATGTACTTCATTATTTTCTTCAATCTTTTATCCTCAAAATCTTTTTTGCTCAACACTTAATCAAGTTTTCTATCTTTTCAGCCTACTTTAAGTTCTAGACCATTGATCCAGAACTCGGGCCGAACTCTGCCCCTATCAGAGTTCGGGCCGAGTTCGGTTCTTAGGTTCCAGGGTCGGGATCTGGCTCTGCCGTTGGATCAATTCTAATCCAATGGTCAATATTTCACCCGACCAAAGACAAAACACTACTTTATGTCGGGATTCCATCTCTCTCTCCTTCACTACTACCACCTTTCTCACCTATACACACTCTTTCCTTGAAACCCTAACCCTAGTTTCTGATCTAGAGTGCCTCATTGCTTCTCAAATCAAGAAAAAGGTGTCTCCTCTCCATTCTCCTCCATTGTTCTTTACCTGTTTGAGGTACCATTTTTTAAAAATCTTTTAATGGCTCCTTGCTTGTTCAATCGTGGGAAGAGGATTCGAGTTGAGAGTATTTCCTCTTCGGATTCTCCTCCATCAATTGAACAAATCATTGAACAACTTCAACCACCTCACCCTTTGTTCAATCCACCTCGTCCTCAACATCCTTCCACTTATGACAATAGACTTTTTGTCTCACTTGATGCATCAAACAACTGGTTTAGTGACTTTCGGAATCGTCAGGTATTCACAGGACATCCTATCAATTTTTCTATATTCTCTCAATATGATTCTTTATTCCATGACCTCTATATTGATGAACTAGTCACTACATCTTCTGCTATTTATCGTCATGCCGTTCAAATGTTCTACTGCAACTTAACCTTTGATGACCTTCGTATTTATTCACGAGTTGCTGGTATCAATATCTCGTTTGATGACTTTGAACTAGCCGAATATCTTGATTTTCTTGAGCCAAGTTCTTGGGAAAGGCTTGTTGATGCTCGCTCGTTCCGTTTTCCCAACGAACTTTCACTTGAAAGCTTCAAGGACGATTTGTGCACTCCATACACACGTCCTCGAAAGCTCATGACGAAATATCTCAACCCATATTTTTCTGATCTTCATTGGATCATCTCTAATACCATTCTACCCAAGATCGGTTCCCCTGATGAAATCACTTATCTTGACATTTCTGCTCTTTATCATCTTCACTTTGGAATTCATTTCAATCTTCCACGTACTATGATGGACTGGATGATTCGCTGTAGGAGGAAACCACGAGCTTTGGTTTATCCTCTGTATCTTCCTATGATCTTTCGTGCTTTTCGTATACCACTTGATGCTTGTCCGTTCCTGCCGGCACCTACCTTTCTATCTAAGGTACGACGCCTTCAGCCTGTTGCTACTACTGAGTTGTCTGCTGATGAGGAGCCTGACGCCCCTCCGCTCGGTCAGACTGCACCTCCTGCCAACCTGGATTCGCTTCAGACTATGCTTCGCGATCGTTTTGCTATTGAGGATGATCGCTGGACGCAGCAGGATTACCGTACCACTCTGCAGATTAGTGCCCTTGGGAACTCTCTGCATGATATGCGGTATTCGCTTGCTCGTCATCCTGATTTGCATATGCCTATTGAGCGGGATCCACATCGCTCGGGTCATCGTCTAGACGATTCGTGGGTCATGCAGTATATGGATCCAGATGATACTTTTGTGGATCTTCAGATGTTCCAGGACCTTTTCGTTGGCCCTTTCCCTGGTCCTTCAGATGTTCCAGGACCTTCTGGTGCTCCGTGATGGAGACTGGCTTGTTATGCTGCTGCCACTGCTGATGGTCTTAGTTGCTTTATGTTTTTAGTTATGGATTTATGTACTGGATTTTTATCTTAGAACCCTGATGATGTGTTTGACATTCTGGTTGGTGGATATCATTTTATGCTATTTCTCGTAGTTTCTTTTATGCCAATGCACTCTCTTGTCTAGTATTTTTTTCTCTTGGTGTGGTTGCATTACTATTCATTGCTTATTTATATTGCTAACTGCCAAAAGGGGGAGAAACATATGTATATTTTTGTGCTGGCTTGTTTTGGGAAACTATTACAGGTTCTATGCAGGTTCTATGCATTCATCTGTGTATATCTGTGCTCGTTCTGGGAATATGTTATCTATCAGGTTACAGGGTATATGCACTGTTTACGGGGGAGAGCTACTACTTCTAGCTCGGAACCGTTCACTGATTACGGGAGAGCTATCCGATTCTAGCTCTGCATCTGTTATGGGGGAGCTATGTTGTAATCAACTGTGTCAAGGTATGAATATTGAAATATACATATATTATTTTGTCAATTATCAATATGGGGGAGATTGTTGACACAAAGTCACAGTCAACCAAATATTGACTACATTGACTAAATAATATCTGTATAAATTCAATACGACACACGACGTCTGCTTTCAGTTCGGGACAAACGACAGCTCAGTTTTCGACTCTCAGTATATTTTCGAGTCTGTACTTTTACATTTCATTGAGTCTAGAAGTATGTACTCTGAGTTATGCTGAGCTCTTGGAACTTGGTCTACAAGCCTACCCAAAATCCCAAGCTCCACCAAAACAAAATTGCCCACAAGTCCCACTTAGAATCACTCTGTGCTCTGGAGACAGAGTTCGGGCCGAACTCTGCCTCCACACAGAGTTCGGGCCGAACTCTGTCCCCTAGAAATCAGGAACCCTAATTTTAGGGTTAGCTGGTTGCTAGCTGTCCAACGGCCAAATTTTTGAATTCTCCTACCCGAATTCTGGCCGAATTCTGCCTCAAAAATCAGTATAAATAGGGCATGAATTCTCTCATTTTGAATCACTCAATCTTCTCTTCTCTTCTCTCCTACAAGCTCTATAAGCCATACCCTTCCCATCTACTAGCCACAAGCCTCCTAAGTCTCGAGTGCTCAGCATCTCTCAGTTAGGATTCTTGTGCAAGAGTGAAGAAATCGCTTGGACAATTCCAAGCAATCGCCACTGCGATTCTCTGTAAGAAGTTGACGTGCTCTTCTGAAGTAAAGACACGGGTTGTAAGCTACTATTTCACAAATAGTGGATTTAATCCTGAGCTAGAGTTCTCAGGCCTGGACTAGTCCTCCACGAGGGAAACCAGGTTAAAATTGCTGTGTTTGCGTATGCTCTCTTGTCTTTCATTTACATTCCGCATTTTACTCTGATTATTCATTGTTCGTGAAAGAGTAATTTTTTAATTGGTCATTATATATATATATATACTCTATTCACCCCCCCTCTAGAGTTGCCAAACTGTTCTTCATTTTAGGGTTGACCAGAGATGACCAAGAGTTGACTTTGGCCTAGATTGACCTAGATTGATGTAGAATGCATTAACTTGCATCTTATTATCATTTTAGACTCATAGTGACTTGTACTGTTCTATAGGAGACAGATACCACTCCTCGGACAGTATATATTCTCCAGATTCTCAGGATACAGGTGAGTACATTCTCTGATCATTTCATATCCTGCATTAGGAGTATATTTCCTGCTTTAGATTACTTTACATGATGCTGACACGTTGGAAACACGGATTAGTACTATATGGATCTTGTTGTGCGATGTTATCCCCTTAGCGGATACATCGGATATTCGTGTTCGTGTACTTTATCGTGAACATCGTGTACTCATATTTGTGACATTCGTGTACGAAACGTGTGAAATCGTATATAATCATGTATTCACATGACCTTCGTGTACAATAACATAACTTAGCTAGATCCTTGTGTATTGATTGGGGCGGGGGAGTAGAAGTGATTATGTAATCAATCCAGTAGATTACTCGTGTACAAACCTCTGTAGATTACTCGTGTACAACATCGTGCCGTTTACATAACCATCTTGTGCTCTGAATCACTAGTCACTATTAGTTCTCTATATACTGTAGCTATTTATTTACAGTCTTCCTTTTATCATGTTATTCTTTCAGTTTCTTGTATCTTACTCTCTAGCATGATTATATATCCTGACCTGCTATGATTTGTTGAGATGTACTGTGCTCACTCCTGTCCTGACTGGACCTGTTGAAATATTATAGAGGACGAGGCTGAGGCGTTCTGCCCTACCTACTACGGTGCTACACTAGATGAGTGCCTGGACTTGGACCAGCAGCAGGACCCACTAGCAGTGGATGACACTCCTTTAGATTAGATGCCTTTACTTTTCATGGATCACTGTATATAGATTCTGAGATATTTTAGGATATGTATTTATTTAGACACTTAGAATTCTGGATTGTATTTCTGTGTTTTCATTTCTAGATATTATCTATCTATCTTTATCCTGTTCTACCTTAGTTGTGATTGAGATATATTCTGTTATGTCACCCCCATTCGGGGAGTATAACTGTTTATTACCTTAAACTGTTAGATGTGGTGACCTAGGACAGCGTTCTACCGTCGACACTGTGGCGTAGGCTGGACGTACCCACGTCTCGTGCCCTTACTCTAGGGTGCGGATCGTGACACGTTTTTAGTGGTGGCCCACGCAGGTCTAGGTTGGAAATGTAGTGGTATTCGAACTAGAATATCGCTGCAGCCTGCAGTAGGAATTAGTATATTTTTGAAGGTACTCAATCACACTAGGAAAACTCCGTATCAGATTCCGTATATCTACAATTGCTGCTTATTGTCTTCCTTAGAAATTTAAACTGTCCTCCTTTGATATTTCGATTCATTCTCAGTAATTGTTTCTTGTTTGATCTATGTCTCCAGGATGGTTGAGACAAGATCGTATCGCCCTGGACTGGGAGACGCGGAAGAGGGGTCTAACACCTCTCGACCTCAGCAGCATCCATCTTCCGGTGCCACGGGGCCAGTACAGCCCTCAGGAGTCGGTATTTCTGCAGCTTTTGGAGGAGCACCTCCACCAGTCAGGAGGCCGAGCATTGTGATTCCTGAGATCCTTCTACCGCAGCAGCCTCCGCCTGCGGGGATGGTAGATGCTACACATCTCTTCTCCTTCGTGGAGAGGATTCTGGAGTCCTACCAGCAGCAGTAGACGAGGCAGACTACCGATTTTTGTCAGGGGATCGATGAGGCACACCAGCTGGTTCGCACTACAGTCGAGATGATTACTGCTCAGGGGGCCCAGCAGCAGCCCCGTCAGAGGGAGAAAGACATACATAACTTCCAGAAGATACACCCTCGGGAGTTCTTCGGCACAGAGGGCATCCACTATGCCGACGACTGGATAGAGCATATTGAGGAGATCTTTCGACTGGCGGAGTTACCAGATCGACTCCAGATTGAGGTAGCGGGCAGCCAGATGCAAGACTTAGCCCGTACGTGGTATCAGACAGATCACAGGGTGGAAGTTGAGGGCCAGACTTGGGCCCAGTTCAAGGAGCTGTTTAAGGAGCAGTTCTTTCCTGATGTAGCCTTGGGAGGTATCGAGGCACAGTTCGAGGGACTGGTTCAGGGGAACCCGACGGTAGCTGAGTATGCTGGGGAGTTTTATAGACTGGCCCGATTTATAGATGACTTGACAGAGAAGACGAAGGCGAAGAAGTTTCGCGGGGGCTTGATTAGAGAGGTTCGGTCGCTGACTAAGAGTGACAGGAACGCCACCTTTGCAGAGATATTTTCTGGGGCCATGGCGGCGGAAGATGACCTAGGATTGAAGCAGAAGAGGGGTCGTAACTTCCAGGGTGGTAGCAGCAGTCAGGGGCAGGCCAAGAGGCCTCACTTCCAGCATCAGCAGCCACAGAGACCAGTTCAGCAGTATCAGCAGTAGCACTAGCATCAGGGCCGTGCACCTTTTCAGCAGGTGCAGCACCAGCAGCAGAGAGGGCAGCAGGCACCCAGGCAGCAGGCTATTAGTTGTACTTTTTGCAAGAAGCCTAGGCACAAGTGGGATGAGTGCAGGAAGAGACTCGGTAGATGCTTGATGTGTGGATCAGCGGACCACCAGATGCGAGAGTGTCCAGTTGCGTCGATGCGTCCGATACCAGGAGGAGCTGGGGCAGCCAAGGCTCCAGCAGGCCAGCAGAGGGAACTAGCCCTGCAGACCCAGCATCAGAGGTTCCATCAACACCAGCAGCAGGCACGAGGTGGACAGCAGGGGCGAGCTTTCGCCATGGCAGCTGAGGATGCCGAGGCCATCGGAGAGCTGATAGCAGGTTCAGTTCTTCTAGACTCCCTTCCAGTATTTGTACTCCTTGATTCTGGGGCTTCCTACAGCTTTGCGTCAGTATCGTATGCTATTAGACACAGTCTGGTTTTTGAACCATTGCCTAGGACCTGCAAGATCACGACCGGGGGTGGAGTCATCCTCGTGAGTGATATTTGCAGAGGGCGGAGCGTCATATTGGAAGGCCGAGAGTTAGAAGTGAGTTTACTCGTCATGCCACTACCGAACTACGACATTGTATTAGGTATGGACTGGCTGAGTAGACACCACGTCCGCATTGATTGCCGAGGGGGTAAAGTTTTGTTTGGGGTGCCAGGAGAGCCAGAGTTTAAGTATACCTGGCGGCAGGCAGAGCAGGATGGCGGAGTCTTCTGTGAAGCTTCAGTTGAGGAGCAGGTGGCTCCACATCCCTTGATCGCAGAGTTTATGGACGTATTTCCAGAGGAGTTGCCAGGGCTTCTACCAGACAGGGATGTAGAGTTCTCGATAGACTTGGTTCCCGACGTGGAACCGATTTTTCAGCATATCTATCGAGTGAACAACAGCGAGTTGGTGGAGCTGAAGAAGCAGGTGGATGAGCTGCAGGACAAGGGCTTCATCCGACCAAGTTCTTCACCTTGGGGTGCACCGGTACTCTTCGTACCCAAGAAGGATGAGTCGGTACGGATGTGTATCGACTACAGGGCACTTAACAACCTGACGATTAAGAAAAGATACCCACTGTCGCGGATCGATAATTTCTTTGATCAGTTGAGCGGAGCTCAGGTGTTCTCCAAGATTGATTTGAGGTCAGGTTATCACCAGGTGAAGGTGAAGAGGGAGGATATTCCCAAGACCGCTTTCAGGACGTGGTACGGGCAGTTTGAGTTTTTGGTTATGCCGTTTGGGCTGACCAATGCACCAGCAGTATTTATGAACCTAATGAACAAGGTGTTCCACCAGTACTTGGACAAGTTCGTGGTGGTGTTCATTGATGATATCTTGGTATATTCCAAGACAGAGGAAGAACACGAGGAGCACTTGAGAGTAGTACTGAAGATACTCAGGATGGAGAGATTGTATGGCAAGCTCTCGAAGTGCGACTTCTTCCTAGACAGAGTTGACTTCTTAGGTCATGTGGTGACTGGAGATGGTATCTCAGTGGACCCGAAGAAGATCACAACAGTCGAGGCTTGGGCAGCGCCAACTTCAGTGGCAGAGATCAGGAGTTTCCTAGGGCTGGCAGGATATTATAGGAGATTTGTGCAGGATTTCTTCCTGGTTGCAGAGCCGTTGACTCGGTTGACCCGAAAGGATGCTGAGTATGTTTGGTCAGAGGAGTCTCAGGCAACTTTTGATGAGTTGAAGAAGTGGCTTACGACAGCTCCGATTCTGACATTGCCTTCAGGATCAGGTGGATTCACTATTTATAGTGATGCTTCAGGGAAGGGGCTGGGTTGTGTCTTGCAGCAGCATGGGAAGGTGATTGACTATGCTTCCAGGTAATTACGTCCCCATGAGAAGAACTACCCTACCCATGACCTGGAGTTGGCAGCGGTGATTTTTGCTTTGAAGTTGTGGAAGCACTATCTGTATGGCGAGAGGGTAGAGATTTTCACAGATCACAAGAGCTTGAAGTATGTGTTTACACAGAAAGAGCTCAATATGAGGCAGCGCAGATGGCTAGAGTTGATGAAGGACTTTGGCATCTCACTTCAGTATCACCCAGGGAAGGCCAACGTGGTTGCCGATGCCTTGAGTAAGTATCCGACAGCCATGTGTTTGACTATGGATCGACACTTGCTTGCAGACTTGGAGAGCCTTGGGATTGAGGTGATCGTGCCTGGAGTGCAGATGCAGTTATGGGGCCTTCAGATACAGTCGACTTGACGGAGAGGATCAAGGCAACGCAGTTCGAGGATGTAGCTCTGCAGTGTATCCGAGAGCAGGTTCGTACAGGGTTGGTGGATGGAGAGTTTTCACTTGCAGAGGATGGTGCCATGAGGCACGGTTCCAGGTTATGTGTGCCTAGCGGGGAGCTCAGAGAGCAGATCATGCAGGAGGCTCACAGATCGCAGTACTCTATACATCCTGGTGCCAACAAGATGTACAGGGATCTGTGAGAGCATGTCTGGTGGTACGGAATGAAGCGGAAGGTGTCCCACTTCGTATCTAGATGCTTGGTCTGTCAGCAGGTCAAGGCAGAGAGGCAGAGGCCCGGAGGATTATTGCAGCCGTTGCCCATTCCAGAGTGAAAGTGGGAACATATCACCATGGATTTCGTATCTGGGTTGCCGCATACACTAGGAGGGAAATACGTGATTTGGGTCATCGTTGACAGGTTGACCAAATCGGTCCACTTCTTGCCATTCAAGGTGGGTACGTCTACAGAGCGGCTTGCGGAGTTGTACATGAGGCAGATAGTCAGGATTTACGGAGTTCCCGTCAGCATTGTCTCAGATCAGGATAGTCACTTTACTTCCCATTTCTGGAGGAGTCTGCAGACTATTTTGGGCACTCAGCTCAAGTTTAGTACTGCATACCACCCCCAGAAGGATAGACAATCAGAGAGGACTATTCAGACACTTGAGGATATGCTGCGGACGTGCGTCCTGGATTTTGGAGGTTCCTGGAAGGATCATCTACATTTGGTGGAGTTTGCTTACAACAACAGTTATCAGGCCAGCATTGAGATGTCACCTTTTGAGGCTCCGTACGGGCGTAGGTGTCGTACACCTTATCTTGGGATGATATTGGAGAGCGAGCTTTACTGGGACCAGAGATGGTTGTTGACGCAGCCGAGAAGGTGAAGCTCATCTGGGACAGACTTCGCGTGGCACAGGACAGACATCGACACTGGGCTGATAGCCACCGGAGGCTGTTGGAGTTTGAGGTACAGATTTAGAGATAGGATTATAAGTAGGTTGTTTTTTTTGTTTTGTTTGATTGATCGTGTTTGATTTTTAGTAACTTGAGACCTTGCTTGTGATTAGGTTGGAGACATAGTTTTTCTGCGAATATCTGTGACTCGTGGTATGATACGTTTTAGTGGAGGTGGAAAGCTTAGCCCGCGCTTCATCGGCCCTTTCGTTATCAGCGGAAGAGTCGGTGACATGGCATACAGGCTAGACTTGCCACCTGTAATAGTAGGAGTTCACAACGTATTCCACGTATCACAGTTAAGACAGTACGTGGCTGACCCTAGCCATGTGGCCGATCATTCGGAGATTGAGGTTGGACCTACTCTCAGTTATCCAGAGCAGCCTGTGGAGATTCTGGATCGCCGGGAGAAGGTACTGAGGAACTAGGTGATACCCTTGGTATGCATCGCATGAAGACATCATTCTCCAGGAGAGTCTACCTGGCAGCGGGAGGATGAGATGTGCGAGCGGTACCCCTATCTTTTTCGACCTTGAGGTATACTTTTCTATCCTTCTCAGCAGTTAGTTTCGCCTTTAATTTCGAGGACGAAATTATTTTAAGGAGGGTAGATTTGTCACTACCACTTTTCTAGCTTGAGGGTATTTTGGTCATTTTTTTAAAATTTTGGAATTATTTTGGGATTATTATTATTAATTATAATTATTAGAATTTTTAGTATAATTGATTTGGTGCTAGTTTTGACTTTGACTAGTGTTGACTTAGGAGACTGTCCTAGAGGCTAACCTAGGTCATGACTACTTGGTTAGGTTATGAAACCCTAGCTTGACCTAAGTTAGTGAAATCAAACCCATTAGAATTATTTTGGGGAAATTAGGATTTGATTTGAATAGGAAATGGCTTGTGATTTCACAAGTCATGATTAGTGATTTTGGCCCATGGAAGCCCATAGAACACTAGTGGAACCCTAACCCTAGCCCAATCCAGCCCATGGCCAGCCACTAAGGTCTCCCTCCTCTATTTATGCTCCTAGAAATTAGGGCTAGCCTCCTTAGAAATATTTGCAAAGTTTTAGAAAGAGGTTAGTCTTCATCTTCTTTAGTTCATAGAAATTCATATTTAATTCCTTTTCCACCCAAACTAATTGAAATAGGTTATAATTCATCTGTTCTTACTGTTTATGAAAGAATATTTCAGATTTTGGATAATTTGGGGAAGTTTGGCTATCAAGAGGAACACCCCTCTTTGGAGTTTTTTTGAGGATTTGCAACCTATAGGTAATTTCGATTCTACACCATAAATTTCTATTTTTATTTTATATCTAGGAAGCCCTAGGCCTACCCTAGCTGTAGGTGTAGCTAACCCTAGAATTCGTGTCCGATACGTGTCCGTATCGGACACGTATCAGTCTATGTATATTGGTGTTTGGTGAAATGTCCCAAAGGATATTTCGATTAAATTTCTGAATTGTAATTGAATAGGAATTAGGGTTTTAACCTTGCTTACGGGTTTCTATTGCTCTGAGCACATTTTGGTCTCGTGTCGTGTCGCCACGGACACGGGAACACGCAGTTGCACTCGCACGCGCGTGCAGATTTCCCTCCCCTGCTACTCGGGGCTGATTTCGAGCTAGACATGCCACTTCGACACATGATACTTGACACACGTGTTGTATTCGTGACTGACACGAGATTCCTAGAGTGACACGACCTATCGTGTCGTGTCGGACACGGAATCACGCGTACACTGTGCGTGTACAGTGTATCAATGTGTTCACTGTTTTGTTTACAGTTTTAAATGTTTTAATTGTGTTTTAATTTGTTAATTAGATCATAAATATAATGTAGGATATATGTTAGAATTAATTTACATGATAGTTTAGGGTTGAATGGAATATTTGGATTCGAACATGGAGTTAAATGGCTTTTGGCTGATACTTTCTGATACTGTTTTTTTTTCAAATATTCCTAACTGTTTAACCCCATTTCTATTGATGTTCAACCTCTGTTAATTACCCCCACATGTTGTAATTCATGTTTATCTAGGTTTTTACATTCGAATTTGGGCTTTTGGTGTGTTATTGGAAATTAGACATGTGAGTTGATTCGAAAATTCTGTTAACTGATACTTTGGGTTCTTCCTATTTAAACTGAGTTCTGTATTGCCTATTGAACCTGAGATTGTAATCTCTGTATAGCCTTTCCTGAGGATTGATCCTCTTACAATAGGCTTAACTGATTTTCCTTTCCTTCCTGTCAACTGTTTAAAAAACTGAGATTGGTTCAAGTTACATTCGAATTGGTTTTGTTTGATAATGGGTAAATTCTGAATGAATGTTGATTCATTTTATGTTGGAATTCGTTCCTATATAACTGTAGTTAAATTGATTTCCTTTCCTCTTTAAAACTGAATTTGAATGGTTTGATTCCTATAACCTGTCAACTGCCTATTCCATATTTCATATGGTTTTTTGGTTCACTGTTTCATTGCCACACAGTAAACACAATATTCTTCACTGATATTTCCTTCATGCCAACTGATTTTCCATTTCATTGCACTGTTATTTCATTCCCTATTTTCCTAGGAACACCATGTACACTATTTTGCATTACCTCACTGTTCTAGGTTGAACATAGCCACTGTTTTCTTAATTTTCCTGCCAACACAAACACTCTCTTGTCTTTCACTCATACACACAAGTTCATACCATTTTAGCCTCACTGATTTTCTTGTATCACTTCACTGTTTCAGATTTGCCACTATTTTCACATGTTTCACAAACCTAACACACACACACACAAACTCATGTATGTCACTCACCCACTCTCTTGACACTCACTCTTTCACACACATGTCTCTTGTATTCCACACACACACACACTTGACACATGAGCACATGTGTCTTCCTATTTCTATATATATGTGAAGGTATATTATATATAAATATATGGGTGATATATCATAGGTAGTCTATAAGCTAATGTGTACTTTAGTTATATTATATAATACATTAATATGTGTATTCTACATTAGAGTGTATACATTTTAGATAAATGAATTGACTTGTGTAGATGTAATTATAGGTTGGTTAGGGCATGGTATTGCCTAGTGAGCCTAGATTGGACTTGTATAGCCTTGTTAGACCTAGAATAGACTAGTTAGACTAGTATAGACTTGTTTGACTTAGGTTTGACCTAGTTGACCTAGTTTGACTTTTAGGGTTGACCAAAGTTGACCAAGAGTTGACTTTGGCCTAGATTGACCTAGATTCATGTAGAATGCATTAACTTGCATCTTATTATCATTTTAGACTCATAGTGACTTGTACTGTTCTATAGGAGACAGACACCACTCCTCGAACAGTATATATTCTCCAGATTCTCAGGATACAGGCGAGTACATTCTCTGATCATTTTATATCCTATATTAGGAGTATATTTCCTGCTTTAGATTACTTTACATGATGCTGACACGTTGGAAATACGGATTAGTACTATATGGATCTTGTCGTGCGATGTTATCCCCTTAGCGGATACATCGGGTATTCGTGTTCGTGTACTTTATCGTGAACATCGTGTACTCCTTGTATTTGTGACATTCGTGTACGAAACATGTGAAATCGTGTATAATCATGTATTCACATGACCTTCATGTACAATAACATAACTTAGCTAGATCCTTGTGTATTGATTGGGGCGGGAGAGTAGAAGTGGTTATGTAATCAATCCAGTAGATTACTCGTGTACAAACCTCTGTAGATTACTCGTGTACAATATCGTGCCGTTTACATAACCATCTTGTGCTCTGAATCACTAGTCACTATTAGTTCTCTATATACTGTAGCTATTTATTTACAGTCTTCCTTTTATCATGTTATTCTTTCAGTTTCTTGTATCTTACTCTCTAGCATGATTATATATCCTGACCTACTATGATTTGTTGAGATGTACTGTGCTCGCTCATGTCCTGACTGGACCTGTTGAAATATTATAGAGGACGAGGCTGAGGCGTTCTGCCCTACCTACTACGGTGCTATAATAGATGAGTGCCTGGACTTGGACCAGCAGCAGGACCCACTAGCAGTGGATGACACTCCTTTAGATTAGGATCTCTTTACTTTTCATGGATCACTGTATATAGATTCTGAGATATTTTGGGATATGTATTTATTTAGACACTTAGAATTCTGGATTGTATTTCTGTGTTTTTATTCCTGGATATTATCTATCTATCTTTATCCTGTTCTACCTTAGTTGTGATTGAGATATATTCTGTTATGTCACCCCCATTCGGGGAGTATAACTGTTTATTACCTTAAACTGTTAGATGTTGTGACCTAGGACAACGTTCTATCACCGACACTACGGCGTAGGCTGGACGTACCCTCGTCTCGTTCCCTTACTCTAGGGTGCAGGTCGTGACAACCCGTTCGAAGATGAAATTTGCCACACTTGGAGATTTTTCGTCCACATCTCTGGAAGGTGCTGGAGCCGGGGGTAGCAGTCCTCCAAACATCCACGACAATCCGGTATTCCAAGAAGATAATCCAGGGGAAGCGGTTCCCCTAACAGATGCAGCAGGTTCCGACATCCTCGAGGACGTCCACAACTCTCAAGATGAGGTAAGCTCTGAAGCTGGGGGTACCACTCCTTCTGAGTCCGAACCAGAGGTGAACATTCCCACATACCCTAACGACTTCTCTGTACAAGGGTATGACTCAGAAGGCACGTCCTCCACCGTTTCTTCCATCTCTCCTCATGTGAGAACGGTGTTCATGACGGACAGCAACCAAGATGGTCCCAGTGATCGCCAACGCATCGACACTCTGGAGGCCATACTTCATACCTTGGTCAAATCCATAGATGAGATCAAAGCGGCCCTACCGACTTTACAAGGAAGGACGCCTGGCCAAACAAGCTTGGGTCCCGCGGTCAATACGGACTCAAATTCGGCTGCACCAAACCCGGGCGACAATCCTCCGACAACATCGGCTCCCACTGCTGCAGACGAGGGCAGGGAGGCAAGACGAGAGGTCCAGGAGCTCCGGGCCATGTTCTACGCCCGAGAAACCTGCCAGGACCTCAAGATACGACAACTGTACCCTGCTGCATGGAGAGATGTTCCCTTTCTACCAAGATATAAGCCATTCAATATCAATTCCTATGATGGCAAGACCTCTGCAAGCCGGTACATCACTTACTTCGAAGTCATAATCGACCATCTGCCCCATGACGATGCCATCCTTACACGATTGTTCATCGGGGCATTAGAAGGGGTCGCCTTCGGCTGGTACCGTAACTTGCCAGACAACTCCATCCATTCCTTCGCTGGGTTCAAACGTATGTTCCTGGAGAGGTTCTACGAAGTAGGATAAGACGTGACGATGTCCACCCTCATGGACGTTGTTCAAAGAGAAAATGAGCTAACAAGGAACTACGTTGAGCGATTTTGCCAAACCGCGATGAAATTGCCCTCTGGCAATCCAGATTCTTCTTTTATTAAAATCTACCAAAAGAGGCTGCTTCCCACAATCAGCCTCTGGATGGGCGAGAGTCAATTCAAGGACTGGAAGACGTTCATCATCAGTGCCACTAGCGCAGAAGACAAGTTGAAGAAAGCTCGCTAATTGGGACTGCACATCTCGGAGGGAGAGGACACGGGTAAACCCCCTAATGCCAACAACAACAACGACGACAATTCCTCCAACAACCGAGACAACAAGGGCAAGCAGGCTATGGTGGCCGACACAGCCCAGAAGCTTGAACCAAAGCCGGCAGAAAAGCAATGGCCTCAGATGACCTACTCTTTCGTGGACAGCCATGTCAAGCCCATCTTGGACATGCTCATACAAGGGGGTAGAATTCAGCTCCCCCCACCAAGACGGAAACCTCGGCCTGCAGAAATGGAGAGTGTTTGCCATGAAATATAAAAGAACAAAACAATTATCGGAGGACTGGACTTTTACTTCACAATACAAACTCGTTCGTACAAAGAAAGCATAGGGATGAAAACCTAGGTACAGCAATCTAAGTACAATTGTTTATTTTAGATTCTGGGGGATGATGATAGAGGCTCGAGAAAGCGACGACAGCTCTGCCTTACTCCTTGGACGATCGGATGCAGCCTTGACTCCGGGGAAGAACTACTTGGCGTTGAAAAAATGCTCTCTTTTCTTTCTCTGTATGTCTCTCTCTGTGTCCCTCTCTGTCTTCCTATATCTCTCTCTATATGTCTCCTCGCAAGGGAATGGCACCTTGCTATTTATAAGAGTGGGGGGCATCATTAGGGTTTGCAATGATTACCCATTCTTGAAAGTCGACGGCTAAGGATCACTGAATCTGGGCCGTCCATCCTGAATATACGAGATTTGAGCAATAAATGTGATTGCGTCAAATCTTTTGTGGGTAATTAATGATGATTGACATAAATCCTCCTAATTTGTCAACCTCGGATTTTTCGACACGTGTCATTAATTTGCCTGATTGTAAATGATCTGATTTGATCCCAATATTTTATTGGGATTTGTTGAGGGATTTCGATCAATTTGATGCCACGTGTCCCATGTGTCCTAACCGCAAGCTACTGCAGAAATCTAAGTCGCAGGAAGGTTGCTCCTCATTGAGCCGCATAGAGATAGTCTTCGTGAGCCGCATGGGGCTAATCTTTGCGAACCGTATGGTAGGGGTGAGCATTCAGTTTATTCGGTTCCAACCGAACCGAATAAGCAAAAACCGAATTGGACCAAAACCGAATAAGCAAAACCGAAACCGAACCGAATTGGTCAATAACCGAACCGAACCGAACCGAATTAAGTCGGTTCAGTTTTCGGTTTATTCGGTTTTTGGATTTTTTTGTGTTTTTTTGTTAATATATATAATAACTAAATATACCTAGATATATTCAGTATATACCTATATATATTTAGTATATACCTATAATTAACACACACACACACACACACACACACACACACACACACATATATATATATATATATATATATATATATATATATATATATATATATATATATAAACTAAATTTTCTTATTCGGTTTTCGGTTTTGGACCGAAATCGAATCCCAAAACTGAAACTAAAACCAAATAAGAAAATTTAATATTTTCAAAACTGAAACCGAACCGAATTTTTTCGAAACCGAACCGAATTCCTTATTCGGTTCGGTTCGGTTCGGTTTTCGGTCCAAAACCGAATAATGCTCACCCCTACCGCATGGGGCTAGTCTTCGTGAGCCGCATGGGGCTAGTCTTCGTGAGCCGCATGGAGCTAGTCTTTGTGAGCCGCATGGGGCTAGTCTTCGTGAGCCGCATGGAGCTAGTCTCTGTGAGCCGCATAAGACATCTTTGACCCGAGCCGCATAGGACAGCTTCGACCTAAGCCGCATGGGGAGTCTCCGTTCAAGCCGCATAGGACTGTCCACGTGTCAAGGCCGCGTGGCATTTTCTGGTTCTCGAGGGATTGTGTCAGAGATTTCCTTTATTTCCCTAGGAGTCTGCCATTATGACAGAGTCATAATTGCATCTTTATGTCAGGACTGTCGCCTTGTCAGAGCTGTCAGCCGTCAAGGCATTTAATGTGGTACAGGACAAAGGGAAGAGCTGTTTGCAAGCCACGTGGCTTCTCTCTGGGCCGCATGAAACTTATTGAGCCGCATAAACACTTGAGCCGCATGGATCCCTGAGCCGTATGAGTTTTCTGAGCCGCATGGACTCCCTGACCGCATGGATCTTTTCTTTATTCTTTTTCATGCTTCTACAAGACCCCCTTCAAAGTTTTCAATTTGCAAAATTGAAATACTTTGAATAAGAAGCATGGCCATGTATAAATTCTTCTGGCCGCATATGATGTCCTGGCCGCATGGATGTCTCGGCCGCATGGATGTTTCAGCCGTAGGGACTTTCGGGCCGCATAGATGTCTCAGCCGCAGGGACTTTCGGCCACGTCATCTTGCCACATTTGGAGATCTTTTGCATTTAATGCTGTTTGATTTGCTATCAGTTTTAAGGTCACTTTTCGGGGCGGGATCCCAAGAGTCTGGCCTTTATTTTAGGCGGCTCGCCTCGATAACCGAAGAGTTAGTTTTCGTTCCGCACGAGAATCGAAGCGCCTTGGTTTTGTTTATAAATATGGATGAATTTAGTTGGAGGGGATTTCTCTACTTTCTCTTTCGTCCCCGACTATTGCTGTCTTACCTTTCCTTCCTTATCTTCTTTCTCCGACCGTCAGAAATGGCCCCCAAATCTTCCAAGGTCGCCTCGGCTGCTGTAAAAGGCAAGAAGGCGACTTCCTCGTCGGCCGCCGTGCCCGAAGTGCACCCCGATGTCCATCCTGCTTTCAAGGGTAAGGATTGCTTTTGAATTCTTTGAACCCTAGGAACCCATGGCTCTGTTGCATGATTTATGCACAAGCCTTCGTTTGAACCGTCCAAGTTCGATCGTGATGGAGCCGCATATGTTGTATGGGCCGCATGACCCTCCCACATCCGAGCCGCATAGGAGATGCCCTATGTTTGAGCCGCATGAGAAGGATTTGAGTCGTAGGATTACTTCTGGATATGAACCGCATAAAGTCTCCTTTGGATGGCACCGCATATGTTTCTGACAAACTGAACCGCATAGCATTTTGCTAAGTCGTGCCGCATAAGCTCTTCTGTTAGATAGAACCGCATAAGTTCAACCGAACCGCATAAGCTATTGAACCAGTGTCACATGGAACTCCCAACTAAATTGAGCCGCATGAGGCTGTGTTGACCCGAACCGCATAGGCTCTATTGAAGCCGTGCTGCCTGAAGCCCAGCTGTAATTGAGCCGCATAAGGCTTCGTTGATCCGAGCCGCATAGGCTCGTAGGAACTTCTTTTTTTTGAGAATTTTTTAAGTAGTTTCGTTTTAACCATCTTTCAATCCTATTTCTTTTTGTCCTTTTCCAGTGAACCTCCCAACCAACCCGGAAGGAGAACTTCTTGTGGGTTCAGCTCAATTTGCCGTGGGCGTGCGGCTCGACGGCTTAATTCGACATATAACGGATCAGCTTCCAACAAATGAACCTTTGGAGAGGGTGGCTACCATCAATAACCAGCCTTTCCACTTCTTTTGTACTATGTTGAATTCGGGAAGACTGGACGGAGAATATCTGAAACCAGCTTTTCTTTTTAGAGATGCTTTATCCTTAAAGAACTCCCGAATGCTGGACGTTTCTGAGAACTGGGACTTTTCTGTGGACGGGGTAGAGATTCATATTCTCGAGATGGAACGACATTTTCCCCTCTCGTTGTTTAATATAGTACCGTTGGGCAGGACAATGGTGGGCTCCCTAACTTCTACCCAGTCGGGGATGTTCGTGGGCAACATCCACTATAATAGGCGTACGGGGTCAGCATGTGCGGGCAGGGATTCAGTCAGTCGGAGTGTGATGGGGCTGCTTTCTGGTACTTTTATAAACGTGTCTGGTCCCAACTTCACTTTTACTCTAGCTGATACCTTCCTGAATCAGCTCGCTCGCAAGGGATCTTATCCTGTGGACAGGTTATCGCTACTGAATTGGATAAACCCCATTCCTACATGGGCCAATCTTTCCTCATGGATCTTGAGGAACTACGAGGAACTCCTACGGGAGATTGACCTCTACTACGCCATCCGGGACACCTGTTACGGATTGCCAATTAACAAGCCGCTGTTCATGGCCCTTTTGGAGATGTATAGCCGGCGTACGGGGACTTTCTTCGCGCCCGGAGGGGAGTTGGGACTTGCTCTCCATAAAATGCATGCTGTTTCTAAGCTGCCGTGGGGAGGCGAGGCTTTTGAAGTATACACCCCGACGAACGAGGAATTCGATGATCTGGATCGACGATTTCCTGGTTTCGTCGCTGTGTACCGGGAACTGCTGTGCCACCATAGCATCTGTCACCAGACTGCTATCAAGAAGAATAATAGTTCAGAAGGGAACGCCCCCCTATACTACGGCCTGGGTCGCGTATCTTTTCAAATAACGTCCTTCTGGTCGGGTTTCTTCTCGAGGTCCCCAAACCCCGGCAGAGAAAAAGGATCTGATGTTGAATGCCAAAAGGTCGAGGTCCACCCACGATAGATTTGGGAGTCGCACTGACTCCTTCAGTTATTTCTACTACGGTACCCGGCAAATGTCTGAAAAAGAAATCTTGGCCGGGTTCCTGATGGTGTGGCTACGAAATTGCGTAGTCTCAGGAGGGGCAGGTTCTACTGAAAGAATCAGCCGCCACTTCATTCTTCCGGCTGTGAAACTGGTCTTCAAAGTCAGACTGGCCCTTCTTCCGGCTATGGTGTGTAGCATACACCACGGCCTCCGCTCCTTTTTGTCTAAAGTCATTGCTCGCGAGACGACGCTGGACTTTGAGCGGATAGAGCTACCATACCATTATCTCATGGGGTGGTTATTGATGCATTACCGGTCGTTGATGAGGCCCGGAACAGAGGATGATGTTACGGCTGATGACGCCTTCCTTTTCCGATACCATCATCAGTCTTGGGAGTATGACACCATGCCGGCTTGTCGGAGGGCATTGGCATGAGTTGACGGGTCCGACTTCTTTGTGTCTCTTCCTCAATTTACCCCTAGAGAAGTGAGGGGGTACACGTCGATGGCCTTGAACCTCCCCAACTCTTATATGAGAAGATGCTTCTTTGGCTGCACAATATTCGTCCTGCGCACCTAGTATATCATTACCGAAATAACGTATACCTGGAGCCTTATCTGTCCAGCAGGTTTTCTCGTCAATTCGGGTATAGTCAGTTGTTCCTTGACTGCCCTAGTACTTGCCTAGTCTATGAGGGCAGTGTCCTTGACGGTATCCGGGTGTGGCATTATTACAATGCGGTCTATACCCGGGCTAGCTTCTCGGTCCCCGACGCTAATACGCAAGGGGATATTTTGTACATGGCGGCCCTTTATCATGTTGCGGCGAGCAAACCTCTTGCAAATTTTGACATGAACACCAGCTTCATTGTCGGGACCGGCTTGGCAGAGAAGCCCGATGGTTCAAAAAAGAGAAAGAGAAGGGCGAATATGGTTCCTGTGCCGGACTCGGAGTCCACTGCGGCGGAAGAAAAGGATGATGGGCAGGACGCCGATGACTCGTCGCACTCTTCGGACGAGGAGGTGGAGGACCAGCCAGCTACTGTCCCGAACGAAGAGGTGGAGGATCATCCACCTGCTGTGCCCGGTGCTTCGCGCGACCGAGCCAGGCGTCTGTCCACTGACGATGGCAGGACCTATTCCACGAAGTGGGCTGCGGTAAGACGTCGCAGGCTGTTTATTGATGTTGATGCTGTTTCTGAGGTGATTGAAATTTCAACTGCCTTTTCCTCCTTTTTCTAACCTACGGCCTAATCATTCTTCTTTTGCTCTTTGTAGGCGTCAGAGGAGTCTGCTTCTCAGGACCCGATTGCCGAGGTTGATTCGGTATTGTCTAATTTGGTCCATGATGTGTGTACCGCTATCATTTCTGTTGGGGTTCTTCCGAAGGCGGCCGAAGAGTCTTACCTTGCTGAGACCTCAACCCATGGGGGCGGGGACTCTACTGCACCTGTCCCTGAGACAGCCAAATTTCAGCAGGATGACACTGACCTGGCTGGCTCCCTTTCAGGTGCGGCGGGGGCAGAGAAACCAGTTGAATTTGAGTTGGAAGTCGCGGATGGGGAGACCATGCCAGCTGCGAATAAGCTGCAGCCTCCGTGCTCTTCCCCTGGTAAGATAAACCAACTCCTTAACTTGTGAGGAGGCCTATTTGCTCTATCATCCCGTCCTTCATGGATTAATGATTGCTTTGGACGTACATGTCCCACCCCTTTATTGTAGGTGACGGACATTGCCGGGGTGGACTCTACCGGAGGGGATCTGATGGAAGCATGCGTGCCTCCTTCTTTTCTAACCAATACTGAGGAGCCTCCAGCTGGGTCAAGTTTGGGAGCCCTAGTGATAGCACAGCTAGGGCAAGGGATGACGCTTTCCGTGCCCTCCTCTGCGAATAGGGTTTCGGGAATTAACCTTTCCGTTCTGCCAAGTATCCAAGCTTTTCGGGCGGCGAAAAAGGAGCTAGCTGCTATTCATGCATCTTTTCGCACAGAATTCGTTTCCCTGGTGACGGAAACGGCAAGTTCTGAGGCTACTCCTTCGGTACTGCCCGCCATACTCCCTTTGACACCGTCCTCTACAGAAGTTTTGGATGACGTATCCCAGGATGTGGACGACAGCTTTTACCGCCACCTGAAGAGAGGGATTGAGGCAGCTGTGGAGAGGGGAACTTCCTTTACTATGTCCCGTCAATGTGCCGGTGGCCAAATTAATATCCTTAGAACACTTCCCGGTGGGGCGGGACTAGCGACGCTTCTAGAGCCTAAGTTGCTAGAGGCTGATCGTCTTGTGGCCCAGTTTCGCGTGCTGCAGCAAGCTGATTTACCCGCGGCAATAAACCAAGAGCGCACTTTCCTCATAATCGCGGTGGAGAAGGTGAGGCTTGCTCGGAAATCGATCAAGCCAACTATATTAAAGGACCGTCGGGATCTGACTCAGTTGTACGATCAATGGAGCCGTCGGACTGAAGATTGTACAGCTCGGGAAGCGGCTGCCTCCCGCGGGGTAGCTGACACCCAGGAGCAGATCCTCGAGCTCCAGAGAAAGCTGGCCTTCCTGGAGTCTGAGCTCGAAGCTGTCCGTACTGAGAAAGGGGTTGCTATTCAGGAGGCTGACAGGCTTAGTAGAGCTTCTGCCAATCTGGAACTTGCCCTGAAGAAGATAGAGAATGACTGGTAGGCATATATGTACTTGAACGACGCGGAGCAGTTATCCCAAGAGGCTGAGCGCCGAGCTAGACAGAGGCTTGAGCGGGGTACTGCCTTGGTGAGAAACTGCCTCTTGGAGTTGTGTAATGCTGAACTATAGTCGGCCTTTTTCTCTTTTGTTTCTGTTCGCTTTTCTTTTCTTTTTGAGAGGGACATGGTCCCCAAAACATGTAATGCTTTTTTTGACTTTCAAATAAAGAGTATTTTCCATTCTACCCTTCATTTGCCTTGCTTGTTGTGCCTGTGGTATTGTGGTGATGTGTGCCCCGCATGGGGGACTTGTTTGTGGACTTGTTACCCCTGGCATACCTTGGTTTTAGGTACGGGTAACAAGTTCGATTGGGGATACCTAGAACAGTCCCATAGTAAGGTAGTCGTGGGTGTTCGGGGTATCGGGAGATAGAATGCCATGGAGCAGCTGGACTCCCGGGGCATGATGAGGAATGGTGGGCCTGTACTAAGAGACTTAGCAAAGGATATTTGTGGGCCTATTATCCTTGGCGTACCCCGGCTTAAGATACGGATAATAGGATGAAGGGGAACCAACATACTTACTCAGAGGTAATGAGGATATGGCAAGTATGAAGGTTTTACCGTGGAGTCGTCCTACTCAGAGGTAATGAGGACATGACAGGAGTAGACTCAGCGGAGAATATTTGTGGACCTATTATCCTTGGCGTACTCCGGTTGTGGGTACAGATAATAAGTCGAAAGGGAATCTTCATACTTACTCAGAGGTAATGAGGACATAGCAAGCATGAAGGTTTCTTCGACGGAGCCTTCCCACTCATAGGTAATGAGGACATGGCAGGAGTGGGCTCAATGAAGGAGGGTACATAGAACGACTCAGAGGTAATGAGGACATGGAAGTTCTATGTAAAGGGGTGATTTGTTTTTGGCGGAAGTGAAACGACTCAGAGGTAATGAGGACATGGCCGTTTTGGAATTTTGTGGATCTGTTACCCTTTTTGTGCACTGGGAGTGCGGGTAGTAGATCATGAGGGAGGATCTCTTCCAGAAAGAAAGTTCAGAGGTATGGTCATACATGACTTGCTATCTGAAAGAGTGACCGAAATGTGAGTTCAGAGGCACCTTTGGGTACATGACTCGGTAATCTGGAATGTTGTGGATGTGAGTTCAGAGGCACCAGTGGGTACATGACTCAATAATCTGGAATATTATGGAAGTGAGTTCAGCGGCACCAGCGGGTACATGACTTGGTAATCTGGAATATTGTAGAAGTGAGTTCAGCGGCACCAGCGGGTACATGACTCGGTAACATAGAATATTGTAGAAGTGAGTTCAGCGGCACCAGCAGGTACATGACTCAATGATCTGGAATATTATGGAAGTGAGTTCAGCGGCACCAGCGGGTACATGACTGAATGATCTGAAATATTATAAAAGTGAGTTCAGCGGCACCAGCGGGTACATGACTCAATGATCTGGAATATTGTGGAAGTGAGTTCAGCGGCACCAGCGGGTACATGACTCAATAATCTAGAGTGTGTCAGTTAGACATAATATTTCTTCAGGAACTTGTCGTTGACGGGCAACATGAGCAAGTCTCTATTTTGTTTTGCGAGGCGGTAAGCACCATTGGAGAATACAACCTCGATGATAAATGGACCTTCCTATTTTGGCTGGAACTTGCCTGCAGTCTTGTGAGTCATGACCATCGGCCTCCGTACTGCCAGAACGAGATCGCCCACTTGGAAGATTCTAATTTTAACCTTCTTGTTGAAGGCTCCAGAGATGCGTGCTTGGTATAGCTCGATTCGTTGCTGAGCCAGGAGGCGCTTTTCATCTAAGGCCTCTAACTCTTGTAGTCGGCGTCGGTAGTTATCATCCGTCGTCAATTGATAAGTGAGAGCGACGTGGAGTGAGGGTATTTGAGTCTCCAATGGGAGAACTGCCTTACTCTCGTATACCAGGGAGAATGGTGTGTTTTTTGTGGCCGTTTGGACCGTGGTACGGTACGCCCATAGGTATTCACCAAGCCTCTCGTTCCAGTCGTGTTTGTTGGACGACACGAACTTCTTGAGAAGTTTTATGATTGTTTTGTTGAATGCTTCTGCCAACCCATTCGCTGCCGGATTGTATGGCATCGAAGTAATATTCTGGATGCGGTGCTTGTCGCAGAACCGATAGAAGGCGTGGCTTGCAAACTGCGGACCATTATCGTGGATGATCCTTCGGGGTAGTCCAAAGCGATATATGACGTGATGCTTAAGGAAGCTGATCACGTTTGAAGTCTTCACTTCTGCAAGTGGGACAGCTTCCGCCCATTTGAAGAAGTAATCTGTGATTGCGAGTATAAAGCGATGTCCTCGGGAGGAAGGTGGAGTAATCGGACCGATGATATCCATTCCCCATGCTTCGAACGGCCAGGACGCCACTGTCGGATATAGAAATTCAGATGGTTGGTGGATAAAGTCCGCGTGGACTTGGCAAGCTTTGCACTTTCTTGCATAATCTATCGCATCTGCTACCACCGTGGCCAGTAGTAGCCCATTCGGCGAAGACAGTCTTGCAATTTAGGGCCAGGCTGATGGGCCCCGCAGACACCGTCATGAGCTTCACGTACAGCTTCTTTGACTTATGTGTTTGACAGACATCGAAGCAATAATCCATCATAGGATCGGCGATACAGCATTTTCGTCTCTGTATCGTAGAAGAATCTGAGAGAACGCCTTCGGATAGAGGTAGCCTCTTTTGGGTTCTCAAACAGGATGTCGTAGACTACGAAGTCAATGAATGGTTGTCTCCAGTCTGGAACTTCGTCGATCGTCTGAGCGGAATAACTCGCCACGAATTGAACATTGTTCTTGGGGCAGACCAATTCGTGGCCTATCACATCTACCGATTGATGAGCATAGTTCGGAACCGCTAGGGAAGCGGCAAGGCCAGCTAAGGCATCGGCTTCGATATTTTGGAGTCTGGAAACATGTTCGATGAAGAACCCCTCAAAAGATGAGATGATGTTGATCGCTATTTGGTGATAGGGGATCATGTCTTCATGGCGGACCTCGTATGAGCCCCGGATCTGATTGACGATTAACTGAGAATCGCCGTATGCTTCAAGATATTCTACCTCCAGCTCTCTTGCAAGTTGGAGGCCAATGACCAAAGCGTTGTACTCGGCCACATTGTTAGAGCAGGGTTCCGTGAGGGAGTAAGTACGATTGATCACCAACCCGGAAGGGGAAACCAGCACCACCCCGACTCTGACGACGATGTTGCCTTTAGGTCCGGTCCTTGAGGCGTCGTCGAAGAACATTTGCCATATATCATCGTGAGAGGTTGCATGCGAGTCGGCGACCTCATCTGGGATTTCTTCATATATTCTGGACGACTCCGAGCCCGGGTGGGCTGCCAAAAAGTCTGCCAGGGCTTGACCTTTAACAGCCTTTTATGGGACGAAGATCATATGATAAGGGGACAGCAATATTGCCTATGTAGCGAGGCGAGAGCTGAGTGCCCCTGGTTTAGTCATGAGGACTCTGAGAGGGTTGACTCGTGAGATCACATGTATGGTTTGTCCAGTGACATAGTGCCGTGTCTTCTGAATGACGAAAACCAGGACGAGACATTCCTTCTCCACAGCGGTGTATCGGTGCTCTGGCCCAATCATCATTCGACTGAGGTAATATATAGCTTGTTCGTGGCCTGCATCGTTGTTTTGTGCTAGCAGAGCCCCGAAGGAATGTTCTATTGCTCGTACGTAGAGCAGGAATGGTTTTCCAGCAACCGTGGCCACCAGTACTGGAGGGTTCGACAAATATTCTTTGATGCTGTCGAAGGCACGCTGACATTCTTCGTCCCATACGAATGAGACGCCTTTCTTCATGAGATGGGTGAATGGTCGACATCGCCCGGAGAGGTTAGAGATGAACCTCCTGATGTAAGCTAGCCTCCCTTGAAGGCCTCTGAGTTCGTAAAGATTTCTCGGGGGACCCATCTCCATAATTGCCTTCGTCTTCTCAGGGTCTACATGAATACACTGGGCGGTGATGATGAAACCCAAGAACTTTTTGCTGGATACGCCCAAGAAAGATTTCGTAGGGTTTATTTTTAAATTGTACGCTCGCATCAGGTCGAATACCGTCCTCAGATCCTGCAGATGGTCTCCCTTACAGCGACACTTGACGGCGATGTCATCAACATAGCACTCCACCGTCTTACGTAAGTGTTCTCTGAAGATGATACTCACGGCTCTTTGATATGTGGTGCCGGCATTCTTTAAACCGAAAGACATGACTGTGTAGCAGTATGTGCCAATCGGTGTTCGGAATGATGTGTGATTTTCATCGTCAGGAGACATCTTGATTTGGTTGTACCCCGAGAAGCCATCCATGAATGACATACGTTCAAAGCCGCATGTGTTTTCAATCAAGATGTCTGTGATGGGGAGGGGGAATTCAACTTTGGGACATGCCTCGTTCAGATTACGGAAGTCGATGCAGATTCGAATCTTCCCATTCTTCTTGAGGACCGGAACTATGTTGGCGACCCAATCCGGATGTTGTTCCTCATGAATGAAGCCGCTGGCTATTAGTTTGTTGACTTCGGCTTCGATCGCATCTATGATGCCTGGGCGGAAGCGTCGCTGTTGTTGCTTAACTGGCTTTGCATCTGGCCGAATGTTGAGTTTGTGAAGAGCAATATCGGGATTTAACCCCGACATGTCTTCATAGCTCCATGCGAACACATCAATATATTCTTTGACAAGTTCCAGCAGCGATTCTCGTACTTCGTCTGTTTGACTTTTACTGACGAAGATTGGTTTTGGAGAAGATTCGCTGCCGAGGTCGACTTATATAACCTCATCTTCCGTAGAAGGTTCTCTCTGTTCGAACCGCTTTTCCCATTGTGCATCCAACTGTTGGGCCCACGGCTCTAGCTCGAGGATTTCAGGAATGTTTTCATCTTCTTCGTAAGCGTCGGCGAATGCCATGTTGACTGACAGGACCTGTCTGAATACGTCTCCGATGCTGGTATCCGAGTCAGAAGTTGGTGACCCGGTTGAATGTGAATGCCAGTCACATTCTTCGTCTGAACTTTTAGGGGTCGTTGCGGGTGTAACATACCCTAATCCACATCGAGTCGTGCTATAGTAGTCCCGTGGTTTGCCAGCCGGGACCGGTGGCTTTAGAGGTAATCGTCGCCCGGTACCGTAGTTCAAACCTGGCGTAGTCTCCAGATCATACCCCTGTTTTTGTATGAGATATTTGGATTGGGGGCTATAAAGATACAGAGGTAGTCTCCCGGCATCTGATTCAAGGTCGACTTCTTCTACAGTAAAGGGCTGCGGATCGTCCTTTCGGCCGAAGATGATTGGATGGTCCCCTCCCTCGACTATGCGGTAAGCGTCTTCCACTGGAGTAAGCTGGATTGCGGTGTACACATTTGTCACCTGTTTGTGTAGGTGAGTGCCTATACCGTGTTCCATAGCATACATAGTACAAAGCTTATTGAGCTCGAGCTAGTTCAAAGATAGCCCTTTATTGATGAAGTAAGGTATCTTTTCTAGGAGGATTACATCATCTGCGGAGGGAACATCAGTGTGGGCAGCCACATATTTGGCTAGCTCCGGTTCCTCTTCGGCTACCCCTTGTATAAACGAAGACTGAGAGGACGACCTGGGAAGCTTGATCGTCAGAGGTTCAGCTGGTAGAGCAGAGCGTGGAGTTGTTGGCAGACTAGCGACCCCCAGTTTGGTGCTTGATGCTGGGCGGGGAGTGGTTGGTTCGCTAGAAGTTCCAGGCCTTGCATCGGGGTGATGACACTTCTTGGGAAGGCGTATCGTCATTGGCTTGTCGGAGGGATTGAGCTTCTCCGTTTGCGGCTGGCCGACTCTCGACAGCCTGATTGTCAGTGGCTCCGTTGTGGGTCTTGGCACTTGGCCAGACCTTGGCAGCCGGATTATCATCTGCTCTTCTTGCGCCGAGAGGCTGATTGCGTCCTTACGCAGAGTGGCGGTAAGGGGTGCAGACTTGCCAGGTTTGCGAGCTTGGAGGTGGATCGTCAGAGGTTCTTCTGATCCTGTGGCTGTCTCGGTACGGGCTTGTACATCTCCTTCACCAAGGTGCCTCTTCGACTTTTCATACAGGCAGGAGTCTGAGTAGTAGGATTCGACCCCTTTGAAGGGATCGATGTCGGCAAATTCTGTCCTCACGAAGCCGTGTTTGTCGACATATTTGAAGCACTGATGCAGCGTGGATAGCACGATCATGTAATCGTGTATCCAAGGGCACCCCAGGAGGATGTTGTAAGAAGTGTCTGAATCTATGACATAACAGGTGACTTTCGACTGGAGATCGCCAATTTGACACTTCAGACGAATCTTTCCAATTAGGTAGCTCCTGCCCGAATTAAAACCACTAATGGCGGTGCTTATAGGCGTCAGGCGATGCATAGGGATGCGGAGATGATGTAACAGACCCTTCGGGATGATGCTTATGGAAGACCCAGGATCAATGTGCATCCGATCCACATTTACGTCGCCGATGTATCCAGTGTAGTATAACGGGCGATCATGCAAGTTGGTCTTGATGAGCATATCCTGCGGAGTGAAGACAATGTTGGGCATCGCTCCCGTGTAAGCGCTGTCTTGGAGATCTACAGGAGGGTTCTCTCCCGTGAGGTTGACCTGAGCCAGGTACGCGTCGACATTTTGGAGTGCATCGCTCAACGCCGCACGAACATCCTTTGAGAGTCTCAGGAGCTCGTATAATGACAATTTGGCTGGTGTGTTGGCCAATTGTGCCAAGATGTCAAAGTTGTAGGGCCTCTCCAGCCCCTGAGGTGCCTCTTTTCGGAGGGATTTGTCAAAGCGAGTCTCCTTTGGCCTAGGCTTGTCGGTCGTTGGAGGCTGAGCCGGTTCCGGAGGGTCAGTTGTAGCGGGCTGATGATCTTCAGCCGAGTTATCAGCCACCGGTTGGGATTGTGCTGCAGACCGAGTGACAACGGCTGTGGCTTCTTCGATATCTGCCAAGATTGTGCGGCAGGACCTGACTTTTCCACTCTTCTTTTTGTAAATGAAAGATGGTGTGGGCTGAGTCACCTCTGATACCAAGTCTGGATGGACCCACATGATCTCCCCTTATAACGTGGTGAGGGGCACTAGACCAGCAGCCTGATCTCGGGGAGGTGGAAGATTAGCATTCTCCATTATCGCCAGAGGGATGGGGACCACACCGTCTTGAGTTTCTGTTGGAGGGAAGCTGCCAAATTGTACTGATACCATATTGGCTGCCACGGTTACCTCTTCGAAAATGATGGCCAGAGCGTTCAAATCGATGAGATTTTGGATGTACCGTTTTAGCTGGTAGCAGTCGTGTGTAGCATGGTGGACGTAGCGATGGTAATGGCAGTACTTTGGGTTCTCCATTTCTGCCGGCCGAGGTTTCCGTCTTGGTGGAGGAAGCTGAATTCTGTCTCCTTGTATGAGCATGTCCAAGATGGGCTTGACGTGACCGTCTTCGAAGGAGTAAGTGATTTGCGGCCATTATTTGTCTGCCGGTTTTGCTTCAGGTTTCTGGGCTGTATCGGCCACCATAGCCTGCTTGCCCTTGTTGTCTCGATTGTTGGTGGAGCTGCCCCCATTGTTGGTGTTGGCGTTGGGACGCCTGTCCTTATCCTCTCCTTCTGAGATGTGCAATCCCAGTTGGCGAGCCTTCTTCAATCGTTTTTCGGCGCTTGTGGCACTGATGATAAACGTCTTCCAGTCCTTGAATTGACTTTCGCCCATCCAGAGGCTGATTGTTGGAAGCAGTCTCTTTCGGTAAATTTCAATAAAGGAGGAATCCGGGTTTCCAGAGGGCAACTTCATCGCGGTTTGGCAAAACCGCTCAATATAGTTCCTCGTCAGCTCTTTCTCCCCTTGGACGACGTCCATGTGGGTGGACATTGTGATGTCCTGCCCTACTTCGTATAATCTCTCCAAGAACATGCGCTTGAAGCCGGCGAAGGAGTGGATGCAGTTGTCTGGCAGGTTGCGATACCAGTCGAAGGCGACTCCTTCCAATGCCCCAATAAATAATAGTATGAGGATGGCATCGTCATGGGACAGATGGTCGGTGGTGACCTCGAAGTAAGTGATGTACCGACTTGCTGAGGTCTTGCCATCATACGGGTTGATGTTGAACGGCTTATATCTTGGTTGGAAGGGGACATCCCTCCATTCAGCAGGGTATGGTTGCCGTATTCTGTGGTCTTGAGAGTTTTCTCGAGCGTGAAACATGGCTCGGAGCTCCTGGACCTCTCTCCTCGCTTCTCGGGCCTCATCCACAACGGTGGGGGCCGTTACTTCAGGAGGGTTGTTGCCCGAATTCGGTGCCGCTGAATTCGAGTCCGCATTGACCGCGGGACCCGCGCTTGTTTGGCCAGTGTCCCTCCTTGTAGAATTGGAAGGGCCGCTTTGATCTCGTCCACAAACTTGACCAAGGCAAGCAGTATGGCCTCCAGAGTGTCGATGCGTTGGCGATCACTGGAACCACCTTTGTTGCTGTCCGTCATGAATACCGTCCTTATGTGAGGAGAGATGGATGGCACAGTGGAGGACGTGTCTTCCGAATCATACCCCTGTAGTGAGAAGTCATCGGGGTATGTGGGAATGTCTTCCTATGGCTCGGACTCAGAAGGAACAGTACCCCCAGTTTCCGAGTTTACCTCGTCTTGGAAGTTGTGGACGTCCTCGGGGACGTCGGGGTTTGCTGCATCTGATGGAGGAGTTGTTTCCCCCGGCTCATCTTCTTGGAACATCGAATCGTCGTGGAGGTTCGGAGGCGTGCTACCCACAGTCCCAGCAACCCCCAGTGGTGTGGACGACGAATCTTCTATTGTAGCAGATTTCGTCTTAGAACGGGTACCTTGGAAAACTTCGGTGGTGGGCACCCGCTTAGACGAGAGTCTTTTAGTCATAGTGGTTGAAATCTTCGGGCTAGGAACATTCGTCTTCTTCCCTCTCCCATCGGCAGGGATTTTTTGAGCAGAGTTGCAGGAGACGACGGGAAGTGCCTCATCTTTCGAAGACGGTTGTTGCAGTCTTTGAAAGAAGGACTGCCGGTCTTCTCGTATCGTCTCGTTATTGCAATAGCAGTTGACAATGACTTGGGTGCAGTGACGTCCGTGTGAGGACTCCTTGCACCCCGATGCGCCTTTTCTTTCCTTGCGTTTATGGAGGATGGCCTCACGCAAGTTAGATGGGTCTGGATCGACTATGTTCGCTCCCTGGATTTTGGGAGACTTTTGCGAACCTCTCCGTCCGTTTGTTGCCGGGGGCTAGACTCGAGTGGTTCTGTACAACTTCCCATCTGAGGCCCGCATAACAGTATGCGGGACGCTTGGATGGTCAGAGGTCGGATCAGTGGATCGAGCTTGCCAAGCTCGTGATGTCCTAGACTTTTTTGCTCTAGTACGTAAGGGTACATAGTAGGAAGAGTCTAAGTGATGCTGGAGAGAGTCAGACATGTCTTCTTGAGAGCACAAGAGATCAGGACCATAGGAGAGGCGGTCGAAGACAGAGCCACGTGGAGTAGGCGTCATGCGGCTATCATTAATAACCTTCATGCGGCTGGCCGGCGTAGCCGTATAGGTTTTCTTTATGCGGCTGGGAGTCTCGGCCGCATGAGTTTTCTTCATGCGGCTGGATGATCTGGCCGCATAGACCTCCTTCATTCGGCTGGCAGATTCAACCGCATGAGCATCCTGCATGCTGTTGGCAGACTTGGCCACATGAGTGCTCGACTTCTTCTTGGGGCGCATAGAACCACTCTTTGTCCCTGCAAGTCCAGCATCATAGTGCTTTCCTCTGCCGGACTTGGGGACAGCAGAGTCCTCTACGGCTCAAAGTGGAGCCGAATGAGAGTCGCCTTTGCCGTCTTGGGTAGCAGAGAGTACTCCGTCCAGAGCTTGGGGAGGGGCAAATGATTTTGGCCTCCACTTGCAGCGAGCTTTCTTTGTGCGGGTTCGCTTCTGGACCGGGACGACACTTCCTTCAGAGAGCATTTCTTCAAACGCCTGTTGGTCGAAGCGGACGACCATCTTCTGTTGCATGGAGCCAAGTTTGGCTGCATCCGATTGCGTCACCAACTCCTCAGCCGTGGAGAAGTTTGTCCCCAGCAGAGTCGCCATCGTGTTTGCCATGAAATATAAAAGAACAAAACAATTATCGGAGGACTGGACTTTTACTTCACAATACAAACTCGCTCGTACAAAGAAAGCCTAGGGACGAAAACCTAGGTACAGCAAT
The DNA here is from genome assembly GCA_029216955.1 of Iris pallida. NCBI lineage: Eukaryota > Viridiplantae > Streptophyta > Magnoliopsida > Asparagales > Iridaceae > Iris > Iris pallida. The sequence goes on along the minus strand of JANAVB010044620.1, from coordinate 5,924,191 downwards.
CTAAGTACAATTGTTTATTTTAGATTCTGGGGGTGACGATAGAGGCTCGGGAAAGCGACAACAGCTCTGCCTTACTCCTTAGACGATCGGATGCAGCCTTGACTCCGGGGAAGAACTACTTGGCGTTGAGGAAATGCTCTCTTTTCTTTCTCTGTATGTCTCTCTCTGTGTCCCTCTCTGTCTGCCTATATCTCTCTCTATATGTCTCCTCGCAAGGGAATGGCACCTTGCTATTTATAAGAGTGGGGGGCATCATTAGGGTTTGCAATGATTACCCATTCTTGAAAGTCGGCGGCTAAGGATCACTGAATCTGGGCCGTCCATCCTGAATATACGAGATTTGAGCAATAAATGTGATTGCATCAAATCTTTTGTGGGTAATTAATGATGATTGACATAAATCCTCCTGATTTGTCAACCTCGGATTTTTTGACACGTGTCATTAATTTGCCTGATTGCAAATGATCTGATTTGATCCCAATATTTTATTGGGATTTGTTGAGGGATTTCGATCAATTTGATGCCACGTGTCCCATGTGTCTTAACCGCAAGCCACTGCAGAAATCTAAGCCGTAGGAAGGTTGCTCCTCATTGAGCCGCATAGAGACAGTCTTCGTGAGCCGCATGGGGCTAATCTTCACGAACCGCATGGGACTAGTCTTCGTGAGCCATCATGGGGCTAGTCTTCGTGAGCCGCATGGGGCTAGTCTTTGTGAGCCGCATAGGGCCAGTCTTTGTGAGCCGCATGGAGCTAGTCTCTGTGAGCCGCATAAGACATCTTTGGCCCGAGCCGCATAGGACAGCTTCGACCTGAGCCGCATGGGGAGTCTCCGCTCAAGCCGCATACGACTGTCCATGTGTCAAGGCCGCGTGGCATTTTCTGGTTCTCGGGGGATTGTGTCAGAGATTTCCTTCATTTCCCTAGGAGTCTGCCATTATAACAGAGTCATAATTGCATCTTTGTGTCAGGACTGTCGCCTTGTCAGAGCTGTCAGCCGTCAAGGCATTTAATGTGGTACAGGACAAAGGGAAGAGCTGTTTGCAAGCCACGTGGCTTCTCTCTGGGCCGCATGAAACTTATTGAGCCGCATAGACACTTGAGCCGCATGGATCCCGGAGCCGTATGAGTTTTCTGAGTCGCATGGGCTCCCTGGCCGCATGGATCTTTTCTTTATTCTTTTCCATGCTTCTACAGAGAGCCCTAAGTACTGTCACTACTATCGCTACGTCCACCATGCTACGTAAGACTGCTTCCAACTGATGCGATACATTTAGCATCTCATCGATTCTAAGGCCCTGGCCATTGATTTCGAAGAGGTGACCGTGGCAGCCAACATGGTGTCAGTACAGTTCGGCAACTTCCCTCCCACAAAGACTCAAGATGGAGTAGTACCCATCCCCAGAGCAAAGATGGAGGTCGCTAACCTTCCACCGCCTCCAGACCAGGCTGCTGGTCTTGTGCCCCTTACCACATCATAAGAAGAGGTCATGTGGGTCCATCCGAATTTGGTACCTGAAGTGACTCAGTTCGCACCACCCTCCACCAGCAAGAAGAAGAGTGGAAAAGTCAAATCATGCCGCACAATCTCGGTAGAGGTCGAAGAAGCTACGACTGTCGTCACCCGATCGGGTGCACAATCCCAACCTACACCGGGTAACTCGGCTAAAGATCATCAGCCGGCTACTGCTGATTCTCCAGGACCTTCTCAGCCTCCGACGACCGACAAGCCTAGGCCGAAGGAGACTCGCTTTGACAAACCGCTCCGAAGAGAGACGCCTCATGGGCTGGAGAGGCCGTACAACTTTGACATCTTGGCACAATTGGCTAACACACCGACCAAATTGTCGCTATACGAGCTCCTAAGACTCTCCAAAGATGTTCGCATCGCACTGAGCGAGGCACTCCAGAATGCCGACACATATCTGGCTCAGTCCAATCTCACTGGGGAGAGCTCGCCTGCAGATCTCCAGGACAGCGCTTGCACAGGTGCAATGTCCAACATTGTCTTCACTCCGCAGGATATGCTTATCAAGACCAACCTGCATGATCGCCCTCTGTATTATACTGGATACGTTGGCAACATCAAGGTGGATCGGATGCATATTGATCCCGGTTCTTTCATAAGCATCATCCCGAAGAGCCTGCTATACCATCTGCGCATCCCAATGCATCGCCTGACGTCGACAAGCACCGCCATCAGCGGTTTTAATTCAGGCAGAAGCTATCCGATCGGGAAGATTCGCCTGAAGTGCCAAATCGGTGACCTTCAGTCAGAAGTGACCTGTTATGTCATAGATGCGGACACTTCTTACAATATTCTCCTGGGGCGTCCTTGGATACTGGATTATATGATCGTGTCTTCCACACTGCACCAGTGCTTCAAGTACGTCAACAAGCACGGCTTCGTGAGGACAGAATTTGCCGACATCGATCCCTTTAAAGGGGTCGAATCCTACTACTCAGATTTATGCTTGTATGAGAAGTCAAAAGGCACCTTGTCGAAGGAGATATTCAAGCTCAAACTGAGGCGACAATTGGATCGGAAGAACCTCTAACAATCCACCTTCAAGCCCGTAAACCTGGCAGTACTGCACCACTTACTGCCACTCTACGTAAGGATGCAATCAGCCTCTCTGCACAAGAGGGGCAGATGATAATCTGACTGCCAAGGTCTAGCCAAGTGCCAAGACCCACGACAGAGCCACTGACAATCAGGCTACCTAGAGCTAGCCAGCAACAAACAGAGGAGCTCAATCCCTCCGTCAAGCCAATGACGATTCACCTTCCCAGAATGAATCGACAGCCGAGCGCTAAGCCGGTGACTGCTAGCCAGCCAACAACTCCCCGCCGAGCTCCGAGAACCAAACTGGGGGTCGCTAGTACGCCAACGACTCCAAGTTCTGCTCCACCTATGGAGCCCCTGATGATTAAGCTGCCCAAGTCATCCTCTCAGTCTTTATTGACATAGGGGGTGGCTGAAGAAGAGTCAGAGCTGGCCAAGTATGTGGCTGCTCACACTGATGTTCTATCCGCAGATGATGTAATCCCACTGGAAAAGATACTTTACTTCATCAATAAAGGGCTATCTTTGAACTACCTCGAGCTTAATAAGCTTTATACAATATATGCTATGGAATACGGTATAGGCACCCACCTACACACATAGGTGACAAATGTCTACACCACAAACGAACTTACTCCAGTGGAAGATGCTTACTACATAGTCGAGGGAGAGGATCATCCAATCATCTTTGGCCGGAAGAATAATCCACAACCCTTCAGGATAGAAGAAGTTGATCTCGAACCCAACACCGGGAGACTGCCCCTTTATCTGTATAGTTTCCGATCCAAGTACCTCATGCAAAAACAGGGGTATAATCTGGAAACTACACCAGGCTTGAACTACGACACTGGACGGTGATTACCCTTACAATTGTCGGTCCTAGCAGGGAAACTGTCACGCCCCGGAACCAGAATACTGGAGATCGGGGCGAAACAAAGCCAGCTACGTATATCAAGGTACGCCAGTACCCTAATGTAAGATCAAAGCTGTCTAGAAGACAAGTGGGAAGACTCTAGCATGCCACTGACGACTCCTATGGTCGAACAAATCCTATCTCAATCCAACAACAACAAGTATCAAGAGTATATCAAATATGAAAGTAAAGAGGCGTCCCAAAATACTATATCATACATGATCATGAATCTAGTGAATACAAAATGCTACACTAGAAAAGTACCAATATACATGATCACTATATCAGTCTAGATCTAATATAATACATCATGTTGACCGAAGTCTGAGAAAGTCTCAAAATAATAGGGCAAACAAATGCCCTAGCTAACACCACCAAAATGAAATGAAACACGAGCGGTACAAAAAGGGAACCCACTCGCGAGGAGGAATAACCGCAGATCTAAGCAGGCGGCGGGTCATCCAGAGAAAGGTATGGAGAATCCTCGGGCTCCAGCGGTAAATCTGGCCAAACAAAACCAGTGGGGTCAGTCCCCAAATAGCAAGTACCACAAGGAAGCTCGAGGTGCACCACAAAACCCAATCAACAACACAATAACATAATGACAGAAGTAAATAAATGCGGGTCAAGACTAGTGTGGTACCAATGCACGTATCTCAAGAATATAAGTGACTGAATGGAAATACTGAACAATATAGCTATGGAACATAATAATCCGATGAGAAACAAAAGGGTTTAGGAACTACTAGGAATCGGAGCTACAACCCTTAAACCAAACAAGGACCGGGGTTACAGATCTTTTTCCTAGCAGAACTTAGCCTCTGGCCACTCACCGACACAAGAGCATATAAGGTAACACACAATCAAAAGTGCACGGCCAATCATTACCTACGGCTTGCTATCATTAACTAGCTAGGGTTATCACAATCCTAATTACTAGTATGCAAGTTGAGGATTTTCGCAACTACCTAACTGCAGATACCCGGATGTCCAGGGGTACGAGTAGTACATCTATTGCCCAACAAGACTGCTGGCAGATGAAACGTGTCTAGACTTGTAACGTGAACAACTATATCATATACGTGTAAAAGAAAACATATAACTGACTGTGCCGCAACCCGGCACGACATATGACTTGATCGTATCATATAACATATATAACTGACTGTGCCGTAACCCGGCACGACATGTGACTCGATCGTGTATCAATACGCGCAAACTTGGTAGGTCATGGAGCCCTTGCCTAGCAGGGTTGAGCCATGCCTCATGGGCCCTTGGAGCTCGGGGTTGGTAGTGCGAATTTCCTCCTACAATGATCTACTTGAATTTACTAGTCATTTACCTTATCATATTCATGTCAAATTCTCAAGTCGTGGACACTCAAGAATTTCCTAAGATGACGGATGCTATGTATGAGTAAATCGTAAGTTATCACTTACGAACATTTTCGTACTAACATCACGTGATACACGGAACAATACTCACAGTCGATTGTCCAGTGCCAAGATGCAATAGATTAAACATTCAACAAGTTATATCCACGGTGTCAAGAAAGAACATGTACTCATATATCCGGTCTAGAAATCAATAAGAAAATCAAGTCATGAGTGCGCTACTACGAGCCACTAAATCGAGCTAGACATATATAGTAATCTGGAGTGCACCATAACAGGCCACTATCTATAATCTGGACATAGAACAAGACGTGAACATAAGCATGTACCATGTATATAGAGTGTACAATCATTCTTTAACTATCCAAGGTCATCTAATCATGTTAAGAGTCCATTACAATCAAGAAATTATCAAAAATGGACAAAAACGGGCAAAAAGGACAAAAACAGCCTAAAACGGCCTAAAACGGATTATCCGGCGGATTACTTTGGATTACCGACAGATTTTCTGAAGTGTCACAGCAAGTTTTGTGGTGCAAGTTCGGATTTTCCGACGGATTTCTGCGGATTTCCGACGGATTTTCCGAACCGTCATAGAAAGTTGATTTTTGAAAACTCAAAACTTGTTTCGGCCATAAAAACTTCGTTTTAAATCGAAATTCGGACTTTCAAAAGTCAAAATTGCATAGAATTAAATTTCCTACAACATGGAAGTATTAGTTTTCACAAATTAAAACATTTGATAGATCAATACCTCAAAATACTCAAAAATCATATCTAGAAACTCAGATCTACGTAATATTGTCGATCAAAACCAAAAGTGCTATATATTAAACATGTTAACAATTTAGAGGAGCATATTATAGAACAATAAAACTTTAATTTCTATGGAAAATAAAAATATAGCATGGTCATGTCACTTTTGAGCAAGATGTACTTGTCTAGGTTTAGCAACCGAGCCTAATCTTCTACTCCACCACCAAGAGGGGTTCCGAAACCATACTCTTGGCCTCACGTCCAAACTTTCCTAGGCTTGAGGAAGAGGGAAGAGGAAATGGAGAAAGAAAGAAAAAGAGAGGATAGAGAAACTCAATGGATATATATAGAAGGGGTGAATTAATCGTGACCGTTGGATCGTGATCCATGTCACATTCTAGGTCAATCCTAGCCATTGAAAGAAAACCAATTGTCCATTGGATAATAGAATGCATCTACACTATTCACGAAAATATCTAAATACTATTCATCAAAATATCCAAAATACTATTTATGAGAATATCGGAAACACTATTCACAAAAATATCTGAAATCGAAAATATCTAAAATGTGAAAAATCTATCCGAGCGGTATGCCATCGGTATACTCCGGTACACCGTCGGTATGCCGGTCAAGAAGAAAATCTATAATTTGGAAATTTTTTTAAAGCATTTCGAAAATCGAAAAAATACGAAATACAATACAAAATACGTATCCGTATATAAATACCGATACTGTGAGACGAGTCTCACAACTCTCCACAACTTAGAAAAATTCCGTCCTCAGAATTTTCTAAAGCCAGTCGAGCAAAAATACACATGCTAAAACAATGTGAAATCATAACACGTCGAAAGAAAACATCCCGTGTACAAGTGATATTTGAGATACAGAATTTAAATAAATGTAGAAAATAATAAATACATACATATATAATACAAGAAAAGGAGGCATATGGAATAATATACCCCTGAGTCAGTTGAGTAGGGATTCATCCTTGCTTGCCTACGCTGACTCACAAACTGGACAAGGGTCAAGTTTTGAAGTAAGTCGGTACCAACGACTCAGTCGAAGACATGACTCTAATCCAGGACGCACCTACGTAGTCGGGATACATGATAGATATCGTGTATCACGAGATACGGAGGCAGATGAGTGGTACGAGAAACTCGCATTCACTCGCCGAATATGTCAAGTCGACCATCGTATTCCGGGTATGAATGGAATACAAGGCCGTCAACGGAACCCAAGAATAAGAATGACTGAAGGAACACCTCAGAAGCTTACTAACAATCTGACTGCCCTCAGCCAACATCTACTAAATAATAACAAACTCTCTCTGTCTATGCATCGGGACTGCTGCTCTTTGTGAGCACCTTGAATTTCGGGATGATTTTTTTTATTTTATTTTCTGATTGATTGGTTTTGATGAATAATTTATTTTGTTATTTTCTTAAGTGTGCTTTTCCGTGCCATTGATATTTGGAGTATCAGGGATGTTCAATTCTGGAAATCTTCTTCATGAGTTTTGGAGTGGACACGATTACCTTCATGACGGTATATAGTGTCCCATCCAAACTTGTTCTCTTGTGCTCTTTCTGCTTCGCTGAACTTCGGTCAGTTTAGACCATTTGATTGATATTTATTTTTCCCACTATTTTCCTTGATCATTTTTCAGCGCGTTACCATGACATTTAAATTGGGAGCGCCAGACCAGTCAGTTTCTTGAAATCAACTCCTCATTGATGATCTACTCGAGACCCTCGTCACCCATGACCTTTGTGTCCCACTCAGACACGTCGTCTTGGGCTCCATTTGATTCGCACAACTTTTCCGACACGTGACCCGATTTTATTTCAGGCCACGGCGTCACATTCATTTTCTAACTTAATTTGTGGGTCCCCTGTCGACCAAAACCTGTCCGCCCCAACTATGGACATGGCCCACTTTGAGCCTACTATCCGTCCGCCACTTGTGTCCCATTTATTGGAATCCCCATGTGCTACTTATTTGCCCATGATCATCGATTCCTAATTTTAATTCTATTTTCGCATAATGTCCAGTTTTGACCCAATCCGGCTCCACCAAGTCCAGTCCAGCTCCAGGATTTTCTCCATCATGACACTCTAATATTTTGTTGCCCAAAAATATCAGATATTCATTTACCCATTTTTTTCTATATTTAATAGAATTTTTGTTGAATTAAACTCCCTTTGGAATAACCATTTTTTCCATTTAATTCCTAGCCCTGGATTTTTCCCTTAATTAATCATCACCATCCATTTCCTCCACTCCACACTCTCACAGCACCCCTCCCCTAGCCGGCCCTAAATTCTAGGTGGGATAACTTCTCACTCATTTTTCTCTCTTCCCATTTAATGTTATCATCTCCATCTCTCCTTTCTTTTATAACTCACAGCACACTTCCAATCCCATGCATCACCACCACTCCTCCTTCACCAGCCCGACCCCATGGCAAAGCCTCTCTTCCCCGACCATCCTACGGCCACCCTACTGGCCGTCGGCCATGGCCCGACCCGATGTCGACATCTTCTCCTCCTCCATCTCCTTATCTCCTTCATCCTCTTCATCACCAAACCGCCACCACCACCAACATTTCAATCCTGTGCACCGGCCGATCCACCACCGGCGTCGTCGTCGTGCCCCACACCTCCGCCATCGCGTTCGTGCGCCGCCTCGTGCGTCGCCGTGCCACCCCGCACCCCGCGCGTGCGTCACAGCAGCTGCGGCAGCAAGCAGCGCGCGCGTGTGCATGGCGCCACCGCCGGCGCCACCGCCGCCGTAGTCATCGTCGACCACCCCCCCTAGGCGCGCCCCACCCTAGGCTGTCCTCCCATGGCGGCCAACGTCCTCCGGGACGCGCCGTCGAGGCGATTTCTGCGTTTTGAACGAGATCCCGTCGACGCGCGCGAGTTTGGAACTCAGATTTGGCGCTCCGTCGCAGCGACTTCGCGCGCGTTTTCCCGGAGATCCGACCGTTGGATCGGTGATTTCTTCGCTCCGTCGCAATCTCGGTATATCCACCTTCATCGCTGTCAATTTTCGTCCGTTAATTTTATCGTTTGATACATGAAAATCGGCCACCAAGTTGACCGTTTAAATTGTATTAAATTTGGACAGTTTCGCGGGGCCAACTTCGTCAGCTTGTATCTCCTCCACCGCAGCTCCGTTTGGCGTGCTACTAGTTCCGGTGCGAAGCTGGTATAACCCTCTTGCTACCCCTTCAGTTTCGTTTTATTGTGAGCTTGTTTGATTGGTTGAATTCGACGCCAAAGTTGGCCGTCCGAATTCGTAATTTCCAACTTGTAAAATTCTATTTTTGAACACGGGACTCCAGATTTCATTTCTGACACCACCATTAGACTTGTGGCGTCGTTCTGGCAGGTTTTCATATAAAGTTTGTTAGATTTGGAGAACGTGGGCCCGGACACGCATTTCGGTGCAAAGCGGGTCCCACATTCTGGGTCAACGAGACTTTTTGACGCCGGCTCATCGGAATCCGATTCCAGAGATACCGTTGAGTTCGTATCATCATTCTGGACTCGTTGACAGGTAGTTTGCTGAGTTTTGAAAACTTTGGCTCCGACACGTATTTCTGTGCAAACTGGAATCCCAAGTTCTGGTCAACGGGCCAAAATGAGATTGGGTCAACGGAATCCAATTCTGGAGATACCGTTGGGTTCGTATCGTCATTCTGGTTTCGTGGACATATAATTTGTTATATTTTATAGACTTGTTTTCTTGCACATTTTTCGGTACAAAACGGCTCCGACACGGACACCATTTTGACCCGAAATTACCTTTTTGCCCTCGTGTCCAAATTGGACCGTTGGGTAGGCTATCCTAGCTAATTTGACCATTCTGGACACGTTGGCGATGTTCATTTCATCGTCCGACAATGTTTGTTGATAATTTCTCTAAGTTTAACCTTTTTATAATTAATTAATAATTAATTCATATAATGTTCGTATTTCGGGATTAGTACAACGAAACTGAGATCAGTCAATTCCAGTGATCTCACATCGCTGAAATTGACAAGTTGGACACGTGGATCACTATAATAAGATTATCAACCTTACCGATAATCCTCTTATCTCGATTTACGTGTCGTAAGTTTCGACGTACAAATAACGAAGTACACTTTATATTAGACTAGATTTGACCCTGTTTGACCAGAGTTGACCAGTTGACCCAAAGTCAACTATAAGTCAACGTTTGACCTAGTTTGACTAAATTATTGACCGGAGTTGACCTAGAGTTAATTTGACTTAGAAGAACCTAGAATAATATAGATGGCTAGTATAGTTTTATTTATTTCAACTTGAACCCCTTGTAACCTGTGTTGCTTTAAATAGGACTCTGTGGCTTCAGTGGGACCCCCTATACTTATCAGCTGTTCAGGTTATCGAGACGAGTACATTCTCTGATCATTTTATATCCTGCTTAGAATTATTACCTGCAGTAGATTATTTTACTTGTACTGTCACGTTGGTCATACGGATTGGTACTATATGGATCTCTACATGCGATGTTATTCCCCCTCGGGAGCATCGGGTACATTGTGCTTGTGCATTTCACTTACATCATATACTCCTGTGCTTTCATTACATGTGCACTCCTGTGAATCTTGTACTCTCATGTTCACGGAGCCCCATGTATACTATCATGTGCACCCTATATGGGCCCCCATGTGATATCCTGTGCAATAACATAACCTGTTTAGATCCTTGTGTATTGATTGGGGATACGGGGGAGTGCTAGTAGTCGTGTGAACAATTCCTTTATAGTGTAGATTCCTGTGCACCTCGACATCCTGTGCAAATCTGTCCTGTTCACATGTGCTATCTCGTACTCTGACTCACTAGCCACTGTTAGTTCTCTATGTATAGTAGATATTTACATTACAGTTCTCTTCCTGTTTACATACATCATTTCTTCAGTACCTGTATCTTACTTTACTGCATGTTATATGTTTTCTAACCTGCTATGATTTGTTGAGATGTATTGTGCTCGCTCCAGTCCTGACTGGACCTGTTGATAAATTTTACAGATAGCCTGGAGGTGCCTGCTAGCCTAGAGGAGACACATTAGAGGTTGTTTAGGTAGTTATTTCATTTTGTCTGGAGTCGTATTTACTTTGTGGATTACTGTATCTTTATTTGAGTTTTGAGATGTATTTCTGGGTTCATGTATCTTAGACACTTAGACTTCTATCTCCTGTATTTATTTTGGATTTCATGTTTTATCTATTCTTATCATGCACTACCTTAGATGTGATTGAGTTGTATCTGCTATGTCACCCCCATTCGGGGAGTATAAACTGTTTAGTCTTATACTGTTAGATGCATTGAGACCTAGGACAGCGTTCTACCGCCGACACTGCGGCGTAGGCTGGGCGTTGTTACGTTCTCGTGCCCTAACTCTAGGGTGCGGGTCGTGACACGTTTTTAGTGGTGGCCCATGCAGGTCGAGACTAAAGTGTAGTGGTATTCGAACTTGAGTACCACTACAGCCTGCACTAGGAATAGGATATATTTTAAAGGTACTCAATCACAGATAGGAACCCTTGAGAGATTTTCGGGACGATCCTGGAGAATCTTATTTAACTTCGATTTGAAAACTCTTTTCCATAATTTGTTTTATCTTTATTTTCTGTTGTTGAATTTGATTTTAATGGATTATTGTTGAATTTGAGTTTGTATTTATTAATTTTGATGGAAGACTGTCGAATTTTGAATTTTGATGATAGCTGTTGCATCCGAGTTTGTATTTTCGTGGATTTTTGTACATTTTGGATTTTGATGTTCGTTGATAAATTGAATTGATTTTTGAGTATTCATTGTTGATTTAAATTAACTTTTGGCAAGATGAAATTATATGGGCTAGGTCATCTATGTTGTGGAGTCTAGTCTTCTACAGTCATATTAGCTAGCATGGTGAGGACATATAGTCTGACTTGGATCTATTTCTCGGGTGTGGGAATTTAAGGTTTTCGCAGCCAAGCATGCGGCACCGCGAAAATGTTAAATACCATGATTCTAGAGATATGTGCATAAGTCAAGGGCTCTGTGATTATCGTAGCCTTGCTTACTAGTATGACGAGGATTTAGAGTACCATGATTCTGGATAGACGTATATGATTATCAGATTGTACTCAAAATATTTTGAATATGTTTTCTCTACTTTTCTCAGTCATTCAAAAAAAAAGGGAATTATTGTTTGTTGTTTTGCCTAGTTTCTTGTCATTTAACTTAAGAGTATGTTTAGTTGTTTTCATAAACCTTTGTGTAACTTCTTGCTATGAGTTTTTCTTAATACAATGAATCGATGATTTTACTAGATTTTGTCTTGGATTTGATAATTTAGCGCTGGGTTTCAAAATGGTTTTTCCTTAATCAGATAAACAAAACAGATTTTATCGTTAATTCCTTCTTGCTATTAATCTTGTATTAGATGATAATAAAACTGTCTTGATTTCGTCAATCACCTGCTTGCAATCTTGGTAGGAATCTAAATGTTAGTCTTAACGTGAAATTAATTTTTATTGGGACATGAGAATATGTATACGAATATATATAGTGGACACTGTGCCTAACACGTAGGCATGCTACACTTGATTTTTCCACATATCTAGATACATATTGATATGTTGTTGATGTCCAAATTTTTATAACCAATATTTCTGGTTCTCTGCTTTTCCATGTTTAAATTCGTTAATTAAATATAAATTTCATGTTATTAGTTTTGTCTACATAACTGCACATGTATGTTATATGTAGGGTTTCAATTCAAAAGAATTTTGGTTGAGTTTTATGTTTAAATTTGTAAAATCTGAGACTGTGTGCATGTTAACCTTTAATGCTGAGTTTCCAAATGTTTAGTTCAAATTGCTGTTTTATTTCTTAAATGTAATATTTTGAGCTGTGTACATTATTGTCGTAGGGATATAATGTTAGGTTTCATATTCTTACATGACATGTTGTGATAAACATTGAGTTGGTTTTGATGTGCAAATTTCACCAAAATCCTGAAGACTAGTTACATGTTAACATTTTTACATTGATTCCATGTTTAGTTCAATTCAGATTTAATATGTAATATTGAACTGAATGCGTAGGTACCTGTATTGATAGTATGTTAGGGTTTTATTTCTATCATGTTAGGATGTATTAGGACCATTGAGATTGGTTGTGATGTTTCAAACCCTAAAATCTGAGACCGTATTATGTTCATATTTTTTCCCATGGTTTAAATGTTAGCTTGTTTCCAGATTTTATATGTAAATGTTGAACTAAAACTCGATTTAACCTCTCAATACTAAGCTATAACCCTGTACAAGGACACACACACACGCTTACTATCTAACCATATGAACATGTCCCCATACACATGATGCTAGTTTTCCCCTCTCTAACGTTCTCTCTGTATATATATTTTGATTTGGATTTCCATGAAATTGACTTTCATTCTTAAACTTGTGATTTGATTTTTTCTTTGATTAGTGCCCCTTTCAGATAATTGGTAGTTACCTTTGTTTTATTTTTATTTTTATTTTGATGATGCAAGTTTTCATATAGGATAGTAGACCGCCTTACAGTTTTGATGATTTGTTGTTTCTGTATCTTTTTCGTTTAGCACCCTGGATTGCTTGTGTGTTTGATACCCTATGACCGTTGGTTAGCATGACTAGTAAACCTAGATGAGACTTCACTGTCACCGTATGCCATGACCCTGTATGCCGTTCTTTTATTTGATGGTATGATTTGTTTAAGATCTGGGACTTTGATCGTGGGGGTTTGACCTAGAGGGAGTAGGAATATTTTAATTTCGAGGACGAAATTTTTATAAGGTGGGTAGGATGTGAGCACCCTGAATTTCGGGATGATTTTTTTTTATTTTATTTTCTGATTGATTGGTTTTGATGAATAATTTATTTTGTTATTTTCTTAAGTGTGCTTTTCCGTGCCATTGATATTTGGAGTATCAGGGATGTTCAATTCTGGAAATCTTCTTCATGAGTTTTGGAGTGGACACGATTACCTTCATGACGGTATATAGTGTCCCATCCAAACTTGTTCTCTTGTGCTCTTTCTGCTTCGCTGAACTTCGATCAGTTTAGACCATTTGATTGATATTTATTTTTCCCATTATTTTCCTTGATCATTTTTCAGCGCGTTACCATGACATTTAAATTGGGAGCGCCAGACCAGTCAGTTTCTTGAAACCAACTCCTCATTGATGATCTACTCGAGACCCTCGTCACCCATGACCTTTGTGTCCCACTCAGACACGTCGTCTTGGGCTCCATTTGATTCGCACAACTTTTCCGACACGTGACCCGATTTTATTTCAGGCCACGGCGTCACATTCATTTTCTAACTTAATTTGTGGGTCCCCTGTCGACCAAAACCTGTCCGCCCCAACTATGGACATGGCCCACTTTGAGCCTACTATCCGTCCGCCACTTGTGTCCCATTTATTGGAATCCCCATGTGCTACTTATTTGCCCATGATCATCGATTCCTAATTTTAATTCTATTTTCGCATAATGTCCAGTTTTGACCCAATCCGGCTCCACCGAGTCCAGTCCAGCTCCAGGATTTTCTCCATCATGACACTCTAATATTTTGTTGCCCAAAAATATCAGATATTCATTTACCCATTTTTCCTATATTTAATAGAATTTTTGTTGAATTAAACTCCCTTTGGAATAACCATTTTTCCCATTTAATTCCTAGCCCTGGATTTTTCCCTTAATTAATCATCACCATCCATTTTCTCCACTCCACACTCTCACAGCACCCCTCCCCTAGCCGGCCCTAAATTCTAGGTGGGATAACTTCTCACTCATTTTTCTCTCTTCCCATTTAATGTTATCATCTCCATCTCTCCTTTCTTTTATAACTCACAGCACACTTCCAATCCCATGCATCACCACCACTCCTCCTTCACCAGCCCGACCCCATGGCAAAGCCTCTCTTCCCCGACCATCCTCCGGCCACCCTACTGGCCGTCGACCATGGCCCGACCCGACGTCGACATCTTCTCCTCCTCCATCTCCTTATCTCCTTCATCCTCTTCATCACCAAACCGCCACCACCACCAACATTTCAATCCTATGCACCGGCCGAGCCACCACCGGTGTCACCGTCATGCCCCACGCCTCCGCCACCGCGTTCGCGCGCCGCCTCGTGCGTCGCTGTGCCACCCCGCGCCCCGCGCGCGCGTTACAGCAGCTGCGGCAGCAAGCAGCGCGCGCGTGTGCATGGCACCACCGCCGGCACCACCGCCGCCATAGTCATCGTCGACCACCCCCCCTAGGCGTGCCCCACCCTAGGCTGTCCTCCCATGGCGGCCAACGTCCTCCGGGACGCGCCGTCGAGGCGATTTCTGCGTTTTGAACGAGATCCCGTCGACGCGCGCGAGTTTGGAACTCAGATTTGGCGCTCCGTCGCAGCGACTTCGTGCGCATTTTCCCGGAGATTCGACCGTTGGATCGGTGATTTCTTTGCTCCGTCGCAATCTCGGTATATCCACCTTCATCGCTGTCAATTTTCGTCCGTTAATTTTATCGTTTGATACATGAAAACCGGCCACCAAGTTGACCGTTTAAATTGTATTAAATTTGGACAGTTTTGCGGGGCCAACTTCGTCAGCTTGTATCTCCTCCACCGCAGCTCCGTTTGGCGTGCTACTAGTTCCGGTGCGAAGCTGGTATAACCCTCTTGCTACCCCTTCAGTTTCGTTTCATTGTGAGCTTGTTTGATTGGTTGAATTCGACGCCAAAGTTGGCCGTCCGAATTCGTAATTTCCAACTTGTAAAATTCTATTTTTGAACACGGGACTCCAGATTTCATTTCTGACACCACCATTAGACTTGTGGCATCGTTCTGGCATGTTTTCATATAAAGTTTGTTAGATTTGAAGAACGTGGGCCCGGACACGCATTTCGGTGCAAAGCGGGTCCCACATTCTGGGTCAACGGGACTTTTTGACGCCGGCTCATCGGAATCCGATTTCGGAGATACCGTTGAGTTCGTATCATCATTCTGGACTCGTTGACAGGTAGTTTGCTGAGTTTTGAAAACTTTGGCTCCGGCACGTATTTCTGTGCAAACCGGAATCCCAAGTTCTGGTCAACGGGCCAAAATGAGATCGGGTCAACGGAATCCAATTCTGGAGATACCGTTGGGTTCGTATCGTCATTCTGGTTTCGTGGACATATAATTTGTTATATTTTATAGACTTATTTTCTTGCACATTTTTCGGTACAAAACGGCTCCGACACGGACACCGTTTTGATCCGAAATTACCTTTTTGCCCTCGTATCCAAATTGGACCGTTGGGTAGGCTATCCTAGCTAATTTGACCATTCTGGACACGTTGGCGATGTTCATTTCATCGTCCGACAATGTTTGTTGATAATTTCTCTAAGTTTAACCTTTTTATAATTAATTAATAATTAATTCATATAATGTTCGTATTTCGGGATTAGTACAACGAAACTGAGATCAGTCAATTCCAGTGATCTCACATCGCTGAAATTGACAAGTTGGACACGTGGATCACTATAATAAGATTATCAACCTTACCGATAATCCTCTTATCTCGATTTACGTGTCGTAAGTTTCGACGTACAAATAACGAAGTACACTTTATATTAGACTAGAATTGACCCTGTTTGACCAGAGTTGACCAGTTGACCCAAAGTCAACTATAAGTCAACGCTTGACCTAGTTTGACTAAATTATTGACCGGAGTTGACCTAGAGTTAATTTGACTTAGAAGAACCTAGAATAATATAGATGGCTAGTATAGTTTTATTTATTTCAACTTGAACCCCTTGTAACCTGTGTTGCTTTAAATAGGACTCTGTGGCTTCAGTGGGACCCCCTATACTTATCAGCTGTTCAGGTTATCGAGGCGAGTACATTCTCTGATCATTTCATATCCTGCTTAGAATTATTACCTGCAGTAGATTATTTTACTTGTACTGTCACGTTGGTCATACGGATTGGTACTATATGGATCTCTACATGCGATGTTATCCCCCCTCGGGAGCATCGGGTACATTGTGCTTGTGCGTTTCACTTACATCATATACTCCTGTGCTTTCATTACATGTGCACTCCTGTGAATCTTGTACTCTCATGTTCACGGAGCCCCATGTATACTATCATGTGCACCCTATATGGGCCCCCATGTGATATCCTGTGCAATAACATAACCTGTTTAGATCCTTGTGTATTGATTGGGGATACGGGGGAGTGCTAGTAGTCGTATGAACAATTCCTTTGTAGTGTAGATTCCTGTGCACCTCGACATCCTGTGCAAATCTGTCCTGTTCACATGTGCTATCTCGTACTCTGACTCACTAGCCACTGTTAGTTCTCTATGTATAGTAGATATTTACATTACAGTTCTCTTCCTGTTTACATACATCATTTCTTCAGTACCTGTATCTTACTTTACTGTATGTTATATGTTTTCTAACCTGCTATGATTTGTTGAGATGTATTGTGCTCGCTCCAGTCCTGACTGGACCTGTTGATAAATTTTACAGATAGCCTGGAGGTGCCTGCTAGCCTAGAGGAGACACATTAGAGGTTGTTTAGGTAGTTATTTCATTTTGTCTGGAGTCGTATTTACTTTGTGGATTACTGTATCTTTATTTGAGTTTTGAGATGTATTTCTGGGTTCATGTATCTTAGACACTTAGACTTCTATCTCCTGTATTTATTTTGGATTTCATGTTTTATCTATTCTTATCATGCTCTACCTTAGATGTGATTGAGTTGTATCTGCTATGTCACCCCCATTCGGGGAGTATAAACTGTTTAGTCTTATACTGTTAGATGCATTGAGACCTAGGACAGCGTTCTACCGCCGACACTGCGGCGTAGGCTGGGCGTTGTTACGTTCTCGTGCCCTAACTCTAGGGTGCGGGTCGTGACACTCTTACCTGTTGCTGATTTTATCTGACTTACTGGACCTGGGCAAACTATGCCGGATGTTGACATTAAATCTGCCGAGACCTCATCGAAAGAAGGTAATGAACATGGGATCAGGCTGACTTTATTAGCTGAACTGACTGGAGTGAAGTGAACTGAGCTGCCACCAGATGCTGAGATGGTACTGGTATCTGACTCTATGGAGACGGGATCTGATGCCGACATACTGCCTGAACCAAGGAAGAAGACGCAGCAATAAAATCCTCGAAAGACATAGATAAGAAGGTTGGATGTCCCTGAATGATAAGGACACGTGATATCAATAATGGACATGAATAGAATAAGGATATGTCAATCATTTTTACAGTTCAAGTAAAACGAGAATGTGATAAGCAAAGGGAGATCAAATGAAGACAAATATAGGATTGAGATTCTAACAAGATGAATCCTCCACAAGTCCGAAGACAGACCTGCATGGGCTACCAAAAAATCCTGTCACGCCCCAGAACCAGAATACTGGAGATCGAGGGCGAAACAAAGCCAGCTACGTATATCAAGGTACGCCAGTACCCCAATGTACGATCAAAGCTGTCTAGAAGACAAGTGGGAAGACTCCAGCATGCCACTGACGACTCCTATGGTCGAACAAATCCTATCTCAATCCAACAACAACAAGTATCAAGAGTATATCAAATATGAAAGTAAAGAGGCGTCCCAAAATACTATATCATACATGATCATGAAGCTAGTGAATACAAAATGCTACACTAGCAAATTACCAATATACATGATCACTATATCAGTCTAGATCTAATATAATACATCATGTTGACCGAAGTCTGAGAAAGTCTTAAAATAATAGGGCTAACACATGTCCTAGCTAACACCACCAAAATAAAATGAAACAAGAGCGGTACAAAAAAGGAACCCACTCGCGAGGAGGAACAACCGCAGATCTAAGCAGGCGGCGGGTCATCCAGAGAAAGGTATGGAGAATCCTCAGGCTCCAACGGGAAATCTGGCCAAACAAAACCAGTAGGGTCAGGCCCCAAATAGCAAGTACCACAAGGAAGCTCGAGGTGCACAATAAAACCCAATCAACAACACAATAACATAATGACAAAAGTAAATAAATGCGGGTCGAGACTAGTGCGGTACCAATGTACGTATCTCAAGAATATAAATGACTGAATAGAAATACTAAACAATATAGCTATGGAACAGAATAATCCGATGAGCAACAAAGGGGTTTAGGAACTACTAGGAATTAGAGCTACAACCCTTAAACCATACAAGGACCGGGGTTACAGATCTTTTCTCTAGCAGAACTTAGCCTCTGGCCACTCACCGACACAAGAGCATATAAGGTAACACACAATCAAAAGTGTACGGCCAATTATTACCTACGGCTTGCTATCATTGACTAGCTAGGGTTATCACAATCCTAATTACTAGTATACAAGTTAAGGATTTTTGCAACTACCTGACTGCAGATACCCGGATGTCCAGGGGTACGAGTAGTACATCTATTTCCCAACAAGACTGCTGGCAGATGAAACGTGTCTAGACTTGTAACGTGAACAACCATATCATATACTTGTAAAAGAAAACATATAACTGACTATACCGTAACCCGGCACGACATGTGACTCGATCGTATCATATAACATATATAACTGACTGTGCCGCAACCCGGCACGACATATGACTCGATCGTGTATCAATAAGCGCAAACTTGGTAGGTCATGGAGCCCTTGCCTAGCAGGGTTGAGCCATGCCTCATGGGTCCCTTGGAGCTCGGGGTTGGTAGTGCAAATTTTCTCCTACAATGATCTACTTGAATTTACTAGTCATTTACCTTATCATATTCATGTCAAATTCTCAAGTCGTGGACACTCAAGAATTTCCTAAGATGACGTGTGCTATATACGAGTAAATCGTAAGTTATCACTTACGAACATTTCCGTACTAACATCACGTGATACACGGAACAATACTCACACTCGATTGTCCAGTGCCAAGATGCAATAGATTAAACATTCAACAAGCTATATCTACGGTGTCAAGAAAGAACATGTACTCATATCTCGGGTCTAGAAATTAATAAGAAAATCAAGTCATGAGTGCGCTACTACGAGCCACTAAATCGAGCTAGACATATATAGTAATCTGGAGTGCACCATAACAGGCCACTATCTATAATCTGGACATAGAACAATACGTGAACATAAGCATGTACCATGTATATAGAGTGTACAATTATTTTTTAAATATCCAAGGACATCTAATCATGTTAGGAATCCGTTACAATCGAGAAAATATCAAAAACGGACAAAAATGGGCAAAAACGGACAAAAATAGCCTAAAACGGCATAAAACGGATTATCCGGCGGATTACTGCGGAATACCGGTAGATTTTTCGAAGTGTCACAGCAAGTTTTGTGGTGCAAGTTCGGATTTTCCGACAGATTTCCACGGATTTCCGACGGATTTTCTGAACCGTCACAGAAAGTTGATTTTTGGAAACTCAAAACTTGTTTCGGCCATAAAAATTTCGTTTTAAATCGAAATTCGGACTTTCAAAAGTCAAAATTGCGTAGAATTGAATTTCCTACAACATAGAAGTATTAGTTTTCACAAATTAAAACATATGATAGATCAATACCTCAAAATACTCGAAAATCATATCTAGAAACTCAGCTCTTCGCAATATTGTCGATCAAAACCAAAAGTGCTATATATTAAACATGTTAACAATTTAGAGGAGCATATTATAGAACAATAAAACTTTAATTTCTATAGAAAACAAAAATATAGCATGGTCATGTCACTTTTGAGCAAGATGTAGTTGCCTAGGTTTAGCAACCGAGCCTAATCTTCTTCTCCACCACCAAGAGGGGTTCCGAAACCACACTCTAGGCCTCAAGGCCAAGCTTTCCTAGGCTTGAGAAAGAGGGAAGAGGAAATGGAGAAAGAAAGAAAAAGAAAGGAGAGAGAAACTCAATGGATATATATAGAAGGGGTGAATTAATCGTGACCGTTGGATCGTGATCCATTTCACATTCTAGGTCAATCCTAGCCATTGAAAGAAAACCAATTTTCCATTGGATAATAGAATGCATCTACACTATTCATGAAAATATCTAAACACTATTTATCAAAATATCCAAAACACTATTCATGAGAATATCGGAAATACTATTCACGAAAATATCTGAAATCGAAAATATCTAAAATGTGGAAAATCTGTCCGAGCGGTATGCCGTCGGTATACTCCGGTAGACCGTCGGTATGCCGGTCAAGAAGAAAATCTATAATTTGGAAATTTTTTTAAAGCATTCCGAAAATCGAGAAAATACAAAATACAATACCAAATACGTATCCGTATATAAATACCGATACTGTGAGACGAGTCTCACAGAAACCACGGGATTACTACAACAAGACCAGATTTGGGCTAGGTTATGTTACACCTACAACGACCCCTGAAAGCTCAGATGAGGAATGCGACTGGTATTCACACTCAACCGGATCACCAACTTTCGATTCGGATGTCAGCCTCGGAGACGTATTTAGGCAAGTCTTGTCCGTCAATATGGCATTCGCCGACGCCTATGAAGAAGATGAAGACATTCCTGAACTTCTTGAGTTAGAGCCATAGGCACAACAGCTAGATGCCAATGGGAGAAGCGGTTCGAACAAAGAGAGCCTCCCACCGAAGATGAGGTTGTGCAAGTCGATCTCGGTGATGAGTCCTCTCCAAAGCCCATCTTCGTCATCAAGAATCTGACAGACGAAGAGCGAGAATCGCTACTTCAACTCATCAGAGAATACATCGACGTGTTCACCTGGATCTACGAAGACATGCCAGGACTAAACCCCAAGGTTGTACTTCACAAACTCAACATTCGTCCGGACGCAAAACCGGTCAAGCAACAGCAACGACGGTTCCGCCCCGACATTATGAATGCCATTGAAGCTGAGGTCAACAAACTGATAGCTAGCAGCTTCATCCGTGATTAACACCATCCAGAGTGGGTAGCCAATATAGTACCAGTCCTCAAAAAGAATGGGAAGATCCGAATCTGTATCGACTTCCGGAACCTGAATGAGACGTGTCCTAAGGATGAGTTCCCCCTCCCTATCACAGACATCATGATTGACAACACCTGCGACTTCGAGCGTATATCATTCATGGATGGTTTCTCGGGGTACAACCAAATCAAGATGTTCCCTGATAACGAAAAGCATACATCATTTCGAACACCAATTGGCACATACTGCTACACAGTCATGCCTTTCGGTTTAAAGAATGCTGGCACCACCTATCAAAGAGCTATGAGCGTCATCTTTAGAGACCACTTGCGCAAGACAGTAGAATGCTATGTCGACGACATCGCCGTCAAGAGCCACTCTAAGGAAGATCATCTGCATGATCTGAGGACAGTGTTCGACCTGATGCGAGCGCACAATTTGAAGATGAATCCCACAAAATTCTTCTTGGGCGTATCCAGCGGGAAGTTCTTGGGTTTCATCATTACTTCCTAGGGTATCCACATAGACCCCGAAAAAATGAAGGCAATCATGGAGATGGGTCCCCCGAGAAATCTCCGTGAACTCCGAGGCCTTCAAGGGAGGCTAGCTTACATCAGGAGGTTCATCTCTAACCTCTCCGGGCGATGTCAACCATTCACCCACCTCATGAAGAAGGGCGTTTCATTCATATGGGATAAGGAATGCCAGCGCGCCTTCGACAGCATCAAAGAATATCTGTCGAACCCTCCAGTCCTGGTAGCCCCGGTTGCTGGAAGGCAATTCCTGCTCTATCTATGAGCGATGGAACATTCTTTTGGTGCTCTGCTAGCACAAAACAACAATATAGGACATGAACAAGCTATATACTACCTCAGTCGAAAGATGATGGGGCCAGAGTATAGATATACAGCCGTAGAGAAGGAGTGCCTGGCTCTAGTGTTCGCCATTCAGAAGACGAGACACTACGTCACGGGACAAACCATACACGTGATATCACGAGTCATCCCTCTCAGGGTCCTCATGACCAAACCAGGGGCACTCAGCTCTCGTCTTGCTACCTGGGCGATATTATTGTCTCCATATCACATGATCTTCGTCCCACAGAAGGCTGTTAAAGGTCAAGCTCTGGCAGACTTTTTAGCAGCACATCCAGGCTCGAAAATAACCAGAATATACGAAGAGATACCAGACGAGGTCGCCAATTCAAATATGGTCTCCCTTGATGCCATCTGGCGAATGTTCTTCAACGGCGCTTCGAGAACTGGGCCCAAGGGCAACATCGTCGCTGGAGTCGGAGTGGTGCTGATTTCTCCCTCCGGGCTGGTGATCAATCGGGCTTACTCCCTCACGGAGCCCTGTTCAAACAATGTAGCCGAGTACAATGCTTTGGTCATTGGCCTCCGACTTGCAAAGGAGCTGGGGGTAGAGTATCTTGAAGTATACGACGATTTGCAGTTAATCGTCAATCAGATCCGGGGTTCATACGAGGTTCGCCATGAAGATATGATCCCTTATCACCAAATAGCGATCGACATCATCTCGTCCTTGGACGGATTCTTCATAGAACATGTTCACAGACTCCAAAATATTGAGGCCGATACCCTAGCAGGCCTGGCCGCTTCCCTGGCAGTGTCGAATCATGCTCATCATCTGGTTGACATAATAGGCCGTGAATTGGTCTGTCCCAAGAATAATGTTCAATGTGTTGAGAGTTACTCCACTCTGACAGTCGACGAAGCACCAGACTGGCGATAACCATTCATCGACTTTGTAGTCTACGATATTCTGCCAGAGAATCCAAAGGAAGCCACTTCTATTAGAAGACATTCCCTCAGATTCTTTTACGATACAGAGACAAAAATGCTATGTCGGCGATCATACGATGGATTACTGCTTCGGTGTCTGTCAAATACAGAAGCCAAGGAAGCTGTACGTAAAGCTCACGATGGCGTCTGCGGGGCCCATCAGCCTTGCCCAAAATTGCAAGACCGTCTTCACCGAATGGGCTATTACTGGCCCACGATGGTTGCAGATGTGATAGACTATGCACGAAAGTGCAAAGCCTGTCTAGTCCACGCAGATTTCATCCACCAGCCATCCGAGTTTCTATATCCGACGGTGGCATCCTGGCCATTCGAAGCATAGAGAACGGACATCATTGGTCCAATCACTCCACCTTCGTCCCGAGGACATCACTTCATACTCGTAATCACAGATTACTTCTCCAAATGGGCGGAGGCTATTCCATTGGCAGAAGTGAAGACTTCAAACGTGATCAGCTTCCTCAAGCATCACGTCATCTATCGCTTTGGACTTCCCCGAAGGATCATCCACGACAACGGTTCGCAGTTCGTAAGCCACGCCTTCTATCGATTTTATGACAAACACCGAATCCAGAATATTGCTTCAACGCCGTACAATCCGACAGCGAATGGGTTGGCAGAAGCATTCAATAAAACTATAATCAAGCTGCTTAAGAAGTTCGTGTCTTCCAACAAATACGACTGGGACGAGAAGCTTGGCAAATGCTTATGGGCATACCGTACTACAGTCCGGACGGCCACTGGGAACACACCATTCTCTCTGGTGTATGGGAGTGAGGCAGTTCTCCTACTGGAGACTCAAATCCCCTCGCTCCGTGTCGCCCTCACCTATCGATTGACAACGGATGACAATTACCATCGTCGCCTGTAAGAGTTGGAGGCCTTAGACGAAAAGTGCCTGTTAGCTCAACAACGAATCGAGATGTATCAAGCCCGAATTTCCGGAGCCTTGAACAAGAAAGTTAAAATCAGAACATTCCAAGTGGGTGATCTCGTTCTGGCGGTTCGAAGGCCGATGGTTATGACTCATAAAACCGTCGGCAAATTCCAGCCAAAGTGGGAAGGCCCATTTGTCATCGAGGCTGTATTCTCCAATGGTGCTTACCGCCTCGCAAAACAAAACGAAGACTTGCTCATGTTGCCCATCAACGACAAGTTACTGAAGAAGTATTATGTCTAAAACGACA
The DNA here is from genome assembly GCA_029216955.1 of Iris pallida. Classification (NCBI taxonomy): domain Eukaryota; kingdom Viridiplantae; phylum Streptophyta; class Magnoliopsida; order Asparagales; family Iridaceae; genus Iris; species Iris pallida. Next base: position 5,899,550 of record JANAVB010044620.1, on the reverse strand, counting down.
TCCTCCAAATCTTCCAGATTGTTGAGTTATGCACCCTTTGGTACCGTTGAACTCATACTCTGACTCCAAATCTTCCAGATTATCGAGTTATGTACCCGCAGGTACCGCTGAACTCACACTCTGGTCACTCCAGATGAATCTATATCGCATCTTTTGGGTAGTAAGTCACGTATGATCATACGTCTGAACTTTCTTCCTAAAAATAGCTCCTTCCTCATGATCCACTATCCGTACTTTCAGTGCATAAAAAGGGTAACAGATCCACAAATTCTCCGAAACAACCACGTCGATGTTACCTCTGAGTTGTTTCACTTCCATAAAAAATAAACCACCTTTCACGTAGAACTTCCACGTCCTCATTACCTTTGAGTTATTCTATGTACCCTTCATGTAGCCCACTCCTGCCACATCCTCATTACCTCTGAGTAGGAAGGCTCCATTGAAGAAACCCTCATATTTACCACGTCCTCATTACCTCTGAGTAAGTATGTCAGTTTTCTCTCGACTTATTATCTGTATCCAAAATCGGAGTATGCCAAGGATAATAGGCCCGCAAATATCCTCTGTTGACTACAAATGTCCTCAGTGGCCCACAAATGTCCTCTGTTGACCACAAATGTCCACAGTTGACCACAAATGCTGTACTAGATCCCCTAGTACATGCGCTCCTTTTCTCATTATCATACACCTTCGGAACCCAGCTGTTCCATGGCGTTCTTTCGCCCAATGCCAAGAACTTCTACGTCCGCCTCACCATGGAATCGTTCTAGGTATCACTATCGAACTTGTTATCCGTACCTACAACCAAGGTACGCCAAGGGTAATAGGTCCACAAAAATCCTCCAGTAGGGCAAATATCACGAATACCAAAGATACAGTACAAAGCACAATAGATGATGGATGATGAAAACATAGTCATTTATTTGAAAGTCAAAAGTACTATATGTTCTGGGACCACGTCCATCTCAAAAAAGGAAAAGAACATAAACAAAAGAAGGAAAAGGCTGACTATGGTTCGGCGATACATAATTCCATGAGACGATCCCTCAGCAAGGCAGTCGACCGCTCAAACCGCTGCTTGGCCCGACGCTCGGCCTCCTGAGTCAGCCGCTCTGCATCCTCCAGATGCGCATGAGCCCGCCAGCCGTCCTCAAGCTTCTTTAGAGCACGTTCTAGGCCAGCAGAAGCTCGAGTGACCTTATCGGCCTCCTGGATAATCAGCCCCTTATCCGTACGGGCGGCCTCGAACTCAGATTCCAAGAAAACCAGTTTCTTCTGAAGCTCGAGGATCTGCTCCCTCGTATCAATTATTCTGCGAGAGGCGGCCGCTTCCCGAGCCATGCAATCCTCGCTCCTGCGGCTCAGCTGGTCATACTGGAGAGATAGGTCGCCGAGGTCCTTCATTATAACCGGCTTAGACGCATCTCGTGCAGCCCTTACCTTCTCCAGGACAGTGATAAGGAAGTCCCGCTCCTGATCTATTGCTGCAGACAGATCAGCTTGCCGCAGCACTTGAAACTGGGCCACGAGCTGATCAGCTTCTAACAATTTGGGCTCCAGAAGCGCAGCTATCCCTGCCCCACCAGGGAGGGTTTTAAGAATTTCAATTTGGCCATGGGTGCATTGTCGGGCCAAGGCAAAGGGGGTTCTCCGCTCTACAGCAGCTTCGACCCCTCTCTTCTGGTGGCGGTAGAAACTGTCAACCACATTCTGTGACGCTTCATCCAGAACTTCCGTAGAGGACGGCGTCAAAGGAAGTGTAGCTGGCAGTGTCGAAGGAGACACGCCAGAACTTGCCACCTCTGCCACCAGGGAAACAAATTCTGAGCGAAAAGACACGTGGATAGCAGCTAACTCCTTCTCCGCGGCCCGAAGAACCTGGATACTCGGCAAGGTGAAAAGGTCGACCCCCGAAGCCACATGAGCAAAGGAGGACGCATGGACCATTGTTCCCTGCCCCGGCTGTGCCGCCATCTGATCTCCCAAACTCGATCCAGCTGGAGGCCCCTCAATATAAGTCGGAAGGGGAGGGGGCACACTCCCTTCCACCAGATCCCCTCTGGCTAAGCCTACCCTGACAATGTCCGTCGTTGGCAGTGAAGGGGCAGGACCTGTATGTCTAGAGCAACCATCAATCGGCCTAACCCGAAGGATGTGATGATAGAGCAAATGGGCCTCCTCACTAGTCAAGATTTGGCTTATCTTACCAAAGGAGGGTTGTGGAGGCTGAAGTTCGCTCACAGCCGCCGTAGTCCCCTCACCAGCGACCTCTGAGCCGAATGCAGCTGGTTCCTCCACTCCAGCCACCCTGGATGGAGATACAACTGGATCGCCATCGCCCGGCTGAGATTCAGCAGTCTCGAAGACCGGTTCAGCATGGCCCATATCACCTCGGGTTGAGACCTCAGCAATGGGAGGAACCTCAGCCGTCACCGGAAGAACCCTGGCAGGAACGATCTCGGCACACATATCATTAATCAAAGTAGTTAAAGCCGGATCGACCGCAGAGGCATCAGTCGGCTCCGGTGACTCCGCTTCTTCTGACACCTACAAAAGCAAAGAAGAATGATTAGATTATAGTTCAGGAGAAAGAAGAGCTAAAAAAGAAGATGGTTGTAATTCAATTCACCTCCGGAACAACGTCAACACTCTCGCCTCTTTCCTTAATGAGTAGCCTGCGATGCTTAACCGCAGCCCGCTTTACGAAGAAGGTTATGCAGCCGATAGACTCATGCCTGCCTCGCTTGCATGAAAGGCCAGGCGCAACAGGCGGCTGATCTGCCACCACCTTATCTGGCACAACAGGCGGCTGATCCGTCACCACCTCTTCTGCAGGAGGGAGAGAGTTATCGGTATCATGCTCGTCATCCTCTTCGTCCACATTGGTGGACTCCGAGTCAGGCACAGGAACCGTGTTCGCCCTCTTCTTCCTCGTCTTAGACCCCTTGGGCTTCACCGCCATGCCAGTACCCACAATAAAGCTGGTACTCGGGTCAAAATTAACGGAAGGCTTGATCGCCGTAACATGGTATAGGGCCGCCATATATAAAATCTCCCCTGGCGCCTCAGCATCAGGGACCGAAAAGCTGGTTCGGGTATGAACCGTGTCATAATAATGCCATGCCCTGATACCGTCAAGGACGCTACCTTCAAAGCCCAGGCAAGAGCTGGAACTGTCAAAAAATAGCTGGCTATACCCGAACTAGCGGGAGAACCTACTGGGCAAGTAGGGCTCCATGTAGACATTGTTGCGGTTATGGTATACTAGGTGCGCTGGACGGATATTACGCAACCAAATAAGCATCTTCTCAGGCAAGAGGTGAGGAGGTCCGGTACCATCAATATGTACGCCCCTCACTTCTTCATCGGTAAAATGAGGAACAGACACAAAAAAGTCGTATCCGTCCACTCTCGCCAGCGCCCTCCGACAGGGTGGTATAGCGCTGTATTCCCAGGACTGATGGTGATATTGGAAAATAAAAGCATCATCAGCCGTAACACCGTCTTCTGCTCCAGGCCTCATCAAAGACCGGTATTGCATCAATATCCACCCTATCAGATAATGGTAGGGCAGCTCTATGCACTCAAAATCCATCACCGTATCACGGGCGATGACCTTGGACGAGATGGCACGAAGGCCATGGTGCATGCTGCACACCATGGCCGGAAGAAGGGCCAGTCTGGCCCCAAAGACCAGCTTTACGGCAGGAAGGATAAAGTGGCGGCTGATCCTTTCAATGGAACCTGCCCTTCCTGAGACCACGCAGTTTCGTAGCCATACCATAAGGAATCCAGCCAGAAGTGCCTTCTTTGACAGCCGCTGAGTACCATGATAAAAATAACTAAAGGAGTCAGTTTGACTCCCAAATGTGTCGCCCGTGGCCCTCGATCTCTTGGCAGTCGACGCCAGTTTTTGTACCTCCTCCTGGGTTTGAGGATCTCGGGAAGAAACCCGGCCTGAGGTGCCTAGTGTAAAAAGGTATGAGACCCAGGACGTGGTATGAGGAATGCTCCCTTCCGAGCTACCATCCTTCTTGATGGACGCCTGGTGACAGGTACTGTGGTGACATAACAATTCCCGGTATACAGTAACAAACTCCGGGAACTGTCGATCCAAATCCTCGAACTCTTCGTTCGTAGGGGTGTACACTTCAAAGACTTCGTCCCCCCAGGGCAACTTGGAAATGACGTACATCTCGTGGAGAGCGAATCCCAGCTCCCCTCCAGGCGTAAAGAAGGTTCCCATCCACCGGTTGTACATCTCCACGAGAGCCATGAACAACGACTTATTTATGGGTAGACCATGACAGGTGCCCCGAATGGCGTGGTAGAGGCCGATCTCACGCAGGGGAGTCTCATACTTCCCCAGAATCTACGTGGTCAAGTTGGCCCATACAGGGATGGGGTTTATCCAGTTCAGCAATGCTAACCGACCAACGAAATAGGATCCCTTCCGAGCAAGCTGGTTCAAGAAGGTGTCAGCTTGAGAGAACGTAAAATTGGGACCCGATATATTTATGAAGGTACCCGTAGCCAGTCCCATCATGTACCGACTGACTGGTTCCCTTCCCGCATATGCTGACCCCAAATTCTTGTTATAATGGATGTTACCCACAATCATCCCCGACCTGCTTGGAGTCAAGGAGTCTGTAGGAGCGTAAAAAGTGCTTCATAGACCAAGTCAAAAGAATAGAGTTTTACGCAAGTCAAAAAGATTCAACAAGCTACTCTACGCAGGCTACTCTACGTGAGCTACTCTACGCGAGCTATTTTACGCTAGCTACTCTACGTGAGCTATTTTTACGCGAGCTACTTTATGCTGGGGACAGGCTATCTGATCATGCATTTAATGCAAGTGATGATGATTCTGACATAATAATTTGCTGACAGCGTATAACACAGAATTCGAAGAGATTTGATTTACACAGAAATCAACATTATCGTTTAGTGTTTGGACGGGGTTACTTTACGTTCAAAAGATGGCTTCTTTTACGCATGAATACTATCTGAACTTTTTACGCTCAAAGTTGACGTGAGCGTAAAGTTTATTTGGGCTACTTTTTACGCTCAAGGCTATTCTATCAGCCACTTTACGCGAGAAGTCTATTTTTGGGCTATTTTACGCCTAGTCTACTACTTTACGCTGGAATTGTATTTTGGGTCATTTTTACGTCCGACTGTTTCTGGCTACATGGGAACGTGGTTTGTCCATGTGGCTTTCATGCCACACTTCTCGAGGAATGTGTGAACGTGCTCTCCCCGTTTTATTGAGATGGTGGGACATGTGTCACTATACGTAGAGATCACAACTCTACATGGGACACGTGTCAACGTGCGTAGAGGGTGATTTACATCGTGGGTGACAGTTGCTAGCGTAAAAACCCGATTTTGTTGCCTTTTACGCACAAAGGGTTAAGTCTATAAATAGACTTATTTTCACATAGACATGAGGAAGAGATCAACAAAGGGACAGGGAGAGGAGATTCTGAGAAAACTCATATTTCCAGAGTGATATTCCCAGAAGCATTTCTTCAACTTTTTCTCATGAACAGGGTGAATCAAAGAAAGAAAGCATTCGACTGTGCCATCAGTGCCATTGTTCGATACCTTTTCGGTGACTTAGTTCTTCCGATTGTTCATCTTCTTCAAGCAGTTTTTCTTCTTCATCATCGAATGGTCCAAGGAACAAAGTGATCACTCTCAGATCGGACTTCCATAGCAATACTTCCCAGAACAATTTGTACTTTCTGTACTTCTTATAGTTTTCTTTCAAAAGCCAATTTTAGGTATTTTGTTAAGTAAAACAAAATGGCGACCCTGCTGGGGACGACCTTCTCCTCCGACGAGAAGGCAATTGCTCAATATGATGATGTGTCGATCGGATCGACAAAGAAGACTCTGGTTATGCACTTCGACCAGACTGCCTACGAAGAAATGCTCTGAACTGGGGGTAGTACTCGCTGCTCCAATGTTCAAAAATTGTGCAAGGCACGAAAAGTTTGGATTCCCGAGTCCAAAGCATCCTTGGATCTCTCTGCTGTCTCTGAAGGCAAAGGAATCCTTCATACTCCGGTTGTGGAGGCTCCCGTCTGTGACGAGGCAGTCTTTACACCGGTGATACGTCATGGGCGTAAAAATCAGTCTTCCGTTTGTAACGTGGCAGACTCTCCAGTTTTACGCTCTGAGCGTAAAAATCAAGTTTTACGCTATGAGCGTAAAAATCAGGCTTTACGCCCCACGCGTAAAAAATATGTCTCCCGTCTGTGACGTGGTAGACTCCAAAGCTTTACGCCCTGTGCGTAAAATTCAGTCTCCCGTTTGTGACGTGGTAGACACACAAAATTTATGCTCCACGCATAAAGGAAAATCTCTCGTCTGTGACGTAGCAGATACTCATATTTTGTCCTCTACGCGTGAAGGTAAATCTCCTGTCTGTGACAGTGTAGATAAAATTCACAATGATGTTTTTACATCTAAAGTGAATTTACCTGCACTCATGCAACATAAAAACATTGTTGGTAAAACTTTGGTTCTTCAACAACAGCCTTCTTATACTGCTTTACGCAAGGTACCAAACCTACAAATTACGCGTAATGCTGATGGAGTTCTTTGTGCTAAAAAATATCAGAATTTACGCACACAACTCCAAGCGCGTAAAAATGTACAGTTTGGTTCTGCTAATGCAGCCAGTAATCTTTTTTACACACAAGGGACGAAACGTTTTTCTACCCCAAATGTAATCAAGAAGACTACTCCTTCTACTCCTTCTGATTTACACGAATTGCTAGTACAAAAGCGTAAAAATAGACAATCTCCTGTGACACTAACCCACAAAAATTATCATTATGAGTGTCACCAAATTGTAATCAAATGTTGCTGTTCAGCTTCTAAGCGGTCAGTTTTTGACCGATTAAGCTATAATGAGCCTCAACAACAGGTTGATGACCAAGAACATGAGTTGTTATATGCGTCAGTCAATATGGCATCTCATACCAACAGAGGACGACGTCCAACGCAACTCGTCCCAGACTCCTAGTCAATAACAATTCAACAGACTTCTTGATTCCTTTGAAGGCGTATATCAGAATACTCGATCAAGAAGACAAAGACAGTTGCAAACGTCTGATTCAGAAGCTGGGGGTACTCAATCTTTTGAGTCCGAAACTGATAGTGTTGATTCATACCTCTATACCAATCCCTCTGTATCTCCAAGAGAGGTTGAATCCTATGCTATTGGAGATGAACCGGAGACGTCATCTGCTAATACAAAACAACGTCTCTCTGCCGTTGAGCAATCACTAAAGGACATGCTTACCATGATGCAAATCATGCACCAAATAATCATGACTCAGCAAACTGCTCAGCCGGCAGTAGTAACACCGGTGCAGGTAGCAGTACAAACTCAGGATGGTCAAGGGGTTGATATACCTTTGAATAATCAAGAGCCTGCTGTCAATCAAAATTCTGCATCTCCAGATCCTATCATTTCAGAAGATGTACCACCTCCGGTGGGGGTCACGGTACATCCAACAACTATTCAATCAAATGTGCTTCCTCAAACCAGTGAAGCTATTCAAGCAGTGTGCGAACTAAAAACACAGTTTGAAGTTCTGAAGCACAAGGATCAACTCCAGAGGTTAGGGATTAAACAACCTTATCCTCCTCATTGGAATGATGTACCCTTTCCTCCGAAATTCAAGCCACAATCAATGGTATTATTTGATGGAAAGGCTTCTCCTAGTCAATACATCAATTACTTTAATATTATGACTGTACATCTACAAAAGAATGATGCTCTTCTCACTCGAGTTTTCATCGGGTGTCTAACGTGTTCAGCCTATGATTGGTATCGTAGTCTACCTGACAATTGTATTTTGTCTTTTGACGAATTCAAAGTAATGTTTCTCTCTCGCTTCTATGAAGGAGGCATGGACAGGAACATGTCCTCCTTAATAGAAATCAAACAAAAAGAGAAGGAAGATACTTGGACGTTCATTGAACGTTTTCGACAGGCAACTCTGAAGATGCCTCCTGGTATGCCAGATTCAGCATTGATTGATACATGCAAGATGAATCTGCGACCATCTATTGCTGTCTTTACGGGCTCTCAATTCACAAATTGGGCCTTTTTCATTATAGCAGCAGTGTCAGCCGAGACCAATGGTAGGTTGGCTCGTGAACATGGGATAATATTTGCCTCAGAGGACAAAGGCAAGAAAGGCTCTTCTGGTAATAATTTTGGCAATCGTAATGGAAAAGGGAAGGAAACCCTTGTGGTTAATCTTTCAAAACCCAAAACGACGCCGAATAATCAGGAGTCTTCCAAGCCAAAAGAAGAATACTCTTTCGATGACAGTGATATCCCAAGGATATTCCAATGTCTGGTAAAGAGTGGTAAACTCCAGATTCCAGAGCCGAAGAGACCTAATGAGGTAAATCTGACCGACAATCCCAAATATTGTATCTACCACAGATACATAAATCATCCTACTAAGGCTTGTTATGCCCTGAAGAAGAAAATCAAGGAGTTGATAAATGCCAATGCCATCGCTTTAACTAACGATGAGCATACGGTCACAACCAATATGGTTTCTCTTCAATTTGGAGGTTTTTCTCCACAACAAGTCCTAGATGGGATTGTCCCAATTCCAAAGGCGACGATGAAGATTGTGAATATCCCACCTGCCAGAGAGCAGAATGAAGGACTTTTGCCTCTTACATTGAAATCTGGGGAAATCATGTGGGTATATCCTGATTTAGTACCTGAAATAGAAAATGAAGGTAAAATTTCAAAATCCAAGAAGGGTAAAAAAGTCAAAACCTGTAACATAATTTCTTATGTTTTAACCCCAGACCATGATGATTTAGATCATTTATGGGGTGGCATTCCTTTAGAGGATAGATTGAGGGGTTTGAATATATGCCCTCCAAGCTTAGTTCCTCCTACCAAGCTCAAACTTACTCATCAGCAGTGGTTAGCTATAAATAGTGTCCCCTTATACAGGGCACAACAAGTCTTTACTGCTTATAAAAAAGCTCCTACAGAGATTTTTCTTCGTGTCCCGAATACTCCTTTTCCTGTGATTACAGAGGTTTCTGTCTCTTCCTCCTCTGTTAAACCATCCATTGAAAGTCTACTGCCCATTCACTTGTACAGTCAACAATCAGTCCATCTCATGACAAAGATGGGCTATAACTTTCAAAAGGCAGAGGGTTTGAACTATGATAAAGGAATGCGACTTCCTTTACAGATTCAAAGTAAAAAATCCCCTGTTGGATTGGGTTCTGAGTTTCCTCATAAAAATCCTCGCAAGAAGAAGGCTAAGGGAAAGAAGATTAAATCCTACAATATGGTACTTTCTTCTCATAAGTCTGAAGAAGAAAGCTTTGCTGGTACGAGATCTGGGAAAGAGTACTATAAAGATTATGAGGGATCTTCCAAAGAAGGAGAGGACGTTGTTGAAACAATACCAACACAGCCATCTCCTGTTCCTGCTAAACCATCTGTGGTTGAAAAGGAGAAAAAGAAAGCAGTACGCTTTGACGTTCCTTTGAAATCTGCTTCAAATTAAGGAGTGGTGATGAAACCCTACAAATTTGATATTCTAGCCCAGTTAGCCAATACTCCGGCTAGACTCTCTATATTCGAGCTGCTTCGTCTTTCTAAAGAAAATATGGAGACTTTGAGTGAAGCTTTGTTACAAGCAGACTCATGCTTAGCTCAACTCAAGAGTCCTGACAATATAACAGTGTCTTGCCCACAATGTCATAGTGTGATGGAAGCAATTCCCAATATTACCTTTACACAAGAAGATATGCTGTTAAAGCATAATAAACACGACAGGCCTTTGTGCTACTCTGGGTATATTGAATCCACTAAAATTGACATGATTTATATTGATCCTGGGTCTTCTATTAGCATTATTCTTCAGAGTATGTTAAGACCTTTGAGGATTCCTACTTGTGATTTGACTTACACTAGTACCATAATAGTTGGTTTCAACTCTGGCAAGAGTAAACCACTAGGAAAGATTCGTCTGAAGATTCAGATTGGTGATCTTCGAACTATGGCAACCTTCTATGTTATCAACTCAGACGTATCCTACAACATCCTTCTCGAAAGACCGTGGATACATGAGCATAATATTGTGCCTTCAACTCTCCACCAATGCTTCAAGTACGTGGATTCCCAAGGGGTTGTGAAGATTGAGTTTGCTGATATCAATCCTTTCAAGGGTATTAAAGCCTATTTTTCTGACTCAATGCTCTACAAACAAGAGCATGTGGAGGAGATATCAGATATAGCTGAAGATTGATCACCTGCTGAAGATCAATCTGTCAATAAAGATCGTCCGGAAGAGCAACCTTTGAAGATCAAAGTCAAAGGCCGAATCCAACCCCAATCTGTCAATGGTCAACCTCTAGTGATCAAGGTCAAAGGAAGAACTCGAGCTTCATCTGAGAAATCAGTGAGTATTCTTGCCAAGAGCCAAGTTCAACCTCTCATGATCAATGTCAAGGGACGTACTTCTCGTACGAATGATCCAGAACCACCACTGATCATCAACCTTGGCAAGTCTACGCAGAAGACGGATGACGGTCCGTTAATGATCGATCCGAAGCATAGCAGTCAAATTATAAATGATGTAAATATTGATCATTCTGTACTTTCTAATATCAATAAAGATTTCCTTTTCGAGTATATGGCTGTCAAATTTGTTGAGAGAATGACTTTATCTTCTGATGATCAAAGTCATCAACGTGAAAATGACATAAATTCAGAGGAAACCTTATATATTGATCATAAGGAAAATTCTTTTCCTCCTCATGTCAATGTAGGTCCTTATGCTCAAAGGTTCCTAACATCTTCTCTATACCTCCTACCTGTAGCCTCTTCATCATAAGCTTGTGTAACTTTTAGATATCATGAAGAATCCTATTTTGTGATTCCGTCTAAAAAGAAAAACGAGCGCCAAATTGTGTTTGGTTTAGCTATAAATATCCCTGTTATTCAGACAGATGATCTTAGAGAAAGAGATAAAGGAAGAATCCGAATTGACAAATATAGTCAATAATCTCTCAAGATTATCCAAAATATGGAATATGATCTGAAGACTATGCAAGGTCTCAATCAAGGCAAGGGTAGACGGTTGCCATTATGTAGTGATCCATTTTACCAGAAAATTCGACATGGGTTGGGATATGATCAGTCCCACATATCTAATGAGAATATACAAAAAGAATTCTCTTCCAATTCTACACAATCCTCAGATTCTGAAGAAGTCCAATTCATCGAGTCAGATACATCCCATATACATAAAGAAGAATTTTCTTCCAGTTCTTTACCTTATGGAGGAGACTATTATGATGAATCTGAGTGTATCTTCTCAGTTAACATGGTTCAAACTGACGATAAATCTGAGTCATTTGAGAATGATCCTTGGGCACAACAAATGGACACTCAATGGGAGGTTCATTTTGAACAAAGCAGCCACCTACAGAGGATGAGATTGTTCAGATTGACGTTGGTGATGGAACTACATCCAAGCCAATATTCATCAGTAAAAACCTCTTCGAAGATGAAAAGGAAGAGCTGATAAAACTGATTAAAGAATACATTGATATCTTTGCATGGAGTTATGTGGATATGCCGAGTTTAGATCCTAAAGTTGCTAGTCATAAACTTAATATTCTTCCTAATGTCAAGCCTGTAAAACAACAGCAGCGACATTTTTGACTAGACATGATGGATGCAATTGAAGCAGAAGTCAAAAAGCTGATTACATGTGGCTTTGTTCGTAAAGAACAACACCCAGATTGGGTTGCCAACATTGTTCCTGTTATGAAAAAGAATGGAAAAGTCCGAGTTTGCATAGATTTTTGGGATCTTAATGCAGCTTGTCCAAAGGACGAATTTCCACTCCCGATCACCGATGTTATGATAGACAATATATGCGGTTTTGAACACATGTCTTTCATGGATGGATTTTCAGGATACAATCAAATTAAGATGCATCCAGGAGATGAGAAGCATATTGCTTTCCGTACACCCCTTGGGGTTTATTGCTATACGGTTATGCCGTTTGGTCTGAAAAATGTTACGTAGATGACATTGCTGTTAAAAGTCGATCAAAAGATGATCACATTCAAGACTTGAAGACAGTATTTGAGTTGATGCGTCAACATCAACTGAAGATGAATCCCACTAAGTCTTTCTTAGGGGTATCCAGTGGCAAATTTTTCGAATTTGTCATTACTTCTCAGGGTATCCATGTCGATCCTGATAAAATCAAAGCTATTCTTGAAATGCGTCCTCCACACAATTTAAAAGAACTCCGCGGCTTCTAGGGTAGCATTGCTTATATCAGAAGATTTATATCCAATCTCTCTGGGAGATATCAAACTTTCTTCCGTCTATTAAAGAAAGGTGTATCATTTGTTTGGGATGAAGCATGTCAGAAACTTTCAATGACATCAAGCAATACCTTACAAATCCACCTGTTTTGGTACCTCCAGTGGTAGGGAGACGATTTTTGCTATATGTTCGAGCCTTGGATTATTCACTTGGTGCTCTTCTTGCACAGAAAAGTGATATGGGTCATGAACAGGCAATTTATTATCTTAGGCGAATGATGGTCGGAGCTGAACACAGGTATACTCCTGTAGAAAAGGAATGTCTGGCCTTGGTTTTTGCTGTTCAAAAGATAAGACACTATGTGTCAGGACAGACTATCCATGTCATCTCCAGAATAAATCCTATTCGGGTATTGATGAGAAAACCAAGCATTCTTAACTCCATATTAGCCACCTGGGCGATGTTGCTCACTCCCTATGATATGGTCTATGTACCTCAAAAATCAGTGAAGGGTCAAGCATTAGCTGATTTCTTAGCAGCTCACCCTATACCTGAAATATCAAAGCTATATGAGGACATTCCAGATGAAGTCGTGGATTGTAACATGACTTTAAAGGATGATATTTGGCAATTATACTTTGATGGAGCTTTACGAGTTGGACCTAAAGGCAATATAGTCTTCGGAGTAGGAATCGTTTTGGTTTCTCCTGACAAAATGGTCATATACCGTGCTTATTCTCTCAATGAGCCATGCTCCAACAATGTCGCAGAATATAATGCTCTGCTGATTGGTTTCCAAGTAGCAAAATAATTGGATATCGAGTTTCTGGAAGCTTATGGAGATTCTCAACTGATTGTTAATCAGGTTAGAGGGACGTATGAAGTCAGAAATCCTGACCTCATCCTTTATCATCAAGTGGTAATCGAATTGGTCCTTTCATTCAAAGGATTCTTCATCGAATTTATACCACGTTCTCAGAATTTGGAAGCTGATGCTCTTGCTAGTTTAGCAGCAGATTTAGCTATTCCAATTCGAAGACAGAACACCATTACTTTGTTGGATCGAGACTTGTTCTGTGTCAAAAATAATCTGCATATTGAACAGAGTTATACTACAGAATCAAGTTCCCAACAGAGGGATTAGAGAAGTCCATTCATTCATTATGCGGTTCATGGGATTTTACCTGAAGATCCAAAAAAAGCTGCATCAATTAAGAGACGATTATTTTGCTTTTACTATGATTCTTCCTTACATATGTTATATCGTCGTTCATATGATGGACTGTTGCTACGCTGTCTCTCAGAGAATGAAGCTAAGCAAACTCTGTGAAGCTCATGATGGTGTTTGTGGTGCTCATCAACCTGGTCCGAAATTATAGGACCGCATTCGAAGGATGGGGTATTATTGGCCATCCATGATAGCAGATGCTGTGGATTACGCCAGACGATGTAAAGTATGTCAGATTTATGCTGATTTTATTCATCAACCGTCTGAATTCCTATATCCTACAGCAGCTTTTTGGCCCTTCGAAGCTTGAGGCATGGATATTATTGGTCCGATTAACCCTCCTTCTGTCAATGGACATCGGTTGATCCTAGCTATAACCGATTACTTTTCTAAATGGACGGAAGTGGTTCCCGTTGCTGAAGTAAAAACGTCTAATGTGGTTAGTTTCATCAAACACCATGTCATTTATCGTTTTAGGATTCCCCGACGGATAATTCATGACAATGGACCACAATTTGCCAGTCAGGCATTTTATCGATTCTGTGATAAGAATCGGATCCAAAACCTAGCTTCTACGGCTTATAATCCAGCTGCTAATGGTTAGGCCGAAGCCTTCAACAAAACGATCATCAAACTTCTCAAAAAGTTTGTCTCTTCTAATAAACGTGATTGGAATGAGAAACTTGGAGAATGTTTATGGGCTTATCGAACGACAGTCCGAACTCCTACTGGTTTTACACCATTTTTACTAGTTTACGGATGTGAGGCAGTTCTTCCACTGGAAATTTAGATTCCATCTCTTCGAATAGCCATTACTAATGAGCTAACTACAGAGAACAATGATCGCTTACGACTTCAAGAACTTGAAGGATTGGACGAGAAGCGTCTTCAAGCGCAACAGCACATTGAGCTATATCAAGCCCGCATATCTCGAACTTTTAATCGTAAAGTTAAAGAGAGAGTATTCAAAATCGGTGAGCTAGTTCTAGCTGTTCGAAGACCGATGGTAATGTCTCATAAGAGCAAAGGGAAATGTCACGACCCGCACCCGCTTTTCGGATACGAGACGTATCCAAGCCAGCCTATGCCGCAGAGTCAACGGTCTCTAAAGTCGTCAAACTACATGTCTACGGATCCAGTTTTTCGATAGGAACCCAACCGTATGTCCAGAGTTGGATTTCGGTGGGCCATGCACAAAATTGCCCGTTGAGTGGAACCGCGGGGCCCGCAAAACGGTGATTTTGTCAACTGTCTCAGAATTGGACCAAACTTGGTATACAGGACCAAAAAAACAATACGGTCATGTTGGCGTAAGTTTCGTCTCGATCTGACGAACGTGCACAAAGTAATTGAGAAATTTGCAAAGTGCACGATACGGTAAATTTCGGCGGATACGCATCAAATTCGTCGCGCACACGCGAACAATTTGAATTCCGCCAAAGCCCATACGACCACGAAGCCGTTACCCACCTTTTGATACTTTTGGTTCGCGACCACGTCGCCCGAAATGGCGGGACGCACGTCATGTGGAACAATTTTCTAGTTTTTAAAACAGATTTTCATCCGAGTTCGGGATCCAATTTCTCGGCGCGTAGTCGATAAAATCGACTTCTACGAATTGGGTTATGGAGCCCTACATGTTGTCTACAAGTGTATTCAAATAAAAATTCCAATATGGCATTAGATCTGTCTGAATCGATCTCCAAACATGGATGTTTGGATTGCTATTTACTCTGTTTTAGAACAGACTTTCGCCAATGTTGGCGTCGATCCCTCGGGAAATCTAGGGCAATTAAATTCAAAGTATTAGAAGGGGTTAAAAGTCCTATAGATTGACTTCGTACCTGTGAGATCCGTTCGTGAAACGGACGATCGGGTAGACGGGAATCGCCATGCAAAGTTGGCCTCCCGGCTGCCGTGTTGCTCGCACCCCTGTGCGCGCGTGCCTCTCTTGGTCGTCGTCCAACCGCGCGCGGCGGTGGCGCCGACGGCGGCTGACCGCCCAGGGGTCGGGGGCGCGATGCTGTTAGGGTTTGAGGAACTCCTCTGCTCGTGATATCAGATGCGTAGGAGTCGGTTTCGTTCGGTTTGAAAGACCCTGGGTTCGGGTTTTAATTACTCTGCTGCTACTGGGATATATTGGAGCTCGGGTTTGAGGGCTTCTCTTGAGCGGGCTGGGGGCCCAAAGGCTGGGGGTTTTGGTTGGGGCTTGGGTTATTTATCCACTATTTATTTATTTCTATTTTCTATATACCATATGTATATATGTGTATATACACACACCATTATATATATATATATATATATATATATATATATATATATATATATATATATATATATATATATACACATATATGCACGTATATACATATATACATACTATAAATACCTATGTATATATATACATATACATATATATAATATATATTTAGATTTAAATACACATACGATATTTCTATATACGCTTATATATCTATATTCACACATTTTATATTATCAATATACATATATACGTACACGTATTTATATATATACACATATATGTACACTTGGTGATATATATATATTTACATATACACATGCACACATATTATATCATATATTCACGTATACATATACATACACAATTACAATTACTTATATACATTTATAAATACAAATATGCAACTTTTTCATATATATATATATATATTTATACACACCAAAATAATATCACTATATACATTTATCTATATAATATATCACTACGTATATTTCTATTATTTATTTCACTATATATATATATCTATCTATATATAGTAATATTTAATTGACAAAATTAATATAATCCGTAACAATAAAATAATATTATATATATAATAATCTCAATAAAATAATAATAAGCATAAAGAAATTCAGTAAAATCATAATGGTGTATATACCCTTCATGTACAGTCTAAAAATCACCATTTAAATAAAATGAATTAATAATAGAATATTTTACGATTTTCGGGGAGGGGAGCTAAAAGGAAATTCCAAGCAAAATAGGAAGGCCCTTATGTTATCGAGACAGTTTTCTCCAATGGTGCTTATAGGTTGTCTAAACCCAATGGAGATCTGCTCATGATGCCGATTAATGGCAAATTCTTGAAGAAATATTATGTTTGAATTTCTTCTTTATTCCCCAGCTACCAATGTTTGGTTAAGCTGATTATTTGTTTCTTTGAAGAGAATTATGATCTTCTGTCTTATCAGTTGATTAAAGAAGAGAAATTTATTATTTATCATGTTCTCATGACCTCTGAACAAATATTAAATCTACTTCTTTTCCTATCTATTATGTCCATTTGGCCTCTGAATAGATATTAATCTATTTTTCTTTGAGTTTTTACGATCTGTCACGTTCATATTACCTCTGATAGTGTCGTGTACTCTAAATAAGAAAAAAAGAGATTCATTATCTATCATGTCCATATTACCTCTGGATAGATATATTCTATTGAGTTCAAAAAATTTGTCATGTCCATATTACCTCTGATAAGTGTTTTCTATCTCATACATATTATTTAAATCCAAGATAAATGATAGGACCTCAAAACAAATCTTTTATTCATCTTTTTATAAATATTACATAATGGAAAAGATAGAAGATTACAAAAATCCTTTTTATTTTGCCTACGACAGGGCAGAGATATCTTGAAGTAGTTTATGTAGTTCCGCCAGGCGCTTGTCACGATAGCTCAATACTTTCTTAGTAGCTTCAGAGAGTCGAGCTTCGGGAGTGCAAATTTGAGAAAGTCCAGCAAAATTGATTATCATATTGTCCTTAGCTTCATCAAGAGTTTTGATGGTAGCCTCAACTCCGTAGACTTGTTCTTCTAAAATCGAGCTCTGTGTAAGCTACTGGTTACGGGCTAGGATCATCTACTCCCTCTCTGCCTTCAAGCGAGCTAATTCAGCCTCGACTTCGTGAATTCTATTATTTTGTTCACGAATTCTTATATTTGAAGCTTCATAAGCTCCTCTCTGGCTCTCCAGCTTGGGCTTTGCTTTAGCCAAAAAAGTTTTTTCTTTGGCAACTTTTATACTGTGCTCATGGAGGGTTTATTGAAAGTCGTCTCCTGAGCGAGGTATTCAGCAGTTAAAGCGTCATACTCTTCTTGGATGAGACTTTCAACGGTTTCACTTGACAGCTTAAGATACTCTCTGATGGGCTATTCAAGTCCCTCCACGATTTTCTCTAATGCTGCTGCTCTCGTCGCATCATTGAACATGGCGACATTTCTGATGGTAAGAGCGATCGCCACCTTCAAGCTTTCATAATTAAGGCCCTTATTCAGGACCATTTTGATTAGAGCCGCCAAAGTCTTGTAAAAGGTTTCAGTATGAATCTCAACTAAGAGATTCATTTCTACACTTGAACTTGGCATTGCGGCGATATCTACCAAGTCTCTTCTCTGAAGACTAGGAGCAGATGCTGATGCTTTGATAGCAGACTGAGATGAAGCCATTGTTGTTACTGCTACCATAACCAACTGGTTCCCAGGAGCTTCAGGAACATTGTCTTCGGTATTAGTTACTCCAGCCGTCTCTGGAGCTGAAACTACTAGAGTTTCGGTGGCGGTGATAGGTGCGGGTGGAATCATATTTGTGGCAGCTGACACAGGTTCTGGCATTATCTCTTGAGAAACTTGTACTGGATCAGTAGTAATAGTAGAGGATGCTATTATACCTTTCCCAGCTTCAGTTGATGATTTGACTCTACTTTCATCACCTTCCTCAGCTACTGGCTCTACAGGTTCTTCGAGTATCGCAGTTGTAGTAAATTCTTCTACAACTGAGTATTTATTAAAATCTTCCTCAGCAGCCATTTCATCATCTACAGTAATTTCTACTATATTTTCTTCTTTATCTTTATCTTTGTCCTCAGCAGGAGGAAGATCTTCTGGCCGAGCCTGTACTTCTGGCTCTTGTTGTACCTCCATAGAAGGAGAACATTCTTCATGAGTCTCCTCTTCGGGTTCTCATAGCACTTCTTCTTCAGCATCTTCTTCTTTTGAAGAAGAAGCCTCCTCCTCAGATTCCTCGTTTTCTTCATAAATATCTTCTTGAAGGAGGAGGAGCCACAAGCTTTGGAGTAATGATAACACCTACAAAAATTGAACAAAATAAGTTAATATACAAAAGTCATAGTTTTATATAGATTTTGTATAAATTATATTTACCTGGAGTATGTGTAGGACATGCCAAGTACTCATCATAATCTTCAGTCCAATCCTCATCATCAAAATTGATAGCCGGTTCATCGGATGGGATAAGCACCGAATCAACAGTTTGTACTGGGGCGACGTCTTCAACAACTTGTGTCTTTTGTGACAAAGTTAAATAAAGCGATGAGCTGAGACGTCCCGGGGATAAGACTACCGCAGGTGTTGCTGGTTGAGATGCTGAAGATCCTTCTCCAGGGTGAACTGAAGAAGATGCAATATGCTGCGGCTCATCCACCTGAGTGTCATTCTCAGGGGTAGTGGCTCTTGATCTGGAAGGTCTTTTAGTAATAGCCTTCTTCTTCTTTTTTGGTGTCTTCTCTGGAAGACTAACAGCTGCACTCTGCTTTCGTTTTTGGGTTATCCCAATAACTATTGGTCACGCTGTTATCTCTCCAGCTCCTGTAGGGATTACTACCAGAAATTCATCTGTAACTGTGGTGTTGTCGGGTATGTCAGGAGTTATTCTGATTGGTTCCTCGATGTTCCCTTCCTTGGGCCATCGAAGACTTTCTTGCATACTATAACCATGTGCGAAAGAGCGGATGGATGAGTAAAAACGAGCATACGGGTGAAGTATACGTAGCTCGGTTGTACTGGTGGCAGTAGATATTTCGAATTTAGCACCAGTACATGTGGTGCTGAAGTATCTCCATGCTCTCGTGCCGTCAATCAACTTTCCATAATGATAGAAGCTGGTAAAAGGATTGCCAACATGAAGCTGATCATATCCAAACTGGTGGGCGAACCTACTCGGTAGATAAGGCTCAAACGCACAGTTATCTTCGTTCCTATACATCAGATGGGAGCGTCTGATGCACGTTAGCCATTGGAAGACAGGTTTTGGCAATGAAGTTGTCCTCTCTCCTCTGTCTTCGAATTGTACGCCGAGGCAGTCGGCTGGAACTGGTGGCCTTGTGCAGAAAAAATTCTAGCCATGAGAGTAATTCAACGCTGCTCGGGTGTCTGCCACTGTCGTGGCAGTCTATGTGGCTTTGCTGAATTTTTGGATGAAGATATTCGCTTCATCTTCAGGGCCTGGTGGCAGCAAATTACAGTTGTGGTGTAATAACCATCCCATCATATAGGTATACGGCAGCTCCACCCATGGAAAATTGTCTCGGTGAGGAGCATTATTAATCAACTCTTCACCAAAAGTCCATAGTCCTGTATTTATTCGGCACACCATTGCCGACAGCAGGTTGATTCTGTTTTTGAACACCAAACGTATTGCTGGCCACAATACATTTTGGTGGATCCTGTCTATGGTACTGATCCCCGGCACGACCCATCTTCGTAGCCATAGGGACAGGAAGCCTGCCAGCAAGGCTGTGAGCACCCTAAATTTTGGGTTAATTTTTTTTTATTTTATTTTAATTTTCTGATTGAGGGTAATTTTGAAATTTCGTGTTTATAATTATTTTAATAATGATATTTAATTCATGATATGATTTTAGGTGATTTTAAATCATTTTAAAATTATTTAAATCAATGACTTGTGGTTTTGACGTTTTGCTAGTGAAATCCTAGATATTGTTTGACCTAGAGCCTAACCATGTGATTATGATATTTTAATGTCATTTTTGGCCTAAGGATATTTTTTCATTTGACCTTTTTGAATTATTTTGATATTATTTTATTATTTATGATATTGTTTTGGGGTTATTTAAGTCGGGTTCGAATTTCAACTCAATCCGACTTGAAACGGGGACCCGGGGGTAGTTTGACTCTAGTGGGACCCACACACTAGTTAGGCATGGCCCACATGATATTAATTTTAGTCCATATGATAGAAATATTTTAGTTAGAGGTTAGACTAATTATTATGGATAAGGTTAGTGTGATTAGAGACTTTAGAATGACTAATTTAGCCCCAACCAATTAGCCCTTTCCTAATAATCATAGAATAGGTTAGTAGGGGCTTTTGGACTTTTCCTAATATGACAAAACCACCTTTATGGCCAGCCACAATAAGGATAGGGTTGAGCCTCTCATTTGTCATTATCCATCTATTTTTCTCTCTCTTGTTCTTCCCCAAATTCCTAGAGAGCAATCCCCTAGCAATTTCTCCACCAAATCCTTCCATTTCACCACCAAATCTTCTTCTTTCCTTCTCCATTCTAGTCAAGGAGGAAGCTACCCAAGTTTGGGAGGATTCGGAGCTCGTTCGTGTCCTTTTGGAATCTCTACGTGTCGGTGTCGCTCCGGGAAGGTTTTTCTTCGATTCGATCTACCGGGAGGTATAAATCCCTTCTCCTTTTCATTTCCTCATGCATATAGGTCTATTTTGAACCCATAGGAATGACCCCCATGGTTGTATCTCTATTTGTGTCTATTTTGTGTCCATTTGGAGGTCATATGAGTGTCCTTTGTGTTGTGGATGTGTTCATGTTACATATATAGATTTATATATATATATATTGTAATGAGAGTGTATCTATATTTATATATGTAATAAATGGTTCATGATGATTATATAATCAAGTTTGTGAGTGTGGTTCCTCATATTATTATTGCTATTATTGTTGTGGATAATTAGGATATATATTGTGTATTCTTTTGGCTCAAACTATCTAAATCCGTCATGATTTTTATCCACGTTTTTAATTTCAGCCCTAACTTCGAAATGTCATAACTTCTAGCTCAAAGCTCGGTTTAATCTCCCATTTTTTTTAAAAGAAGCGTATTGAAGTTAGATTTCCAAAAACATGTATTAATAGGCCTCATTCTTTCTGCAACTTTCTGAAGAATTATTTGAGTGTCAGCTGTACGAAAAACAAACGCGTTCTCGGTGTTTTCGCGATTCTAGGAGTTTCCGGAAACGAAAACGCGATCCATTTAAAGTTTCGGAAAGCTAACACATAGATCTATAACATACTTTAATCATAGAGTTTAATTCATGCTGAGATGGTACAGTATTCATTATTAGTAGGAGTTACTATTCGGTATATGCATTTTGTGCACCCTTGTGTGTAATATAATGTTCTATTTGATTTTAACCCATGTTAATGTATATACCTTATGTAACTAAATAAAGAATGCAAGCATGAGTAAATGTTTAAATAAATGATATATGAGGTATAAGTATCCTATCTAATGTAAGCATGTATAAGTATGGCTTGTAATGAATATGTAGGTTCCATAGTATGTAATGTATGGTGCATATAGTAGTGCAAGAGAATAAATGAATGATGAATGAATGCAAGCATGAATGTAATGTAATAATAGATGTAATGTATGCAATATACAAGTTAATGAGATGTAATGTTCTATGTTAACACAAATCCTATATTACCTCATGTACCCCCTTACACTATGTTGACACTATCACACTTGACACATTGTTCACTTACACTTTGACACTCTTTGATATGTATACACTATGTATGCCCATTTAACCCTCACTTGTCCCTTTGCCATGTTCACATACACACACATAGCCTCTTAAATAAGTATTTATAAATATAGTTAACTTAGCTATGTATGTATATTATATATATGTTAGCATATTGTGTTGTAATATATAAGTTTATATAACCATTTGAAATGCCATGATTATAGACCTAATGTTGAATACTAATATATGCATGTTTATATATGTGTAGACATATATAGCTTAAAGTAATAGATTACCTAGTGTATATCCAATGTGAATTCTTGCCTATTTGAGTATTGAATAATTGCATGCTATATAGAGTTGGGTGTATGTTGGCTTGTATAGCCTTGTATTGATGTGTGCTTGCTAGGATAGTCTTGGTTAGGCCTAGTAAGACTTACTGGGTTAGGACATGACCTAGTTTGACCTAGTTTGACTAGTACAGTTGACCAGAGTTGACCAAGGGTTGACTTTGGCCTAGTTTGACCTAGATTCATGTAGAATGCATTGTAGTGCTTTATATTACCCTTCTGGACATGTTGTGACTTGTGCTGTTCTAATTAGGAGCCAGACACCTCTCCTCGGACAGTATATTTACTTTGGACATTCAGACATCAGGCGAGTACATTCTCTGATAGTTCTCTTATTTATTTGTCAATTACTGTACTTCAGTTCTAGTTAGCTGTATGTGATTCTCTGTTACAAACACGTATTTTTATTTCTGAATCCATGTATGCGACACACATACTTACTTGTCTTACCTCTATTATTCGAATCACCATACGAATCACCATACGAATCACTATTCGAATCACCCTATTCGTATCTTCATATGTTGGTTGGACTTTTATTCGATTGGTGTGTCGAATTTTGGATTCACTTGTATTAGATGGGCGGGGAAATACTTGATTAGACATGTGAACATTCCTATTATTCGAACCACCCCCTGTGAATATATTCGAACGATAGCCATTCCACACCCGGCCAGGTGTGTGATGTGCCGGATTTGCCCATAGCCGTTTACATGTCTAACTAAGTATTTTAAAACACACTTGGAGAATTTATTCGAATCATTATTAGAACATCATGTGAATCACTATTCGTATCACCTTATTCGTATCACCTTATTCGATTCACCTTATTAGAATAATGATTAGAATTACATTCGACTCATCTTATATTAGACTCACATTGGGATTACACTCGACTTATATTGTACCATCTGAACTCATTATGTTACTCTAGTTCAGCTAGATTTTATTTTACAGTCTTTATTGCTATGATTTCTTCTCTTGTTTAGTTACTTACTTTCTTTGTACTTTATCTGTCTCTCCATACCATCACCTGAATATAAACTGCCATATTCATCAACACAACTGTCTATAACTGCTTTATAGTTCTCTGTCATTTACTTGGGTTTTCTAGATGAGATGTGCTCGTTCCTGTCCTGACTGGACCTGTTGATAAATTTTACAGATAGCTTGGAGGTTGCCTGCTAGCCTAGAGGAGACACAGTAGAGATTGTATAGATAGTTATTTTAGTTGTCTTGAGTTGTATTTACTTGTAGATTACTGTATTTGAGTTTTGAGATGTATTTCTATGATTATATATCTTAGACACTTAGACTTCTATCTCCTGTATCTCTTTTGGATTTCATGTTTATCTATCTTTATCATTCTATCTTAGATTGTGATTGAGTTGTACCTCTGTGTTGGCCTCCTTATGGAGAGTATTCATATTATGCTAGTTATAGTTCATGACCTAGAACAGCGTTCTACCGCCGACACTGCGGCGTAGGCTGGGCGTTGTTACGTACTCGTACCCTCACGGTGGGTGCGGGTCGTGACACGTTTTTAGTGGTGGCCCATGCAGGTCGAGTTTATGTAGTGGTATTCGAACTTGAGTACCACTACAGCCTGCAGTAGGAATAGGATTTATCTTGAAGATACTCAATCACAATTAGGATCCCTTAAGAGATTCCTGGGACGACCCTTGAGAATCTTGTTTAACTCCGATTTGAAAACTCTTTTTTCCTTGATTTGATTTATCTTTACTTTCTGTTGTTGAATTTGATTTTGATGTATTATTATTGAATTTGAGTTTGTATTTATTGAATTTGATGAAGGTTGTGGAATTTTGAATCTTGATGTTAGCTGTAGCATCCGAGTTTGTAGTTATATGATTTGAAGGATTTTGTTCATTTCTGAATTTTGATGTTCGTTGATAAATTTGATTTTTTTTTATTCATTGTTGATTTAATTTAATTTTTGGCAAGATGAAATTATATGGGCTAGGTCATCTAAGTTATGGAAATCTTGTCTTATATAGTCACATTAGCCAGCATGGTGAGGACATATAGTCTGATTTTGGATATATTTCTCGGGTGTGGAAATTTAAGGTTTTCGCAGCCAAGCTAGCAGCATCGCAAAAATGTTAAATACCATGATTCTAGAGGTATGTGCATAAGTCAAGGACTCTGTGATTATCGTAGCCTTGCTCACTAGTATGACGAGGATTTAGAGTACCATGATTTTGGATAGACGCATATGATTATCAGATTGTACCTTAAATGTTTTCGAACATGTTTTTGCTACTTTTGTTTCAGTCATTCAAAAAAAAGAGAAGGAATTATTGTTGTTTTGTTTGTTTTGTTTCTCATTGTTTACTTAGGATGTAGCTTTAGCTATTTTTATAAACCTTGTGTAACTTCTTACAAAAATTTATTTCTTCTTAATACAATAAACCAATGATTTTGCTAGGCCTTATTTTGGATTTGGTATTATAATTCTTATTTTAAAAAAAAATGGGTCCCTCTTTTAAATAGATAAGCAGAACAAATTCTATTATCATTCTTTTCCTGCCAATATTTTTACTACCATCATTCCTCGTCTTATATACCTGTCCTGATTATATCAATTCCCTGTCTCATATATAATTCTGTCAGCTATACCTTGAAAACTCTTGAATCTTTATATCATTTTTTATCTGAGAAATATTGAGGAAGTGATATAAATCATCTAGTTCGGAAATGATGTAATTGGTTATCATATGATAATTTTGTAGGAATCAGAGTGTTGGATGTCAAATATGAAAAATTTGAAATGGAGATGTGGTAAAGGTTTAAAATAAAATCGAGGGATAAATGTCATCAATTTAGAAACAATCACAGAAAGTAGGTTATGAATAATTCATGCATGTATTTCAAAACTAATGAGGATGTTTAAGGTCAATCTAGTTTTGAGAACTTAAAAATCTTTGTTATTGATTCTTGGGAACTATTACAAGGCTATGTAGAAATTTAGAGATGGAAAGGAGAATTTAATCGAATAAAATGATTATGCGAAATTGAACTAGATATTGTAAGATGGTGACTAGAGACAGAGAGAACACAAGGATTTTACGTTATAGAAATTATTTTAGATGATTGGAAGAAAATTGTAGAATTCAAAAAAAAATATTTGAAGGTGAACGTTGAAGAAAATATGAAGGTTGATTTATAAAAAAAGAATAAATTTTGTGTGACATAGTGGTTTTGGAGTTTAGTGAATACGAGACTCGATTTAAACAAGTCCAAGGATTCCATAAACTGGATTTAGAGGTTTCGGATCTAATTTAAAACGAGGTGAAGGAATTTGAAATTTTGATTAAATGAATAAGTGTTGACTCCTAAAAAGAGGGGTATGTTTCGTGGAAAATGTTTTGGAACTTAAAGATTTTGTCTATGGTGATTGTGGTAAAGGTTTAGATGACTGAAGGTTATAAAATTTTGATGATAGTTATATAGAGGTTGATTTTCATATTGGGACTTGTGAGAAAAAAAAAGAATATGGTTTAGCAAATGATAAACTGATAGTATTAGAGAGGGATGATTTGTTGACTTCGTATGAAATCTTTTCCTGTTTTCTCTAAAAGGGGTTTTTCAATATCATTGAATCTCAATTTCCTTAATCCGACCAAATCGACTTCGATTATCTTTTCTTATCATATTTATATCTTGGGTTGTACTTAATTGAATTAAATTTGATTGTGACCTGAATCTCTATCCTTGTATGTTCGATCTCAGACTTTATTGAACCTGTCCTCCATATTGCCTAAATCTTGATTTCCTCCAATTTGATCAACTTAGATCGTATCAAGACTAAATATTCTTAATACGTATTGTGATTGGAAATTTTCCATGGAATTGGCTTTCATTCCTTAACTTTGATTTTGATTTTTTTTTTTTTTTCTGAACCCTTTAAAGATAATGGGTAGTTACTTTTCTTTATTTTTATGATAAGTATCAGTTTTCATATAGGATGGTAGACTGCCTTATAGTTTTGATGGTTTGTTGTTTTTGTAACTTTTGTTTAGCACCCTAGATTGCATGTGTGTTTTGATACCCTATGACCGTTTTGGTTTAGCATGACTAGAATACCTAGATGAGACTTTCACTACCACCGTATGCCATGGCCCTGTATGTCGTCCTTTTGATGGTATGATTTATTTAAGTTCTGGGATTTGATTGTGGGGGTTTGACCTAGAAGGATTACGAACATTTTAATTTCGAGGACGAAATTTTTATAAGGTGGGTAGGATGTGAGCACCCTAAATTTTGGGTTGATTTTTTTTTATTTTATTTTTATTTTCTGATTGAGGGTAATTTTGAAATTTTGTGTTTATAATTATTTTAATAATGATATTTAATTCATGATATGATTATAGGTGATTTTAAATCATTTTAAAATTATTTAAATCAATGACTTGTGGTTTTGACGTTTTGCTAGTGAAATCCTAGAGATTGTTTGACCTAGAGCCTAACCATGTAATTATAATATTTTAATGTCATTTTTGGCCTAAGAATATTTTTGCATTTGACCTCTTTGAATTATTTTGATATTATTTTATTATTTATGATATTGTTTTGGGGTTATTTGAGTCGGGTTCGAATTTCAACTTAATTCGACTTGAAACGGGGACCCGGGGGTAGTTTGACTCTAGTGGGACCCACACACTAGTTAGACATGGCCCACATGATATTAATTTTAGTCCACATGATAGAAATATTTTAGTTAGAGGTTAGACTAATTATTATGGATAAGGTTAGTGTGATTAGAGACTTTAGAATGACTAATTTAGCCCCAACCAATTAGCCCTTTTCTAATACTCATAGAATAGGTTAGTAGGGGCTTTTGGACTTTTCCTAATATGACAAAACCACCTTTATGGCCAGGCACAATAAGGATAGGGTTGAGCCTCCCATTTGTCATTATCCATCTATTTTTCTCTCTCTTGTTCTTCCCCAAATTCCTAGAGAGCAATCCCCTAACAATTTCTCCACCAAATCCTTCCATTTCACCGCCAAATCTTCTTCTTTCCTTCTCCATTCTAGTCAAGGAGGAAGCTACCCAAGTTTGGGAGGATTCGGAGCTCGTTCGTGTCCTTTTGGAATCTCTACGTGTCGGTGTCTCTCCGGGAAGGTTTTTCTTCGATTCGATCTACCGGGAGGTATAAATCCCTTCTCCTTTTCATTTCTTCATGCATATAGCTCTATTTTGAACCCATAGGAATGACCCCCATGGTTGTATCTCCATTTGTGTCTATTTTGTGTCCATTTGGAGGTCATATGAGTGTCCTTTGTGTTGTGGATGTGTTCATGTTACATATATAGATTTATATATATATATATTGTAATGAGAGTGTATCTATATTTATATATGTAATAAATGGTTCATGATGATTATATAATCAAGTTTGTGAGTGTGGTTCCTCATATTATTATTGCTATTATTGTTGTGGATAATTAGGATATATATTGTGTATTCTTTTGGCTCAAACTATCTAAATCCGTCATGATTTTTATCCACGTTTTTAATTTCAGCCCTAACTTCGAAATGTCATAACTTCTAGCTCAAAGCTCGGTTTAATCTTCCATTTTTTTTAAAAGAAGCATATTGAAGTTAGATTTCCAAAAACATGTATTAATAGGCCTCATTCTTTCTGCAACTTTCTGGAGAATTATTTGAGTGTCAGCTATACGAAAAACAAACGCGTTCTCGGTGTTTTCGCGATTCCGGGAGTTTCCGGAAACGAAAACGCGATCCGTTTAAAGTTTCGAAAAGCTAACACATAGATCTATAACATACTTTAATCATAGAGTTTAATTCATGCTGAGATGGTACAGTATTCATTATTAGTAGGAGTTACTATTCGGTATATGCATTTTGTGCACCCTTGTGTGTAGTATAATGTTCTATTTGATTTTAACCCATGTTAATGTATATACATTATGTAACTAAATAGAGAATGCAAGCATGAGTAAATGTTTAAATAAATGATGTATGAGGTATAAGTATCCTATCTAATGTAAGCATGTATAAGTATGGCTTGTAATGAATATGTAGGTTCCATAGTATGTAATGTATGGTGCATATAGTAGTGCAAGAGAATAAATGAATGATGAATGAATGCAAGCATGAATGTAATGTAATAATAGATGTAATGTATACAATATACAAGTTAATGAGATGTAATGTTCTATGTTAACACAAATCCTATATTACCTTATGTACCCCCTTACACTATGTTGACACTATCACACTTGACACATTGTTTACTTACACTTTGACACTCTTTGATATGTATACACTATGTATGCCCATTTAACCCTCACTTACCCCTTTGCCATGTTCACATACACACACATAGCCTCTTAAATAAGTATTTATGAATATAGTTAACTTAGCTATGTATGTATATTATATATATGTTAGCATATTGTGTTGTAATATATAAGTTTATATAACCATTTGAAATGCCATAATTATAGACCTAATGTTGAATACTAATATATGCATGTTTATATATGTGTAGACATATATAGCTTAAAGTAATAGATTACCTAGTGTATATCCAATGTGAATTCTTGCCTATTTGAGTATTGAATAATTGTATGCTATATAGAGTTGGGTGTATGTTGGCTTGTATAGCCTTGTATTGATGTGTGCTTGCTAGGATAGTCTTGGTTAGGCCTAGTAAGACTTACTGGGTTAGGACATGACCTAGTTTGACCTAGTTTGACTAGTGCAGTTGACCAGAGTTGACCAAGGGTTGACTTTGGCCTAGTTTGACCAAGATTCATGTAGAATGCATTGTAGTGCTTTATATTACCCTTCAGGACATGTTGTGACTTGTGCTGTTCTAATTAGGAGCCAGACACCTCTCCTCGGACAGTATATTTACTTTGGACATTCAGACATCAGGCGAGTACATTCTCTGATAGTTCTCTCATTTATTTGTCAATTACTGTACTTCAGTTCTAGTTAGCTGTATGTGATTCTCTGTTACAAACACGTATTTTTATTTCTGAATCCATGTATGCGACATACATACTTACTTGTCTTACCTCTATTATTCGAATCACCATACGAATCATCATACGAATCACTATTCGAATCACCCTATTCGTATCTTCATATGTTGGTTGGACTTTTATTCGATTGGTGTGTCGGATTTTGGATTCACTTGTATTAGATGGGCGAGGAAATACTTGATTAGACATGTGAACATTCCCACTATTCGAACCACCCCCTGTGAATATATTCGAACGATAGCCATTCCACACCCGGCCAGGTGTGTGATGTGCCGGATTTACCCATAGCCGTTTACATGTCTAACTAAGTATTTTAAAACACACTTGGAGAATTTATTCGAATCATTATTAGAACATCATGTGAATCACTATTAGTATCACCTTATTCGTATCACCTTATTCGATTCACCTTATTAGAATAATGATTAGAATTACATTCGACTCATCTTATATTAGACTCACATTGGGATTACACTCGACTTATATTGTACCATCTGAACTCATTATGTTACTCTAGTTCAGCTAGATTTTATTTTACAGTCTTTATTGCTATGATTTCTTCTCTTGTTTAGTTACTTACTTTCTTTGTACTTTATCTGTCTCTCTATACCATCACCTGAATATAAACTGCCATATTCATCAATACAACTGTCTATAACTGCTTTATAGTTCTCTGTCATTTACTTGGGTTTTCTAGATGAGATGTGCTCGTTCCTGTCCTAACTGGACCTGTTGATAAATTTTACAGATAGCTTGGAGGTTGCCTGCTAGCCTAGAGGAGACACAGTAGAGATTGTATAGATAGTTATTTTAGTTGTCTTGAGTTGTATTTACTTGTAGATTACTGTATTTGAGTTTTGTGATGTATTTCTAGGATTATATATCTTAGACACTTAGACTTCTATCTCCTGTATCTCTTTGGGATTTCATGTTTATCTATCTTTATCATTCTATCTTAGATTGTGATTGAGTTGTACCTCTGTGTTGGCCTCCTTATGGAGAGTATTCATATTATGCTAGTTATAGTTCATGACCTAGAACAGTGTTCTACTGCCGACACTGCGGCGTACGCTGGGCATTGTTACGTACTCGTACCCTCACGGTGGGTGCGGGTCGTGACAAAGGCTTTCCTTGACATCTTTTGACTACCATGCCTCAAGTAGCTTAAAGTCTTAGTCCCCGCAGGGATGTCTCCGGTCTTGGTGGATAGATATTGGTCTCAAGATTTCTGTGAGACCATCAATTCCTGGATTACATCTGCAGGAATTATGGAGCAAGGGTTGATGGTTTGAGACTTGCTTTCTCGGAACCTACCCTTCTCAGTCTTGGATACCCTATTTTCATGGTAAAATAAATAGGTTGTCCATTTAGTTACATATGCCAAATGTGACCCAGTTTCATACAAACTGGTGCAAGTTAGATAATGGCACATGAGTTCTTCATAGACCTGCACCAATTCAGGGTTCTTCTCTCTTATTTCTGCTAGTTTCCGATTGGAGGGAACATATTCTTCATAAGGGGCTTCACTTATTGGCAGCTTCGAGATAAATTGCATCTCATGCAGAGCAAGCCCCATTTCACCGTGTGGAGTTGCAAAAGTTCCTGTTGAACTCATATACAATTCCAATAAAGCCAAGAACAAGTTACTGTTCGGTGGTATGCCGTAACTTGTAGAGGCTATCGCTTCATATAGGCCGATAGCTTCCAGGTCCATTTTAAAATGCTTCATGATCCAAGCACTGATTTGAATCCAGTTATTACTTTAAGGAGTCAGCCACCCTGTCAGCCTAGGGTTGGTCTGAGGATATAACACAACAGCTTTAATGAACTTATTAATAAACATGGGAGTCTGTACTGGCTGGATCAGAGACGAGTCTTCACTTGGTGTGAACCCGGGCAATAGACCAGAGAATGGGATGACACCACCACTGGGAGTACTAATGTGGTAGCCCATGTCACTAGCTCTCTCTCTTGAAAATAATCTTGCCCGGCCAGCCGTAGCTACTGGGAGTCAAATTCCATAGCATCTGACGAGGGTGAGTAGCATGGACAAAAGCAGATAGAGGGTAATCCCTGTCCATGTCAGGGAGATACATCGCCCTTTCTCCAGACTTAAACACCCAGGCCTCTTTCTTGGGGTGAGTTTGTGATTTGAAGTCTATCGCATACCCGTATAGAAAAGCTGGCTTCAAGAATTGTTGATCTTCTAGTGATATCAATACTTCTCTATTTATCATGGACAGCAGCATCCTGTCCCCTTGAGCAGCTATCAGTTGAGCTCTCCCTTCAGGATATTTAGGGTTGGATTGAGGAAACTTTACATGTGATAAGTTCTCCAGATAGTTTGAGCCCACCATACCAGCCGGCATGCCAAATATTTCTACAAGAGGGTGAATTTGCAAGTTTACTGCCAAAAAAAAAAAGAAAAAATCAAGTTAGTGAAAATCTAATTTGAAGTTTTTTACGCAGATGATTTGGTCTGACTTTTACGCATAAAAATTAAAGACTCTGATTATACAAATTTTACGCTTATTAAAGTTGATAAAAACTTTTTTAAGTGTAAAAATATTCTTTTTACGCAACAGACTGTTACTAGTAAAATTTTACGCTAGTACAAACAGATGTGAGCGTATTTCCAAATTTACGCCAGCATACATTAAATGTGAGCGTATTTCAAATTTTACGCTGGCACGTACAGACGTGAGCGTATTTTCAATTTTACGCTGCTACAAATAGATGTGAGCGTAATATGAATTTTACGCTGACACATGTAATTGTGGGCGTATTTCAAGTTTTACGCTGATACATGTAGATGTGGGCGTATTTCAAATTTTACGCTGACACATGTAGATGTGGGCTTATTTTCAAGTTTTATGCTGATACGATAAACGTGGGCGTATTTTAGTTTTTTTACGCTAGCACGAACAACGTGGGCGTAGATTTTCGGTTTTCGTTGGTTCCTCTTCTCCGACGAACTCATGACCGAAGTTCAACGTTTTACCCCTCATTGCCGGAGCCACGGCGGGATTGCTTTGCTGAGACGCTGCTGATGACCGGACGGGATTTTGCGCACGGTCAACCGTCGAGGAATCGTCGGCAGGCTTCTTGCCCTTGCTGCCGGCGACGGACGACTTCTTGGGGGCCATCGGATTAAAATAAGAGTAGAAGGAAGAAGAAGAGTGAGGAGAGATCGAAATTTCGAAAGACAAAGTAAAGTCTTATCTCTATTCAAAAAGCCCTATTTATAGAGAATTTCGAATCGGTTCAAATTCCCAGATTTTACGCTGACTGTTGGATATCCCTACTTTTACGCGAATGACCGTTGGATATCCCGAACTCTATGCTGACTGGTGAAATCCCAAATTTTACGCTTCTGGTCAAAGTATTTCAAAATTTGAAAATATTTGAAAACTTTGAAGGGGGTTTTGCAGGAGCGTAAAAAGTGCTTCATAGACCAAGTCAAAAGAATAGAGTTTTACGCAAGTCAAAAAGAGTCAACAAGCTACTCTATGCAGGCTACTCTACGCGAGCTACTCTACGCGAGATGTTTTATGCGAGCTACTCTACGCGAGCTATTTTTACGCGAGCTACTTTACGCTGGGGACAGGCTGTCAGATTATGCATTTAATGCAAGTGATGATGATTCTGACATAATGATTTGCTGACAGCGTATAACACAGAATTCGAAGAGATTTGATTTACACAGAAATTAACATTATCGTTTAGTGTGTGGACGGGGTTACTTTACGCTCAAAAGATGGCTTCTTTTACGCATGAATACTATCTGAGCTTTTTACGCTCAAAGTTGACGTGAGCGTAAAGTTTATTTGGGCTACTTTTTACGCTCAAGGCTATTCTATCAGCCACTTTACACGAGAAGTCTATTTTTGGGCTATTTTACACTTAGTCTACTACTTTACGCTGGAAGTGTATATTGGGTCATTTTTACGCCCGATTGTTTCTGGCTACATGGGAACGTGGTTTGTCCACGTGGCTTTCATGCCACACTTCTCGAGGAATGTGTGAACGTGCTCTCCCCGTTTTATTGAGATGGTGGGACACGTGTCACCATGCGTAGAGATCACAACTCTACATAGGACACGTGTCAACGTGCGTAGAGGGTGATTTACATCGTGGGTGACAGTTGCTAGCATAAAAACCCGATTTTGTTGCCTTTTACGCACAAAGGATTAAGTCTATAAATAGACTTATTTTTCACATAGACATGAGGAAGAGATCAACAGAGGGACATGGAGAGGAGATTCTGAGAAAACTCATATTTCCAGAGTGATATTCCCAGAAGCATTTCTTCAACTTTTTCTCAAGAACAGGGTGAAGCAAAGCAAGAAAGCATTCGACTGTGCCATCAGTGCCGTTGTTCGATACCTTTTCGGTGACTTAGTTCTTCCGATTGTTTGTCTTCTTCAAGCAGTTTTTCTTCTTCATTATCGTATGGTCCAAGGAACAAAGTGATCACTCTCAGATCAGACTTCCATAGCAATACATCCCAGAACAATTTGTACTTTCTGTACTTTTTATGGTTTTCTTTCAAAAGCCAATTTTAGGCATTTTGTTAAGTGAAACAGAGTCCACCATCTTTCTGTCCATCGGTAACATGTTGAACCATGACAGAGGAAAATGACGCTCCATCGGAGGGATATGGATCGCCATCCCGTCATGAGTAAAGTCCCAACTCTCGGATATATCCAGCACTCGGGGGTTCTTCACAGTCAAGGTATCCCCAAAGAGGAATGCCGGCTTCAGGTATTTTCCCTCCAATTGCCTCGAGTTCATCATGGCACAGAGAAAGTAAAAGGGCTGGTTCCTGATAGCATTCAGCCTCTCCATAGGCTCATTTGTAGGAAGCTGGTTCGCCACATATTAGACTGAGTGGTCGAATCGCACACCCACAGCAGATTGGGCCGAACCCACCAGGGGTTCTCCCGCTGGATTGACTGGCAGATTCACTGGAGAAAGACAAAAGAAATAAGTTAAAAGATGGCTAAACAAAGCCACTTAGTGTTTCTAGGCTTATGCGACCCCGTCCACATGAGCTTATGTGGCTCGGAGTTGGTGGGGATCCCATGCGGCCTATTTCAGATGAGCTTATGCGGCTTTGTATAAATACGAGCTGATGCGATTCTGTTTAGCGTAAGATTTTGCGGTTCTGTTTATAAGAGCTTATGCGGCTCTGTTTGAACATGAGCTTATGCGGCACTGATTAACGTAAGCTTATGTGGCTCTGTTCAGCGTGAGCTTATGCGGTTCTGTTTAAAAGAGCTTATGGGGCTCCGTTTGAACATGAGCTTATGCGGCACTGATTAGCGTAAGCTTATGCGGCTCTATTTAGCGTGAGCTTATGCGGTCCTGATTTGATGGGGCCTCATGCGGCACAGCTCGAGGGAGCTTATGCGGTCCTGTCTGTTGGAACTTCATGCGGCCCAGTTCTACGAAGTGCTTATGCAGCCACAAGACGACCCTCATGCGGCTCGGACATGAAGGATACGCCCATGCGGCTCGGACATGAGATGTACATGCAGCACGTACAGCACGTTATGTGGATTCACCCAATGAACTTGAACAGTTCAATGGAGACGAAGAAGGCTCGCGCATAAAAAACATGCGACGTATCCCTGACGGTTAGGATTTTGAGTTCATGTAACGTCTCCCAAATATCCTTATCCTCAATGGTGGGGTGAACGTCGGGATGAACCGTAGGCACCGCAGTCGACGAAGAGGCCGCTCTTTTGCCCTTTGCCGCAACAGAGGAAGCCTTGGAAGTCTTGGGAGCCAATGATGAGCAAAGAGGAGGAAGATGACAGCTAGGGCAAGAGAGGTTCGAGTAAAAGAAGAAAGTAAAAAGTTTTTCTCTAAAAGTTACTCTTATTTATAGGCGGACAGGAGGCTCATAGACCGATGGACGCTTCGATCAGTGTGCCGCCTAAAGAACAAAATCGACTCTTCGGTCATCGAGGCAAATCTGGATATTCAAAACTGACCCTTGGGATCCTGCCCCAAAAGGCGGCTTTAAATCCAAAACAAATCAAGGGCAATTAAATGAGACGCATACGTAGCAGAAAGGACAACATGCGGTCAGAACAGTCCATGCGGCTAGGAAGTCCATGCGACCAGGAAGTTTATGCAGCCAGAACAGTCCATGCGGCTAGAAAGTCCATGCGGCTAGGAAGTCCATACGGCCAGAACAGCCTATGCGGCCAGAAGAGCTTATGTGGACATAGCCATGCTTCTTATTCAAAGTATTTCAATTTTACAAATTGAAAACTTTGAAGGGGGCTTGTAGAAGCATGGAAAAGAACAGGAAAATCCATGCGTCTTAAAGCATAGGGAGTCTCATGCGGTTCAAAGAATCAAAGAATCTTGTAGAGCTTCATACGGCTCAAAAGTCCTTCAGAGCTTCATACGGCTCAAAAGTCCTTCAGAGCTTCATGCGGCTCAGAAATCGCCAATAGCTCCATGCGGCTCAGGTAAAAGCCATATGACCCTATGCGGTTCGCCTCTACAGCTGGCCGTCAAGCAGCGGCCTCATTAATGCTCTGACGCAACACAGCAGCTCTGACATAAAGGTGAATTGACAGCTCTGACATAAAGCTGCAATGATGACTCTGACATAATGGCGCGCTCCTAGGGAAACGAAGAAAATCTTTATGGCTGGCACGATCCACCAATTCCGAAGCTCACTATACGACTACCTACTTTAATATGGCTGCCACTCTCATGCGGCTGCCATCTCCATGCGACTGCCACCTTCATGCGGTTGCCACCCTCATGCGGTTGCCATCTCCATGCGGCTGCCATCCTCATACGGCTGCTACCTTCATGCGACTGCCATCTCCATGCGGCTGCCACCCTCATGCGGCTGCCACCTTCATGCGGCTGTCACCCACATACGGTTGCCACCTTCATGCGGCTCAGTTGTAAGGACTTTCATGTGGCTCAGTTGTAAGGACTTTCATGCAGCTCAGTTGTAAGGACTTTCATGCGGCTCGGTTAAAGGCCACACTCATGCGGCTCAACGATGACAGTCCTCCACTCGGCTCACAACAGTTGGGACACGTGGCATGAGTTGATCAAATCCCAACAATCCAGATTTATGGCAATCAACATAACAGGCAGTTGGGACACGTGGCAAGAGATTGACCAATAGTTATTTACTCTGATTTGCTGATAACAAAAAATCATCACGATACAGATTTGTTGCAATCAATATTAACTGCCCATGCAGATTTGTTACAATCAACATTAACTGCCCATGCAGATTTGGTACAATCAACATTAACTGCCCAGATTTGTTACAATCAATATTAACGGCCCAGATTAATTTCCAACAAACAAGATCAGGGCAAATCGTAACCAATCCCTAACCGCCCACTTTTCAAGGAACAATCATTACAAATCCTACTTATCATACCCCACTCCTATAAATAGCAAGGTGCCATTCCCTTGCAAAAAGGGGACACAGAGACACGCACAGAGAGAGCGGCGGCGCACAGAAGAATCTCCCCACACATCCCGAGAGCATTTCTTCATCAGAGCCAAGGCTACGTCCGATCGTCCAAGGAGTAAGGCAGAGTTTATAACACTCTTCCGAGCCTCTACCGTCACCCCCAGGAAAACTAAACAATTATACTTAGATTGCTGTACATAGGTTTTCATCCCTAGGTTTTCTTTGTACGAGCGAGTTTTTGTTGTGAAGTAAAAGTCCAGTCCTCCCATAAAATTATTCTGTTCTTTTATAATCAATAGAAAACAGCTCTCAACATATCCTCTAGCGTCTGAATGGTATGCTCTGACTAGCCATCAGTCTGCGGATGGTACGCCGTGCTAAACTTCAATCGGGTGCCCAAGCTCTCTTGCATGTGTAGGAATGAAATAGTAAAGCGTAATACTCTAGAAGGGGGGTGAATAGAGTTGGCAGCGGAATAATGCTAATTAAAACAATATTAGCAGCACAATCAGAGAATATTAATCACAACTGAAATAAAGTAAAGACAGAGTTAAGAGGGCAAACGTAAAGACAGCGATGTATACTGGTTTCCCTCTGTTGAGGACTAATCTAGTCGGTAGAACTCTTGCTACCAGTTGAATCCATTATTGGAAAAATTGCAAGTTTTCTTACGAAGTCCTTGCAACTTCTACAACGCGAGCTTTGATACGAAGAACTCGTCCAACTTCAAATGTGAAGAGGTATTCTTCAATCAAGCCTTCTGATTACAATCTCTCAGAAACTTCTAGACCGTACCACACTGGCAAATCGACTAGAGGATTGTAATTGGCTTGGGATCTGAAATTGAAAGCTCTAGAAAACTCTTTGAAAGACTGAAATCTTTAGATAGAGAGAAGATTGAAAGTGAATGAGTGAGTTGAAATGATCGAAATCTTTCTCTATTTATAGGAATTTCAAAGGCAGACTTCTGACAGAATTCGGGCAGAATTCGGACAGAACTCTATGAGCAAATCTCGGTCAAATCCGCAACTGCAGGAGGACCAAGTTCCAAGGATTCAAAATCACAACGGCCACCAACCGAACTCTGGCCGAACTCGGTCCGAGTTTTGTCAGGGTTTAGTCAGGGTTTAGTTAGGGTTTTAAAAAGCTTTTTGGTGATTTTTGAAAACCTTTTTGAAAACCTTTTTGTAAACCTTTTTGAGAGGACATTTTAAAAATATTTTGAACTCATTTAAGGGTAGCCTATTTGCCAGTACGACTCGGTGTACAACATATTCCTAGACTCAAATAAAATGAAAATACATTGCATAAGGAATTACAGACTCGAGTAGGCAAACAGATCTTCGGTCTTGAATTCAGTGGATAGCCATTCTTGATCATGTTCAAGAGTCCGAGATGTCCCGACTAGCTTTGTATATCCAGACAGAGTTTAATCAATTATTAAAATCAGGTTTGACCATATGACCAAATGGGCCAACAATCTCCCCCATTTTGATAATTGACAAACTATGAATGATATAACATTAAGCTTGTTCAAAAAAATAGAATTGTTCATATCCTGTATTATCTCAAAAAAATGTTAGATCTTAAATTTTCTCCCCCTTTGTCACTTAGCAAAATAATTGCAAAAGATAAAGATCCCCCGCAATCAAATACATAAGTAACAAATAGTGAGAAAACATATATAAAAGAAATAAGGCAAAAATAAAAGAGAAGTATCACAGGCATGTTTTGTAAAAAAAATTATCACAGGCATGTAATTTCACAGACAGTTATAAAGAATGAAGCAATATAAGAAATAGTGCTATCATAAACTGAAACTGAAACATAGTGCTAAAATAAACTGAATGCCATAAACATGTCCATGAAAAGAAAAGAGTACTGAAGCAAACTAAAAAGTGCTAATAATAAAAAAAATACTGATAATAACTTAGAATGTCGGAGCATTTCCAGGTGCACAATAAAATATCACTCAAAATCATATAGTCACATCTCCTCATCATTATCCTCATCATCATCATCAGCAGCTCGACCAGCATGTCTTGAAGTACCAGCTCCAGAGGTACCAGTGCCAGAAGGATGCGGAGGGGCGCCAGCATAGAACTCACCAACAAAGTCACTAGGTGGAGCACGATCAGGACGGTACCAATCATAGGCGTTACCGGGCTGGAAGTAGGCATAAACAGCCTCATCCTCACAACGGTAACCAGAGAAAGCTGGATCTCTAGGGATGGAACCGGCTGAATGACCAGTCTGGGCGAAACGAAGATCAGCTAAGGAGTTTGCAAGCGCCTGATAGCGGGTGACATCGCGAAACTCACGCTCGCAAGCCATGTCCGTCATCGAGACGTGCAAAGCAGATAAATGCTGATGTATGCCCTCAAATGTCATGGCATACTGATGAGGTGGTGGAGGAGGTGCAGTAGGAGGAGCAGGAGGTGGAGCTGAAGCAGTCATGCTACGACGAGATAACTGAAGAAACTTGGGCTCAGGGTCCTGAGTACAAGTCGACAGATCGATATCGAAGCGCTGAAAGATGCATGGGAGAATCATCGCGTAAGAGAGATTTCTATCTCTTGCACGACAACGACCCATCATCTGAATCATGGTCTTAGGGGCAGAAAATGGAATCCCCTTAAGAATATGGTACATGGCGGACAGCTCAAGAGAAGTCACATCATCCTTTGAAGTGGATTTTGGAAGGATAGTGGAATAGATGATGCGATACAATTCATAGTTAAACAAGTTCAGGTTGTTAGCCTTGAACTTTCCAGAGCGTACTCTATCAGGTGCACAGAGTTCCGCTTTGAAACTGGCGAGTGTCGTGCCTTCGGGAAAATCAAATTCAGTGATGTCAACTAGCGGTGCACCTTCGTTAGGGATACCAAGGATCTCCGCTAAGAGGTCATCATTGAAATTGATATCAATACCTCCAACACGAGTGCTCACATCAAAAGTGTTTAATATGAGATTGCAATAAAATAATCTAATGGCATTAGTTGCTATAGGGAAGCAGATTTTAACAAAAAGATGTAACCCTAATGCCTCAAAGAAATGATGATGATCAGGAAATACAGTCCATTTGACTGGAGCGCCTGTGCATATGGATCTCATGGATCTCCATACCACAGTAGGGCTTGGTCTAGGGTTTGAAAAAAAAAACCCGTCGAATGCACCGTCACTCGTTTGGACCGACGAGAAGAGGGAATCCGTATACGGATGCGAAGATGACCCTTCCTCACTAGGGTTCGTCTTCTTCCTCTTTGAAGGATTGAATTTGGGTGCCATTTGTGCAAATTAAAATAAAAATGCACTAATTGAAAAGTGGAGAAAAATAGGGTTATACCTCCCGAAATCAAAGTATGTCGAAGAGAACGACGAACTCCGCACGAATCCAAATTTAGGATTGATTTCACCACTTGGATTGGAAGAAGGAGGGTGGTGAAAAGCTAGGGTTCGGGGCTCCTTCGCGGCTGCTGCTGCTGTTGTGATTAGTTTGGAAGCAATGAAGAAGAAGGGCTTCACGGGTTCTGTATATATAATCTGACACCCTCAACCGAACTCGGGCCGAATTCGGTCAGAGCTCTGGCCGAATTCGCCTAGGGTTCTTTATAGTTGATTTTTGCCATTCTTTTTCATTGTCTTATTTCAAATATTTAATTCAGAGATTAGTCATTTCAACTTCAATTAACATAATTAATATTATTTTATAGATTAAATGTCGTTACACAGCAACTATTTCAGATTAGCTGTAGGAGTACTGTCCCAGCTGGCGGAGGTTCACCGGGGAACTCTTAAGTACCGCTTCGCTTCAACAGTAGTTGTGGTGACAAACAGACTCTTTATTGGCTTGTCTCTAACACAGTTTTTGCGTAATGATATATAATCATAAAACAAAATTAATTAATATTATTGACGTCCAAAATTCCTAATTCTCGACGTAAATAATTGAAACGATCTTCCGCTAGAGGTTTAGTGAAGATGTCAGCTAGTTGATTTTCAGTATCTATGTACACAAGGTTTATATCTCCATTTTGATGATGATCTCTAAGAAAGTGATGTCGAATCTCGATATGTTTAGTACGAGAGTGACATACTGGATTCTTAGTCAAATTAATAGTGCTCGTGTTATCACAGAAAATGGGAATATGTGTGTAAAATAAATTATAGTCTTCTAGGGTTTATTTCATCCACAAAATCTGAGCACAACAACGTCCTGCGTCGATGTACTCAGCCTCTGTTGTTGATTGGGCTACAGAATTTTGCTTTTTTCTAAACCATGAGACTAAAGCCTTGCCTAAGAAATGACATGTGCCACTGGTACTTTTTCTATCGACTTTGCATCCAGCAAAATTTGCATCCGAATAACCAATAAGGTCAAAGGACTTAGTTTTGGGATACCACAAGCCAACAGAAGAAGTGCCCTTAAGGTATCGAAAGATACGCTTAACTGCGGACAGATGTGATTCCTTTGGGTTAGCTTGAAAACGTGCACACAGGCAAACACTAAACATTATATCTGGACGACTAGCAGTTAAATAAAGTTAACTACCAATCATACCTCGATACTTACGTGTGTCGACTGGCTTGCCTTGTTTATCTGAATCAAGCTTTGTTGAAGTTGCCATTTGAGTGCCAATAGGTTTGACATTGTCCAGATCAAACTTCTTTAGCAGGTCTTTTGTATACTTGGCTTAATTTATAAATGTCCCATTATCAGTTTGTTTGATTTGCAATCCGAGAAAGAATTTCAGCTCTCCCATCATGCTCATCTCAAACTCATTCTGCATATACTTAAAAAAATTTTGACACAGAAATTCATCAGTAGATCCAAATATAATATCATCAACATAGATTTGAATTAAAAGAAGTTTGCCATTAAAAGACTTAATAAACAGTGTAGTGTCAACCTTGCCTTTTGAAAAACCGTTGTCAAGTAGAAAAGTGCTTAGACGATCATACCAAGCACGAGGGGCTTGTTTTAAACCGTATAAGGCT
The DNA here is from genome assembly GCA_029216955.1 of Iris pallida. NCBI lineage: Eukaryota > Viridiplantae > Streptophyta > Magnoliopsida > Asparagales > Iridaceae > Iris > Iris pallida. The sequence goes on along the minus strand of JANAVB010044620.1, from coordinate 5,857,527 downwards.
TTCTTCAACTTGAAAACATGATCAGGGTTTTTGAAATCCGTGAAACCTGGAGGTTGTGCTACAAAAACTTCTTCTTTTATAAAACCATTTAAAAAAGCACTCTTGACATCCATTTGAAATAGTTTGAAATCATGAAAACATACAAATGCACATAACATGCGAATGGATTCTAATCTCGCAACTGGGGCATAAGTCTCATCGTAGTCGATACCTTCTTCTTGATTGTATCCTTGAGCTATGAGTCGAGCCTTATTACGAGTCACTAAACCATTCTCATTTAGTTTATTTCGGAATACCCAACGGATGCCAATGACCGGATGATCAATAGGCCTAGGAACAAGTTCCCAAACTTGATTTCGTTCAAATTGGTTTAATTCCTCTTGTATAGCATCTATCCAAAAACTATCACTACATGCTTCATCAATAGTTTTGGGTTCTAGCTGTGAAATAAATGTAACACTAGAAACAATATCTCTACTGGATATACGAGTACTTACTCCTTTGGTAATATCACCAATTACCAAATCTTTTGGATAATCAGCTGTAAATTTCAACCTTTTCGGTAGATTCTGAAGATAGCTGGTTCCTGGATCTTCTCTAGGAGGTTCAGCTAGTGCAGAGCTTGGTTGTGGATCAGCTGATGTTGAGCTTGGTACAGTTGGATCTTCGTCATTGTCATCGATCGTCATCTGATTTAGTTCATCAAAGGTGATGTTGATTGACTCTTCGATGATCATGGTTCTTTTGTTGAAGACTCTGTATCCTTTGCTCTTGGCCGCATAACCTAAAAATATACCTTCATCGGCCTTTTCATCAAATTTTTCCAAATTGTCTTTTGTATTAAGAATAAAACATTTACAGCCAAATATTCTAAAGTATGAAACAGATGGAATTCTATCAAACAATAACTCAAATGGAGTCTTCTTCAATTTGGGTCGAATTAGAACTCTATTGAGTACAAAGCAAGCTGTACTGACAGCTTCAGCCCAGAAATATTTGGGTAGACTAAACTGGTTTAACATCACTCTGGCCATTTCGGTTAGAGTTCTGTTCTTACGTTCCACAACTCCATTTTGTTGTGGAGTCCTAGGACAGGAGAACTCGTGTACAAAACCGTGTGTGTCACAAAATTGCTCAAAATCAGTATTCTCGAATTTGCCTCCATGATCGCTTCTTATGCGAATGATTATGTAACCTTTTTCATTCTGTACTCTCTTGCAAAAGGCGACAAATTCGGATAATACATCATTCTTGCGTGTCAAGAAATATATCCACGTGTATCTAGAGAAATCATCTACAATTACGAAAGCATAAAGTTTACCTCCGAGGCTAGCAACTCTGCTAGGACCAAATAAGTCCATATGAAGCAATTGTAGAGGTCTAGTAGTACATACTACGTTTACTGACTTGAATGTAGATCTGGTAGCTTTGTTCTTTTCACATTGGCTGCATACCGAGTCCTTCTTGAATGTAATGTCTGGTAAACCGCGTACTAGCTTCTTTGTGGATAATCTTGAGATCGTATCCATATTAGCGTGACCGAGTCTCATATGCCACAGATGACTCTCATCACTCTTGGCCATTAAGCATCTACCTGAAATGTTAGTTTCTTCTAACAAATAGAAAACATATATATTGTCGTCCCTGATACCTTCAAAGATAGTACTACCAGTTGAGCTATCAACTATAGTACATTTGTCTTTACCAAAGTTGATGCCATAGCCATGATCAGCTAGATGACTTATGCTGAGTAGATTATGTTTCAACTCGGTAACCAGACAGACATCCTTAATCACAGGATAGGGAGACTTACCAACATCACCGATACCAATAATATACCCTTTCAAGTTATTACTAAAGGAGACATAGCCTTCCTTTTTTTTCTTCGACAGTGTTACAAATAGGGTAGCATCACCGGTCATATGCCGTGAGCAACCGCTGTCAAGGATCCATTTGCTTCTAGCATGTGAAGGGTATTCCACCTATAAAATAGTTTGCAGATAAAACTTTTGGTACCCATTTCTTGTAGGGTCCTGAATTGTTAGCTTTAGGTATCCAAGCATAAACATTTAAATCAACAAGCTTTCTCATTCTACATGCAGATGAAATATGACCAATGAGGCCACATTAATGACATTGTGCATGTCGAATGTTGAAAGCTGAGTGGTATGCATGGTTGGTAGGTTTAGGTTTTATAGTATAGAAGAAAGCATACCTATAATCTTGTTTGGGCTTAACCTTTTGGGGTAAAGGTTTTATATGGTTAGGTCTGACAGTATTTGGCTTGGGAATGTTTCGATTTTTCGGTAAGTGACACGTATTAGGGAAGGAAGCAGCAGGCTCAGGCTGTTTTCCTAACCTAATTTCCAATCTTTTGGAAGTGTCATACAACTTAGTATAATCAGAAGTGAGTGATTCTATTCTGATTTGTGTACATCGAAGACTTTTCTTCTTTATAGAAAGTTCTTCCTTGAGTTGGTCAATAATTTTGTCTTTCTCTTCAGATGACTTGGTAGTCTCGTGTAATAAGAGCTTTGTTGAAGAAAGCTCACCAGACTCACTAACATTATTTCTAACCTCAGCTAGTAGGTCGGTAAGTCTACCTATTTCACCTTTGTACTCTTTGAGTACCTTCTTAGAGGTCTGATACTTGCTACGCAGTTTCCTGTAATCAGTCATCATAAGTATCAACTACAGGTTCAGTAGGTACCTGATTGGATGCCATAAAGCATACGTTTGCAGCGTCTTCTGATTGTTCGTCTTCTGAGTCGCTGGCTTCACTTTCATGCCATATGCTGGTATTGGCATATCTCCTAGATGTTGATTTCTTCAGGTTCCCTTTTTCATACCTGTTGCTCTTCTTGCTTGATGATGAGTTTATGGGACAATCCTTCTTCATGTGTCCCTTTTTCTTCCAACCATAGCAGACAGCATCTTCTTGATACCAGTTGTTGCTGTTGTTCTCTTTGACTCTCTTCTCATGTCTCATGAATCTTTTGAACTTCCTTGCTAGGAGTGCTTGATCTTCAGCGTCAGGTCCACTGCTGTCTGAGTCACCTTCAGCAGCTTTTCTGTGCTGAGCCTTGAGAGCGATCGTCTTCTCCTTTGGTACAGGCTCTTCAAAATCTTGTAGCTCCAGTTCATGAGTGAGTAGCTTACCCATGAGTACTTCGAGGGACATAGTTGTGAGATCGTTCCCTTCAATGATTGCAGTAGCCTTCGGAATCCAGTTTTTGGTGAGAGCTCGCAGGAGTTTGCGAATCTTTTCATGGTTACTGTAATCTTTGCCTAAGGAGGACAAAGGATTTACAATATCCAAGAATCTCTCGAACATTTGTGTAACTGTTTCATTGGGCTTCATCTTGAATGCCTCGTACTCTTGAGTAAGTCTGCTGACTTTAGATTCTTTGACTTGAGTCGTGCCTTCATGTGTAACTTCAAGTAGCTTCCACACTTCATTAGCCGTTGTGCAGATAGACACCCTGTTAAATTCAGTTCTGTCTAAAGCACAAAAAAGAGTATTAATGGCACGTGCGTCAAGACTGGCCCTTTTTTTCTTCCTCTGTATATCTGCTGTGGGGTTTTTTAACTAAAACTCCATCAACATTTATACGAGGTAGCTTTTGATAGCCATCAAGAACAATGGACCATAAATTAAAGTCAAGTGATTTCAAGAAGAAACTCATCCGTGTTTTCCAATAGGTATAGTTCGTACCATTAAACAGTGGGGGCCTGTTCGTGGCCTGGCCTTCACTTATGAATTTCACAGTTGCCATGTGTTATGCTGTGATCTATGTAACAGTTAATTAAAATGAATAAATAATTGCACTGTTACCTTTGCTTTACCTATAAACACCCGCTTTGATACCAATTATAGGAACGAAATAGTAAAGCGTAATACTCTAGAAGGGGGTGAATAGAGTTGGCAGCGGAATAATGCTAATTAAAATAATGTTATCAGCACAATCACAGAATATTAATCACAACTGAAATAAAGTAAAGACAGAGTTAAGAGAGCAAACGCAAAGACAGCGATGTATACTGGTTTCCCTCTGTTGAGGACTAATCCAGTCGGTAGAACTCTTGCTACCAGTTGAAGCCACTATTGGAAAAACTGCAAGTTTTCTTACGAAGTCCTTGCAACTTCTATAACGCGAGCTTTGATACGAAGAACTCGTCCAACTTTAAATGTGAAGAGGTATTCTTCAATCAAGCCTTCTGATTACAATCTCTCAGAAACTTCTAGACCGTACCGCACTGGCAAATCGACTAGAGGATTGTAATTGGCTTGGGATCTGAAATTGAAAGCTCTAGAAAACTCTTTGAAAGACTGAAAGCTTTCGATAAAGAGAAGATTAAAAGTGAATGAGTGAGTTGAAATGATCGAAATCCTTCTCTATTTATAGGAATTTCAAAGGCAGACTTCTGACAGAATTCGGGCAGAACTCTATGAACAAATCTCGATCAAATTCGCAACTGCAGGAGGACCAAGTTCCAAGGATTCAAAATCACAACGGCCACCAACCGAACTCTGGCCGAACTCTGGCCGAACTCGGTCCGAGTTCTGTCAGGGTTTAGTCAGGGTTTAGTTAGGGTTTTAAAAAGCTTTTTGGTGATTTTTGAAAACCTTTTTGTAAACCTTTTTGAGAGGACATTTTAAAAATATTTTGAACTCATTTAAGGGTAGCCTATTTGCCAGTATGACTCGGTGTACAACATATTCCTAGACTCAAATAAAATAAAAATACATTGCATAAGGAATTACAGACTCGAGTAGGCAAACAGGGTCTTGAATTCAGTGGATAGCCATTCTTGATCATGTTCAAGAGTCCGAGATGTCCCGACTAGCTTTGTATATCCAGACAGAGTTTAATCAATTATTAAAATTAGGTTTGACTATATGACCAAATGGGCCAACAGCATGCTCCTTCAAAAGTGCGAGGTAAATCTCGAGTCACGGTTTGACACAATACTAACAGGCATACCGTGTAATCTCATAATCTGCTCCATATACATCTCTGCCAATACCTCTGTCGACTGGCCCACTCTAAAAGGTAAGAAATGGGCTGACTTTGTAAGTCTATCCACAATCACCCACCCTGCGTCACGTCCTCTAGGACTCCGAGAAAAACCCGTGACGAAATCCATAGTGATGTGCTCCCACTTCCATTCGGGAATGGGTAGCGGCTGGAATAATCCGGTCGTCCTCTGGTGCTCCGCCTTCACTTATTGATATCCCAAGCACTTGTCAACGAAACGAGCTATCTCTCGCTTCATTCCGTGCCACCAATAATACTGTCGTAAGTCGCGGTACATTTTGGTTCCTTCGGGATGAATAGAGTAAGTCGAACTGTGAGCCTCTGCCATCAGCTCCTGTCATAGCTCTCCATTGGGAACATAAATACGATCACCATATCGCAATGTTCCATCGGGATGGATCCTCAATCCCGTCTGCTCTCCTGCTTCAGTCCTCTCTCTGAGCCGTCGAAATCTAGCATCAGTAGGCAATGCTGCCTTGATGCGCTCTACCAATGATGATTGCACTTGGAGGTTGGCTAATACGTCGTCTGCTCCAGGCAATACTACCTCAATACCAAGCTGCTCCAAGTCTTTAATCAATTTCTTCTGCGTAGTCAAAAAGTGTGCCATGGTCTTACGGCTTAATACGTCTGCTACGACATTGGCCTTGCCCGGATGATAATGTAGCTCGATCTCGTAATCCTTCATCAACTCCAACCAACGTCGCTGCCGCATATTCAACTCTTTTTGTGTGAACACGTACTTGAGGCTCTTATGGTCAGTGTAGATATCAACCTTCTCGCCGTACAAGTAGTGTCTCTATAGCTTCAAAGCAAAGATAACTACTGCGAGCTCTAGATCGTGGGTCGGATAATTCTTCTCGTGCACTCTCAACTGTCACGATGCATATGCTACTACACGACCGTGCTGCATCAATACACATCCTAATCCTTTCCTGGATGCATCACTGTAGATCACAAATACTCCCGGACCCGATGGTAGTGTCAAGATCGGTGCTGTGGTCAATCGCTTCTTCAACTTATCAAATGCGGCTTGACACTCGTCTGTCCATACAAACTTTTGATCCTTGCAAGTTAATCGAGTCATAGGCCCCACTATTTGAGAGAAATCTTCTACGAACCGTCGGTAGTAACCCGCAAGTCCGAGGAAACTTCTCACCTCCGAAGCTGATGTGGGAGCGGGCCATGATTTGACTGCTGTGATCTTCTCTGGGTCCACTGATATACCATCACCCGTAACAACATGACCAAGAAATGATACCTCCTTGAGAAAGAAATCACACTTGCTAAGCTTTGCAAAAAGTCGCTCATTCCTCAACGTTCCCAAAACTATCCATAGATGCTGCTCATGCTCTCCTTGACTCTTGGAGTAAATCACGATATCATCTATAAAGACTACTACGAATTTGTCCAAGTACTGGTGAAAGATCTTGTTTATTAAATTCATAAAGACTGCGGGAGCATTGGTCTAACCGAAAGGCATGACCTAGAACTCGTAGTGTCCATACCTTGATCGAAAAGCCGTCTTTGCAATGTCTTCCTTTCGAACCTTCAATTGGTGATAGCCTGATCGTAAGTCAATCTTGGAGTACTTTTGCTCCACTCAGTTGATCGAGTAGATCGTCTATATGCGACAAGGAATACTTGTTCTTCACCGTCACTACATTCAATTCTCTGTAATCGATGCACATGCGTACTGTCCCACCTTTCTTAGGCACAAAAAGAACAGAAGCTCCCCATGGTGATGCACTGGCACTTATAAAGCCCTTCTCTAATAAGTCATCAATCTGCGCCTTCATCTCTACCAACTCCTTGGGTACCAGACGATATACTCGAGATGAAATAGGCTCGACTCCGGGAATAAGCTCAATAGAAAACTCAATATCTCGGTCAGGTGGCAGTCCTGGCAATTCCTCGGGGAATACATCCTCGAACTCGATGATGATAGGGTGCTGAGGGGTGTCCTGCATCATCATGTGAGTCTTTGATGCGGGTGCATCACAACTCTCTCCGTCTTCTTTGGTGAACTCAAACTCCTTCGCATTCGGTGGTCTAAAGACAATACTGTCCCTGTGGCAGTCTATGAGAGCGAAATGCTGGCTCAACCAGTCCATTCCAAGAACCACATCGAATGTCGGAATAGAAAATACAAGAAGTCGTGCCCTCATCTCTCTACCACTTATTACTACAGGATAAAGTCCAAAAACACCACTAACAGGTACAACTCCTCCTCCAGTAAGGATTCTAACATTCTTAGCCAAGGGTGTGATGGGAATGCTATGTCTAGTGGCAAAACTAGTGGCTATAAATGAATGCATGGTTCCAGTATCAAATAATGTAATAGCAGGAAAAGATGCAACTAAAACCATACCTGCTATAAATTCTGCCTCTAACTCTATATCCTCAACAGCAAGTGAGAATACCTGCCCATAATTCTGTCCTGGACCATGAGCTCTGGCCTTGTTGTACTGTATGCCTTGGGGTGGCAATGGTGGACGAGGTGCTCCTGCTACAGGCCATGGTACTGGATGAGCTGGGACTGTAGGCCTCGGGTTCTGCCGAGCATGTACTATCGCCTGTTGCTCCGGACAGTCCTTGAGCATGTGCTGATTAGATCCACATCTCAAGCACAATCCAAGGCGAGTCCTGTATTCGTTCTGGAAATATCCTTACTTTTCGCAGTAATGGCAAATGGGCTTCTGATAAGGTGAGGGCCCCTGCTGGAACTGTCCTGTGGCCCTCCAAATAGGTCCACTCTGAGTAGCTCGGGCTGGTGCAACTGCTGGGGTACGACGTCTCAATATTTGCTGCTGCTCCTTGCGAAGAATCTCCTGAGCACGAGCTTCTTCCAGGACAACTGAATGGGAGACTCGAGACTGGGTAGTCGTATAAGACTTGAGCTCTGGTATAAGCCCCTGGTGAAATCTCCTTGCCTTCTCTAACTCTGTCGGAATCAATCCCGCACCAAATCTACTCACGCGATTGAACTCTGAGTCATACTCATCAACTGTCATATTTTCTTGATTCAGATGAAGGAACTGGTCGTAGTGACCATCTCGAACATGAATAGGGAAGAACCTCTCATAAAACACATCATAGAACTGCTTCCAGGTGATCCAAGTGCCTAGTTGTCTCTCTTCCGCCTTCCACCAGTGGTGAGCATTATCTTCTAATAGTAGGTCCACTGCTGTCATCCAATCTCGAACTGGCAACTGGGATGCCCTCAGTAGCTTCTCTGTACTAATAAGCCACTGTGATGACCATAGTTCGTATTACGTATTTTGGAATATATGTACGTATCTGACTCGTATTGCTTGTCTCTTGGCTTGGTTCGGCTTGTTTGAGTTGGCTTGGTTCGGCTTGGGTTGCTTATTGGTTTATTATGAACCAAGGGGAGAACCCTTACCTACCACCACCATCCCCATTTATTAATCCAACACTCTTTCTCTCTCCTCATTCACTCTTCTTCTTCCTCACCATTACTCTCCACCTACACCCAAGAGCCCTAGGCAAGTGCAACTTGCTTCATGATGGATCTTAAGTTTTATTGTTCCATTTTCTTCTTTATATGATTATAAGCCTCTTTAGAACTTGGATTTTATGTTTTTGATGGATAGATTCTTCTAGATCTACATTATAACTTTAGGGTTTCATGAGTTTATGGAGTTTTTCTTGGTTTTGATCTACTAAAACTTGTTATTTTCGAAAACTAATATTTCCATGAAAAAGAGCACGAAATTTTGTATGAATTTGGTTTTTGATTCACCTCATTTCGAGTTAAAATGAAGTTTTTATGGCCAAAATAAGTTTTCTGAATTTTTTATGTCGGCTTTGTAAAATTTTAGCAAGGAACCCTAATATTACGTATTTTACGCTGGATAGCATCCAGAATGTAAAATTTTACGCAGAGAACCCTGATATTGTGTATTTTACACTGGATAGCATCCATAATGTAAAATTTTACGCAGGGAACCCTAATATTGCGTACTTTACGCTGGATAGCATCAAGAATATAAAATTTTACGCAGGGAACCCTGATATTGCGTATTTTACGTTGGATAGTATCCAGAATGTAAAATTTTACGCTGGAACCCTCCCCTTTTGCGTATTTTATGCAGAATTTAATTTATGGTGTAAAAAGTGTACAGAATGACTATTTTTGCCAAGTTTAGCTATTTTCTAGCCAGAATTTAGAAAAACTTAAAACATGAAAGTTTTCGAATATCCCTGGAGCACCTTATTTTGAGTTCGTATGTGGAAGTTATGTCCCTGTCTCCTGAGCCACATGATTCCTCAACAGCTCTTGTACCCTGTTTATGTTTAGTTATTGCATATATGCTCATACCAGCTTAAATGTAAATTTTAAATATATTCTATGACACGATGGTGACCCATTGTGGTGCACTTTTGACGAATGATATGACATGAAAGTGGCCCATCATGATGCGCTCTTGACAGTAACTTTGACATGATATATATATCTCGAATGATGTTGCGACGGCTAGCATGTCATGACAAGATTGAATGGCCTGGACATCGTGGGTGATTGTGTTTGTATAAATAACCCAGTATCGTCTTACATCATGTCTAGTATGGGATCCCTGAGTACCACGGTCAGGGATACCTACTGCAATTGACTAAGGCTAATAAACTAGAATAATTCAGTAGTCATGAAGAGATTTTCCAGCTACATGCAATTTCGTTATCTGGACGCACTATGCGGACTTGTAGCCTACCGACGAGTAGGTCACATTTTTAGCACACAGTCACGTGTTGTATCCTTCATAAACGGACATTCGACCTGGATAACCGGATGGTCTGCAGGGATTGTGGCTGTTGGGAATAATCTTATTGCATCTTTCTAGTAACTAGGCCTGTGATAACCCTAGTTAGTTAAAGTGTCAAGTTGTACTCTTTGCTCGGCCGTGTTTGATTGTATAGAATCTAGCCTGTTTAGTCTTGTCCTGATCCTGTACAAGATTATGACCTGACATGATTAATTATGCTTGTCTTAAACAAGAAAGACCAGGGGTCCAGTTCTGTTCAGGCAAAGGGTTACAACCCCGGTCCTTGTTTGGTTTAAGGGTTGTAACCTAGCTCCCGGAGCCGTTCTGTGTCCTCTCTTCGTTTATTGTCTTATTGTTCCCATGCCATGCTTATCATGTTTTATCTTACTTCAATAACCTGATTATTATGCTGGCCTCAACAATAAAGATAGGGGTCCAGTTCTGTTCAGGCGAAGGGTCACAACCCCGGTCCTTGTTTGGTTTAAGGGTTGTAACCTGGCTCCCAGAACAGTTCTGTGTCCTTTCTTCGTTTATTATCTTGTTTACCTTACCAATAGTATTTGAGACGGGTTTCTATTCAGGTGAAGGGCTGCAACCTCGGTCCTAGTTTGGTTTAAGGGTTGCAGTCTGGCTACTTGAATGGTTCCCTTGTACTCAATTTATTATTGTTATTATCAGTTCTTTAATTATTATCTTTAAAATATCAATTGTGTTATGCTGGTTTTAGTTCCTAAGTGAAGCCTTCTTTGTGGCACTTGCTCTCTTTGGGGCCTGACCCAGCTGGTCTTGTGTGGCCAGATATCGGAGCAGCACCAGAGGATCTACCTGTCTTTCAGCCAGATGGTGACCACCAGGCGTAACCCTGGCAACGGTGGGTTTCTTTTGTTCTCCCACTTTATTATAAAATTATTCTTTTGAGGCATTTAGCTGGCGAGCACGTGTTAGCTCGTATTGCACCTTTACTTACTGTCTGCCTACGGGATGTAACATGATTGGCAAATCCTAGGGTTGATCATGTATGACTGAAACTCTTGCTAGTCCTGACATTTTGTATGACTAGCTTCATGATCATCTGAATATGTAATGTATGGGACGCCTTGCTATTACATATTTGGTGCTCTGACATCTTGTAATTGTTATTACTTGCTTGAGATTGAGACAATAGGCTTGTTCAAGACCATAGGTGACTGATGGATTATAGTTAAACCCTCATGTATCTAGACAGCCGTGACCGTATAGTGAGGTGGATTCTATTTCATTATACGTAGCTGGCTATGTATGCCCCCGCTCTCCAGTATTCTGGTTCTGGGACGTGACAGCCACTGTGAATCCTTTAGTGGATTCTCCGTTCCTCTAAAGGCCTTGGGGTTCATATCCATAAAATTCTTGATGGAGCCTTCATAAGGATGCAAAGCCGGTGCTGGTACTGGTACTGGAGGTGGTGGTGGAGGTCTAGCCAATGCTGCCATCATTCTCTGTCTCATCAGCTCAGTCTGCTGCCACTGAGCCTGCATCATGGCGTACATGAATTGGGAAGTAGGGCTCCTATCAGTCGATGGTGGAGGCATCTGAGGTTCCGACTGTGGTGGAAACTGCTGAGGGAATGGTGGTAGTGGAGACAGTGGTACATTCCTTTCCGATGGCATAGTAGTGGTCTGCCCAGCCTGGCTGCCTGGGGTGCTACAATCTCTAGGTACTCCGTCGTCGTTGTCGTAGTAGGCTGTGACTGCCCTGGCTGGTATGGTGTCGCTGGGGTCATTGGAGGATTCTGTCCCTCTGGAGTAGCCTCTTCACCAGATGTGAGGGCCAAGGCAGAAGTGCGTCTGCTTCTTAAATACATACTGTTGGCACGAAGAAGATAAGTTGATATTAGGAAGATTAGATATGAGGTCATTCAAATAATCAAAGAAGTTTAGAAAAGAAGTTTGGATGTCAAGGGCATAGTAGTTCTGGATAAGATATTCCTATTCCTATATGCAGGCTTGTTGGGCGCAGTCATGTAACCCAACAATATTAATGTCGACCTGCATGGGCCACCACAAAAACATGTAACGCCCCAGTCCCAAAATATATAGGACCAAGTACGTGAACATGCCAGTTGCACATGTACGAGGAATACTCCAATATATGGAATTCTCATATATGCACATAAGCTGTAAATAAAATAATCACATGCCAGAATAATATAATCTAATCTCATCACAGCTCAACACAGAAGATAATAGAGTCCAAATAATAAATAAGTTATCAAAATATAGCCGGGTGAACATACTCACTCCAAACAGCTATGAAAATAGTCTCACAAGATCGGAGTCCAACCTTCGCAAAATAGAAAGAAAAGAGATGTAAAATAATGTCTACTAATGTCTCAAATAAGGAATAGACTAAAAGTTAGTAGGAACTGCCTCGTCATCGATGTAAGATAGCTCCAACGTCGCTCCGTACTCCTATAGAAAATCGTCTCTGGAGAGATAACCAGGTCCTCAGAGGGACGTAACAAGATACAAGAAAACACCATGCCATATAAACTGTGATAATATAATATAAAAGGAAAGATGCATGCAATCGGGTCCATGACCAATCTACTATGAATATGCAGTTTTGAGAAACAATCCTTCGACGCATGAGCCATGGCTGTAAATGGGATCGGCATAGTCCCCTTAAAGGGCACCAGGAGCCTACGTCCATAACGTCCGAAGGTCGTCAGAGGGCATCATGTGCAAGGGGCTACGTCCATAACGCTCTGGAAAACGTCAGAGGGCACCTGGGGCCTGCGTCTCCGGAGGAGCGCATAGGTAATCAGGGAAGTACAAAGAAGCCCATACGTCAGGTATTGTTCTCCCCACCCAATGCCTAGTATCATCATCTCTATGACTGATATGAACCTCAAGTAACCGCCAAGTCTCCTAACATGCAATTCTATTGGCGGTTACTCCTATCTGTCGTACGTACCATACTTATCGGTGGCCAGCCGACTACGCGAGTACGTGTCCTACAAGTGACTCACAACACGTGGTAAAGCAAGTGTCAAGGCCTTATGAGATATACCAATACCTCATCATCAATGGGAGGTCACTAGACTAAGTCAATGCAAGAGAAATAAATAAAAGCGAGAAAAACGACCGATAGAGTCGCTTGCACCCAAGTGTGACTTGGACGAACAGTTTCAAAATATCAAGAAATAAAAAATGCTGAAAATAACAACTAAAAATAAGAATATAATAATCACAGAGTAAGGTGGCAAGGTATCTTGTCTGATGGTACAAAGTGGCTAGTCCAGGAAATCACAATGTCAGCCAAGAAATGTCACAAACTCCAAACAACTTCAGACGCTGAAAGAAACATAAAAAATGTACTTGGTGTATAAGATATACCTAGGAAATGCCTGTCAAAAAGTCTAATTCTGGAACAGGGGCAAAATCATAATTTCAGGTCAAAACGATGTCCGCCGTTGGATCCGATTTGCACCGAAACACGTGCTAAAGTCTATGGTCTCTAAAGTCCTTAAACTACATGTCTATGGATTCAGTTTGAGGAGAGGAACTCAACGGTATGTCCAGTTTTGGATTTCGATTAGCCGCGTATAAAATTGCCCGTTTGAATGGGTCGCAGCCCGCAAAAAAAGGGGTTTCTATTCGACCTTCTCAGAATCGAACCAAACTTGGCACACAGGACTAGAATTTCGATTCGGACCTATTGGCGCAAGTTTCGTCTCGATTTGATGACTGTACACGAAGTTAGGGCAAAGTTTGCAAATTGGCGATACGGGGGTATCTCGACGGATACGGACTGATTTCGTCGCGCACACACGATGAAACTGAGTTCCGTCAGTTCCTACACGTCGGCAACGTCCATACGCATCTTTCGATGCATATAGCGCACGACCATGTCGCCCGATTTGTCGGGGCGTACGCCGTATCGGACAGAATTCTAAAATTTTAATGTTTTTAATGCAGTTTTTCTCACAAGTTCATCGATCCGTAACTTCTTGTACAATAAATAAAAATTGAATCTACCAGATGGGTTTTCATCTAGTATATGTTAACTAGGACTGTTTAATTTTTTTCCCAAAAATTCTCAATATTTGGGTCGAAATCACCCTTCCAAAGTCAGGGGTTGGTGTATTTTCTCGGTTTTGTTTTCGAGGAATTTTTCTCTACTTTCCCAAAACTTTTTTGGGATTTCCTATGTATTAGAAAATTTTCTAATTACTAGGGTTTATAGATGGGTATGTCGTCTACGCACATCATTCGATAGATCAAATTTTCGTCGAACACAATCAGAAAATTTTGGATTCGAAATATGGTACCTGGGTTCTGAAATAAAACGGAGTGTCCCCTATTTCCTCTCGGCTCCGCGTGGTTGGTGGCAATCCAGTCGTCGGTGACAGCGAGCAGGCGGCTGACGTTGAGAGCAGGGATGTGGGGGAGGTCCTGGAGTCGAAGCTTGGGCTCGGGATGAAGTTCTATCGATGAATTTCCAAGAACCCTATTTTCTGACTGATTATATAGGGTGTTTAAATTTCCTATTTTTAATCGGATTTGAAACTGTGGACACAAGGATTTGATCGGGGTTTGGTCGATTAGATAGAGGAGGATCCAGTTCAGGTTTTGTAAAAAAAATTCAAATTAATTTAATGTAGAAACGAAGAAGTTTGAATCCGAACTTCTTTCGAGGTTCCTATCGGCTTTGCTCAAACGCGGGGGAAAACGAGTACAGTTTACATGAACAGTACTCCCCCTTTTCTTTTTTTTTTCTCTGCTACTTTTCTAAAATATTCAACTAAATATTCCCCATCTTATTTATATATGTATGTAACCACTGCTTGTTACCCATAATATGTAAAATGCCCATATATGGTTAAAAGCCATTTATTTAATTATATAAATGTAAAAATAAAATATATTTATACTTAAAAGGAAAGAAAATTTAGGGGGGGTTTACATCCTACCCAACTTAAAAAAATTTCGTCCTCAAAATTAAACTAGGGTAGGGGGTCGAATGCATTGCAAGCAAAGAACTATTAAGGAACTAACATGGGCAAGGCATACCTTGGTTGTTAAAAAAATACAGGTAACGATTTCGGATGTCGTCCTCGCGCTCCCAAGTAGACTCCCCTGGCGAGTGATGCTTCCAAGCCACGCGAACCAATAGAATAGATTGATTCCGCAACACCTTCACTCGACGATCAAGAACGCCTACTGGTTGCTCTTCGTACGACAAGCTCGGTCCAACTGTGACCTCGGAGTGATGAAGCACATGATTGCTGTCTGCCACGTACCTCCTCAGCTGAGATACATGGAATACGTCATACACTCCCTCTAGTGACGGTGGCAAGGCCAATCTATAGGCAACCTCTCCAACATGTTCTACGACATCGAAAGGCCCGATGTACCTTGGACTCAACTTACCACGTCCTCCGAATCGAATCGTGCCTCTAGTGGGGGATATCTTCAAGAACACATGGTCGCCCTCTTTGAACTCGAAGGGTCGGCGAAGATTATCTGCCTACTGCTTCTGACGATCCTGCGCTGCTCACAGGTGGCCCTGAATTTTCTTCACTGTCTCCACTGTGCCCAAGACCAACTCGGGACCCAATAGCTGTCGCTCTCCTATGTCGCTCAAACAAACAGGAGACCGACACTTCCTACCATACAATGCTTCAAACGGAGCCATCTTAATGCTCGCTTGATAGCTATTGTTGTAGAAAAACTCAACAAGATGAAGATGGTCCTCCCATGAACCGCCAAAGTCAAGCATGTACGCTCTCAACATATCCTCTAGCGTCTGAATGGTACGCTCTGACTGGCCGTCTGTCTGCGGATGATACGCCGTGCTAAACTTCAATCGGGTGCCCAAGCTCTCTTGCATGCTCCTCCAAAAGTGTGAGGTAAATCTGGAGTCACGGTCCGACACAATACTAACAGGCACACCGTATAATCTCACAATCTGCTCCATATAAATCTCTGCCAATACCTCTGTCGACTGGCCCACTCTAAAAGGTAAGAAATGGGCTAACTTTGTAAGTCTATCCACAATCACCCACACTGCATCACGTCCCCTAGGACTCCGAGGAAAACCCGTGACAAAATCCATAGTGATGTGCTCCCACATCCATTCGGGAAAGGGTAGAGGCTGCAATAATTCGGCCGTCCTCTGGTGCTCTGCCTTCACTTGTTGACATACCAAGCACTTGGCAACGAAATGAGCTATCTCTCGCTTCATTCCGTGCCACTAATAATACTGTCGTAAGTCGCGATACATCTTGGTTCCTCCGGGATGAATAGAGTAAGTCGAACTGTGAGCCTCTACCATCAGCTCCTGCCGTAGCTCTCCATTGGGAACATAAATGCGATCACCACATCGCAATATCCCATCGGGATGGATCCTCAATCCCGTTTGCTCTCCTGCTTCAGTCCTCTCTCAGAGTCGTTGAAATCTAGCATCAGTAGGTAATGCTGCCTTAATGCGCTCTACCAATGATGATTGCACTTGGAGGTTGGCTAATACGCCGTCTGCTCCAGGCAATACTACCTCAATACCAAGCTGCTCCAAGTCTTTAATCAATTCCTTCTGCGTAGTCAAAAAGTGTGCCATGGGCTTATGGCTTAATACGTCTGCTACGACATTAGCCTTGCCCGGATGATAATATAGCTCGATCTCGTAATCCTTCATCAACTCCAACCAACGTCGCTGTCGCATATTCAACTCTTTTTGTGTGAACACGTACTTGAGGCTCTTATGGTCAGTGTAGATATCAACCTTCTCGCCGTACAAGTAGTGTCTCCATAGCTTCAAAGCAAAGATAACCGCTGCGAGCTCTAGATCGTGGGTCGGATAATTTTTCTCGTGCACTCTCAACTGCCACGATGCATATGCTACTACACGACCGTGCTGTATCAATACACATTCTAATCCTTTCCCGGATGCGTAACTGTCACGCCCCAATTCATAGAGTCATTTATTCACATATTTTATCTCTTGGAATCGATCGTCCTCGCTTGGGCGTGATGCCGTACAAGTCTGGTATTGCACTTGTACAAGGCAAAGATGGTACATAATCGATTATTCTTCAAATAGGAACACATCGCAGCGGCAAAAGCAGATAAATTGAATTTAATAAGGACAATCTTTCTTATTGAATAGAAGTACATCACTTCTTTATAGCAGCGGAGAAAAAGAGTAACTTGAAGCCACACAGAGATATGTAGAACTTTATTCTCTTTATTGATAATTGAAGAAGAGTACAAGACTTGTATTGAAGTACAATAATTACAGCACATCTCACTTTACATTGGAAACCAACTGAACAATGCTATACAGCTTACATTTGATATTTGGATACATTGGATTACCACTCGATATACTGACTTGGCTTACAATCTCACTGATACAACTGATTACAATGTTCCATACATTATGCCTTTTATAAACAGAAGACATCATCTTGTACAAGGAGAGCTTCTGTATGCCCAACAAATCTTCGTTGCCGCGGGACCAATCAAGCCAATCTTCGTGTGTAGAATATTCCAAGCACGAGCACCTGCCCACAAAATGTGGGTCAGCACATCATCTATGTACTAGCGAGCAGAATCCAACCCACTCGCATAAACCAACATTAAAGTGATCATTTAAGCAAGCATTTCTTAGAGTGATCTTTCTACTTGGGGCCTAACATCAGTTTACAGTTCATGGGCAATAATCAGAGTGAAGCATGTAAACATATTCTTAGTAGCATTCTTGTGGACATATCATTTATCATTCTTGGTGTTATCATACAAACGCATCATTGAGGCATACTATGTGTTATCATGAAAAGGTATCATTGTGGCATCGTTAGCATTAACATTTTAAACATGTTATAACAGTTCTCACTTCAAGCATCACTTAGCATGTATGTTGTGTTTGAGCAATGATTATAGTAAGGCATCTTTCTAGCATACTAAATGGAACATGTTAAGCAGGCAAGTTAAACCAACTTATACAATATCACCATTATATGATTTCTTACCGATAGCCGACTCCTCGTACCTGTATCAATTACAGGTTATCTGATATACTTACTCTGCCTGCACAAAACATTCATTAGCATGCATCCTGACTACATGGTCACTGGTGTTGTTAAACCATATGGACTCTTCTCATTTCATTTCATTTTAAGATAATGCAGTCAGCATAGTAGGTGGCGAGCCTCTATGCCACCCCGCCTTATCCGTGCTCCCATAGCACTCATCATTATTTCCTTCTAGGCTGAATCGGTCCCCAGGGCCCTAGGAACCGTTCGAAGAAATTATTACTCAAACCTTGTATACAAGTTGTCCATGACCATGCGAATGCGTGTCCGACTCGATTGTGAACAAAATCGTATGGTAAAATATATTAAGGAAAGTAAAGGCAACAGTGCATCATTAGTCATATTCAATGACTTATTCATTTCGTCATTACCATCATTTCATTTAGTGATCTCAACGATCCCAGCTTTATCATATCTCATTCATTGCTTCATTGTAATGTATCTCATATCATTCCTTTCTTAAGAGGAACTTAACATACATTCATTTCTTATAAGGGACAGGTAGCATTTCATATTCTTGTAACAGTTATAGAGAGAGTACATGATTCTAGTGTTTCATTCAGTTCATTGGGTCGATAGCACCGCCAGTTCACTTCTTATTCTATCATTCACAAGGCATCTCATTAATCAAGTGTTTTATCGTTTCAGCAGCATTAAGCATATGGAACAAGGTTATCAATTCAATCTCAGGCATCGAATCACATTAGCAGTTCAATGTGATGTACATTTCAATAATTTTCAGCAAAAGCATCTCTATTATTCAGCAACTAACATATGGGACATTTAGGGGCAGTTCATAGCATTTCAATACTTCATCTATTAAGCATGAATGAGTAAGGAGGAGAAAGGACAGTTCCACTCACCCAAAATTCAACTAAGCGTAGCTCCACCAGCGAGCTACGTTCCAATACCCATTCCGTCTAGCCAGCTAAGAGAGACTGCATCAGTCTCAATTCTTCTCATTCCCAACATAAGTCACGGTCCAATATTCTGATCCCATCCAATAAGCCAACCAAATGCCTCGTACGGAGCGGGGCATTACATAATATACCACTCAGAAAAAGTTTCGTCCTCGAAACTTAAGGAACAAGTCTTCCACAAGATTCACTTAATCACCATGAGTTTACTCATTCAGCTTCAAATCAATATTTATTTCAGCCCACTCGGTCATTTCAAAATATATATCCAACTGTACCATTTAAATCCATCAACGATTCGATCTGTCTATCTCTTTTTTAATTACTTGTAACTTCTTATTGATTCACTAACATTTTCTTTGCATTCTATCTTGGTCGCAATACATCACTTTATTTGGATCCATACACATATTTTAGGCGTCCCCAAAACATATGCATTTCAGCCAAATTTCGTACTAGTGCGATAAATTCTTCCCATAATGTTATCTCAGTCGCAACCAATCACTTCGGCTGGATCCATACACATATTTTAGGCGTCCCCAAAATATATGTACTTCAGCCAACTTCCATGTTAGTACGATTCGATCAGCCACAATATAATTCTCTTTTCTAAATCCGACTTAGCATCCTTTCATTTGACTTATTGCTTTATTCATTTTGCCACAATCAGTATCTTCCCGGCCACAATATTTAATATCAGGGACAACTTGGTTAAGTTTTATACCCAAGCATAACATTTCTAATATTCGATCAAGGGTTTAACTTAGAGCCAACCATATCAAGAGTTCACAACATGCAATCATATTCCTTCCCAAATCCAACAATATTTTTTACCGAGGCAACTCATCTTTTCTATAAGACACAATCCGACGTCATCCACTATCGATTACCCGAGTCAGGGTATAATTCTATGCAACAGTCAAGGTTAACTTAGCTACCCGACTATAGGTACACTCAAGCCTTACCTTAAGGTTGCAATTCCCACTTATAGCCGATATATAATCCTCAAGGGTCAAACATCTCTTAAGGCTCAAGTTGAAGCATACATTCCCTTAGGTCAATACTCATTATCGTTGTCTCTCATTCAACGCCACAAGGTCATCCTATGGGTCTCCAATGGTCACCTATTATTCAGTCAGTCTCTAAGGTTAGCTACACTGATAGCTAAACTTAATCGTTCAGGTGACTTTTCTAGAGTGGACGGCTACTAGGGTTATACTAGTTTCTTATTCTTAAGGCCAACAAGCAACCAACAGTTCTAAGGAACTCTACCCAAACCTATGGGTTTTAACTCAGTCTGAATAACTAATCGCCATTGTTGGTTATGCCAACAATTGGTCATGCAGCCCACAGTTTCTAGGGTCAAGTCTATCTATCTAGTGTCTTCCTCAAGGAATAATTCCCACAGAGGCTCACTCTAGACTTACCCAACGATCGACTAAGATCGATCTATCAACATTACGGTCAAATTCTAACCCCACATACGATTCTCATCGTTCTAATAATCCATCAAGTAAATTTCCAATGATCCACATTTCTATTCAAATTCCTTTGTACCCACACGAACCCATAAGCCAATGCTAACTATTCAAGGGTCATCGATTCTGATAGTCTTAACATAATTATGGAATCATACTATTCGGTCCGTATGACAGAGTCAAACTACTAAGTCATAAGCCAACAATCTATATCCCAACCAACAATCACCTATACCGACATTATCCAACATGTTTGTAATTTCTCGTTTCCATTTGTTTCTCAATCATCAAACTATCTTACGGCATTCTTAATCTCATGCAGTAATGGTCAAGTAGTTCATCCCATTCAGTCCGACAATTTATGTATCACTTAACCATCCTCTAGGCAACAACAGTATTCTGAGTCACTACTTGTTATTTTTCTAGTACAATTCAATTCTTCAGCATCATGCATCTATGTAATGACTATCCTTTGGTGATCAAGATGGATTGACATCTATTACACCTTAGGATCAAGGCACAGATTTCTAATATCCCTTTGATTCACCGACAATATTTTTAAACTTTCAGCTTAGCAACCAACTTTGTATTAGCCACATTTGATTGTATCCAACCAATCGAAGTCAACATTCAGATGTTCTAAGCCACAATATTCTCTAGCCAAGTCTATTTACCCGTAGCATACTAACTGTCTTACTAGCTCGAGTCATCACTCGACTAAACAATTTCTAACCAAGCCAACCGTTATCATTTCTACAATCTCGCTACCCAACATAGCATCACTGTCAGGGGACACTCGAGTCATCTAGCAATAATACATGACTCCCAGCTAAGTCTCGGCACTACCCAGTACCCACAGATAGTCTCATTGTTATTCTATGGAAAGGTCAACATACATCTCGTTCTGAGGTGGTAGAGGCAATATACCACTCAGAAACGAAGCCATCCTTAAACAATACCAACTCAATCCATTCCGGACATTCGTGATCTATAATGGTCACAACACTTAGCCAACATCTCGGGGTCTCAATATCACAAGCCAACATTCTTAGGTCTCGAAAGTACTAGCGAGCACATATGTGTCAACTCACTAGTTCTGCTGAACTCATCCATCAATTATTCATTCCCAAATCTTTCTGCATCACATACAATTCTTAACTTGTTACAGCATACCCAGCCACTTTTCTATATTCCCACATTTCAAACAGCATTCACAATATAGCATACTATGGCATCGAGTCATTGTTGGGTTATTTGTGTCCAAACCAACAACAATTATTCTTTCAGGGGCATCACAATGTATATAAACTTATTGTATGGAACATCCAGTGAGCAGCCAAGAGGGTCAATGATCTTTCAGATACGAACAACATAGGATGATTACAGAACAACAACAATATAATCGCGGAAGCAATCTTTGATTTAATCGCGGAAGCAACGTTGAGTGATCGCGGAAGCAACTTTGGTCAATCATCGATGCAACTTTGATTTGAAACGAACCAAAGAAGAGACCAAAGACGTAAAGCCGTGCTCTGATACTAATTTGTCACGCCCCAATTCATAGAGTCATTTATTCACATATTTTATCTTTTGGAATCGATCGTCCTCGCTTGGGCGTGATGCCGTACAAGTCTGGTATTGCACTTGTACAAGGCAAAGATGGTACATAATCGATTATTCTTCAAATAGGAACACATCGCAGCGGCAGAAGCAGATAAATTGAATTTAATGAGGACAATCTTTCTTATTGAATAGAAGTACATCACTTTTTTATAGCAGCGAAGAAAAAGAGTAACTTGAAGCCACACAGAGATATGTAGAACTTTATTCTCTTTATTGATAATTGAAGAAGAGTACAAGACTTGTATTGAAGTACAATGATTACAGCACATCTCACTTTACATTGGAAACCAACTGAACAATGCTATACAGCTTACATTTGATATTTGGATACATTGGATTACCACTCGATATACTGACTTGGCTTACAATCTCACTGATACAACTGATTACAATGTTCCATACATTATGCCCTTTATAAACAGAAGACATCATCTTGTACAAGGAGAGCTTCTGTATGCCCAACAAATCTTCGTTGCCGCGGGACCAATCAAGCCAATCTTCGTGTGTAGAACATTCCAAGCACGAGCACCTGCCCACAAAATGTGGGTCAGCACATCATCTATGTACTGGCGAGCAGAATCCAACCCGCTCGCATAAACCAACATTAAAGTGATCATTTAAGCAAGCATTTCTTAGAGTGATCTTTCTACTTGGGGCCTAACATCAGTTTACAGTTCATGGGCAATAATCAGAGTGAAGCATGTAAATATATTCTTAGTAGCATTCTTGTGGACATATCATTTATCATTCTTGGTGTTATCATGCAAACGCATCATTGAGGCATACTATGTATTATCATGAAAAGGCATCATTGAGGCATCGTTAACATTAACATTTTAAACATGTTATAACAGTTCTCACTTCAAGCATCACTTAGCATGTATGTTGTGTTTGAGCAATGATTATAGCAAGGCATCTTTCTAGCATACTAAATGGAACATGTTAAGTAGGCAAGTTAAACCAACTTATACAATATCACCATTATGTGATTTCTTACCGATAGCCGACTCCTCGTACCTGTATCAATTACAGGTTATCTGATATACTTACTCTGCCTGCACAAAACATTCATTAGCATGCATCCTGACTACATGGTCACTGGTGTTGTTAAACCATATGGACTCTTCTCATTTCATTTCATTTAAAGATAATGCGGTCAGCATAGTAGGTGGCGAGCCTCTATGCCACCCCGCCTTATCCGTGCTCCCATAGCACTCATCATTATTTCCTCCTAGGCCGAATCGGTCCCCAGGGCCCTAGGAACCGTTCGAGGAAATTATTACTCAAACCTTGTATACAAGTTGTCCATGACCATGCGAATGCGTGTCCGACTCGATTGTGAACAAAATCGTATGGTAAAATATATTAAGGAAAGTAAAGGCAACAGTGCATCATTAGTCATATTCAATGACTTATTCATTTCGTCATTACCATCATTTCATTTGGTGATCTCAACGATCCCAGCTTTATCATATCTCATTCATTGCTTCATTGCAATGTATCTCATATCATTCCTTTCTTAAGAGGAACTTAACATACATTCATTTCTTATAAGGGACAGGTAGCATTTCATATTCTTGTAACAGTTATAGAGAGAGTACATGATTCTAGTGTTTCATTCAGTTCATTGGGTCGATAGCACCGCCAGTTCACTTCTTATTCTATCATTCACAAGGCATCTCATTAATCAAGTGTTTTATCGTTTCAGCAGCATTAAGCATAAGGAACAAGGTTATCAATTCAATCTCAGGCATCAAATCACATTAGCAGTTCAATGTGTTGTACATTTCAATAATTCTCAGCAAAAGCATCTCTATTATTCAGCAACTAACATATGGGACATTTAGGGGCAGTTCATAGCATTTCAATACTTCATCTATTAAGCATGAATGAGTAAGGAGGAGGAAGGACAGTTCCACTCACCCAAAATTCTACTAAGCGTAGCTCCACCAGCGAGCTACGTTCCAATACCCATTCCGTCTAGCCAGCTAAGAGAGGCTACATCAGTCTCAATTCTTCTCATTTCCAACATAAGTCACGGTCCAATATTCTGATCCCATCCAATAAGCCAACCAAATGCCTCGTACGGAGCGGGGTATTACAGTAACTGTAGATCACAAATACTTTCGGGCCCGATGGTAATGTCAAGATCGGTGCTGTGGTCAATCGCTTCTTCAACTCGTCAAATACGGCTTGACACTCGTCTGTCCATACAAACTCCTAATCCTTGCAAGTTAATCGAGTCATAGGCCCTGCTATTCGAGAGAAATCTTCTACGAACCGTAGGTAGTAACCCGTAAGTCCGAGGAAACATCTCACCTCCGAAGCTGATGTGGAAGCGGGCCATGATTTGACTGCTGTGATCTTCTCTGGGTCCACTGATATACCATCACCCGTAACAACATGACCAAGAAATGATACCTCCTTGAGAAAGAAATCACACTTGCTAAGCTTTGCGAAAAGTCGCTCATTCTTCAACGTTCCCAAAACTATCCGTAGATGCTGCTCATGCTCCCCTTGACTCTTGGAGTAAACCAAGATATCATCTATAAAGACTACTACGAATTTGTCTAAGTACTGGTGAAAGATCTTGTTCATTAAATTCATGAAGACTGCGGGAGCATTGGTCAAACCGAAAGGCATGACCAAGAACTCGTAGTATCCATACCTTGATCGAAAAGCCGTCTTTGCAATGTCTTCGTTTCGAACCTTTAATTGGTGATAGCCTGATCGTAAGTCAATTTTTGAGAATACTTTTGCTCCACTCAGTTGATCGAATAGATCGTCTATACGCGGCAAGGGATAATTGTTCTTCACCGTCACTGTAGTCAATGCTCTGTAATCGATGCACATGCGCTCTGTCCCGACTTTCTTAGACGCAAAAAGAACGGGAGCTCCCCATGGTGATGTACTGGCACAAATAAAGCCCTTCTCTAATAAGTCATCAATCTGCGCCTTCATCTCTACCAACTCCTTGGGTACCAGACGATATACTCGAGATGAATTAGGCTCGGCTCCGGGAATAAGCTCAATGGAAAACTCAATATCTTGGTCAGGTGGCAGTCCTGGCAATTCCTCGGAGAATACATCCTCGAACTCGGTGATGATAGGGTGATGAGGGGTGTCCTGCATCATCATATGAGTCCCCGATGCGGGTTCATCACAACTCTCTCCGTCTTCTTTGGTGAACTCAAACTCCTCCGCATTCGGTGGTCTAAAGACAATAATGCCCCTATGGCAGTCTATAAGAGCGAAATGCTGGATCAACCAGTCTATTCCAAGAACCACATCGAATGTCGGCATAGGAAATACATTAAGTCATGCCGTCATCTCTCTACCACTTATTACTACAGGACAAAGTCTATAAACACCACTAACAGGTACAACTCCTCCTCCAGTGAGGATTCTAACATTCTTAGCCAAGGGTGTGATGGGAATGCTTTGTCTAGTGGCAAAACTAGTGGCTATAAATGAATGCGTGGTTCCAGTATCAAATAATGTAATAGCAGAAAAAGATGCAACTAAAACCATACCTGCTTTAACCTCTGCCTGTAACTCTATATCCTCAACAGCAAGAGAGAATACCTTCCCATAATTATGTCCTGGACCCTGAGCTTTGGCCTTGTTGTACTGTATGCCTTGGGGTGGCAATGGTGGACGAGGTGCTCCTACTACGGGCCGTGGTGCTAGAAGAGCTGGGACTGTAGGCCTCGGGTTCTGCCGAGCATGTACTATCGTCTGTTGCTCCGGACAGTCCTTGAGCATGTGCTGAGTGGATCCACATCTCAAGTACAATCCTATGCGAGTCCTGCAGTCGTTCTGGAGATGTCCTTGCTTTCCGCAGTAATGGCAAATGAGCTTCTGATAAGGTGAGGGCCTCTGCTGGAACTGTCCTGTGGCCCTCCTAATAGGTCCACTCTGAGTAGCTCGGGCTGGTGTAACTGCTGGGGTATGGCGTCTCGACGTTTGCTGCTGCTCCTTGTAAAGAATCTCCTGAGCACGAGTTTCTTCCAGGACAACTGAATGGGAGACTCGAGACTGGGTAGTCGTATAAGACTTGAGCTCTGGTGCAAGCCCCTGGTGAAATCTCCTTGCCTTCTCTAACTCTGTCGGAATCAATCCCTTACCAAATCTACTCAGGCGATTGAACTCTGAGTCATACTCATCAACTTTCATATTTCCTTGCTTCAGATGAAGGAACTTGTCATAGAGACCATCTCGAACATGAATAGGGAAGAACCTCTCATAAAATACATCATAGAACTGCTTCCAGGTGATCCCAGTGCCTAATCGTCTCTCTTCCGCCTTCCACCAGTGGTGAGCATTATCTTCTAACAGTAGGTCCACTGCTGTCATCCAATCCCGAACTGGCAACTGGGATGCCTTCAGTAGCTTCTCTGTACTAATAAGCCACTGTGAATCCTCCAGTGGATTCTCCGTTCCTCTAAACACTACTAAAATATGCTATATTAGCGACGTAATAAATAACGTCGCTAAATATGTAATATAGCGACTCTTTTCTATAGACATCGCAAAACGTCGCTGAATAGCGACGTTCCACGACAGTAGATAAATTACGTCGCTGTATAGCTACGTTCAGCGACATATTATTAAAATATGTCGCCATATCTTAAAATGTTTGCGACGTTTAGCGACGTCGAATCTTGACGTCACTAACTTTTTTACTTAGGACACACGGTTTCCTTTTTCCCCCCTCACTCGAAAAACTCAAAAATTTCAGAACGAGCTCTTCCCCCCCAGCGACCCCTTCCCCCCCGGCGATTCCCTCCCCCCCGGCGACCCCTACCCCCCCCCCCCCCCCCCCCCGTCGAGCTCCTCCTCCTCGAGCTTCTCCTCCCCCAATCCGAGCTCCTCGTCCTCTTCCTCAGGTAAACCCTAACCTAACTCCTCTCCATCCTCCTCCTCCTCCTCCTCCTCCTCCTCTTCCACGGACACACACACACATGGACACACACACACAGACACACATACACACACATATACACACACATGGACACACGGACACAGACACACACGGACACACACACACACGTGCCGAACCCAATCGAATAAACCCATTAATGGGTTGGGTTAGGGTTGAAGATACTCGGGTTCGAGCTCGGATTTGGGTTAAAATATTTGAACCCGATCAACGATCGGGTTGGGCTCAGGTTCATGTGTCGGGTTCATGTCCAAGTCCGATGGCTTGTCCGGCTTGGTCTGTGTTAGAGAGTGAGGAAATTATGGAAGATATGTTAGTAAGATTTCACAGATGCATAAAAAATAAGATCATTTAGAATCTGGATAACCTACAGCGTGTAAAAATAAGTAAACAAAATCGAACAGATGCAGTAAAAAACTTTTTGTTATTGTTGTTAATTTAAGCAGGGAGGTAAGGAAAAGATTCAATAACAGGATCATAGGAATTGCAAGAGAGATCAAGTGCCATTGGCATTTTCCATCAAGACAATAATGATACTAATTAAACATAATCGTGATGCCTATAACCTTGTATTGTACAGCATAGAGTGACAAGAAAGGTTTCCACAACCCTATAAGTGGACACCCAAAAGACATTGAAATAAAATTCCTTAACATTTCTTAGTTGCCACAAGAAATGTTATGTTACAGTCTACAGAACCTTAGTTGCCACAAGAAAACTGGATTTGTTTCCCTTCCAAGTGGACCTCTGAAAGAGTAATTAAACAAACATTCTTTGTAAGAACACCATGCCATATAAGATACTAATTAGGCGCATCTGGTCACTTATAGTTGGAATTACCACATCATCTTTTGCTTGCAACATATTATATAATATAAGCAAGGCAGTAATGGAGCTCCAACAATTTTTTGAGGATTTTTCATGCATTTAGAGCATGTTTTGGGAGCGTTCTAACCATTGTGCAACCTCACCTTTTGTGCCAATGTCATCGAGTTATGGAGATTAATTAAAATTAATCATTAAAATATATAGTCATGTAATATTTTGTAATAGGATGTGGTTTGTGTTAGAGAGTGGGGAAATTGTGGAAGATATGTTAGTAAGATTTTACATTAGAAGTTTTGTATTAGAGTTAGATGTGGACAAACTTAGCCTAAAAGTGACTAGAATTGACCCGAAACCAAACCAGAGTTGACCAGTTGACTGAAAGTCAACAGTTGGTCAACATTACCCAATGGACCCGACCCAACCCGAGTTCAACCCGATCCTCCGGGCTTGGTCTTGGGCTTCATATGTTGAACCCGAGGTCGGGCCGGGCTTGGGCTCGGATTAGGCTTATGATTCATCTGGTTGGGCTCGGGTTGACCTCAAGCCCGACCCAACCCGCCCGAGTTGTACCCCTAAACACGGTTACCATGTCTCTCTACTATAATATACACTAGGAAGTTCGGACACTGCAAATACCGGT
Organism: Iris pallida; assembly: GCA_029216955.1. Lineage (NCBI taxonomy): Eukaryota > Viridiplantae > Streptophyta > Magnoliopsida > Asparagales > Iridaceae > Iris > Iris pallida. The sequence goes on along the minus strand of JANAVB010044620.1, from coordinate 5,829,199 downwards.
GTTTCTTCCATGTCTATGTCTAGTAAAGGATAATTGCCTAGACTTAGTCAACTTCACCCAGTTTGACTAGTTTTTCCAGACGGATATTGACTTAGTCAACTCAACTTCACCCAGTTTGACTAGTTACTGCACTGAACATGTGTGTCCATCTTTGCAGAATTATTTCCAAATGGATATGAATTACTACTTGCGGAATCGTTCATGGATATATAATCGTCGTTCTGATGATATGTGTGGTGTGCAGGATGAATACATAGAGGAAGTAGAGCAGTTCCTACAGTTTGCTAAGGTGTTCCCTTAGTACATGGACGGCACCAAAATTAAGTGTCCGTGTGTGAAATGTCATAACATAAAATATTATCCAGAAGTGGAAGTGACATATCATTTGTACTCGAGGGATTTCACGCCTAATTACTATCAGTAGACCGCACACAGAGAACTTGTGTCTTTAGCATCAGAGTCGGAGACTTATGTTGAGCCGTATATGCATACGGGACCTAATTTTGTTTCAGATAATCATGCATACGACGACGGGTGCGTGAGCATGGTTTTCGACGCTGCGGGGCCTAGTTTCATTCATGATGCAGCTGAGGAGGCACCGAATGTCGATGCTGCAAAGTTCATGGAGTTGCTGGAGAATGCAAGGACTCCATTGTATCCTGGTTGTGAGGATCATTAACCGTTAGAGGTGGTTACAAGACTGTTGAGCATTAAGTCAGATTTTAACATGTCGCAAGAATGCTACAACCGAGTATTGGAGTTGATTATAGAGATCTTGCCGGTGGGTGCTAAGTTACCTAAAGACTTCTATCGATCTAAGAGGATGGTGAGATCGCTCTGGATGGGATACGAGAAAATCGATTCTTGTCGCAATGGGTGCATGCTGTACTACAAAGACGATAAGGACGCAGATGTGTGCAGATTTTGTGGTGATGATTGCTATAAGACAACTAGTACAGGAAGGTCTACCGGTGCAAGAAGACCGACCGATTCAATGCACTACTTGTCTTTAACACCGCGGTTGCAAAGATTATTTATGGTGAAAGAGACGGCCGAAAATATGAGTTGGCACATGCGAGAACAGATTGAAGGAGTATTGGATCACCCATCCGATGGAGAAGCTTGGAAGCACTTTGATCGAGTGTATCCTAATTTTGCTTCAGATCTGCGTAATGTCAGGTTGGGGATATCTTCTGACGGTTTTACACATTTTGGTCTTTCGGGATCCCAGTATTCATGCTGGCCTGTGATTGTCACTCCGTATAACCTACCGCCTTGGATGTGCATGAAGACTCAGTACATGTTTCTAACCGTTATAATTTCTAGTTCGAACAATCCCAAGAGGAACATTGATGTGTACTTACAGCCTTTGATAGATGAGTTGAATCAGTTATGGAAAGTAGGCGCTAACACGTACGATGTTTCCAGGAAGCAGAATTTTCAGATAAAGGCAACCCTTATGTGGACCATCAACGACTTTCTGGCCTATAGAATGTTATCTGGATGGAGCACTCATGGCCATCTCTCATGTCCGTATTGCATGGACCGTACTAAGGCTTTCCGTTTGAAACACGGAGGAAAATCGTGCTTCTTTGATTGTCATCGACAATTTCTGCCAAAAGATCATCCGTTCAGAAGGAACAAGAATACATTCCGTACCGGCGTTGTAGAGAAGGGTGATCCACCGCCAAGGTGGTGTAGAGCCACGATATGGGAGGAGGTTAGAGATTTTCCAAGTGCTATCGAAGATCCTATAACTGGGTACAAGTGCGATGGATTTGGTAGAGATCATAACTGGACAAAGAGGAGCATATTCTGGGATCTGCCATACTGGAGTACCAATCTGATCAAACATAATCTTGATGTCATACATATTGAGAACAATGTGTTTGATAACATGATTAATACTGTGATGGACGTAAAGGAAAAAATGAAAGACAATCCCAAGGCCAGGTTGGACTTAGAAGAAATATGCAAACGCCCTGCGTTACATTTGATAGAGGAGAATAGAAAACAGTTCCTGCCGAAGTCAATTTTCTCACTGGACAAGGAGGCTAAAGTGAGACTTTGTCGGTGGATCCAGGGCCTAAAATTTCCAGACGGATATGTGTCAAATCTGAGAAGATGTGTCGATCCGAAGGAAAATAAATTGACGGGTATGAAGAGCCACGATTGTCACGTATTCATAGAGAGGTTAATTTCGATTGCATTTCGGGAATTCTTACCGCAAGTAGTTTGGGATCCATTGACAGAGCTTAGCATATTCTTCAGGGATCTTTGTTCTAAGAAATTGCTCGTTGATCGTCTAGAAAAGCAAGAGAAGGACGTTGCGGTAACACTGTGCAAGCTAGAGAGGGTGTTTCCTCCTGGATTCTTCGACTCTATGGAGCATTTGCCGATTCATCTATCCTATGAGGCAGGTGTTGGTGGACCCGTCGAATATCGATGGATGTACCCATTCGAGCGATATTTGAATCACCTAAAAAGAAAGGTGAAAAATAAGGCACAGGTCGAGGGTTCTATTTGTGAAGCCTATGTTCTCGAGGAGGTTATAAACTTTTGTTCGATGTATTTCAAGCCTCATGTTGCAACTAATAGAACGAGAGCTTCCAGAAACGACGACGGAGATCATGAATGTAATAATACAATACTGAAGGTATTCAATACACCATAAAAGCCATCGGGTAAAATGAAGAAGAGATATCTGAACGATAATGAGCTAAGGGCTGCTCAGGTGTATGTATTACTCAACTGCGACGATGATGAAGTAGAGAAGCTGGAGGGGTAAGTAATTAATACGTCTACATTATTTTAATAGTGTTGATTATTATACTATTACATTAAATGAACGATGTTGTTTTCAGCATATTTAATGATGATGTGAGGTCAGGTAGGCCACACATAACAGAAGAAGAACTAGAATAAGAAATGAGACGTTATTTTCCATCATGGTTGAATGCATATGTAAGACTTGAGAACTCTGTAATTACCTTTCTGTATATGCACTTGATTGAGAATGAGCTTAATTTATTTTTTTGTGGTATTTAGGTCGATCGTCCATATGCAAGACTTGAGAATGAGTCTATTAGAATGCTACCCAAGGGACCAATTTATGCTGCAAAAATATGGCCAAGCTACTGTATTAATGGGTTTAGGTTCAAGTCAACAACTTGCCCGATCAGAGACAACTTTGTGAATCTTGACTCCACCAAGAACAGCTGTTTGTGTATCAGATCTTCGAACTACAAAGATGTTGATGCGGGCAACGATTTCTATGGCATCCTACGAGAGATTGTGGAGCTGACATATAGTTATGGAATAGAGCCTGCTAAGATTGTGTTATTCATGTGTGATTGGTTCGATCCGAATGAAGGCCAAGATTGGAAAGTAGACAAGCACGGTCTTGTGGATATAAACTATCGGTGTCGATATCAAGCCTATGAACCATTTGTCCTATCAAGTCAGGCTTAGCTTGTGTACTTCACAAGTTATCCTAAACGGAGAACAACAAGGTCGGACTGGTGGGCAGTATGCAAGACCAAAGCTAAAAATACCTTTGAGGTTGATGATATAGCTTATCAAGAGGATGAACTACCTCTTGTAACAAATATTATAGAAGTGGGCACGACAGAAGTTCCTCATTACACATTTAATTGTGTAGAAGAAGTAGAATTATCTGGGGAGGAAGATGCAGATGAAAGTGATAATGTAGAGGAGGAAGAAGAAGAAGAAGAAGAAGAAGAAGAAGAAGAATATGATCTAAACGAACTAGATGAATTTTCAGAAGAGGATTAAATCTGTACGTTTGTTTCATCATCATATTTGACACTTTAGTGACACTTTTATCATATAAATCTGTGACACTTTAGTGACACTTTTATCTGTGACTATGATATTTTTCAAAAATCTGTGATGTCTATCATATAAATATGTATATTTGTTTTATTGTCATATGTTATTATCAGGTATGACTAGACCAGGAGGACGACGCGGAGGATATTATATTAGGCAGTCCCGTCTGCCTCGAGCTGGGGATGCAGATTCCGAACCTCATATTCATCTCCGAGTATGCCAGTATATAGTTCTGTTCCCGGTCCATTACTGGGACAGGGCAGTTCCAGCAGGTTGGCGACTCCTTCCTCGTCGTCCAGCATTCCTGATCCCGTGTCCAGCATTCCTCCCGCGTCCAGCATTCCTGATCCCGCGTCCAGCATTCCTCCCGCGTCCAGCATTCCTCCTGCCAACGGCTCCATGGGAAGAGCCGACATCGAGCATATGGAGGACGGCGATCAGACTGATCCTGTCCAGGCAGGAGGTAAGAACGACCCTCCATGCGCTCCCCCGGACGAGACGCGTATTGAGATTTGGACGGACGGGCCTACGAAGTAAGTTAATTAGTTAATATATATTTCTCAAATGATTATATATACATATATATTTATTAAATTTATTATTGTATAGATATCGGCCTCCTACAGTACAGAGAGAGCTGGGGTTATTTCTGAGACAGAACTATGGTGGGCCTTGGATTAACTACTCAGATCCTTCCACAGATAGGAAGGCCTTTTAGTTGGCCCACTTCAAGGTAAAAAATATGTTTATTTTTAAATTTTAATAATCATTTGTGTATATTATACAACTTTTCTATTTTACTTCTTGTAGAGGACCTATTTCTATCTACCACACCGGGCGACGAAGATCGAGGCCCAATTTTCTGTCGTCGCAGGCAAGCTCATCCGTGATGCGATCCACGACCAGAAGTCTCGTGATCACTCCAGAAAGCCGATCCACGGTTGAATCCCGCCAGAGCAGTGGACTGCGATGAAGGCTAGATTCGACGATGCCAGGTATCAGGAGCAGTTTGACAAGGCCAAGGTGGCGCGGTCGAGCGCCAGTAAGTGGTGTGGTGGCTCCATTCCGATGTCGGAGCATTTTCGTCGTCTGGTACATTTCCTATGACGGACATTATTTTATATATAGTTGGATAGAATGTTTAATACTAATAATAGATAATATATTTTAACAGGTAAAAAAGGGTAAGGATCCCAACATGGTGACTGTCTTTCTGGTCACCCATCGGAGGGCTGGGAAGTTCATTGACGAGAGGGCGATGCAGGCATATGTACGTTATATTCTTTATATTAATTTACTATAATTTAGAAAACAGGAAAATAGATATCAATATAGACTTTGGCAAACACTTAGACGTTAGCAAACATTGTTCTAGGCCGAGTTTCTTCGGCTACAAGAGGAGGCGACTGCTGCTGCTAGTGCGCCAGCAGAGGGAGGGGCTGGTACTTCCTCCCAGCCGCCTACAGCTCCATCGCAGGACGACCTCTGGATGACCGCCGTTGGTGGTCTTCAGAAGGGTACGTACTACGGTACGAGATCCTACATCGCCTATTTGGCTTCATAGTCATCCTGGGCCCCCTCTGTCAGTGCACTGTCTCCATCTTTACAGAAGTCATCACGAGCTCAGGATATTGGTCATCAGATCGACGAGCTGGATTGTGAGTTGCAGCAGCAGATTTTTGATCACCATACCGCAGAGCGACGATCCGACGATCCGATGATCACCGGACGATTTGATGCAGTCGAGCGCAGTATACAGGAGCTGATGAGTCTGTAGCAGCCTACAGCTGCCAGCTTGCACACACTCACCGAGTCTACGCAGCGCACAGACCGTAGACAGGTCGAGCTGGAGGGATCGCAGATGACCATGTCTGCCTCACTCACTCAGGTACAAACTTCGATTGAGGAGAGTACTTAGGGGATAGTGAGTACCCTTGTTGCGCATGGTGAGCGACTGCGAGAGCTGGAGCAGATACGTCCTTCCGGTCCATCGACGGCGCCGACTCCAGATATTGTACTGCCTCCTACTGTCCCTACGGTGTAGCTCACATAGGAGCAGTATGAGTACATGCTATCTCAGATGCGCGGCAGGGGTCCTTAATGATCCAGTAGATTTTTTATCATCTTTGTATGTATTGGCCCTATGGGCCCATTGACTGTTCTGTACACTAATTTTCATTCTTATTTGCCCTCCATTATGGACATGTATGTTTGTTGGACATGTATGTTTATGATATTTACTTTGTTGGTATTTTCATTGAGTACATGTATCATATTTACTTGGACATGTATGTTTGTGATATCTGCGACGGGGATGACAAATATACCTACGCTGGGTTATAAACGATGATCTGATATACAAAGGAGGTGCTGCCCAATTTTTTAAAAATATGTTTGGTATTTTTATGATGATGTGTGTCTGTGTAAACACAGACATACAGCATAACAAACATACCAAATATATTTATTAAATTTTTTTCATAACATCTGCGATGTATAGCAACGTTTTATGACGTATAGCGACGTATCCAGACGTCGCTAATTAGAACCATCACAATGCTATCCGTCATAATCCATCGTACAGTAGCTGACGTGGCTGCGAGTTGACGTCGCTAATTCGGTCGCTGTACGTCGCTACCCTACTAACGTGGCAGGCATGCTATGTCATCACATAAAAAGAAATAACGTCACTACGTAGTCGCACTACGTTGCTAATTTGGTGACGTTCAAATTTGTCGCCCTCCGTCGCTAATTTTACGACCCAGCGACATTGGGGTGACGTCGTAAACAGCGACGGAGGGCGACGAATTTGTCATCTGCGACTAGTATTTTTGCGACCTTCATCTTTCGTCGCTAAAGTCGTCGCTAATTATGTTTAGCGACGTACTTTTCTTAATTAGCGACGTATCTGGACGTCGCTAATTTACCTTATTTTAGTAGTGAAAGGCCTTGGGGTTCATATCCATGAAATTCTTGATAGAGCCCTCATAAGGATGCAGAGCCGGTGCTGGTGCTGGTACTGGAGGTGGTGATGGAGGTCTAGCCAATGCTGCCATCATCGTCTATCTCATCAGCTCAGTCTGCTGCCACTGAACCTGCATTATGGCGTACATTAATTGGGAAGTAGGGCTCCCATCAGTCGGTGGTAGAGGCATCTGAGGTCCCGACTGTGGTGGAAACTGCTGAGGGAATGGTGGTGGTGGAGGCAGTGGTAAATTCCCTTCCGATGGCATGGTAGTGGTTTTCCTAGCCTGGCTGCCTGGGGGTGCTGCGATCTCTGGGAACTCCGTCTTCGGTGTCATAGTAGGCTGCGACTGTCCTGGCTGGTATGGTGTCGCTGGGGTCATTGGAGGATTCTGTCCCTCTGGAGTAGCCTCTTTTCCAGATGTGAGGGCGTACGTCCGCTTCTTAAATGCATACTGTTGGCACGAGGAAGATAAGTTTATATTAGGAAGATTAGATATGAGGTCATTCAAATAATCTATGAAGTTTAGAAAAAAGTTCGGATGTCAAGGGCATAGTAGTTCTGGATGAGATATTCCTATTCCTATATGCAGGCTTGTTGGGCACAGTTATGTAACCCAACAATATTAATGTCGACCTGCATGGGCCACCACAAAAACATGTAATGCCCCAGTCCCAAAATACATAGGACCAAGTACGTGAACATGCCAGCTGTACATGTACGAAGAATACTCCAATATATAGAATTCCTATATATGCACATAAGCTGTAAATAAAACAATCACAGGCCAAAATAATGTAATCTAATCTTATCACAGCTTAACACAGAAGATAATAGAGTCCAAATAATAAATAAGTGTATCAAAATATAGCCGGATGAACATACTCACTCCAAACAGCTATGAAAATAGTCTCACAAGATCGGAGTCCAACCTCCACAAAATAGAAAGAAAAGAGATGTAAAATAATGTCTACTAATGTCTCAAATAAGGAATAGACTAAAAGTCAGTAGGAACTGCCTTGTCATCGATGTAAGATAGCTCCAACGCCGCTCTGTACTCCTGTGTAAAATCGTCTAACCCTGGAGAGATAACCAGGTCCTCAGAGGGACGTAACAAGATACAAGAAAATACCATGCCATATAAACTGTGATAATATAATATAAAAGGAAAGATGCATACAATCGGGTCCCTGACCAATCTACTGTGAATATGCAGTTTTGAGAAACAATCCTTCGACGCATGAGACCTAGCTGTAAATGGGATCGGCATAGTCCCCGTAAAGGGTACCAGGGGCCTACATCCATAACGTCCGAAGAACGTCAGAGGGCATCGTGTGCAAGGGGCAACGTCCATAACGCTCTGGAAAATGTCAGAGGGCACCTGTGGCCTGCGTCTCCGGAGGAGCGCACAGGTAATCAGCGAAGTGCAAAGAAGCCCATACGTTAGGTATTGTTCTCCCCACCCAATGCCTAGCATCATCATCTCCATGGCTGATATAAACCTCTAGTAACCGCCAAGTCTTCTAACATGCAATTCTATTGGCGGTTACTCCTATCCGTCGTACGTACCATATGTATCGGTGGCCAACCGACTACACGAGTACGTGTCCTATATGTGACTCACAACACGTAGTAAAGCATGTGTCAAGGCCGTATGAGATATACCCATACCTCATCATCAATGGGAGGTCACTAGACTAAGTCAATGCAAGAGAAATAAATAAAAGTGAGAAAAATGACCGTTAGAGTCGCGTGCACCCAAGTGTAACTTGGACGCATAGTTTTAAAATATCAAGAAATAAGAAATGCTAAAAATAACAACTGAAGATAAGAATATAATAATCACAGAGCAAGGTGGCAAGGTATCTTGCCTGATGGTGCAAAGTGGCTAGTCCAGGAAATCACAATATCAGCCAAGAAACGTCACAAAATCCAATCAACTCCGGACACTAAAACAAACATAAAAAATATACTCGGTGTATAAGATATACCTAGGAAATGCCTGTCCAAAAGTCTAATTCTGGAACATGGGCAAAATCATAATTTCAGGTCAAAACGATGTCCGCCGTTGGACCCGCTTTGCACCGAAACATGTGCCAAAGTCTATGGTCTCTAAAGTCATCAAACTACATGTCTATGAATTCAGTTTGAGGAGAGGAACTCAACGGTATGTCCAGTTTTGGATTCCGATGAGCCGCGTACAAAATTGCCCGTTTGAGTGGGTCGCGGCCCACAAAAAAAGGGTTTCGATTCGACCTTCTCAGAATCGAACCAAACTTTGCACACAGGACTAGAATTTTGATTCGGACCTATTGGCACAAGTTTCGTCTCGATTTGACGACTGTACACGAAGTTAGGGCAAAGTTTGCAAATTGGCGATACGGGGGTATCTCGACGGATACGAACTGATTTCGTCGCGCACACACGATAAAACTGAGTTCCGTCAGTTCCCACATGTCGGCAACGTCCATACGCGCCTTTCGATGCATATAGCATACGACCATGTCGCCCGGTTTGTCGGGGCGTAGGCCGTATCGGACAGAATTCTAAAATTTCAATGTTTTTAAAGCAGTTTTTCTCACAAGTTCATCGATCCGTAACTTCCTGTACAATAAATAAAAATTGAATCTACTAGATGGGTTTTCATCTCGTATATGTTAACTAGGATTGTTTAATTTGTTTCCCACAAATTCTCAATATTTGGGTCAAAATTACCCTTCCAAAGTCAGGGGTTGGTGTGTTTTCTCGGTTTCGTTTTCGAGGAATTTTTCTCTACTTTCCCGAAACTTTTCTAGGATTTCCTATGTATTAGAAAATTTTCTAATTACTAGGGTTTATAGATGGGTATGTCGTCTACGCACATCATTTGATAGATCGAATTTTCGTCGAACACAATCAGAAAATTTTGGATTCGATATATGGTACCTGGGTTCTGAAATAAAACAGAGTGTCGCCTGTTTCCTCTCAGCTCCGCGTGGTTGGCGGTGATCCAGTCATCGGCGACAGTGAGCAGGCGGCCGACGTTGACTGCAGGGGTATGGGGGTGGTCCTGGAGTCGAAGCTTGGGCTCGGGATGAAGTTCTATCGATGAATTTCCAAGAACCCTATTTTTCGACTAATTATATAGGGTGTTTAAATTTCCTATTTTTAATCAGATTTGAAACTGTGGAGACAAGGATTTAATCGGGGTTTGGTCGATTAGATAGAAGAGGATCCAGTTAAGATTTTGTAAAAAAAAATTTGAATTAATTTAATGTAGAAACGAAGAAGTTTGAATCCGAACTTCTTTCGAAGTTCCTCTCGGCTTTGCTCAAACGCGGGAGAAAACGAATACTGTTCACATGAACAGTACTCCCCCTTTTTTTCTTTTTTTTTCTCTACTATATATATATATATATATATATATATATATATATATATATATAATAAATAAATAAATATATATATATATAGCCCCAAATAATTACAAAAAATTTCCTAAAAATCCAAAATATTTTTCTAAAGTATTCAACTAAATATTCCCCATCTTATTTATATATGTATGTAACCACTGCTTGTTACCCATAATATGTAAAATGCCCATATATGGTTAAAAGCCATTTATTTAATAATATAAATGTTAAAATAAAATATATTTATACTTAAAAGGAAAGGAAATTTAGGGAGGGGGTTTATACAACCACTTGCCTACAGGCCAAGGGTTATCTCATTGATAGGGCTAGGGCTTGGAGCTATTACAACGCCCGGGGTACAAAAGCTATCTTTTCTATGCCCTACAATCTTCCACAAGGTCCGCGTATGTTATATACATACGCAAACTTCTATACTTCAGCAAACACATTTGCTGAAAATTTCCATCCTGCACACAGCTTCGCAACTGAAAAGAGATCCAAACAAGGAAAATGTAACATGTATTCTTTCCGAGACGAAGAAGATAAAGATCCTGCCGATACACCACTGGAGGCATCAATTTTAATGAACTATGCTGATCAAGTTCAAGATCCTCTAGACATATCCATAAAGGTACGGAAAGAAAAATCCCCTGTTAAGGGTTTGAAGAAGAGAAAGACTAAGGAGACGACGACATCTCCTCAGCGGGATAATATACCCAATTCTCCAAGGGCTCCGGAGCAGAAGAAAAGAACATCACTATTTATCAATGAACCAGTGACTACGAGAACAACTCGTTCTCAATCAAAACAGATGCTTCTTAGTTCTTCCTCTGGAGAGAAGGACATCACTCCTTCTTCTATTCGGAAGTCGGGGAAAATTATAGAGGGAGAAACTTCTACTTCTTTGATTGATCCGGAGAGTGATCGTACTAGAGCTGCTGCAAAGCCGGACGCATCAATACCCAAAGAAGTCAGAAGAAAATTGATAATTACTGAAGAAGAAGCATCTCAAGAAGATAATATTGAAATTGTGACATATCCTAATATATTAATTTTTATCAAAGATATATATTTAAATTGATCTCTTTCTTTATATTGGTTACTTCAGCAGATGTCCAGCCTCCTACTACCATCATGACAGTAACTGTTCCTGCTAATATACTTGCTGCGGCGGGGATAACAATTCTATCTCCAACTCCCAAGAGTCCAGAAGCCTCCTCTCCAAAGCAGGATTTGCCTCTACAAGATACTCCGAAAGCTCAAGAATCTACTCATTCTGAGGAGGTGATGATTGACGCCTTGGCTGGTTGTGATTTTGATGATAGGACATATGATGATGATTGGAATAACATCACTAAAGAAAAACAAGCTTTAGTGGATACACCATCATTACAAGAACTCCCAGCTGATAAAGATCCATCAACTGCTGAAGGCGAGGAGAATACGGTAAATGATGAGGAACATATCAATCCTCCTGAGATTAATGAACCCATGATCATTGGACAGCCTAAGACGTCTAGGGTGGCAGCAGAATTAGTAAATAAAACTCCTACCACCCCAGACTGAATCGAGAGCAGGGAGTAGTCAGGCTAGCATGTCTGCAGAGACCCTGTCGAAGCTTCAATCAGAGAAAGTGGAACCTCTGGAGACTCCTCGTGATATACCCAGCTCAGGTAAATTTCTAAGCATGATAAATTTTGTTGTAGCACCTTCAGCTTTGTAGGTTACTAATAAAAAAAATGAGATATGTGATTTGTAGAAGGGCCTACAAAAAATATAGCAGGGGAAGGAAGTTCTTCTCATATTAGTGCTCAAGATGAAGTGCCTCCACCTACTAAAGCTGTAAAGACTCCAGCGGAAGTAGTAGCCGCTCCAGAAGCCGTGGCAACTAACAAATTCATGGTGGCCTCCTTCACAAGAGTCTTCTTTACATCCATAGAGCCTCTGGTCTATAGAGTGATGGAGAGGGAGGACGTTCCTTTTAGTACAGTCAGAACTCCCTCTACATTCTTGATCGGAGGCATCCGTAGTCAAGGAGATGAGGCTCAAGCTTCATTCTTGGAACATATTTTGGACGAAATGGAGAGCTCAATTAAAGCTTATAAGGAACTGAAAAGAGGAAACATCGAGCAAATAGTAAACACGGAATATGAAACTATGGCTCGAGAAGCAGCAACTAGTAAAGCCAATTTTGAAGCATTTTTGCTGGCTTTCACTAGACAATCCTTTGAGTTAGACATCCAAATCTCTGATGCAGCTGTTATTGCTGAGAGCCATAAGACTAAGGCTGTAGAGGAAGAGAAAAAGGCTGTTGATTTAGATGCTAAAATTGCTCAGCTTTAAGTAGAACTCCAAACTGTTAAACAGAGCTTAGAACAAGAAAACCAGTTGCACCAAGCTACTGTTACTCAAGTGGAGTCTCTGAAGCATCAGAAGGAAGTATTTGAACGTCTTCAGAATGAAGAACTAACACGTCAGACCGCTGCTCTACAACCTTTTAATCCTGAATCAGGAAGAGATGAAGCTAGACAGAGAGTGCTAGATTCCCGTGACGAAAGAGTTCAAGTTCTGAAGAAACAAATTACAGAACTTATCACCTATCCATCAGAGTAAAATGAGCAAATTTTGTTCTCCTTGTTTTATTACAATGTACTCCTTTTTTGTAAAAAGAAATAATAAAGACTTTTTATGTGGTTCCATTACTTGTTGTATATCTTGTTATAGACATAAGTAATAGAATAGAAAATATATTCAGAGGTACTGGACATGATATATTTCTTGATTTAGAAAATAACAATATTTATTATATCTGCTCAGAGGTAATGTGGACGTGGCAGAATATAAAGTTTTAGTAATACTGTTATTTCAATAGACAACTTTATCAGAGGTAATATGGACGTGATAAGTTGTTGATGTAAATAATCGGAATTCAGTGGTGTGGAGGACGTGAATTCATATTATTTAAAGTAAGAGACAATAAATGCCAAATGAATGATAAGTCAAAGAAAGTGAATGAATGAACAGTCACTTCGATTTTCGAGGAAAAGTTGCTGGCAGATTAGATTGAAAATAGTTCTTAAATCTTGAATGTGATCTTCCTTTAGATGGCTTTTGACAGCAATATCGTCAACATAGCATTCGACAGTCTTTCGCATATGATCTCGAAAGATAGTACTCATAGCTCGCTGATAAGTTGCACCTGCATTCTTAAGACCGAATGACATGACTGTATAATAGTATACTCTATGAGGAGTACGAAATGAAGTGTGTTTTTCATCTTCAGGATTCATCCGAATTTGATTATATCCAGAAAACCCATCCATGAAAGAGATCCGTTCGAATCCACATGTATTGTCGATCATGACATCAGTATTTGGGAGAGGAAATTCGTCTTTAGGGCAAGCATCATTGAGATCCCGAAAGCCTATGCAAACTCGAAACTTTCCGGTCTTCTTCAAAATAGCGCAGGTACAATATTGGCTACCCAGTTAGGATGCTGTTCTTCTCTGATAAAACCATAAGCTATAAGTTTTTTGACTTCGTCATCAATTGTATCCATCATTTCAGGCTTGAATTGCCATTGCTGTTGTTTGACTGCTTGGCATTCGACAAGATATTAAGTTTGTGAGTTATAACATGAGGATCTAATCCCGGTATATCTTCATAACTCCAGGTGAAGACATCAATATATTCACGAATAAGGTAAATTAGTTCTTGTTTATCATCCTCTGGAAGATTTTTGCTAATGAAGATTGGTCGTGATACGTCCTTCTCTCCAACATCGATTTGGACTAGTTGATCCTTAGTAGGTGGCTCTCATTGTTCAAAACGAAGTTCCCACTGATTGTCCATTCTTTGTGCCCAAGGGTCCACTTCAGGAGCTTCTTTAATGTCATCTTCGTCAGCTTCCAAGAATTCGACAAACACCATGTTAGAAGATACTATCACCCGATGAACATGACCAATGCTGGTATCAGAATCCCAAGAGATAGAATCAGAAGAGTTAGATCGTTCTTCTTCATCAGATTCGGAAGGTTATGGAGTCGGAAGTGGTGAAGTGTAACCTAATCTCCATTTCGTTTTACTGTAGTATTGTTGTGATTTTCTTTTTAGAACAGAAATACGAATAGAAGTTCGCCTTCCTTTACCGCTATTGTGGCCTGTTCTGAAATCATAGTCCATTTTACGGATGATTGCTTCGGATTGTGGACTATAGCGACGTAATTGTAGTCTTCCTATATCATCTCTTCTATCAATACAGAGCATGATTTTTTGTTCCTCTCTTTTATTAAAAAGTATAGGCCTTTCATCTTTCTTTCGAGACGGTACTAAGAAGTACGATTCTTGTATTGAATCCAATGATACCATATTTCGCAGAGATGATACGACTCCTATTGTAAGTGGTTTAAAGTTATCTAGCATATCCAAGTAATATTGAGTATAGTAAGAGACATCAATATACTACAAAGGAGATGCTTTATTGATTTTTACACCATCATTTACAACAGGACCTTTAACCTTAACAGGCTTAATCAGATTGATAACCAGAAGGGGAGAAGAAGAGCGAGAAGGAGGATGAAGCTTTTTACGACGAAGGTCGATTACAAGCGGCTCAGAAGAGGTGAGCTCCATTTGTTCCTGATTATCACTAGGAAGCTGCTTCTCATGGGAAGAAAGATAGATAGTCAGTGGTTTGGAAGATTGAGGACAGAAAATACGCCTTTTGACATGGATCATCAGAGTAACATTTGGTACGCCTTTCTATTCTTCATCTGTGTCCATTGCCAGTACCACCTTCATGAATTTCTCTTTGTACATGCGAGAATCATTGCAGTACGCTTCAACTCCTTTGAAAGGATTCAGATCTGTAACCTCTTTTTGGACTTCACCATTACCATCCACATATTTGAAATATTGGTGGAGAGTAGAAGGTACAATATTATGTTCATGGAGGAATGACCTTCCTAACAAAGCATTGTATGAGCCATGATTGTCAATCACATAAAAAGTCACATTTGTAAGAAGATTGCCAATTTGAAGTTTCAGGCGTATCTTCCCCAAAGGTTCACTTCTTCCTTGATTGAACCCCAAGATGGTAGTGATAGTTTAGAAAGATTATGTACTGGGATCTTCAAAGCATCCAGCAAAGACTTCGGCCTGATACTAAGAGCAAATCCCGGGTCGATCAGAATGTGATCGACTTTCATGGTGTCCACATACCCCGTGAAATAGAGAGGACGATCATGACGATTATCTTCTAACAACATATCATCTTGTGTAAAAGTAATATTGGACATTAATTAAAAAACACTATGACAATGTGCACAACTGACCGGCTCATTTTCAGGCTTCTTGAGAAGAGTAAGATAAGCATCAGCTTGCATCAAAGCTTTACTTAACGTCTCTCAAGTTTCTTTTGAGAGACGTAAGAGTTCAAAGATTGACAATCTTACTAGAGTATTGGCTAATTGAGCCAATATGTCAAATTTATATGGCTTTTCAAATCCAAGAGATGAGGACTTCTTTAGTGCTTTGTCAAAGCGAACAGGTTGTTTTCCCTTGTCTGCTGATGTCGGTTTAGGGGTAGATGGTTCTACTACCGGCAGAAATGTAGATGGTATATTCTCAGCAGGAGAAGATGATGTAGGAGGAGCATCAGAAAATGGGGCAGAATTCTCTTGAGTTTCGGGATATTTCTGAAGATAATGTTTCCCAGATCTAGTGCCAATTAGAATTTCTTCTTCCGCTACTAGTTCAAAGGATACCATGTTGCAGCTTTGGATTTAGTTTTGGAGTATTTTTTTTGCTTGGAAGAGGAAGGCGTTTCAAAATCTACTACTAGATCTGGATGAATCCACATGATCTCTCCTTTGTCAGTTGATAGTGGAATAAGACCCTCATTTTGAGGAGGTAGGAGATTCACGATCTCAAGAGTAGCCCTTGGGATAGGGACAACACCATCTTGTACAAGTTGTGGTAGAAAGTCACCAAATTGTACAGAAACAACATTAGCTGTAACTGTTTTCTCATCCTGTTGAAGAGTAATCGCTCCAGAGTTGACCATCTCCTGGATTTTGCCTTTGAGTATGTAGCATGCTTTGGTTGGATCCCCTATAAATCTGTGATAAACACAATATTTAGGGTGGTCAGTTTTACCTACATCATCTGGCCGTTTTGCCTCTGGCAGTTGAAGCTTATTACTTTTAATTAAGCAATCGAAGATGATCAAAGTGTCATCTTCATCAAAAGAATACTCTTTTTTTGGACGAGGCATTTTATGTGGCGGTGCTGATGAAGTGGGTGTTGTCTGAGCAACATTAACAGCCAATGCCTCATTGCCCTTGAGATTGATGGCCAATGTTTCTTTACCCTTGCGGTTATTCTGGCGATTATTACCACCGGGTGTAGAATGTTCATCTTGGTTAGGATGAGTCATTTGAACTCCTAACTGCTTGAATTTTTCAGCACTGACCTCTGCCGCTTTGGCATTCATAATGAAAGAAGGCCAATCTTAAAATTGTGTTGATCCCGTCCACAGGCTGATAATAGGCAACAAGTTTGATTTGCAGGTGTCTATTGTTACGGCTGATGGGGTTCCTAAAGACATTTTAAGTGCCTCTCGGTGGAATCTTTCAATGAAACTCTTTGTGGATTCATTATGTCTTTGTTTGATCTTAATGAGGATAGTCATCGTCATGTCGTTGACTCCCTCATAAAACTATTCCAAGAACATTTGCTTGAAGCCAGCAAAAGAAGTTATGCAGCCATCAGGCAAGCTACGATACCAGTCGTATGTTGCACCGGCTAAACAACCGACGAATACTCTAGTAAGGAGAGCATCATTTGGCTATAATTGGTCAGTCATCACTTCAAAGTGATTGATGTTCTGACTTGGAGAAGTGCTGCCATCAAATAACATAATGGTTGGAAGCTTGTATTTAGGAGGGAACGAAACTTTCTTCCATTCTATAGGATAAGGTTGTTTTATGCCAAGTATTTGTAGGCCATCCTTTTGTTTAAAGGCCTCAAACTGAGTACGTAAGAGTTTTACAGCCTCATTAGAATCTCCTGATGTTTGTGAATTGGTGGGTTGATTTGAATTGTTAGGAGGAGGAACAACATGGTAATTACCACCCCCAGTACCAGACTGACTGGAATCAACTTGAATTGGTACCGAAGCAACCTGAGGAGATGGTACCCCCAGACTAATATTAACAGGTACCGAAGATGCTATAAGCTCAGGATTTGTGGCAGGGTTTATAACCGGTGGCACTGTATGTTGAACCACGATTATAGTATACATACTTGCGACCATTTCAGCCATGGTCTTCAATTTGTCCTCTAGTACAACAATTTGTTGTTCTTATTGGCTGAACTAGAAGCGTTTTGATCTTTTGTAATGGCATATGCTGTCACTTCTCTTGCTACTATTGACGAGATAGTTTGTTCAGAACTTTCACTATCTGCATCAAACTCAGATAAAGAGTCCTCTCCTAGATGAGCGATGGGGAAATCTTCTTGATTAAAGACACCTTGGTTCAAATTTTGATTTCTTGATCTGGTGTATTGAAAGACCCTTTCACTGGATGCATGAATCCGATCTAAGTATTGTTGACTGGGATTATGGGACGCATTACGTCTTGGACGTTTCCCACCCCAGTGCCTTGGGAAGTCATATTGACAGAAGCAAATAATGGCTCGTCTTCATCTTCCATTATAGGTTCAGGAGTTGAAACATAGTTCAGACGATCAAAAATAGATCGTTTAGCTGATTGGCAACAACACTTGATGACCACTTCATGAAGGCAGTGGCGATCTGAAGAGTGATTTAGAGGTGAAGGAGACATTCCTATGATTTTTCGTCTTTATGTAAGATGTTCCCGGAGATCATTTACCACTACAGGAGGAGAAAAAGTCGGAGGAACATATTCCTTAATGATATTAGGAACATGCCTCCTATTCTTCAAATGTTTAGTTCCCTGAGTGTACAAAGAGGTACTTAACTCATTAGCATAAGTGATTGGGTCCTTCTTTTCAAATTTTTGTTTCTGGTACAGATTAGCCTTTAACATAGAATTCTTGCGTTTTGCTGAAGTTGATATTGATGGATGCCTATTGAGATAAGCACGTAAATCAGAGAATTCTGCTCCGGGTGTCTCTGTTTGAGATACCATCAACTTTCCTTGCTTGGATCTTAAAATTTGCAAGGTTGGAAGATCTTGACCAGACCCCACAGGGGTAGGCAAGATGCCTCTTTGATCAGTATTCCTTCTCATAGCAGAGATCTGAAGACCTCTGTTTAAAGGAATGGAATCTGATATATCTTCCTCTGAGTCATAAACTAGAGAAGTTTGAGAAAAGACCAAAGGGTGATTTCCTTTATTTTGTAGAGGGTTAGCTAAGAAGCATTTCCTTCTGTTTTGTTGTGGGACCATCTTAGGTACAGGTTGCACCAATTGAGGAAGTGTAACAGGGCCTTTCCATTTGCTCTGTCTAGTTTTGGCACTAGAACATTGTTTCTCCAAGTTTAGAACTGGAGAATTTGAGGAAGGAATAGCCAAAAGACTAGATCCTTTGGGTTGCGCCAGAGCAGCAGACTACGCCTGAACAACTAATTGCTTGGGTTGCTCCACAGTAATATGGGCTACTGGTTGCACCCTAGCAATATAGGCTATTGGTTGCGCCTTGTTAGCAACATAAGTAGACTGCGTCTTAGCAACAGCATGAACAGACTGCGCCTTGGCAGCAAAGGGAGTAGTGTATTACGTACGGGCAGTAGGAAGAGTAAGTTGTGTGCGGACAACAGGAATATGAATAGTGGACTGCGCGCAGGCAGTAGAAGCAGACTGCGCGCAGGCAGTAGAAGCAGACTGCGCCTGAGCCACTGAGGCAGATTGTGCCTTGGCAACAGAAGTAGGTTACGCCAGGGCAACAACAACTGTAGAAGACTTAGGAGTCCACACAGTTTTGTTCTTGGTGATAGCCACAGTGCGCTTGTTGCTCTTCTTGTTGATCATATCTTCATAGGTTATCTGGTTGACTTGAACAACCAGAGTCTTC
This sequence comes from Iris pallida, assembly GCA_029216955.1. NCBI lineage: Eukaryota > Viridiplantae > Streptophyta > Magnoliopsida > Asparagales > Iridaceae > Iris > Iris pallida. The sequence continues at coordinate 5,809,930 of JANAVB010044620.1, read as the reverse complement.
TGCGTCTTGCCGATCGACGCAGCATCACATTGAGTTGTCACCTTCTCATCGGAGGAGAAAGTCGTCCCCAGCAGAGTCGCCATTTTGTTTGCAAAAAACAAAAAGTTTTATAACAAACTTAGAAAGGAGTACAATAGTACAATGAATTCTGGGGAAGTACAACTGTAGGAATCTGATCAGAAGATGATCACTTTATCCCTTGGACTATGTGAACTTGAAGACTAGAGCCTTTGGAGAATACAGCAGCAATTTTGCAAGAATTCTTGATCTCTGTGTGATCCTTTGATAATGATTGGAAACTCTATTTATAGAGTTCTGGAAATAATTGTTTTAGCAGTTTTTCTGATGTGTGCGAGGCTGAACTGCGCCACTTTGGGTTGTGCCAACCTTATGTTGTGCCAACTTCCATTCAGTTAACAATCGTGTACTAACTGTATTTAGACGCGTGGCATCATGTGATTGAGATGCGCATGGTCGTGTACAGATTAGTAGACACGTTTTGAGATATTAGTGGCATGTGCGCCATGTCGTCCTGCTTTAGAATATAAGTTGTCTCAACTTCATCAGGTTGCGCGACCTTCAGTCAACGAGTCAAACTGCGTCTGATTGGGCTACGCCTAGACATGTGGCAGCTTTTTGAATATATGAGAATAATTTTTTCGGATTGTGCCTAGGCACAACTAAGGAATTTATTTAGATTGCGCCTAGGCGTAACTCACAAGGTGTGCAGGACAGTTGTCAATTAAATCTCCTCGAACGACACGTTTTGAGGGATTCAAAGAGATTTTTTTTGTTTACTGTGCTGTCAACTATCAGTGATGTCAGGTAATGATGGCAATTAAATGTCAGACGCCACGTAGACTTTGGCACAATATGACTGACCGCAGTCTGATATGTGGCGCAACCTGATCAGTGGAGCAGTTTGATCTCTGAGCTTCATAACAGTGGCACAGCTTGATTTCTGGGGCGCAACTTGTTTGCTGAGTTGTAAAAACATGGCGTATCTTGATTTTTAGGCCCTACTGGCCTGAGGTCCATGAAGTTCTTGGAAGTTCTAGGGCACTGTCGGGGAGCATCTCTAATCTGAAGAGCCTCTCTCAAAGTGTCGCAGAACATGTTGGCTTGCTGTTGGAAGATCCCCAAGAGTGTGATATTGTCTAGTACTGGTGGCGGAGGCAGAACTGGTGCTGGATACATCGTAGGTGGTGGATGCATCATATGAGCTGGATACATTGCTGGTGCTGGGTACATGGCCGGTACTGGATGTGGAACACGTACTAGATGCGGGACTTGTGCTGGCGGTGGGACAGATGCTGGTGGCAGAACGGGTGCTGGTGGTGGTGTCTGCAGAGGTGGTAGAATTTTGCTTCTGCGGAATCTCGAGAGCTGCGGCGGTGGCGGATTGCCCATATGAGTGAGCTGGCCTTCTTATGTTGGTAGGGTCATGTACGTGAAAAAGCCTCCTACAGTCGGTAGAGTGTTCAGGGAAGCATTGTTCCTATCTTGAGAGTCCATCTTAACTGTAACAAAGAAAATATTTTAACCGTTGAATAATTTTAAGCTGGATACAAGTCGAGTATTTAATGAATAATCAAGGATAGAGATCAACAAGGATTCAAGACACGTGGATGAGATCCTATGGGTCTAATCCTATTTGCAGGCTCACAATGGTACAGTGACGTAACCGAAGTGATTAACGTAGACCTGCATGGGCTACCAAAAAAACTTGTCACGACTCACATCCGCTTTTCGGATACGAAATGTGTCCAAGCCCAGCCTACGCCGCAGTGTCGGCGGTAGAACGCTGTCTATAACTCACAAGTCACTGAATCTAGAATCACTTGGAAATCTATATCTCATCCACAGAATAATCAAGGCACAACCAAGATTAATGAATAACCATGAAACTGAATAATAAAGAATATAAACTGAATGTTTCCAAGAATCAAGGTCACATCCGGTGGACACAAATCCACTACCAATAGACGAAATAATATAAAGACATGAAATAAACTAACTAAGTACAACTGTTAATCAAGACAACTGCAAGTCATCGTGGTCTGATGCTGACTCAAACTCTCTCGTCTACTCCTGACTCAACCTCGGCTAAACCTGAAGAGATTATTAGGTACTCAGAGGACTAGCAAGATACATAAAAACATATCTATCTAACATTTTTATCATGCGTAAGAAATAAACAAGAACGACAAAACAAGACAAGTTACTATGGACACGGACACTAGAACAAGCATAAATGAACTGCCAGATTGAACAATGAATACGAGATCAATGGAGAACCAAACCCTTATTTCGAGTATGGACTAACGGGTTTAAACTAATCACTAATCCTCGTCCCAAGTGTGGACTCTCTGGTTAGTTCAAGGCAAACACCCTCGTCCCGAGTGTGGACTCTCTGGTGCCAATAAACACGACAAACACCCTCGTCCCGAGTGTGGACTCTCTGGTACACTGTTCAACCCTCGTCCCGAGTGTGAACTCTCTGGTTGTATAAAACAAAAATCAAGGATTTAGCAGTTTAACTATATGTACTCGTTCTATGACACGACTCAAGCAAGGTACTGGTGAGAACAACATGAACACGGCTATATATATCAATGAAACAACTCAACAGTATATAATATGAAGAGCACATGTCCATAATCAAAAACTGGATAATGAAAGGAAATGCATGTTAATAAAACTGTAGAGGGAGGCAAGGTATACTTGCCTGTGGTCCTGAGCTGCAGGTACGATCAAGTGTTGAGTCAAAGTCCGATTAACCTATTTAAAGCATATACATAATGTTAATAGATAGCTTGAAATCAATAATGATCAATCTACTTCTCTTTGACTTAGTTCAAATTGGTTCCCTTTACTAACTAAGTGGACTTGGTCCCTTACTTGGCATGTCTAGTTTAATTTGATTCATCCCTATACCCCTAGATATACACACAGGGTATATGCAAGAGGGAACCTTAATACTGTCCTCATAACATGGGGCTTATACTGGTTTCCTATCTGTTATTGTGACATTCCTATTCCCTATTACAATTTCCCATGGTGTACTTTATTACCCCTCGATTATACACAAATTACTACACTAGAGTATTGGTACTCAAGAACCATTTGTGCCTACTGGTGTATTCAGGATCAATTTGTAGGCTTGTTGTCATAGCTACAATGCTAGGTACACATAACAGTCCCTAGAACAGAACCACACACTACATGCTTCTGTATCCTGCTAACCTTGCACGTGACTTTCATATGTAACCCTCAATGTCCTGTATAATCAATCATGTATAAACCCTCCTCTTAACTTATATATCTTGTTATTGCTTCCTATGCTACTAACCTTTATACTACCAATTGCTATGCTCTGTAAGCACAAAGGCATGCCTAAGGCTTACACTCATTTATCAATTAACCTCTCCCCTGCATTCGAGATATCTGGACACTCCCTTGTGTAAGTAGGCTGGTGTCCTATTGACATGGCTACAGAGGCCTATAGATGTATTCAAGATTAATTCATATAATGTAGCATTTAAACTAAAGTCACTTCAATATTAAATCCAAAATGCTACAAGCCTACAAGTGACATTCCCTAACCAAATCTCTCTTATCTGTCAATGGGGTACACCCTAACAAGTAGGCTGGTATCATGTATCCCACACTCTGTAACTTATCCTTGAGTCCTACTGGTATTAAAGGGTCCATGGCACAGGTTCACTCACACCCAAATACTGGATATGAATACTTACATGTGCCCACATATTATGGTCCCTAGATGCAACTATTGTTTACAGGCACAAGACTTATAAATCGGATGTTGCACTCTCCAACCCATTAGTCCTGGTTCACTAACTAATGTCCTATATGCTACCCATGGGGTAGGTTCGAACCCTAGATGGTTTCATGAGGTGGACTGAACATAGTGGTAATATGGCTCATAGGGCTGAAACTAAAGTGGATAGGACAACCCAAACAGTGAACAGAACATGTAGGAAGGAGTGATACCCAGAAAGGTGAAGGCTATATCATCAGAGTTTACCTTCAACTAAGTGTATTCGATTGCTCTCCCCCTAGGTACATGTATTGGTTCTCTATTACTGATACTTTAAGATATCACTGGATACTTCATGTATCCCTGACACAAGGTTATTATTGCACTAAAAGCTACCCCTTGCTAGTACACTCGATTTCTAACTCCAGATACTTATGCAAGAAAACCCTGTAGGTAACCTACTGGGCCCATCTAGTCCTATGCTATAGGTTATTTAATGCAGCTTGTGGATGTGTAAAATAGTCAACTGGAACTAATACAAGTTAGTCCAAAATGAGAAGTCGGATACTAAGGGTCTCAACTGGTATCATCTAAAGGTTACAGGGAAAGGCTATGAGTCTGTACGAATTGGGTACAGAGAAGTATATATTTATGTATATATATACAATTATATAATGTGACAGTATCCTACTCATCTGATACAGATAGTTCATAGGTCCTATGTACAGGGTACTGGCCTCTTCCTAGGTGATATACCCCCATTTAATAAACTGTACTAATTCTTACTTTTAATATCTACATCTACCTACACTTGTAGTGTGGGAACTACCAACTACATTGCCTATCAGGTATCCTTAATTCAGGGTCAAGTATCCATCTAAGGGTTTTCTCTTCCTGACATGCCCCTTACATCACACGCCTATTACTGATATATTTTGTATCTATAACCTATGATATATGCATGGACTGAGGCAGGCGGCAACTGACATCTCCCAGCACCTGGACACTTATCAAAACCTGTAACCACTATGGCATTTCCATGTACAAGTCAGGGTGTACTCTTCAATAGCTAATTAACTACATAGTTATCCGAGTGTGGTCTACACCTTTGTATCAGTAAGATTGCAAAGGACAGTCTACAAATCTAAGTTGATAGAAAATCAAGGAAGATTTATGAGATAGGGACTTGATGTACCCTTGTATCCTTGGTCATATGGCAATGTCTACTGGGTTCCTAGCTCTATACTACGCCTTTCCTTTAGGCTCTTCTAGGAATTTTATCAAATACAAATCAATCCCAGACCCAAGCTTGCTAATGACAAAAATTTACAAGTATCTAGATGGTAGGTGGTTACCTCTTGATATAGATGACAGGTTTGGATGGCCTCTCGATCGAATTGGAACCCCCTTCTGTTCCTTTCCAGGTTTCCTTAATGAGGGAGGAGAAGTAGACGGCTAGGGTTTGGGAATTGAGGAATTGGCTGACCCTTGAATCCTTTATACATGGAATTTTGATAGGATTGAATATGAATTTGAATCACAGAAGGATGAGCTAGGAGGAAATTTTAATCCTTATTCGATTCTCTCTGATTATCTAGGCTATTGGGAAGTTTGAATTTAAAAATTTTAGTTAAGCCCCTCTACAATCTAAATTTTACAACTCCCCTCTTATAATAAACCCCTTTGCTATTTATTTGAAATTATCTACAAATTCAATAAGTCACTATCTTGGGTCAATTAGTTATTAATAATAGAAAAATAAATTTACTAAAAATATAAATTCAGGACAGGGGTTTACACTTTGTTTTGTCAATTGCACAGAATAGTGCATTGATGGCATGTGAATCTAGACTAGTCTTTATCTTTTCTTGGTATGTGTATTTGTCGTTTGGCTTATCTATAAGTACACCCACAACCACTATTCCATGTAGTTTCTTATAACCGTCTATCACTATAGACCAAAGATCAAAGTAAAAAGACTTTAGAAAAACTCATTCGTGTTTTCCAATAAATGTAGTTTGTTCCATCAAATAGTGGAGGTCTATTTGTGGATTGTCCTTCACCGTTGAATATTGATTTCACGGTTGCCATATATACTTTCTAGAGTGTTATATTAGAATATAACATGCTCTGATACCAATTGTAGGACCGTTGAGCACCTTTAGAGGGGGTGAATAGAGTGTGTGCGTGTGCAACAAAAATAATCACCATTTTAAAAAAGATAGTAAATTAGATGCAGTAACAGATTATAAAGTATGGTAGATATAAGAGAGAGTAAATTAGATGCAGTAATCAAAAGATAGAAGATCAAACTCAGTGAACACCGCGATATATACTGGTTTCCTTCTGAGAGAATTAATCCAGTCGCGAGTACTTTTGCCCGCTATTAATCCACTATTCACAAGCTAAATGAGGGCTTGCCCTCTCTTTACAACTACATGCTTGGTGATGAGCGCATGACCGACTCCAACAAACTTGAACACGAAAACTAAAACATTTTAGGAATTGCGACCTCTTTACAACTCTTTGAACCAAAGACTCTAAATCGAACAAAATGTTGCTGGCTTTGGCTAAGAGTGGTATATGCGAGATTTGAAAGCTTTAGAGCGATGAAAAACACTTAGGAAGAGATAGAGAGAAGAGTGAATGAGTTATTAGAAATATAAAAATCCTTCTCTATTTATAGTATTTTCCCTGACCAAACTCGGACAGAATTTGGACTGAGTTCGAATGCTAAAATATCGCATCGAACGTCGCATACAGATTTGGAGGGAACAGAATTTCAAAATCCATGGGTCGAACTCGATCCGAACTCAGACCGAACTCGGTCAGAGTTCTGACCGAATTCTTTTAAGTCAGTATAGGATTTTGCATTGGCCAAATTGCACTGGTTTAAGTTCTTTTGGATATATGGGGTTCTTTTGGGCTAGATAGGTAGATAGGTAGGCTTTTTAGTTTTGTGGACTGAGAAATACCTAAGCTAGTAATATCCCGAACAATCTCACATTCTATATTTCCTATACTCAATAAAAGTTTAAAATACAGAAGAAAATATAAAATGAATCGATCTGGTTTCCGATACAATCTTGTCTGGATGACGATGTAATGTTCCTTGCAGATGTAGGATGTCGACATAGTATCTTCTTTGGTATTGATTTAGTAATCTGTAAACCTGTAGCAGTTCGTATATTTTGAGTATCGATTTAAGTTATCATTGATTATCAAAATCAGGTGTGACCATTTAGCCAATGGGCCAACAATATTGAGGTATAGTTTCTGAATATCTAATTTACTTTCACAATTTAAACCTAATTTTTTGAAAAAAAATTGGAATGTAGGTTATCCAAAATTTGACACATTTTGGTGTTTTTAAGAATCCAGGAGAACTAGGAAAAAGAATCATGAATCGTTTGAAGTTTTGGAATGCTAACACTGAGGTTTAAGTTTATTTAATATTTTAGTTAATTCATAGAACTCAGTTTTGGCTATTGAATCATCGATTTGGTCACGGTTAGCCATAATGGGGATATCTTTTGACCAAAGCGTAATTTTGTGGTACGATCAATTCTAGTGCACTTGTGACCCTAAAATCTACTAGGGTGCATACTCAAATCATAGAGTTTGTGTCGTTTGACTACTTAGTCAGCAATATGCCTCGATTTGTGTGCCATGGTTCCCCAATTGGAAGCCGTGACTTTCTCGGACCAAAAACTTGTATTTAATTTTTATTCTAGAATTATATTACATTAAATTAGGTTTTTAGATGATTTATTTCAGAATTAGATAGAATTGGTTATGATAAACCTTTAGCCACTTTCTAGGGTTTTTAGAGTAGGATTTTTATATCTAACTTATGATCATTTATGTGATGGAGTAGATTGGGCTACAACGTCGTGAATCGCGACTTCATCCTTTATTGGAGCAAGGCAAGTTTTACTATGATATTATATTGCCTTTATTTTATACTGTATGTATCTTTATATCGTCTTTCTACTATTATATCTTTATATTTTATGTTGTCACTATTCTTGATTGATCATGATTACTACTTGTACACGAGAGTTAGAGTCGCTAGAGTATATGTACATGTTCATGTCTTACTTCTAGTTTATCGTGATCATCATTTATCGTCTTGTTAATGTTTACCGTGTTGGTCATGTACTTGTGTTGGACATGTTCATGCCTTATTTCTAACCCTTCCATCGAGTCGACTTTCGTGTTGTCCTTATGTTATAACCGTGCTCTTTTTATCATATCGTGTCATGCATATAGTTCGTTTACCTTTATTATTGTTTCCTTCACGCATGTCTATTATATTGCATAGTGTGGTGTTATGGTGAACTTGTTCCAATCCTGACTGGATTTTTTTAGTTGACAGATTCTTGATGACTTTCTCTCTTGCTTTGGGTTCCTTCGGGTAGAGTTAAAGATATCTTGAAGGCTAAAACCTAGAGATTAGTTAGATAATTTAGATTTATTGTATTAGATTTTGTGAGACATTATATTTGGTTAAATATAAATCTTGTAAATTTTGTTATTTACTTAGAAACGTGAATGAGCAATAAAATGATTATTTTATGAGTACTTGTTATTGTGGGCTAGACAGTATTCTACCGCTGACACTGTGGCGTAGGCTGGGCTTGCGCACGCACTCGTATCCCGAGAAGTAGGTGTAGGTCATGACAAGTTTTTATGGTGGCCCATGCAGGTCCATTTTTGTAAAATTATGTAAACTCGTGATAGTACTTAAGTTAGTCATACTATTGCGAGCATATGACTAGGAAATGCTCATTCACAATTAGGATTGATTTGATTTTTAGGAGGATGACTGGGAATAGGTGTCCCTTATTCAATTTGGTTATTAGGTAGTTATGGATGCAAAATAGGCCATATGATTTAGCCAAGGATTCATTAAATTCTAAACCCTATTAGAAGACTTTCATAGAAGGATGTACTATTGTATTTTAATACGATGGTATAACCAAAGGTGGATAGACTATTCGCTTGGTAAATTAGGACTTCCTAGGATTTAATTCCTAATCTTGATTATTTGTGCAATTTTATTTTCTGCCTTCTCTAAACATTGTCATATCGTACGGCCCGTATTGCTTATTTATTTTTCATTGACCATAAAAATTTATTCTTTCTAAGAGTCAATATCTTAGTTCTATCGATGGACTTTGAGCCTAACCTGATTATCCATATATATTAATTTTGTGCCAATTTTTGTTGAAAGTCAAGGTATATAAGTTTACCTCTTGAAAATCTATACTTCTCTTGACTTTGTCATTCTCTTCCTTATCGATCGTTTTATCATCAAGCTAATATTTTTATTCAAGGACAGATACTTACATTTTTTCTATCATAACCAACTTGTTTAAATTTTTGAAACTTTTTTGAAAATTCTTATGGACAGAGCTTGAAAGAATATTTGGTATCTTACAATGGCATGGCAGATGCACACTGTCGCCATTTACTTGAATTATGGTGACTGCAGGTTCACTACAGCCAACAGCGCACTTGAAATGCATGACCCCTAAGTTAAAATAATTTCAAATAAGTGTAGATTATCGAATATTATTTAAACTATGTCATAGTTGTATTATTTGATCCTTTGATTTATTATGTCAATATTAGATAGAGTTGATAGAATATTCGATACCGTACTCTTATTTGAGTCATGAAACCAAAAAGTTTACTGCAGCCAGATGTACACTAGCGATGCATAAATTCTCAGTAAAATAACTTTAGATATGATTATGGTTTTTAAATACTATAGAGGCTATATCTTTTATTGCATACGACTATTAATTTTTCAAATTGATTGATGCCTTATTTCTTATTACCGTCTTCTCAATAAATTGGTAGTTCTTTCTTTTTCTTTCTTGTTTTTTATTTTCATTTCGTTATTAGATTTTCAAGTAATCTTTTAACCATATTTCCTTCCACAAGATACATAATCGTATCTAGATTTGATAATCATGCCTAATTTTTTTAGGTTAAATAAGTTGATCGTGTCGAAACAACTTCGACTTTTGATCGTTCTTAAATATATTTGGTCATGACTAGATCGTTTGACTACAACCATCAAATCTTATCTTAGGTTTCAGTTCTCTCCATGAGTTTACCTAACTTATCTTGATTAATCATATCATCTTCTTGATTATATTCTTAGTCGTGCCTAGTCCTATCCTTTGAAATTCTGAGGACGAAATGTTTCTAAGGTAGGTAGATTTGTAAGCCTACTTCCCGAATTTTTAATTTATTTATTTTATTATGATTAATTTTATGATTATTGTGAGTCATGTCGAAGCTTGTAGGTGGTCTATGACCATATTAAGGTCATATGACCCCTAGATAGCTTATACATGTATTATTTAGCTATATTATATTTTTCTATAATTTTTGGATATTTTTAGGTATTTAATATTTAACGGTTTATTATTTTTTAAGGACTTTCAGGATTTACTATAAGGTCATTCAGAGGTATTTTGGGATCAAATATCTTTATTTGGGATCTAGATGACTAGAAATATTTTCTAGAATATTCTAAGATTTTTCTAAATTTTTCAAGAATTTTTGGAAATTTTTAGACAATTAAAACCTATATATTTTATTTTTAAAGGATTTTGGAATCTACTGTACGGTCACATGATGATATTTTGAGTTAAAATATTTTTATTTAGGTTTTAGACACTAAGAAATATTTCCTAGAATTTTCTAGGAATTTTTAAGAATTTTTTTGCAATTTATTTGGATTTATTTGGTGTTAAAATAATTTTTTGTAATTAAATAAATAATTACACAGTCACCCAGCCGGAGCGGGCCCACCTGTCGGCATTCAACCGCCTCTCTCTCTCTCTCTCTCTCTCTCTCCTCTCTCTCTCTCTCTCTCTCTCTTTCTTCCTCCCTAGTTTGGCCGATTTTAGAGTTTTGAGCTTGGTGATTTCCTGAATTCCCGAAGCGATTGCCGCCAAACCCGATGTGATTTTTATGTGTCATTTTTTTATTGGAAGAATATTGAGGTATAGTTTCTAAATATATAATTTATTTTCACAACTTCTGAACCTAAATTTCTGGAAAATTTGTGGAGTGTAGGTTGTCCAAAATTTGACACATTTTGGTGTTTTTGAGATTCCGGGAGAACCATGAATCAGAATCATGAACCGTTTGAAGTTTTGAAGAGATAACACCGAGACCGACTACATATAGTTTTTCTAGAAATTGATAAGTTTATCTGATATTTTAATTAATTCATAGAACTCAGTTTTGGTCGTTGAATCAACGATTTGGTCACGGTTAACCATAATGGCGATATCTTTTGACCAAAGCGTAATTTTATGGCACGGTCAATTCTAATGCACTTGTGGTACTGAAATCAACTAGGGTGCACACTCAAATCATAGAGTTCGTATTATTTGACTACTTAGTCATCGATGCACCTCGATTTGCGTGCTATGGTTCCCAAACTGGAATTCGTGACTTTCCTGGGCCAAAACTTGTATTTTGTTTTTATTCCAAAATTATATTAGATTAAATTAGGTTTTTAGATGATTTATTTTAGAATTAGATATAATTAGTTACGTTAAACCTTTATCCACTTTCTAGGGTTTTTATAGTAGGATTTTCATATCTAACTTATGATCATTTATGTGACAGGATAGATCGGGCTACATCGTGAGTCGCGACTTCATCCTTTTCCAGAACAAGGCAAGTTTTACTATGACATTATATTCCCTTTTCTTTAAACTGCATGTATCTTTATATCGTCTTTCTACTGTTACATCTTCATATTTCATGTTGTTACTTTTCTTGATTGATCATGTTTACTGCTTGTATACGAGGTTTAGAGTCGCTAGAGTATATATACATGTTCATGCTTTACTTCTAGTTTATGTGATCATCGTTTATCGTCTTGTTAATGTTTACCGTGTTGGACATGTACTTGTGAGATAGTTGGGTGGGAGAATACGACTAGTAGACATGTGGTACCCCAGTATAGCCCAGAGTTTATTCGGTCAGGGGACCGTCTGACACTGTTTGTTCAGTCAATACACCTCACGTGTTGACTGTTCGATTCCTAACCCAACCACATGTTGAACATTGATATTCTAAAACACACATTACATGTGATCTTTTGTGGCTATATTGTTCATTCATTTCCCTTCCATCGAGTCGACTATCGTGTTGTCCTTATGTAATAACTATACTCTTTTTATTATATCGTATCATACATATAGTTCATTTTTCTTATTATTATTTTTTTATCCATGTCTATTATATTATGTAGTGTGGTATTATGGTGAACTTGTTCCAATCCTGACTGGATATTTTTTCAGTTGACAAATTCTTGATGACTTGCTCTCTTTCTATAGGTTCCTTCGGATGGAGTTAGAGATATCTTGAAGGCCAAAACCTAGAGACTAGTTAGATAGTTTAGATTTGTTGTATTAGATTTTGTAAGACATTGTATTTGGTTAAATATAAATCTTATAAAATTTGTAATTTATTTAGAAATATGAATGAGCAATAAAATAATTATTTTATGAGCACTTGTTATTATGGGCTAGACAGCGTTCTACCGCCAACATTGTGGCGTAGGCTAGGCTTGCGTACGCAATCGTATCCCAAAAAGCGGGTACGGGTCGTGACAAGTTTCGAATCGCCAAAGGACTCAAGGTATTCTATTCCCAGTTGTCTTTCTATTGTTTTATGCCAAGTTGTTGGAGCACGTCTCTGTAAGGAAATAGACGCGCTGGATAACTAGGTTGTCGAGAGAGACCAAGAACACACCACTCCTGTGATGATCTGACCCTTGGGGCCTGTTCTTGAAGTACCGTCAAAGAACATTCGCCAGACAGAGTTCTCCTCAGCAATATTGGATTCCAGTACCTCATCCCAAATTTCCTCATAGAGTTTGGATGACTCCGGGATTGGACGTGCAGCTAAGAAGTCGGATAACGTTTGGCCCTTAACAGCTTTTTGTGGGACAAATACCATATCGTACGGTATCAATGGTATCGCCCACGTAGCTAATCGAGACTTTAGCACTCCTGGCTTTGTCATGAGGACCCTGAGATGATTAACTCTAGAGATGACATGGATCATCTATCCTGATACATAGTGATGAGTCTTCTGAATGGCAAATACCAGAGCTAGACATTCTTTTTCGACGGAGTTGTACTGGTGTTTGGCCCCGATCATTGTTCTACTTAGGTAGTAGATAGCTTGCTCGTAGCCTGCAGTATTGTTCCAAGCCAGTAAGACACCGAGAGAATGATCCATTGCGCGGACGTAGAGCCTAAAGGGTTTCCCTGCGACTAGTACTACCAGGACTGGAAGATTTTTGAGATAGGCCTTGATGTCATCAAACACCTTCTCACACTCCTCCGTCCTGACGTAAGAGACTCCCTTCTTCATAAGTTTGGTGAAGGGTTGGCATCATACGAAAAGATTTGCCATAAACCTTTGGATGTATGCAAGACGTCCGTATAGGCCTCAAAGTTCTCTTACTTAAGTTTTTCGGAGGACTTATGTCAAGAATGGCCTTAGTCTTCTCAGGGTCAATATGGATACCCTTCGCGGTGATGATAAAACCTAAAAATTAACCGCTGGAAACTCCGAAGAAGGATTCGGTTGGGTTCATCTTCAGCTGATGTGCCGACATGAGATCAAAGACTGTCCTCAGATCTTGCAGGTGATCACCACGCAGGCGGCTTTTGGCAGCGATGTCATCAATATAACATTCGACTGTCTTATGAAGCTGCTTGCTAAAGATGGTGCTTATAGCTTACTGGTATGTTGCACCTGCATTCTTTAAGCCAAAGGGCATCACTATGTAGCAGTAAACCCCCTTTGGTGTCCTGAAGGACGTGTGCTTCTCGTCATCCGTAAATATCTTGATCTGGTTGTAGCCCGAATAACCATTCATGAAGGACATACGTTCGAAGCCATAGGTGTTGTCGATCATCATGTCGGTAATCGGGCGAGGAAACTCATCTTTCGGGTAAGCGGAGTTAAGATCTCTAAAGTCGATGCAAACTCGGATCTTCCTACTTTTTTGGTGACAGAAATAATATTGGCCACCCAATCTGCATGTTGCTTCTTGTGAATGAAGCCACTGTCTGTGAGTTTTTCGACCTCCTTCTCGATAGCATCCATGATGTTGGGACGAAAGCGATGTTGTTGTTATTTAATAGGCTTGGCATAATAGAGAATATTAATTCGGTAAATTATGACCTGCGGATGTAAACCCAGCATGTCTTCATAGCTCTAATTGAAGATGTCGATGTATTCCTTAATAAGTTGAACCAAGGATTCACGACCTTCTGCTATTAAGCTTTTGCTGATAAAGATGGGTTTAGACGAGGATTCATCCCCTAAGTCAATTTGCTCAACTTTATCTTCAGTAGAAGGTTCCTGCTGTTCGAAACGAGATTCCCATTGTGCTCCTAAGCGCTGTGCCTAGGTTTCCTCCTCAAAGAACTCCAGTGTTTGGTCGTCATCTTCTTCTTCTGGAGGATGTACGGATGTTAAGTTAACTAACAATACTTTTCTGAAGATTGGACCGATGCTAGTAGCGGAGTCCCAAGTTGAAGCTTCAGATGAATAGGAGTGTACAACCTCTTCAGCTTTTGAGCTCTCTGGGGTTGTTGGCTGTGTGACATAACCTACCCCCCGTCGAGTGCGATGATAGTAATCTTGTGGCTTCCCTTTCGAGACCGAAAGTTTTAAGAAAAGACATCGGCCCTTCCTACAGTTCAAGCCCTTGCCACTTTTCAAGTCGTAGTCCACCTTTTGGATGAGATACTTTACTTGGTTGGTGTACCGATGTATTTGCAATCTACCGATATCCGATTCAGGTTCAATTGGAGAGAGGTCATGGTGACGTTCATCTTTGCCGAAGATGATGGGCCTTTTGTCCTTATTCCGGGACGGGACTATATAACAGACCCCTCAGTAGCGAACCACCCGATTTATATGATTAACAGTCATTATTTGTCTTTGCAACGACTGTAAGGCATTATCTAAAGTATACATAGCATTCCAATGTGGAAGATTAGAGTAGTTCAAAGACAGCCTTTTATTGATAAAATACGGAATTTTGTCCCCTAGGATTACATCATCAAGAGAAGGGACGTCAACATTGGCAGATATATAATCTCCTAGCTTTTCATCGGTGAAAACCGGGGTAGCCTTTGGAGGAGGTTCATGAGCTTTGCATCGTATCTTTGCCACCAGAGGAGTTGACGTCTTGGCGGGAGGTGTTTCCGGAGACCTCCGTGGGAGTCTGACCCGAATTGGTTCTTGAGCCCGCCCTAGGAGTTTGACGACTAACGGAGACGAAGCCGGCGCCTTCCCATGCAGCTTGTCTACGAGAGGAGCCGATACTTGGAGAGGTTTCCCCTTGAGACGTATCTTTAGAGGTGCTTCCGTCGCCATCTCAACTTCGACTTCAGCTTATGTTTCGGCCTCTACTTCATTATCGGCGTCGATGGCCTCATCCTCTAAGTGGATTGACTTATAGAGATCAGAATCAGTAGAGAATGCCTCGATCCCTTTGAAGGGATCGACATCAGCAAACTCTATCCTGACTATGCCATTGGTGGAATCATGCACTGGTGGAGGGTAGACGGTACCACCATGTACTCATGTGTCCAAGGACATCCCAACAAGATATTGTAGTTGATGTCGACGTTAATGACATAGCAAGTCACTTCTGTGTGAAGATCGTCGATATGGAACTTCAACCGAATCTTACCCAGAGGCTTGCTCTTTCCAACGTTGAAGACGTTGATCATAGTGTTGGATGCAGTCAGGCGATGCATCGGGATTCCTAGTATCTGGAGCAGCATCCGGAAGATAATGCTAAGAGAAGACCCGGAATCGATTTAAATCTGATCCACCTTGATGGCACCAACATACCCTATGTAATACAGCGGTATGTTATGCCGATTGTTCTTGAGCAGCATATCTTGTTGAGTGAATGTGATGTTGGGGATGATTTCTGTTTGCCATGAAATATAAAAGAACAGAACAATTATATCGGAGGACTGGACTTTTACTTCACAATACAAACTCGCTTGTACAAAGAAAGCCTAGGGATGAAAACCTAGGTACAGCAATCTAAGTACAATTGTTTATTTTAGATTCTGGGGGGTGACGGTAGAGGCTCGGGAAAGCGACGGCAGCTCTGCCTTACTTCTTGGACGATCGGATGCAGCCTTGGCTCCGGAGAAGAAATGCTCTCAGGATGCCCTCTGTGCGTGCCTTTTTATCTCTGCTCTCTCTCTTCAAGTCTCTCCAGGTGCTCTGGTGCTCTTCCAAAAAAGTCCTCTTCGTAAGGGAATGGCACCTTGCTATTTATAGGAGTAGGATGCAATCATTAGGGTTTGCAATGATTGTCTCCTTGATAAGTCGGCGGTTAAGGACCAATTAATCTGGGCCCTTCATTTTGATTGTAGCAAATCTAGGTAATTAATGTTGATTGCATCAAATCTCTGTGGGCAATTAATGATGATTGCCATAAATCTTCATGATTTGTTATGCCAAGCTCGGATCTCCCGCCACGTGTTCAATTTACATGATTGCAAATGATCTGATTTGATCCCAGTAATTATGAGGATGGCACTAAACCTGATTATTGGGATTTGTTGATGAATCTTGATCGATTTGATGCCACGTATCCCATTATTATTATGCTGCTAGCTGTAGGGACGCAGAAAAAATTAATCTTCTGTCACGTGTCTTAACCACGAGCCACTTAGGAAATCCGAACCGCATGAGGATTGTTCCCTACTGAGCCGCATAAGACTGGCCACGTATGGAAATAATCTGAGCCGCATGAGCGTAGGTGACCGCATAATGGGTGGCTTCTCAGTGAACCGCATGAAGATAGTCCTCGTGAGCCGCATAGGGTAGGCTCTGCCTGAGCCGCATGAGATGGCCTCTCCCTGAGCCGTATGGGATGGTCTCTGCTTGAGCTGCATGGAGTGGCCTTTTCCTGAGCCGCATGGGATGGTCTCTGCTTGAGCCGCATGGGGTGGCCTTTCCCTGAGCCGTATGGGATGGCCTCTGCCTAAGCCGCATAGGGTGGCCTTCTGCCTGAGCCGCATGCGACTGTCCACGTGTCAAGGCCGCATGAAGGATTTTGGGGTTTGTGTCAGAGATTTCCTTCGTTTTCCTAGGAGTCTACCATTATGACAGGGTCTTTATGGCATCTTTACGTCAGAGCCTTCCGTTCTCCTTTATGTCAGAGCATTAAATAGGGCCTTTACTTAATGGCTAATTGCAGGAGCGAACCGCAGAAGGCCACGTGGTGTTTGCTTGAGCCGCATGTCCAAGTTGGTGACTTTTGAACCGCATGATGCTCTTGAGCCGCATGAAGCTCATCTATTTTTGAACCGCATGGGTTTTTCTGTTCTGAGCCGCATGGGAAATCATGTTCTTTTCCATGCTTCTACAAGACCCCCTTCAAAGTTTTCAATTTACAAAATTGAAATACTTTGAATAAGAAGCATGGCTATGTGAAAATTCTTCGGACAGCATAGGATGTTCTGGCCGCATGACCTCCTTAACCACATGGATTTCTGAGCCGCATGGCCTCCTTGCCGTATGGCCTGTCTAGCCGCATACATTTCCTAGCCGTATGGGCTCCCTGCCACGTGTGCGTGTCATTAATTGCCTTTAATTCGTTTTGGAGCCGTCTTTTGGGGGAATTCGAAGGGTCGGTTCATTAAATCTTTAGATTTTATGCCCTGGGTGAATCTCCTTTATGAAAGAGGGGGAGAAATCCGAGGAGTCGGTTTTGTTTTGGCTGCAGCACACGACCCGAAGCGGTTATTGGTCTACGTGTCACCCCCCTCTTTTGTCCTCCTATAAATAAGAGGAATTAAGAGAAGAAACTTTTTTACTTTCTCCTTCCATTCAAACCTTCCCTGCCCCGATTGTTTAACCTCTTCTTCGATCACCCATGGCTCCCAAGAAGTCTGTTGCGGCGAAGGGTAAGAAGGTGGCGTCTTCGTCTGCTGCGGCGGCGAAGGGCAAGAAAGCTGCTTCTACTTCGACTGTGGCCGCTCCTCCACCAGCCAACGTGCCCGCAGTTCACCCTGACGTCCACCCCCCTATTGCTGGTAAGGACGTTATGTGAGCTTAAAACCCTAACTGCTGTGGCTACGTCGCATGCTTTATGTACGAGCCTTCATCTTCATGTGTGTCGCATGTACGTCTCATGTTCGAGCCGCGAGCCGCATGAGAATCGTTACTGTAGCCGCATAAGCACTGCGCCATCGGGGCCGCATAAGCTGTGCTGAGCCGCATAAGCTCGCACAAATTTGTTTATCGTGTGAGCCACATGAACTTATCTGAACTCTGAGAGCCATGTGAGAGAACTGCCGCATGAACCTTTGCTGGACGGAGCCGCATAAGTGTTTTTCTGAGTTAGGCCGCATGAGGCTCCATTAAGTTGGAGCCGCTTAAGCTCGAAAACACCCATCAGTTCTCTTTGTCCATCTTTTTAACTATTTTCTTTTGTCTTCTTTTTCAGTGAATTTTCCAGTTAATGCTGCGGGGGAACCTCTAGTGGGTCGTGCTCAAGCCGCTATGGGCTACAGATACGACCAGATAGTTCGGTATGTGGCATACCAACTTCCTAGTGACAAGCCTTTGACGAGGTTAAATGCCCTCAAGAACCAACCCTTCTACTTCCTATGTGCCATGATGAATTCAGGAAAATTGGAAGGGAAAACCTGCATTCTTCTTCGAAGATGCTTTGACTGTGAAGAACAGTCAAGTTCTGGATATATCGGAGAACTGGAGCTTCATTTCTAACGGGATGGCGATCCGTATCCCTCAAATGGAGCGTCACTTCCCACTATCCTGGTTCAATATGCTCCCGCTGGACAGAAAGATGGAAGAGTCTTTGACTCCTACCCAGAATGGAATGTTTGTGGGCGACATCCATTACAACAACAGCATGAAGTCAGTGTGTGCGGGCAAGGTGCATGCCAGCCGTTATGTAATGGGATTGGCTCCGGGTACTTTCTTGAATGTGCCGGGCCCCAATTTTACGTTTTCTTCAGCCGATACTTTCCTGAACCAACTTGCTCGGAATGGCTCCTATCCAATTGGTCGGTTGGCGCTCCCAAGTTGGATATACCCCATCCCCTCATGGATCAATCTGTCTATATGGATCTCGCGAAAGTATAAGACTTTTCTACAAGAGATTGGTCTTTATCACGCTATTCGGGGCACCAGCCACGGTTTACCTGTAAACAAGAAATTATTCATGGCTTTGCTGGAGATGTACAACTGTCGTACGGGAACCTTCTATACCCCTGTAGGGGAAATGGGGCTTGCACTTCATGAGATGCACGTGATTTCCAAGCTTCCTTGGGGGGATGAAGCTTTTGAAGTATACACTCCTACGAATGAGGAGTTCGAAGAGGTGGAAGAACGATATCCGGGCTTCGTGGCTACTTATCAGGAAATACTGTGCCACTATAGCACGTGCCAGCAGATAGCCAAGAAGAAAAGCAGCTCGGAAGGGAATGCTCCCCACATTAAGGACTGGGTAAGCTATCTCTTCTCGATGGGAGCCTCAGGCCGAGTTACTTCTCGAAGTCCTCAATCCCGGGAGGCGGTTCAGGCCTTGATGTCGTCGGCCAAGAGGGTGGCCACCACTAGTGACAGATTTGGGAGTAAAACCGACTCTTTCGGTTATTTTTAACAGGATACCCAAGAGCTGTCAGAGAAGGCGCTCCTGGCAGGATTCTTGATGGTATGGCTGCGGAATTGCGTCGTCTCGGGAGGAGCTGGTTCTATTGAACGGATCAGCCGTAATTTTATTTTTTCTGCCGTGAAGCTAGTTTTTAGAATCAAACTAGCTCTTCTTTCGGCCATGGTGTGCAGCATACACCGTGGCCTCCGTACTTTTACGTCCAAAGTCATTGCCTACGATGTGACAAAAGACTTTGAACGGACTGAGCTGCCCTATCATTATCTGATGGGGTGGCTATTAATGCACTACCGATCTTTAATGATACCGGGTTCTGAAGATGGGGTGATTGTTGATGACGCTTTTATCTTCCGTTATCGCAACAAGCCTTGGGAATACGATACCATGTGTGCCTGCCGGATGGCGCTGGCGAGAGCAGATAGGTACGACTTTTTCGTATCCGTCCCTCGTTTCACTGTTGAGGAAATAGCGGATGTACATCTCGACGGTATTGGTCCTCCTCAACTTCTAGATGACCAGATGCTTTTGTGGTTGCGTAACATCCGCCCCGCCCACCTGGTATACCACAACCGTAATGCTCTCTTCCTGGAACCTTACCTGTCCAGCAGGTTTGCTCGTCAGTTTGGATACAGCCAAATTTTTCTGGACAGTCCTAGCTCTTGTCTGGGTTTTGAAGGTAGCCTCATTGACGGCATCAGGGCGTGGCATTACTATGATACATTCTATACCCGTGCCACTTTTTCGGTTCCTGCTATTGAGGTGTAGGTAGAGATTTTGTATATAGCGGCCTTGTACCATGTCATGGTAAACAAGCTCCCCATCGGTTTTAGCCCGGGTATCAGTTTTATTGTTGGTACTGGCTTGGATGAGAAGCCCCAAGGGGCCAAGACGAGGAAGAAGAAGAAGAATAGAGTCGATGTGCCAGACTCAGACTCCACCACTGCGGATGATGAGGACGATGAGCGTGATACAGATAACTCTTCCTTCCCGGTGGAAGATGTTGGGGCGGATCGGCCACCTGTTTCGTTAAATGATATGGTGGCAGATCAGCCACCCGTCGTACCGGGTTCTGTACGGAAGCATAGCAGACAAATCTTCCATGTTGGTGGTATTCCTCACTCCCGAAAATTGGCTGCGACCAGACATCGCAGGCTAACTATAAGGGAGAGAAGCGAGGAGGTCGACCTCGCTTCGGAGGTAAAGCGAGTTACTACCATTTTTATTCAGTTCTTCTTTTCTTCTAGTTTTGATCTTAATCATTTTCCTTCCCTCCCGTAGTTGTCGGAAGAAGAGGAATCTCAAGTTGCCGAGGTCGTGACTCACGATGACGGGGGCTCCGATGAATCTATCCCTGAAATTGCTGAATTTCATCAAGATGACGCTGATCGAGTCGTATCTCCCTTCGAGGTGGCTGGAACAGAAGATCCAGCCGAATTTAACTTGGAGGTCGCGGGTGAGGAGACCACGTCAGCTGCGAGCGAGCTGCAGCCTCCATGCTCCTCCCCTGGTAAGATAAGCCGAATCTTAACTTGCGAGAAGGCCTATCTGCTCTATCATCACATCCTTCGGGTTACGTCGATTGATTGTTGCTCTGGACATACAGGTCCTGCCTCTCGAGTGCCGATGATGGACATTGTTGAGACAGGCTCTGCCGAAGGGGCACTGGCGGAGAGGAGCGTACCCCCTCCCCTTCCGGTTCGTCTTGAGGGGCCTCCCGTGGGCTCGAGTTCGGAAAGTCAGGTGGTGGGACAGCCGGGGCAGGGGACAATGGTCCTTGCGTCCTCTTCTGCTCAGGCGGCTCCGAGAGTCGACCTCTCTGCCCTGCTAAGTGTCCAGGCTCTTCGAGTGGCGGAGGAAGAGTTAGCCGCTATCCGCGCATCGGTCCGCTCGGAATTTGTCTCCTTGGTGGCAAGTTCTAGCGCACCTCCTTCGACGTTGCCGGCCACGCTTCCTTTGACGCCGTCCTCTACAGAGGTTCTGGACGAAGCATTATAGGACGTGGTTGCCAGCTTTTATCGTCACTTGAAGAGGGGGTAGCAACTGCTGTGGAAAGAGGGACCTCTTTTGTCTTGGCCCGACAATGCGCCCAGGGTCATATTGATATCCTTAAGACTCTTCCCGGTGGGGCAGGGGTAGCTGCGCTTCTGGAGGCAAAATTGCTGGATGCTGATCAGCTGGTGGCCCAGCTTCAGGTGCTACGGCAGGCTGATCTGTCTGCTGCTATAGATCAGGAGCATGGTTTCCTCACAGCTGCTGTAGAGAAGATAAGGGCTGCTCGGGATAAGACCAGGCCGGCCATACTGAAGGACCTCCACGATCTGTCTAATCGATATGATCAGTTGAGCCGCGAGAGTAAAGATGTTACGGCTCGGGAAGCGACTGCCTCCTGTGGGATCATTGACACACGGAAGCAGATCCTTGAGCTTCAGAGGAAGTTAGCTTTCCTGGAGTCTGAGCTTGAGGCTGCCCGTACCGAAAGGGGCTAATTATCCAGGAGGCTGACAGAGTTAATCGAGCTTCGGCTGATCTGGAAATTGCCCTTAAGAAGTTGGAGGATGACTGGCGGGCACACATGGACTTGGATAATGAGGAGCGGTTGTCCCAGGAAGCGGAGCGCCGAGCTAAACAGCGGTTTGAACGGGGGACCACCTTGGTGAAGAACTGCCTCCTGGAATTATGTAATGTCGAACCATAGTCGGCCTTTTTCTTCTTCTTTTATTTCTGTTCTTTTTCTTTCTTTAAGTGGGACGTTGTCCCTAGAATATGTAGTACTTTCGCCTTCCAAATAAAAGAGTATGCTTTATTCTACCCTTTATTTGTACTGTTTGTTGTGCCTGTGGTGTTATGGTGGTGTTTGCCCAACTTAGGGGGCTCGTTTGTGGACCTGTTATCCTTGGCATACCTTGGTTTTAGGTACGGATAACAAGTTTGATGGGAATACCTAGAACAATTCCACGATAAGGTAGTCATGGATGTTCCGGGTATCGGGAGAAAGAATGTCATGGAGCAGCTGGGCTCCCGGGACATAATAAAAAATGATGTGCATGTACTAGGAGACTTAGTACAGCATTTGTAGTCAACAGAGGACATTTGTGGGCCTATTATCCTTGGCGTACCCTGGTTCAGGATGGCGTACCCTGGTTCAGGATACGGATAATAAGACGAGAGAGAACCAACATACTTACTCGGAGGTAATAAGGACATGGCAAGTATGGGGGTTTTACCGCGGAGTCTTCCTACTCAGAGGTAATGAGGACATGGCAGGAGTGGACTCGACGGAGGATATTTGTAGTCAACAGAGGACATTTGTGGACCAATTATCCTTGGCGTACCCTGGGGTTTTTTTTGGTACAGATAATAAGTCGAGGGAGGACCAACATATTTACTCAGAGGTAATGAAGACATGGCAAATATGAGGGTTTCTTCGATGGAGCCTTCTCAGAGGTAATGAGGACATGGCAGGAGTGGGCTCCATGAAGGGGTACATAGGACGACTCAGAGGTAATGAGGACATAGAAGTTCTATGTAGAGGGGTGATTTGTTTTTGGCGGAAGTGAAATGACTCAGAGGTAACATCGACGTGGTCGTTTTGAAAATTTGTGGATCTGTTACCCTTTTTGTGCACTGAGAGTGTGGGTAGTGGATCATGAGGGAGGAGCTCTTTCAGAGAAATAAGTTCAGAGGTATGGTCATACATGACTTACTACCTGAAAGAGTGACCGGAGTGTGAGTTCAGAGGCACCTGCGGGTACATAACTCGATAATCTGGGAGATTGTGAATATGAGTTCAGCGGTACCGGAGGTTACATAACTCGGCAATCTAGAATTTGGAGAATGTGAGTTCAGCGGTACCGGCGGGTACATGACTCAATAATCTGAAATTTGGAATATGAGTTCAGCGGTACCGACGGGTACATAACTCAATAATCTGGAATTTGGAATATAAGTTCAGCGGTACCGGCGGGTACATAACTCAATAATCTAGAATTTGGAATATGAGTTCAGCGGTACCGGCGGGTACATAACTCAATAATCTAGAATTTGGAATATGAGTTCAGCGGTACCGGCGGGTACATAACTCAATAATCTGGAATTGGGAGAATGTCGTTTAAACATAATATTTCTTCAGGAACTTGCCGTTGACGGGCAACATGAGCAAGTCTCCGTTTTGTTTTGCGAGGCGGTAAGCACCGTTGGAGAATAATGCCTCAATGATAAATGAACCTTCCCATTTTGGCTGGAATTTGCCGACGGTTTTGTGAGTCATGACCATCGGCCTCCGAACTGCCAGAACGAGATCGCCCACTTGGAATGTTCTGATTTTAACCTTCTTGTTGAAGGCTCCGGAGATGCGTGCTTGGTATAGCTCGATTCGTTGCTGAGCCAAGAGGTGCTTTTCATCTAAGGCCTCCAACTCTTGTAACCGGCGTCGATAGTTATCGTCTGTCGTCAATTGGTGAGTGAGAGCGACGCGGAGCGAGGGTATTTGAGTCTCCAATGGGAGGACTGCCTCACTCCCGTACACCAGGGAGAATGGTGTGTTCCCTATGGCTGCTCGGACTGTGGTACGGTACGCCCATAAGCATTCACCAAGCTTCTCGTTCCAGTCGCGTTTGTTGGACGATACGAACTTCTTGAGAAGTTTGATGATTGTTTTGTTGAATGCTTCTGCCAACCCATTCGCTGCTGGGTTGTTTGGCGTTGAAGCAATATTCTGGATGCGGTCCTTGTCGGCGTCAGGCGATGCATAGGGATACGGAGATGATGTAACAGACCCTTCGGGATGATGCTTATGGAAGAACCAGGATCAATGTGCATCCGATCCACCTTTACGTCACCGATGTATTCAGTGTAGTATAACGGACGATCGTGCAGGTTGGTCTTAATGAGCATATCTTGCGGAGTGAAGACAATGTTGGGTATCGCTCCTGTGCAAGCGCTGTCTTGGAGATTTGCAGGCGGGCTCTCTCCTGTGAGGTTGACCTGAGCCAGATAGGCGTCGGCATTCTGGAGTGCATCGCTCAAAGCCGCGCGAATATCCTTTGAGAGTCTCAGGAGCTCGTATAATGACAATTTGGTCGGTATGTTGGCCAATTGCGCCAAGATGTCAAAGTTGTAGGGCCTCTCCAGCCCCTGAGGTGCCTCTTTTCGGAGGGATTTGTCAAAGCGAGTCTCCTTCGGACTGGGCTTGTCGGTCTTTGGAGGCTGAGAAGGTCCTGGAGTGTCAGCAGTAGCTGGCTGATGATCTTCAGCCGAGTTATTAGCCACAGGTTGGGATTATGCCCCAGACCGGGTAACGACAGCCGTGACTTCTTCGACATCTGTCGAGATTGTGCGGCAGGATCTGACTTTTCTACTCTTCTTCTTGCGAATGGAAGGTGGTGTGGACTGAGTCACCTCAAGTACCAGGTCCGGATGGATCCACATGACCTCCCCCCCGTGATGTAGTGAGGGGCACTAGACCAACAGCCTGATCCCGAGGAGGTGAAAGATTAGCAATCTCCATTGTCGCCAGAGGGACGGGTACTACGCCGTCTTGAGTCTTCATTGGAGGGAAGCTACCGAACTGTACGGACACCATGTTGGCTGCCACGGTTACCTCTTCGAAACCGATGGCCAAAGCCTTCGAATCGATGAGATGTTGGATGTATCGCTTCAGTTGGTAGCAGTCATGTGTAGCATGGTGGACGTAGCGGTGGTAATGGCAGTACTTTGGGCTCTCCATTTCTGCCGGTCGAGGTTCCCGTCTTGGTGGAGGGAGCTGAATTATGTCTCCTTGTATGAGCATGTCCAAGATGGGCTTGACGTGGCCGTCTTCGAAGGAGTAGGTCATTTGCGGCTATTGTTTGTCTGCCGATTTTGACTCAGGTTGTTGGGCTGTGTCACCCACCATAGCCTACTTGCCCTTGCTGTCCCAATTATTGGAGGAGTTACCACCATTGTTGTTGTTGGTATTGGGGAGCTTGCCCTTGTCCTCTTCCTCCGAGATGTGCAATCCCAGTTGGCGAGCCTTCTTCAATCTGTCTTCGGCGCTAGTGGCATTGATGATAAACGTCTTCCAGTCCTTGAATTGACTTTCACCCATCCAGAGACTGATTGTGGGGAGCAGTCTCTTTTGGCAAATTTCAATCAAGGAAGAATCCGGACTACCAGACGGCAACTACATTATGGGTTGGCGAAACCGCTCAATATAGTTCCTTGTCAGCTCCTTCTCCCCTTGGACGACGTCCATGAGGGCGGACATTGTGACGTCCTGTCCTGCTTCGTAGAATCTCTCCAAGAACATGCGCTTGAAGCTGGCGAAGGAGTGGATGCAGTTGTCTGGCAGGTTGCGGTACCAGTCGAAGGCGACCCCTTCCAATGCCCCGATGAATAATCGTATAAGGATGGCATCGTTATGGGGCAAATGGTCGGTGGTGACCTCGAAGTAAGTGATGTATCGACTCGCGGAGGTCTTGCCATCATAGGGATTGATGTTGAACGGCTTATATCTTGGTGGGAAGGGGACATCCCTCCATGCAGCAAGGTATGGTTGCCGTATTCTGAGGTCTTGAGGGGTTTCTCGAGCGTAAAACATGGCTCGGAGCTCCTGGACCTCTCTTTTTGCTTCCCTGGCCTCATCCGCAGTGGTGGGAGCCGTCATTTCAGGAGGATTATTGCCTGGGTTCGGTGCCGCTGAGTTCGAGTCCGCATTGACAGCAGGACCCGCGCTTGTTTGGCCCGACGTTCCTCCTTGCAGAGTTGGAAGAGCCACTTTAATCTCGTCCACAGATTTGACCAAAGTGCGCAGTATACCCTCCAGAGTGTCGATGCACTGGCGATCACTGGGGCCATCTTGATCGTCGTTTGTCACGAACGCTGTCCTAACGCGAGTCGAGATGGAAGGGACGGTGGACGATGTGCCCTCCGAATCATACCCTTGTACAGAGAAGTCATCGGGGTATGTGAGAATGTTCTCCTCTGGTTCGGACTCAGAAGGAATAGTACCACCAGCTTCAGAGCTTGCTTCATCTTGAGAGTCGTAGACGTCCTCGGGGACGTCGGCACCTGCTGTATCTGAGGGAAGAGTTGTTTCCCCGGGCTCGTCTCCTTGGAACATCGGATTATCGTGGATGTTCTGAGGAGTGCTACCCCCAGTTTCAGTAACCTCCAATGGTGTGGATGATGAACCTCCTACTGTAGTAGATTTCGTCTTCGATCGGGTACCTTGGAAAACTTCGGAGGTGGACAACCGTTTAGATGACAGTTTCTGAGTCACAGTGGTTGAAATCTTCGGGCTGGGGACGTTTATCATCTTCCCTCTCCCATCGGCGGGGATTTTCTGAGTAGAGTTGCAAGAGACGACGGGAGGCGCTTCATCCTCTGAGCTTGGTCGTTGCAGCCTTTGGAAAACAGACTGTCGGTCTTCTCTTGCTGTCGCGTTGTTGCAACTGCAGTTGAAAATGACCTGGATGCAGTGACGTCCATGTAAGGACTCTTTGCATACCGAGGCCTCTTCTCTTTCCTTGCGCTTGTGGAGGATAGTCTCACGCAAGTCAGATGGGTTCGGAACGACCATGTTTGCTCCCTAGATTTTGGGAGACTTTTGGGAACCACTCTATCCGTTTGCCGCCGGGGGCTGGACTCGAGTGGTTCTGTACAACTTCCCATCAGAGGCCCGCATAACCATATATGGAATGCTCGGATGGTCAGAGGTCGGGACAGCGGACTGAGCTCGCCAAGCTCGCGCTGCCCTAGACTTCTTCAATCTAGTGCGTGAGGGCACATAGTAGGAAGAGTCTAAGTGGTGCTGGAGAGAGTCAGACATATTTTCTCAGGAGCATGAGAGATCAGGACCATAGGAGAGGCGATCGACGACTGAGCCACGTGGAGTAGGCGACATGCGGCTGGAATCAACAAGCTTCCTGCGGCTGGCAGTTGTGGCCGCATAGGCTTTCTTCATGCGGCTGGAAGTCTCAGCCGCATGAGTTTTCTCCATACGGCTGGAAGTTCTGGCCGTATGGATATTCTTCATGCGGCTGGAAGTTTCGGTCGCATGAGCATCATGCATGCAGCTGGCAATCTTGGCCGCATGAGTGTTTGGCTTCTTCCTGGAGCACATAGAATCACTATTTGTCCCTGCAAGTCCAGTATCGTTGTGCTTTCCTCTGCCGGACTTGGGGACAGCAGAGTCCTCTATGGCTTGAAGTGGGGCCGCATGAGAGTCGCCTTCGCTGTCTTGGGCGGGAGAGAGTACTCCGTCCAGGGCCTGGGGAGGAGCAAATGATTTTGGCCTCCACTCCCTGCGAGCCTTCTTTGTGCGGGTTTGCTTCTGGACCGGGCCAGCGCTCCCGTCGGAGAGCATTTCTTTAAACGCCTGTTGGTCGAAGCGGACGACCATCTTCTGTTGTGTGGAGCCAAGTTTGGCTGTATCTAATTGCGTCACCAACTTCTCAACCGTGGAGAAGTTTGTCCCCAGCAGAGTCACCATCGTGTTTGCCATAAAATATAAAAGAACAGAACAATTATATCGGAGGACTGGACTTTTACTTCACAATACAAACTCGCTTGTACAAAGAAAGCCTAGGGACGAAAACCTAGGTACAGCAATCTAAGTACAATTGTTTATTTTAGATTCTGGGGGGTGACGGTAGAGGCTCGGGAAAGCGACGGCAGCTCTGCTTTACTCCTTGGACGATCGGATGCAGCCTTGGCTCCGGGAAAGAAATGCTCTCAGGATGCCCTCTGTGCGTGCCTTTTTCTCTCTGCTCTCTCTCTTCAAGTCTCTCCAAGTGCTCTGCTGCTCTTCCAAAAAAGTCCTCTTCGCAAGGGAATGGCACCTTGCTATTTATAGCAGTGGGATGCAATCATTAGGGTTTGCAATGATTGCCTCCTTGATAAGTCGGCGGTTAAGGACCAATTAATCTGGGACCTTCATTTTGATTGTAGCAAATCTTGGTAATTAATGTCGATTGCATCAAATCTCTGTGGACAATTAATGATGATTGCCATAAATCTTCATGATTTGTTATGCCAAGCTCGGATCTCCCACCACGTGTTCAATTTGCATGATTGCAAATGATCTGATTTGATCCCAGTAATTATGAGGATGGCACTAAACCTGGTTATTGGGATTTGTTGATGAATCTTGATCGATTTGATGCCACGTGTCCCATTATTATTATGCTGCTAGCTGTAGGGACGCGGGAAAAATTAATCTTCTGCCACGTGTCTTAACCACAAGCCACTTAGAAAATCCGAACCGCATGAGGATTGTTCCCTACTGAGCCGCATAAGACTGGCCACGTATGGAAATGATCTGAGCCGCATGAGCGTAGGTGACCACATGATGGGTGGCTTCTCAGTGAACCGCATAAAGATAGTCCTCGTGAGCCGCATAGGGTAGGCTCTGCCTGAGCCGCATGAGGTGGCCTCTCCCTGAGCCGCATGGGATGGTCTCTGCTTGAGCCGCATGGGGTGGCCTTTCCCTGAGCCGCATGGGATGGTCTCTGCTTGAGCCGCATGGGGTGGCCTTTCCCTGAGCCGCATGGGATGGCCTCTGCCTGAGCCGCATAGGGTGGCCTTCTGCCTGAGCCGCATGCGACTGTCCACATGTCAAGGCCGTATGAAAGAATTTGGGGTTTGTGTCAGAGATTTCCTTCATTTCCCTAGGAGTCTACCATTATGACAGGGTCTTTATGGCAGCTTTATGTCAGAGCCGTCAGTTCTCCTTTATGTCAGAGCATTAAATAGGGCCTTTACTTAATGGCCAAATGCAGGAGAGAACTGCAGAAGGCCATGTGGTGTTTGCTTGAGCCGCATGTCCAAGTTGGTGACTTTTGAACCGCATGATGCTCTTGAGCCGCATGAAGCTCGTCTATTTTTGAACCGCATGGGTTTTCATGTTCTGAGCCGCATGGGCAATCATGCTCTTTTCCATGCTTCTATAATTTCCCCTACACTATGATAGTATGGACATAATGTTGGATCTTCTTCAGGCTGCTTAACCTGACTGATGAAGGACTCAGCATCCATCTGTGCTTCACATAGAGCCTCCTGAGTGTCTTTGGATGATCGGAGAAGCTTAAATAGTGATAGTCGACCTGGACTACTGGCAAGTTGTGCCAGTAGGTCAAAGTTGTGGGGTTTGGTCAACCCCGAAGCACATTTTTTTCGAACAGGCTTGTCAAAATGAGCCTCTTTCTGCTTCTGTTTGTCTGCTGCTGGAGGTTGGGATGGACCCTTCTTTTAGGCAGTAGTAGCAATGACGGGAGGCATCTCTTCAATCAGAGCCTCCTCTTGCTGAATGTTCTATTGTGAATGCGTCTGTACTGGCAAGGCTTCCTCCAGAGTGGCAGTAACTATTTGACAAGATTTAGTATTCCTGTTATTGGTTTTTGAGGTAGGACGTACCCATGATTGAGTCAGTTCCAGAGCCAGATCTGGATGGACCTACATGATCTTGCCTCGAGATATGGTCAGTGGCACCAGCCCACTCACCTTGTCATGAGTTGGTGCAAGTTTAGTTACTTCTATTATTACCTTCGGGATGGGGACGATGCTATCTTGAGCTTCAGTCGGCGACATAGTGCCAAACTAGAGAGATACCATGTTTGTCGAGACCGTCTTGGCCTCATTGTCAAGTGAGAGGACATTTGCATTGATCATGCGTTGTATGTAGTTCTTTAGTATGTAGCAGTCTGGGGTCGAATGCCCGACGAACCGATGTTAGTAACAGTACCTCGGGTTGCCTACCCTATCCACCTCATCGAGGCGCTTGGGATCAGGCAGCTTGATCTTATCGCCCTGTATTAGTACCTCAAAGAGCTGCAGGGTATCGTCATCGTTGAAGGAGTCGACTACCTTCTGTCTGGGTGCAATTGGTGGCTTCTGAGCAGGAGTCAGCACGCCCTTGAAGGTATTCACAGTTAGTGCATGCTTTCTGTAGAAGCATGAAAAAGAATAAAAAAAGATCCATGCGGCCAGGGAGCCCCATGCGGCTCAGAGAGTTCATGCGGCTCAAGGATCCATGCGGCTCAAGTGTCTATGCGGCTCGATAAATTCCATGCGGCTCAGAGAGGAGCCACGTGGCCTGCAACAGCTCCTCCTTTTTAAATTCCTTGACGGCTGACAGCTCTGACGAAGTGACAGTTCTGACACAAAGATACCATTATGACTCCCTCATAATGACGGACTCCTAGGGAAATGAAGGAAATCTCTGACACGATCCCCCGAGATCCAGAAACTGTCAGGCGGCCTTGACACGTGGACAGTCATATGCGGCTCGAGCAGAGACCACCCCATGCGGTTCAGGCCGAAGCTGTCTCATGCGGCTCAGACAGAAGCTATCCTATGCGGCTCAAGCAGAGGCTACCTTATGCGGCTCACGAGGATTAGCTTCATGCGGCTCTCTAAGAAGCCACCCATTATGCGGTCGCCTACGCTCATGCGTCTCAGATCATCACCATGCGGTTCAAATGTTCAGGGGCCACTCCCAAGCAGCTTTGACACGTGGCCAGCCTTATGCGGCTCAATGAGGAGCAATCCTCATACGGCTCAAATTTTTTCAGTGGCTCGTGGTTAAGACACGTGGCATGATAGTGGGACACGTGGCATTAAATCGATCGAAATCCATCAGTAGTCTCAAAAAAATATCGGGATCAAATCAGATCATTCGCAATCAAGCAAATCAAGAACACGTGGCAAGAAATCCGAGATTGGCATGACAAATCAGGAGGATTTATGTCAATCATCATTAATTGCCCATAAAAGATTTGATGCAATCACATTTATTGCTCAAATCTCTTATATTCAAGATGAACGGCCCAGATCCAGTGATCCTTAGCCGCCGACTTTTAAAAATGGACAATCATTGTAAATCTTAATGATGCCCCCCACTCTTATAAATAGTAAGGTGCCATTCCCTTGCAAAAGAGGAGATTCTCTGATAAAAAAAGAGAGAGACACAGAGAGCCAGAGAGCTAGAGAGAGAGTATACAGAGATCAAAACGAGAGCATTTCTTCACCAACGCCAAGCAGTTCTTCTACGGAGCCAAAGCTGCACCCGATCATCCAAGGAGTAAGGCAGAGCGGCCGTCGCTTTTCCGAGCCTCTATCGTCACCCCCCAGAATCTAAAATAAACAATTGTACTTAGATTGCTGTACCTAGGTTTTCGTCCCTAGGCTTTCTTTGTACAAGCGTGTTTGTATTGTGAAGTAAAAGTCCAGTCCTCCGATAATTGTTCTGCTCTTTTATATTTCATGGCAAACACGATGGCGACTCTGCTGGGGACAAACTTCTCCACGGCTGAGGAGTTGGTGATGCAATCGGATGCAGCCAAACTTGGCTCCACGCAACAGAAGATGGTCGTCCGCTTCGACCAACAGGCGTTTGAAGAAATGCTCTCCGACGGGAGCGCTGGCCCAGTCCAGAAGCAAACCCGTACAAAGAAGGATTATAGGGAGTGGAGGCCAAAATTATTTGCTCCTCCCCAAGCCTTGGACGGAGTACTCTCTGCTACCCACGACGGCGAAGGCGATTCTTATACGGCCCCACTTCAAGCCATAGAGGACTCTGCTGTCCCCAAGTTCGGCAGAGGAAAGCACTACGATGCTGGACTTGTAGGGACAAAGAGTGATTCTATGCGCCCCAAGAAGAAGCCGAACACTCATGCGGCCAAGACTGCCAGCCGCATACATGATGCTCATGCGGCTGAAACTGCCAGCCGCATGAAGAATGCCTATGCGGCCAGATCCTCCAGCCGCATGGAGAAAACTCATACGGCCGAGACTTCCAGCCGCATGAAGAAAGCCTATGCGGCCACAACTGCCAGCCGCATGAAGACTGCTGACTCCAGCCGCATACTGCCTGCTCCTCGCAGCTCAGGCTCGGTCTTCGATCGCCTATCCTATGGTCCCAATCTCTCATGTGCTCAAGAGAATATATCTGACTCTCTGCAGCATCACTCTGACTCTTCCTACTATACACCTTCGGGCGCTCAAGTGAAGAAGTCAAGGGCAGCGCAAGCTCGGCGAGCTCTGTCGACTGTCCCAACCTCTGACCATCCGAGCGCTCCGCATACTGTTATGTG
Source organism: Iris pallida (assembly GCA_029216955.1). Lineage (NCBI taxonomy): Eukaryota > Viridiplantae > Streptophyta > Magnoliopsida > Asparagales > Iridaceae > Iris > Iris pallida. Next base: position 5,777,343 of record JANAVB010044620.1, on the reverse strand, counting down.
GGCCTCTGATGGAAAGTTGTACAGAACCACTAGAGTCCAGCCCCCGGCGGCAAACGGACGAAGTGGTTCCCAAAAGTCTCCCAAAATCCAGGAAGCAAACCTGGTCGCTCCAGACCCGTCTGACTTGCGTGAGGTTATCCTCCACAAACGTAAGAAAAGAGAAGAATCCCAGGCATACAAAGAGTCCTCCCATGGACGTCACTGTACCCAAATCATTGTCAACTGCTGCTGCAACAACGCAACACCAAGAAAAGACCGGCAATCTGTTTTCCAAAGACTGCAACGACCCAGCTCAGAGGACGAAGCGCCTCACATCGCCTCTTGCAACTCCACTCAGAAAATTCCCTCTGATGGGAAAGAGAAGAAGATAAACGTTTCCAGCCCGAAGATTTCAACCACTATGACTAGGAAGCTGTCATCTAAACGGTTGTCCTCCACCGGAGTTTTCCAAGGAACCCGTTCGAAGACAAAATCTGCTACAGTGGGTGATTCATCGTCCACACCACTAGAGGTTGCTGGGACTGGGGGTAGCACTCTTTCGAACCTCCACGACAATCCGATGTTCCAAGAAGACGAGCTGGGGAAGATAACTCTCCCATCAGATACAGCAAATGCTGACGTCCCCGAGGACGTCCACGACTCTCAAGACGAAGCAAGCTCCGAAGTTGGGGGTACTATTCCTTCTGAGTCCGAACCAGAGGAGAACATTCCCACATATCCCGATGACTTCTCGGTACATGGGTATGACTCGGAGGATACATCTTCCACCGTCCCATCTGTCTCTCCTCATGTAAGGACGATGTTCATGACAGACAGCAACCAAGGTGGTTCCAGTGATCGCCAACGCATCGACACTTTGGAGGCCATACTGCATGTCTTGGTCAAGTCTGTAGACGAGATCAAAGCGGCCCTTCCAACTCTGCAAGGAGGGACGCCTGGCCAAACAAGCGCGGGTCCCACGGTCAATACGGACTCGAATTCAGCGGCACCGAATCCGGGCAACAATCCTCCTGAAATAACGGCCCCCACCGCTGTGGATGAGGCCCGAGAAGCGAGAAGAAAGGTCCAGGAGCTCCGAGCCATGTTTCACTCTCGAAAAAACTCTCAAGACCTCATAATACGGCAACCGTACCCTGCTGCATGGAGGGATGTCCCCTTTCCGCCAAGATATAAGCCGTTCAACATCAACCCTTATGATGGCAAGACCTCCGCAAGTCGGTACATCACTTACTTCGAGGTCACCATCGACCATCTGCCCCATGACAATGCTATCCTCACACGATTATTCATTGGGGCATTGGAAGGAGTCGCCTTCGACTGGTATCGCAACCTGCCAGACAACTGCATCCACTCCTTCGTCGACTTCAAGCGCATGTTCTTGGAGAGATTCTATGAAGTAGGACAGGACATCACAATGTCCACCCTCATGGACGTCGTCCAAGGAAAGAAAGAGCTGACAAGGAACTATATCGAGCGGTTTCATCAAACCGCAATGAAGTTGCCGTCTGGAAATCTGGATTCCTCCTTGATTAAAATTTGCCAAAAGAGATTGGTCCCAACAATCAGTCTCTGGATGGGCGAAAGTCAATTTAAGGACTGGAAGACATTCATCATCAGTGCCACCAGTGCCGAAGAACGGTTGAAGAAGGCTCGCCAACTGGGGTTGCACATCTCGGACGGAGAGAACAAGGGCAAGCGTCCTAATACCAACAACGACAATGGGGGTAGCCCCTCCAACAATCGGGACAACAGGGGTAAGCAGGCTATGGTGGCCAACACAGTCCAGAAACCTGAGTCAAAACTAGCAGACAAACAATGGCCGCAAATAACCTACTCCTTCGAGGACGGCCATGTCAAGCCCATCTTGGACATGCTCATATAAGGAGACAGAATTCAGCTCCCTCCACCAAGACGAGAACCTCGGCCGGCAGAAATGGAGAGCCCGAATTACTGTCATTATCACCGCTACGTCTACCATGCTACGCACGACTGCTACCAACTAAGGCGATACATCCAGCATCTTATCGATTCGAACGCTCTGGCCATTGACTTCGAAGAGGTAATCGTGGCGGCCAACATGGTGTCCGTACAATTCGGCAGCTTCCCTCCAACAGAGACTCAAGACGGGGTGGTACCCATCCCTCTGGCGACAATAGAAATTGCTAATCTTCTACCTCCTCGGGATCAGGTTGCTGGTCTGGTGCCCCTCACCATGTCATGGGGGGAGATCATGTGGGTCCATCCGGACCTGGTACTTGAAGTGACTCAGTCCACACCACCTCCCATTCGCATGAAGAGGGGTAGAAAAGTCAGATCCTGCCGCACAATCTCGACGGATGTCGAAGAAGTTACGGCTGTTATTACCCGATCTGGGGCACAGGCCCAACCCGTGGCTGAAAACTCAACTGAAGATCATCAGCCAGCTACTGCTGACGCTCCAGGACCTTCTCAGCCTCCGACGACCGACAAGCCTAGGCCGAAGGAGACTCGCTTTGATAAATCCCTCCGAAAAGAGACACCTCAAGGGTTGGAAAGGCCCTACAACTTCGACATCTTGGCACAGTTGGCCAATACACCGGCCAAATTACCATAATATGAACTCCTGAGGCTCTCAAAGGATGTTCGCGCAGCTTTGAGCGATGCACTCCAAAATGCTGACGCGTACCTGGCTCAGGTCAACCTCACGGGAGAAAGCCCGCCTACAGATCTCCAAGACAACGCTTGCACAGGAGCGATGCCCAATATCGTCTTCACTCCACAGGATATGCTCATCAAAACCAATCTGCACGATCGTCCGTTATACTACACCGGATACATCGGGGACGTAAAGGTGGACCGAATGCACATTGATCCTGGGCCTTCCATAAGCATCATTCCGAAGGGTCTGCTACATCATCTTCGCATTCCGATGCATCGCCTGACGCCAACAAGTACCGCCATTAGCGGTTTCAATTCGGGCAGGAGCTACCCAATTGGGAAGATTCGTTTGAAGTGCCAAATCGGCGATCTCCAGTCAGAAGTGACCTGTTACGTCATAGATGCGGACACTTCTTACAACATCCTCTTGGAGCGCCCTTGGATACACGATTACATGATCGTACCGTCCATGCTGCATCAGTGCTTCAAATATGTCGACAAACACGGCTTTGTGAGGACAGAATTTGCCGACATCGATCCCTTCAAAGGAGTCGAGTCCTACTACTCGGATTCCTGCCTATACGAGAAATCGAAGAGGCACCTGGATGAAGATGTACAGGCTCGAACAGTGACGGCCTCAGGATCAGAAGAACCTCTGACGATCCACCTTCAAGCTCGCAAACATGGCCGATCTGCACCCCTTACGGCCGCTCTGCGTAAGGATGCGATCAGCCTCTCGGCACAAGAAGGGCAAATGATAATCCGGCTGCCAAGGTCCGGCCAAGCGCCGAGACCCACAACGGAGCTACTGACAATCAGGTTACCGAGAGTCAGCCAGCCACAAGCAGAGAAGTTCAACCCCTCTGATAAGCCAATGACGATTCGTCTTCCCAAGAAGAATCGTCACCCCAATGCAAAGTCTGGGGCTTCTAGCGAACCAACAACTCCCCGTCCAGCATCGAGTACCAAACTGGGGGTCGCTAGCGAACCAACTACTCCCCGTCCAGCATCGAGTTCCAAACTGGGGGTCGCTTGTTTGCCACCAACTCCACGTTCGGCTCCACCAACGGAACCCCTGATGATCAAGCTGCCCAGGTCATCCTCTCAGTCTTCATTTATACAGGGGGTGACCGAAGAAGAACCGGAGTTGGCCAAGTATGTGGCTGCCCACACTGATGTTCCCTCCGCAGATGATGTAATCCCGCTAGAAAAGATACCTTACTTCATCAATAAAGGGCTATCTTTGAACTACCTCGAGCTTAATAAGCTTTGTACAATGTATGCTATGGAAGACGGTATAGACACTCACCTACACACACAGGTGACAAATGTTTACACCGCAAACCAGCTTACTCCAGTGGAAGACGCCTACCGCATAATCGAGGGAGGAGACCATCCAATCATCTTCGGCCGGAAGGACGACCCACAGCCCTTCACCCTAGAGAAGGTCGATCTCAAATCAGATGCCGGAAGACTGTCTCTTTATCTGTATAGCCTCCAATCAAAATATCTCATGCAAAAACAGGGGTATGATCTGGAGACCACGCCAGGCTTGAACTACGGCACTGGTCGACGACTACATTTAAAGTCGCTAGTCCCGGCTGGAAAACTACGAGATTACTACAACAAAACCAGATGTGGGCTAGGTTATGTCACACCCGCGACGACCCCTGAAAGTTCGGATGAGGAATGCAACTGGCATTCACATTCAACCGGGTCACCAACTTCTGATTCGGATACCAGCATCGGAGACGTATTCAGGCAAGTCCTGTCGGTCAATATGGTATTCGTCGACGCTTACGAAGAAGATGAAGACATTCCTGAAATCCTCGAGTTAGAGCCGTGGGCCCAACAGCTGGATGCACAATGGGAAAAGCGGTTCGAACAGAGAGAACCTCCCACCGAAGACGAGGTTATACAGGTCAACCTCGACAGCGAATCTTCTCCAAAACCAATCTTCGTTAGTAAAAGCCTAACAGACAAAGAGCGAGAATCGCTACTGGAGCTTCTCAAAGAATATATCGATATATTCGCCTGGAGCTATGAAGACATGCCAGGACTAAACCCCGAGGTTGCCCTTCACAAGCTCAATATTCGGCCAGATGTAAAGCCAGTCAAACAACAACAGCGACGCTTCCGCCCGGGCATCATGGATGCGATCGAAGCTGAAGTCAACAAACTGATAGCCAGCGGCTTCATTCGTAAGGAGCAACATCCTGACTGGGTCGCTAACATAGTTTCGGACCTCAAGAAGAATGGAAAAATTCGAATCTGTATCGACTTCCGCAATCTGAACGAGGCTTGTCCCAAAGATGAATTCCCCCTCCCCATTACAGACATCATGATTGACAACACATGCGACTTCGAACGCATGTCATTCATGGATGGTTTCTCGGGGTACAACCAAATCAAGATGTCTCCTGACGACGAAAAGCACACATCATTCCGAACACCGATTGGCACGTACTGCTACACAGTCATGCCTTTTGGTTTAAAGAATGTTGGTGCCACATATCAAAGAGCCATGAGCATCATCTTCAGAGATCACTTGTACAAGACTATGGAGTGCTATGTTGATGACATCGCCGTCAAGAGTCGCTATAAGGGAGACCACCTGCATGATCTGAGAACAGTGTTCGTCCTGATGCGAGCACACAACCTGAAGATGAATCCCACAAAATCCTTCTTGGGCGTATCCAGCAGAAAATTCTTGGGTTTTATTATTACTGCACAGGGAATTCATGTAGACCCAGAGAAGACGAAGGCAATTATGGAGATGGGTCCCCCGAGAAATCTTCGCGAACTCAGAGGCCTTCAAGGGAGGCTGGCGTACATCAGGAGGTTCATATCTAACCTCTCCGGGTGATGTCGGTCATTCACCCACCTCATGAAGAAAGGCGTCTCGTTCGTATGGGATGAAGAATACCAACGTGCCTTCGACAGCATCAAAGAATATTTGTCGAATCCTCCAGTCCTGGTGGCCCCGGTTGCTGGAAAACTATTCCTGCTCTACGTACGAGAAATAGAACATTCCTTTGGTGCTCTGCTGGCACAAAATAACGATGCAAGCCATGAACAAGCTATATATTAACTCAGCCGAATGATGATTAGGCCAGAGCACCGATACACCGCCGTGGAGAAGGAATGCCTCGCCCTGGTGTTCGCCATCCAAAAGATGCGGCACTATGTCACAGGACAAACCATACATATGATCTCATGAGTCAATCCTCTCAGGGTCCTCATGACGAAACCAGGAGCACTCAGCTCCCACCTCGCCACATGGGCAATATTGCTGTCTCCTTATCATATGATCTTCGTCCCGTAAAAGGCTGTTAAAGGTCAAGCTCTGGCAGACTTTTTAGCAGCCCACCCAGGCTCGGAGTCGTCCAGAATATATGAAGAAATCCCAGATGAGGTCGCCGACTCGCATGCAACCTCTCACGATGATATATGGCGAATATTCTTCGACGGTGCTTCGAGAACTGGACCTAAGGGCAACATCATCGTCGTAGTCGGGGTGGTGCTGGTTTCTCCTTCCGGGTTGGTGATCAATCGTGCTTACTCCCTCATGGAATCCTGATCTAACAATGTGGCCGAGTACAACGCTTTGGTCATTGGCCTCCAACTTATAAGAGAGCTGGGGGTAGAATATCTTGAAGCATATGGCGATTCGCAGTTAATCGTCAATCAGATCCGGGGTTCGTACGAAGTCTGCCATGAAGACATGATCCCCTATCACCAAATAGCGATCAATATTATTTCGTCATTTGAGGGATTCTTCATCGAACACGTTTCCAGACACCAGAATATCGAAGCTGATGCCTTAGCTGTCCTTGCCGCTTCCCTAGCGGTTCCAAACTATGCTCATCAATCGATGGATGTGATAGGCCACGAACTGGTCTGTCCCAAGAACAACGTTCAGTTCGTGGCGAGTTATTCCGCTCAGACGGTCGACGAAGCGCCAGACTGGAGACAATCATTCATAGACTTCGTAGTCTACAACATCCTGCCCGAGAACCCAAAAGAAGCTACCTCCATCAGAAGGCGTTCTCTCAGATTCTTCTACGATACAGAGACGAAAATGCTGTATCGCCGATCCTACGATAGATTATTACTTCGGTGTCTGTCGAACGCAGAAGCCAAAGAAGCCGTACGCGAAGCTCATGACGGTGTCTGCGGGGTCCATCAGCCTGGCCCTAAATTACAAGACCGTCTTCGCCGGATAGGCTACTACTGGCCTACGATGGTAGCAGATACGATAGACTATACAAGAAAGTACAAAGCCTACCAAGTCCATGCGGACTTCATCCACCAACCATCCGAATTTCTACATCCGACAGTGGCATCCTGGCCATTCGAAGTATGGGGAATGGATATCATCGGTTCGATCGCTCCACCTTCTTTTCGAGGACATCGCTTCATACTCGCAATCACGGATTACTTCTCCAAATGGGCGGAAGCTGTTCCGCTCGCAGAAGTAAAGACTTCAAACGTGATCAGCTTCCTCAAGCATCACGTCATCTATCGTTTTGGACTGCCCCGAAGGATCATCTACTATAATGGTCCGCAGTTTGTAAGCCACGCCTTCTATCGGTTCTGCGACAAGTATCGTATTCAGAATATTGCCTCGATACCATATAATCCAGCAGCGAATGGGTTGGCAGAAGCATTCAACAAAACAATCATCAAACATCTCAAGAAGTTTGTATCGTCCAACAAACGTGACTGGAACGAGAAGCTTGGTGAATATTTATGGGCGTACCGTACTACAGTCCGAACAGCCACTAGAAACACGCCATTTTCCCTGGTGTACGAGAGTGAGGCAGTCCTCCCATTAGAGACTCAAATACCCTCACTCTGCGTCGCCCTTACTTACCAATTAACGACGGATGATAACTACCGTCGTCGGCTACAAGAGTTGGAGGCCTTAGATGAGAAGCGCCTCTTGGCTCAGCAACGGATCGAGCTATACCAAGCACGCATCTCCGGAGCCTTCAACAAAAAAGTGAAGATCAGAACATTCCAGGTAGGCGATCTCATCTTGGCAGTCCGAAGGCCGATGGTCATGACTCACAAAACTGCCGGCAAATTCTAGCCAAAATGGGAAGGCCCGTTCATCATTGATGCTGTGTTCTCTAACGGTGCTTACCGCCTCGCAAAACAAAATGGAGACTTGCTCATGTTACCCGTCAATGGCAAGTTCCTGAAGAAATATTATGTCTGAACGACATTTTCCAGATTATCGAGTCATATACCCGCCGGTACCGCTGAACTCACACTCCCACAATATTCCAGATTACCGAGTCATGTACCCGCTGGTACCGCTGAACTCACTTTCACAAAATTCCAGAGCATTGAGTCATGTACCCGCTGGTGTCGCTGAACTGATATTCACAATATTCCAGATCATCGAGTCATGTACCCGCTGGTACCGCTGAACTCACTCTCATAATATTCCAGATCATCGAGTCATATACCCGCTGGTACCGCTGAACTCACACTCACAAAATTCCAGATTGCTGAGTCATGTACCCTCTGGTACCGCTGAACTCACGTCCTTCTTCCATAAAAATTCCAAATTACTAAGTTATGTACCCGCTGGTACCTCTGAACTTACACTTTGATTCCAAAATTTATGGATTGTCAAGTTATGTACCCGCTGGTACCCCTGAACTTACATCCCGGTCACTCTTTTGAGGGAAAGTTATGTATGACCATACCTCTGAACTTTCTTCCTGAAGGAGCTCCTTCCTCATGATCCACTACCCGCACTTCCAGTGCACAAAAAGGGTAACGGATCCACAAACTTCCAAAACGACCATGTCGATGTTACCTCTGAGTCGTCTCAATTTTGCCAAAAACAAATCACCCCTCTACACAGAACTTCCATGTCCTCATTACCTCTGAGTCGTTCTATGTACCCCTTCATTGAGCCCACTCCTGCCATGTCCTCATTACCTCTGAGTGGGAAGGCTCCGTCGAAGAAACCCTCATGCTTGCCATGTCCTCATTACCTCTGAGTGAGTATGTTGATTCCTTTTCTACTTATTATCTGTACCCACAACCGGAGTACACCAAGGATAGTAGGTCCACAAATATCCTCCGTTGAGTCCACTCCTGCCATATCCTCATTACCTCTGAGTAGGAAGATTCCGCGGTAAGAAAACCCTCATGCTTGCCATGTCCTCATTACCTCTGAGTAAGCATGTTGGTTCTACTTTATCCTATTATTCGTATCCTAACCCAGGGTACGCCAAGGATAATAGGCCCACAAATATCCTCTGCTAAATTTCTCAGCAAAGGCCCATCATTCCTCATTATGCCCCAGGAGCCCAACTGCTCCATGGCATTCTTTCTTCCGATACTCAGAACGTCCACAATACTATTATTATGGAACCTTTCTAGGTATCTCCAATCAAACTTGTTACCCGTACCTAAAACCAAGGTATGCCAGGGGTAACAGGTCCACAGACAAGTCCCCCATGAGGGACAAACACCACCACAATACCACAGGCACAACAAGCAATACAAATGAAGGGTAGAATGGAAAGTACTCTTTATTTGAAAGACGAAAAAAGCATTACATGTCTTGGGGACCATGTCCCTCTCAAAAAGAAAAGAAAAGAAAACAGAAACAAAAAAAAGAAAGGCCGACTATAGTTCGGCATTACACAACTCCAAGAGGCAGTTTCTCACCAAAGCAGTACCCCGCTCAAGCCTCTGTCTAGCTCGGCACTCAGCCTCCTAGAACAACCGCTCCCCATTATCCAGGTCCATGAGTGCCCGCCAGTCGTCGTCCAACTTCTTCAGAGCTATTTCCAGGTCAGCCGAAGCATGATTGACTTTGCCAGCCTCCTGGATAATTAGCGCCCTGTCGATACGGGCAGCCTCAAGCTCAGACTCAAAGGAAGTTAACTTCTTCTGAAGCTCAAGGATCTGCTCCCGCGTGTCAGTGATCCCGAGGGAGGCAGTCGCTTCCCGAGCCGTAACGTCTTCACTCTCATGGCTGAATTGGTCATATCGATCAGACAGAGTACGAATATCCTTCAGTATGGCCGGCCTAGTTTTATCCTGAGCAGCCCTCGCCTTCTCTATAGCAGTTGTGAGGGAACCGCGCTCCTGATTTATAGCAGCAGACAGATCAGCCTGCCGTAACACTTAAAGCTGGGCCACCAGTTGATCAGTCTTCAGCAATTTTGCCTCCAGAAGTGCAGCCACCCCTGCCCCACCGAGAAGGGCCTTAAGGATATCAATTTGACCCTGGGCGCATTGCCGGGCTAAGACGAAAGAGGTCCCTCTCTCCACAGCAGCTTCTATCCCCCTTTTCAAGTGACGATAAAAGCTGTCGACCACGTCCAATAACGCTTCGTCCAGGACCTCTGTAGAGGACGGCGTCAGAGGAAGCATGGCCGGCAACATCGGAGGAGTTGTGCTAGAACTTGCCACCAGGGGGGCAACTTCCGAGCAGAACAATGCACGAATAGCGGCTAACTCTTTCTCTGCCACCCGAAGAGCCTGGACACTTGGCAGGATGGAGAGGTCGACTCTCGGGGCCGTCCGAACAGAGGAAGACACAAGGACCATCGTCCCCTGCCCCAGCTATTCCATCACCGGACTTGCCAAACTCGAGCCCGCAGGAGGCCCATCAAGACGAGCCGGAAGGGGAAGGGGTACGCTCCTCTCCGCCAGTGCCCCTTCGGCAGAGTCTGTCTCAACAATGTTCGTCCTCGACACTGGAGAGGCAGGACCTGCATGTCCATAACAATAATCAATCGACGTGACCCGAAGGATGTGATGATAGAGCAGATAAGCCTCCTCGCAAGTTAAGATTCGGCTTATCTTACCAGGAGAGGAGCATGGAGGCTGCAGCTCGTTCACAGCTGGCATGGTCTCCTCACCCGCGATCTCTAAGTTAAATTCGGCCGGCTCCTCTGTCCCAGCCACCTCGAAGGGAGAGACAACACGACCAGCATCATCTTGATGGAATTCAGCAATTTCAGAGGCAGGCTCACCAGAGCTCCCGTCATCCCGAGTCACGACCTCGGCGACTTGAGAGTCCTCTTCTTCTGACGCCTACAAGAGGGAAGAAAGATGATTAAAATCAAAGCTAGAAGAAAGGAAGAACCGATAGTAACTTATTTACCTCTGATACGGGGTCAACTTCCTCGCCTCTTTCCTTTATAGTTAGCCCACGGTGTCTGGTCACAGCAGTTTTCGGGAGCGAAGAATGCCGCCAACAGAAGAAATTTGCCTGCTACGCTTTCGTGCAGGGCCGGGCACAACGGATGGCTGATCTACCACCATCTCACCTGGCAAAACAGACGGTTGATCCGCCCCTACAGCTGCCACTGGAAGGGAAGAGTCATCTCCATCATGCTCGTCGCCTTCATCATCTGCAGCAGCGGAGTCCGAATCCGACACTTTGACTCAGTTTTTCCTCTTCCTTGTCTTGGCCCCCTGGGAACCCTCATCCAGGACGGTACCAACAATGAAACTGACACCCGAGTTAAAACTGACAGGGGGCTTGTTCGCCATGACATGATACAGAGTCGCCATATACAAGATCTCTACTGAGGCCTTAATAGTAGGGACTGAAAAAACGATACGGGTATGGAATGTATCATAGTAGTACCAGGCCCTGATGCCGTCTAGAAGGCTACCTTCGAAACCCAGACAAGAGTTGGGACTGTCTAGAAAAAGCTGACTATATCCAAACTGCCGGGCAAACCTGCTACGCAGATAAGGCTCCAGAAAGACAATATTATGGTTGCGATACACCAGATGAGCGGGGCGGATGTTACGCAGCCACAAAAGCATCTGGCCGTCCAGAAGTTGAGGGGGACCAATACCGTCGAGATGGACAGCCGCTATTTCTTCATCAGTAAAACGAGGGACAGATACAAAAATATTGTACATATCTGCCCTCGCCAGTGCCATATGGCAGGCGCGCATGGTCTCGAACTCCCAAGACTCATTACGATAGTGGAAGATAAAAGCATTGTCATCAGTTACGTCGTCTTCAGAGCCCGGTCTCATCAAAGACGGATAATGCATCAACAGCCACCCCATCAGATAATGATAGGGCAGCTCAGTCCGTTCAAAATCTTTTGTCACATCGCGGGCGATGACCTTGGATGTGAAAGTGCGAAGGCCACGGTGTATGCTGCACACCATGGCCGGGAGGAGAGCCAGCCTGACTCGCAAAACTAATTTCACAGCCGGAAGGATGAAATTACGACTGATCCTCTCGATAGAACCAGCTCCTCCCGAGACTACACAATTTTGCAGCCATATCGTCAAGAATCCTGCCAGGAGCGCCTTCTCTGACAGCTCTTGGGTATCCTGATAAAAATAACCAAAAGAGTCGGTTTTACTCTCGAATCTATCACTTGTGGTGGCCACCCTCTTAGCCGACGACATTAAGGCTTTAACCGTCTCCCGGGATTGAGGACGTCGGAAAGTAACTTGACCTGAGGCATCCGTCGTGAAGAGATAGCACACCCAGTCCTTAGTGTGGGGAGCATTCCCTTCCGAGCTGCTTTCCTTTTTGGCTATCTCATGACATGTGCTATAGTGGCACAATATCTCTTGATAAAGAGCCACGAAGCCTGGATACCGTCTTTTCAACTCTTCGAACTCCTCATTTGTGGGAGTATACGCCTCAAAGACTTCGTCCCCCCAAGAAAGCTTGGAGACCGCTTGCATTTCGTGAAGCGCAAGCCCCATCTCCCCTACGGGTATATAGAAGGTTCCCGTACGGCGGTTATACATCTCCAGCAGAGATATAAATAATCTCTTGTTTATGGGCAAGCCGTGGCTGGTGCCCCGAATAGCATGGTAAAGACCGATCTCACACAGAAAGGCCTCATACTTTTGCAAGATCTACATAGACAGATTGGTCCACGAGGGAATGGGATGTATCCAACTAGGGAGCATCAACCGGCCAATGGGATAAGAGCCCTTCCGAGCAAGTTGGTTCATAAAAGTGTCGGCTGTAGAAAATGTGAAATTGGGACCCGGCACATTCAAGAAAGTACCCGGGGCCAATCCCATTACAGAACGGCTGGTGTGCACCTTGCCCGCACACACTGACTTCAGGCTGTTATTATAGTGGATGTCTCCCACAAACATCCCACTTCGGGTAGGAGTTAAAGACTCCTCCATCTTCCGGTCCAGTGGGAGCATATTGAACCAAGATAATGGGAAGTGACGCTGTATTTGGGGGATACAGATCGCCATCTCGTTAGAAGCAAAACTCCAGTTCTCTGACACCTCCAGAACCTGACTGTTCTTCACAGTCAAGGCGTCTCCAAAGAAGAACGCGGGCTTCAAGTATTCTTCTTATAATTTCCCCGAGTTCATCATAGCGTTAAGAAAATAGAAAGGCTGGTTCTTGAGGGCATTCAATCTCGCCGGAGGCTCATCATTCAGAAACTGGTCTGCCATATACCGAACTATATGGTCATACCTATAGCCCAGAGCAGCTTGGGCACTACCTACCAGGAGTTCTCCAGCAGCATTAACCGACAAATTCACTGAAGAGAAGACAGAAAAAGATAAGTTAAAAAGATGGACAAAAAGAACTGATGGGTGCTTTCGAGCTTATGCGGCACCAACTTAACAAAGCCCCATGCGGCTTAGGAGAACACTTATGCGGCTCCAACTTAATGAAGCCTCATGCGGCTCAAGTTCAGAAGAACACTTATGCGGCCCCGTTCAGTGCTCTCATAGGGCCCTCAGGGTTCGGATAGGTTCACACAGACAAACGTGACAGACAAATTTATGCGAATCTATGCGGCTCAGCGTAGCTTATGCGGCTTCATTGGCGAAGCGCATATACGGTCACAGTGGCTATTTATTATACGGCTCGCAGCTCGGCCATAGGACGAACATGCGGCTCATAAAGGCTCGTACATAAAGCATGCGATGTAGCCATAGCAGTTAGAGTTTTTTAGACTCACATAATGCCCTTACCAGCAATATGGGGATGGACGTCAGGGTGAGCTGCGGACACGAAGGCCGGTGGAGGAGCAGCCGCAGTCGAGGTAGAAGCAGTCTTCTTGCCCTTCGCCGCCGCAGTCGACGAAGACGTTGCCTTCTTACCCTTCGCCGCAACGGTCTTCTTGGGAGCCATTAATGATCGAAGAAGAGGAGGACGATCGGGGTAGGGAAGGTTCGAAGTAAAAGAGAAAGTAAAAAAGTTCTCTCTCTTAAACTCCTCTTATTTATAGGAGGATAAAAGGGGGGGACACATAGACTAATAACTGCCTCAGAAAAGACGAAACCGACTCCTCGGATTTCGTCTCCTCTTCCATGAAGGAGATTCACCCAGGACATAAAATCTAAAGATTTAATGAGCCGACCCTTGGGATTTCCCCTAAAGGCGGCACTAAAACGAATTCGAGGCAATTAAATACACGTACACGTGGCAAGGAGCTATGCGGCCCGAAAGTCCCTGCGGCTGATTGACTCAATACGGCTGAGACATCCATGCGGCCGAGACATCCATGCGGCTGAGACATCCATGCGGCCGAAACATCCATGTGGCCGAGACATCCATGTAGCTAGGACATAATATGCGGCCAAGAGAGTTTATGCACAGCCATGCCTCTTATTCAAAGTATTTTAATTTTGCAAATTAAAAACTTTGAAGGGGGTCATGTAGAAGCATAGAAAAGAATAAAGAAAGATCCATGCGGCCAGGGAGCCCCATGCGGCTTAGAGAGTTCATGCGGCTCAAGGATCCATGTGGCTCAAGTGTCTATGCGGCTCGATAAATTCCATACGGCTCAGAGAGGAGCCACGTGGCCTGCAACAGCTCCTCCTTTTTAAATGCCTTGACGGCTGACAGCTCTGACGAAGTGACAGTTCTGACACAAAGATACCATTATGACTCCCTCATAATGACGGACTCCTAGAGAAACGAAGGACATCTCTGACACGATCACCCAAGATCCAGAAACTGTCATACGGCCTTGACACGTGGACAGTCACATGCGGCTCGAGCAGAGACCACTCCATGCGGTTCAGGCCGAAGCTATCTCATGCAACTCAGACAGAAGCTATCCTATGCGGCTCAAGCAGAGGCTACCTTATACAGCTCACGAGGATTAGCTTCATGCGGCTCACTCAGAAGCCATCCATTATGCGGTCGCCTCCGCTCATGCGGCTCAGATCATCACCATGCGGTTCAAATGTTCAGGGGCCACTCCCAAGCAGCTTTGACACATGGCCAGCCTTATACGGCTCAATGAGGAGCAATCCTCATACGGCTCAAATTTCATCAGTGGCTCGTGGTTAAGACACGTGGCATGATAGTGGGACACGTAGCATCAAATCGATCGAAATCTATCAGCAAATCTCAAAGAAATATCGGGATCAAATCAGATCATTCACAATCAAGCAAATCAAGGACACGTGGCGAGAAATTCGAGATTGGCATAAAAAATCAGGAGGATTTATGTCAATCATCATTAATTACCCATAAAAGATTTGATGTAATCACATTTATTGCTCAAATCTCTTATATTCAAGATGAACGGCCCAGATCCAGTGATCCTTAGCCACCGACTTTTAAGAATGGGCAATTATTGCAAACCCTAATAATGCCCCCCACTCTTATAAATAGCAAGGTGCCATTCTCTTGCAAAAGAGGAGATTCTCTGATAAAAAAAGAGAGAGACACAGAGAGCCAGAGAGCTAGAGAGAGAATATACAGAGATCAAAAGGAGAGCATTTCTTCACCAACGCTAAGCATTCTTCTACAGAACCAAAGCTGTACCCGATCGTCCAAGGAGTAAGGCAGAGCGGCCGTCGCTTTCCCGAGCCTCTATCGTCATCCCCCAGAATCTAAAATAAACAATTGTACTTAGATTGCTGTACCTAGGTTTTCGTCCCTAGGCTTTCTTTGTACAAGCGAGTTTGTATTGTGAAGTAAAAGTCCAGTCCTCCGATAATTGTTCTATTCTTTTATATTTCGTGGCAAACACTTTCCCTTTGGTTTGCGTCTATTGTTGTTGGTGGTGGTGGTGCGCTTCCTCTTGTCTTTAAATGAATGGAAGCGAACCCACAAAATATGAGCATCACGAGCCTTTAGTTCGGCGGCTTTGGTGCCGATAATAAACGCAGTCCAGTCTACATACTAGGCAGAGTCGACCCAAAGTTTGATTGTCGGCATGTTCTTGCTGCAAGAGTCCATCAGGACAGATTCAGGAATGCCATAAGGCAACCTTAGACATGCTTGCTAGAAGCGCTCAGTATAGGCTCGGACCGTCTCCTTCTCTCTCTGGGTGATCTCCATGAGAGACGACATAGTCATGTCTTTTCTGCCGTCGTAGAATTGGGCAAGGAAGAGACACTTCAAGTCCTCGAAGGAGGATATACAATTGTCAGGGAGGCTGCAATACCAGTCATAGGTCACCCCCTTTAGTGCTCCAATAAATAGACTCATGAGTAGGGAGTCCTCCTTCGACAGATGCTCCATCATAGAGTGGAAATAAGGCATGTATTGACGGGGAGACTGTTTTTTGTCAATTGGTGTTAGTGATTGTGGTTTATACTTAGGGGGATAAACCACAATGTTCCACTTATGAGGGTAGGGTTGTCGGACTCTGAGCTTCTGGCGTTCCTCCTTTTTGTTTTTTGCCTCAAAACGATCGTGTAGGTCGCTCACCATCTCGAATAGTTCTTCAGTAGAGCTAAGAGCAGGGCATGATGAACCATCCCCGAAGATACCTGCTGCGGGGGTACATTTGACTCTTCATTAGCCCCCAGATCGGGATTAACAGACATAGGAGCCCCTGTTGATTGTTAGTCTATCAGGGTATTCTAAATCTCGAATACGACCTGAGTCAAGGACTGCATGGTAGTGGAAAGGGTTTTAAGGCCTTCTTTCAGAGAATCCATGCGACGCAAGAGATCCCGAACCAAAGCATCTCCCTTTTCTTTCTTGCTACCCCTTGTCATGTAGATAGGCATAACATGGGTCAAAGTGGATGGATAGGTCGACACTTCACTTTCAGCCTCACTTTCTTGTAGAAGGGCCAATATGGGAGCTTCCACTTCTGACCCCTCGAATTGGCTATCCCCAGCCACATCGGTGTCAGTTCCTTGATAAAGACCCTCATCCTCGAATAAGGGGTTGTTGTGGACAGTCGGGGTCTGATTATCCCTGGCTTGTGCCATAGATGCTGTCTTCATCCTCAATCGAGTACTCTGAAATACCTCGGCTGATAAAATTGTTGCTTTATTTCTATTTAGCCAGCTCTTGGATGAGCTAGCCGAGGTTGGAGGGTTGGCAGTATTTGCTTTGTAGGAGAACTGGAGATGATGTGGCACGAGGCGATCAAGGGTTCTTCCTCGTCCTCGATTGTCACACTCTTTCTAAGGCAACGTCAGGCATGTGCGACCGATTTCAGTCACTAGAATATAGATTGCCTTGGTGGTGCAGCCACTGCTTTGTAACAACAGCAGTTAATGGTGACCGTAGCACAAGTGAGCCACGCGAGGGACGCATTGTGCATAGAGGTCATCTCTTCCGATCTACATCTGTGAGTGATCATGTTATGCAGATCGTATGAAGAGAGTTTAACATTCGTACCCTTCTCAGATGCATGGCAGAGCCAAGCGTCAGGATGGTCATATGAGTGTTGCGCTCTTGATCCAGTTCCAGCGCATGAGTTGCACCCAGATCATTGGTGGAAGAGCAACGCGTATTACGAGTCGAACCTACTTTATGCACACAACCAATATGGGCCTACAGGTTTAGAGCCGCAAGGCTTGCCTCACCCAGCTTAGTTCCATACGCGAGAGATGCGCCCAAGTGGGAAGGGGACTTTAAGATTTGACTCATTACTGGTGCCGAAGCGCCTGAGTCAACTCTGTACAGCTTACCATCAGCTGCGCGTATGACTTTCAGCGCACATTTTTGGTTTGCTACTGGCATAACACATTGAGGGCGTATAGCCCGTACTGCCTTAGACTTCTTTGTACTAGCCCATGAAGGCGTATAGTACTCAGAATCCAAATTTGTCTTGTCGTGACAAAGAGTGATTCTATAAAAAATAGAGTGCTTTCCCTGTGCAGCAAAGTCCATGCACGGAAGAGAGGTTGCACCCTTATTCCGTCGGCACATCTTCTTTGACTGGGAAGAATATGGTTGGAAGTTGCAATCAGTACTATACTTCCCTGGAAGATGTGCTGCAACTTTATATTTGTTGAGAACGTCAGCAGGAAGGATTGGCTGTACGGTGCAATTCCTTCAGTTGTGGTGCTCGACGTATTGCATTTGTGCACATAGACTAGTCGAGTCTTCTTTGAATTCGGCAACCACTTCGAAGGACTCGTGCTGCCATCAGAGATGAACTCCTCGTACGCCTGTTGATTGAGGCATACCACCAGTGTCTTTTGTAGGAGCCGAGCTTGCGAACGTCAGATTACGACACAACCTTCTCGTTAGAGGAAAAGGTGATCCCCAACAGAGATTCCAGCTTGTTTGCCATTGAAAAGTATTTGAAATAACTTTTATAAAATAACAAACAGAACAAAGTACAATGTAGGATCTCGATGGAATCCTTCTACTGAACTTTTGTTTTTATCTGGGAATAGTGGCGATGGAGAGATGATTCTTTACTCTGTTGACGATCAGACAATGATCTCGAGCACTCTGAAGGTCTGTGTTGCTCTGAAAGGTGATGAGTCAAAGCTGCTGAAACTCTTGAAAGTATTGAAAATATTAAAGTGGTTGAAAACTTGAATGAAGGAATGATCCTTCTATTTATAGGCAGTCGAGTGATCTACTTATGTACACATGGATATTTTGCACGAAGGGATGCCACATATCTGACTTTGTTGGGCACATAGATGATGTGCCGAGGAGCTGGAACTGAATCTGTTTGAACTGTGTCTGTTGGGCTGCGAAGGAGCTGACATATGGCAGTTGTTGAGGTTTTATTGTTGCTGAGATTTTGAGTGGTTGGCACCCGTTCATAAGCAAAATTGAGTCAATAACACGGGGCACGTGTACATTGTTCAAAGATCTTTGATTTATTGCAGGTTGATTTGCTTGGATGCGCCTGGGATCTGGCGCATGAGAAGACTTGGTGTATAACTTCTGGGGTCAATAGCAAGTCTGAGTGCATGACTTTATAAGCACATGTGAAGTTTGAGAGCGTGGCTGTAGAAGCGCATGCAATTATTTAGCCGGCCACGTGGCGGAGCACAGCTGTAACCGTCAAAAGTATAATGATTACACCTCTTCATTTTCTGAAAAAGCGGTCATTATTACTGTCTTCGAGTGGCGTGTTGCTGACTTCTGTCACTTAGCATTAAATGCTTGATGGATGACAAGCTTAGACGGGCATATCAGGTATTGAGTTGAAGGGCGCCTCTGCTGCGTGGCGCATCCCCTTCAGTTAACTGTGTTGAGCATTTTAAGGCTCGAATTGATGACTTTTGACTTAGCTGATTTTGAGATGGTAGATTCATCGCCATTAATGCTAGGTTCATCACATTAAGTTTGGGGAGAGCTGCCACTTGGCGTAGGGGTTTGGTTGCCCTGTCCTATAAATAGCAACGTTTGTGAAGATAAGTTCATTCTCATTTCATATATTTTTTCGTTGAGAATGAACTCGACCGATTCTCCTCTTTGGCAAGATGTTGCAATACGAATTGTGGATCTCCTCATTCAAAGATGCTTTGATCTTGATGGTGAATTCCTTTAGAAGACAGAGATGGACAGGATAGTTCATGCTCGTGCCCTTTGTCGACAGTGTTCTTCTATGAGATGACGTTGGGTGCCTGTTGCATGCAAAGATCGGGGTCATTGTGCCCCGACTTTCGTTATACTGGGAGAATCACCGAGTTTGGATTAATTGCCAACCCGCGTTCTGCTTAATAACTACTTCATAGACGAAGTACTCATGTGTTGACGAGGAAGTGATTAGCTCTGATGAGGAGGAATAATGCGCTTATACTGAGACGTCAGAGTGATGCACCTATGTTGTAGAGTTTAGACTAGGCTACTTTGTAATACACTTTTATTGTAATAAAAGCTAGCCATGTAATAGATTCTCATATGAAACAAAAATCTACTCTTCAGGTGGTTTTTATCCTTGTTGTCTTTTAAATGATATACTAACATTTGTCTTGAGTCTTCGGCGCATGATGTTTATGGCGCATAGAAATTTTGGCCCTCGGATGCGCCTGAAATTCCATGCTTCTACATTCTTGTCAGGATCGTGATCTTCTCCTTTCTATCGAAGATGACATGATCTTGGATCACGCTTACTGCTTATCTTCCTTTTTTTTTGCTATTTCCTTCTTTATAGTTTTATGTTGGTAGTGGATGTGTCTCCATCCAACAAATTATACAATGACAATACATATCAGATTTATAATATCTTTATTCTTTATTTTGTGGATGAGATTTGTAAATCATGGCTATTTATATACTGCATTTTACAGCTTATGCATATTTATTATACGGATGGCATGTTTATGTACCTAGTCCTACGTATTTTGGGACCGGGGTGTTACAAGCCACCAATGCTTCTTGTTAAGCACGTCGAGCATTCCAAATGCCCAATAACTCATTAAAATATAAGGCCATTCTATCACAGGACTTGCTCTTTACAAATAGCAAACAGTAAACCATAGAGATTCTGGGATGCAATCCCAACAATGTTCCCAAGGACTAATCTCTGTACCTGATATTTTTGCAATCGATGAACCTTCATTTAACCAAAAGTAGGATGTCTAGTAAATTTCTCTTTAAATTAATAGCATAATACTTTATGGTAGAATTATAAAGACAGAATGTCACAATTCCTTCAAGCCCATCTTATTATTGTGTCATCGACCAACTAGCTCTTGAGTCCTTTAGTGAATGGATCTATCAGATTCTTATGGCTTTGAACATCAACCACTACAATGATGTTATCCATAATGCGCTCATTCAGTTCTTTGTAACGAAGTCATATAGCCTCTTCTTACCATTGAAGAGATCATCAGATGCTATTGCTATAGTCGCCTAGTTGTCACAATATATCGATATAGCCAGAACTATGCCCCAACCAGAGAAAGGTCATACATGAGCTTCTGGAGCCATTATGCTTCATCTACTACAAACGCTAGAGCATAAAACTCAGACTCCATAGACGAGTGAGAGAGCAAAGTCTACTTCTTCGACTTCCATGATATAGCAGCCCTATCCAGTAAGCAGACGTATTATCATGTTAATCTTTCACTCTTTTTTTCTAAGAAAAAACTAGTATCACTGATATCTTTTAACATAGTCGAATAATTATTACAGTACAATGCAGACTTCTAAGTCATCTTGAGATATCTCATAACTCTTTTTATATATTTCTAGTGTTCAACATCTAGATTGCTCGTGAACCGATTCAGCATCCCCGTGGAGAAAGAAATGTTCGGTCTAGTAGCACTTATAGCATACATTAAACTTCCAACGACACTTGAGTACTCCAACTGCCTGACACTTTCTCCTGGATTTGGCTTTATCTTCTTGTCACACCTATATAGAGTATTAATCCCAGGAAGGTCCTGATATCCATAGTGTGTGAGCATTTTCTCTATATAGTGAGCTTATGATATAGCAAGCCCATCTTCCGTCCTAATGATCTTTGTCCTAAGGATAACATCAGCATTTCCATTTCTTTCATACTGAACTTGGATGAGAGGAACTTCTTTGCTCTGTGATACTATCTAGATCCATGCAGTGTTCCGCTCTGTGAAGCACTAGATAGAGAGATAGAATTGTTGACTCTGGAACAGAAGACAATTGATCTGGGAGAGTGGACGAAGACTCATTTATTGATTCTTTTACGCCTAATAAGAATCTGTGTTTTTTTAATGAATGCTTTGGTTGATAACAAGATGGTAATTATTGAGAATACTAGTACATTGAATCAGTATGCTTATAAGAGAAATTACATGTTGCTTTGCTAAAACAAGAAAAGAAATAATGATTGTATGTTAAGTAAGATTGTTGCATGCTAGTAAGAAATAAATGCTGCCACGATCGTTAGAACGTTGTTTGTGAAAACAAAAATGAGATGATTCCATGCTAAAGTTAGAATATTGCTTCAATCGATGAACTACTGCCATGCTTAATAAGAAGAAGAAAAAGAGAATGCTCACATGTCCCTCTGAATAGTAAGCTATCAAGAGTAGAGTTCATGCTTATTGTTTAGAACTATTATCATGCTTGCTTAAATGGAGATTGTTTATTGTTCCTTTATCGTATGCTATAAAGACAGAAATGTATAGAAGGCACATTGTACTGTTAAAAAAGATGATACGACTTGTCCGTATAGAGAATAGAGTAAAGCTACTGCTTTGGTATATGAAAAGAAGAGAACATATGGAATATGATTGTTGACCATTAATCTGTGCATCGTAAAGTTTTATCTGATAGAGTTGCATTCATGCATTGGTCCTGGACAACTTGTGCACAAGTAAATATCTCTACGACCAGTTCTGGGGCAGTGGAACCACTCGGCCTATGGGGGATAGAGTAACACCCTGAGGTAAAGAGACCTCACGATCAGGAGGGTGTATAGAGTGTCCAATAGCGACGAGCTGAACCAAAGAGTCACAGCGGCTAATCATAAGGAATGACCCATGGACCATGATATAGATAGGTGTCGATTAGTGAAGAGCTGAACCATGACCCGCAGCTATTAGCATGTGTGTTATTAGTGCAGAGCTGAATAATGAGTCACAGCTGCTGGTATACGCATGTATTAGTACAGAACTAAGCCTTGAGTCACAGCTGCTAATCGATGGCATGCATATAAAAAGATTGTTACTAGCCTAATACTGCAGAGACAACCGAAGAATATTGTCGGATGCATATTATGTTTATTCTAATCCTTGTCTTGTGCAGGGATGGATCGATGGCTATGTGTAAGATTCACTAAATAAGTGATGCATTCTAAGTTTGAGATTATGAAATCATGAACAATTCCTAAGAATAAAACATTTTACATGAAATGTGTTGTTCGATTTAAAGATATAAAAATGTGTACATTATACTGCTATATGTTCATCATGGAAATGAGATGTTATTGTTAAAGTCCCTAATGAAATGATATGGCTCACAAGACACGCTGCGCACATTTAGTTAGACAAAATAGTTATCGTATATGGAATTGTTCCGATAGTTGGCTTGACTAAAAGAAATGATATGATGCTTTTTAAAATGGTTTTCAAAAGGAGTAATTGACTTTGTACTGCATGAAATGAATGTAGGTAAAAGTCGTAAAATCATATCAGAAAAAATATTTTGTCCCTAAATGAATTTATGATCGTTTCAGACAATGTCGCCTTTGTTTACATCATCGGCATATTAATGTACTAACCTACCACCAGCTTGCCTACAGGTGCAAGGTGGATGAAAAGAATGCTCCGAAGCGATAGCTCGAGCGTCATCCTCATGAGCCAGAAATCGAAAGAGAGATGCAAAGAGATGGATTTCTGTCCAAGAGATGGTCATCTATTTCAAAGAGTTGGTTTTGTATATAAAAGAATATAATGTATGGAAAGGGATCATAGTACTTTTATAAAGTTTCTGAGAGACTGTAAGCCAAGTATGCCATGTATCATAGAGCTATTGAGAGTCTTGTAATTGATTCAATGTTATCAATAAAGAGAATATGTTTCTGTTATCATTATGCTCAATTCTAATTTCTACAATATTGCCTAATATTTAATTTTTTTTGCAGTAAAATTTTGCCGCATTTTTGTCTATCTTGTCTATTTTATCATGTATAGGTTCTGGCGTTATGTAAGCACAACTTAGGCTTCCATGATATCACGCCATATCGAGGACGAACATATCTGCAGTGATCCAAACGAGGGCAAAAGATCCTGCTGCGATATCGAGGCGTAACAATCTGTACCCATGATTAGCATATCATCCACATAAAGACGCACAATAACCCCTCTGCCATCAGCGAACTTTGTGTATACACACTTATCTATCTTGCTGACCTTGTAGTCATTAGATCTAATAATTTTACCAAACTTCTCCTGCCACATCTTGGAAGCATGCTTTAGACTGTACGAAGATTTTATTAATTTACACACTTTGTCTTCAAGTCCCTTGACAATAAATCTTTCTGGTTGCTTTATGTAAACCTTTTTGATCATATCTTTATTCAGGGATGCTATTTTGACATCCATTTTGTAATGTCCGCTCCGTACGGTATATTACAATAAGTCATTGACTCGAAGTGTTGCATTGACCGGATGAAGTATCGATGTGAATCGATACAAGAGCTACGTTGGCCCGAAAGGAAGCTTTGAGTCGATTTGAATCTATAAATCGAAGTGATGCAAAGCAAAAGTCTGATTCGAAGAAATATTGACTTTAGTTGATTTTGTGTGCAGACTATGCTTTTATGCTGGATTATAAGAGGTCGATATTTTGCCGTATTCGAAAAAATGTCCGTAAAACCTAACCATCTCCTTGCAATGGATTATGGCATGGGCACGGTAGGTCGAATCGGTCGAGTAGTTCAACGGAACATGAAGTGTTCGAATAGCTAAGTTAAAAGAGTTGGCCGTGCAACAAAGTTATGGAATCGAGTCGCATAAGCTCGACAAAACGACAAGGCATATTGGCTTAAGGTAGGCGGGTTCTTGACCTTTCTCCCTACTCCTTCACGTCTAATAAAATGTATCCTTTTATGCGTGTGTCGCTATCGAGTTAACGAGCATGGCTCGAATCGAGTAAAGGTCTTAGTGTATGTCGAACATTAAGATAGAACATTAAACAATCAATAATTGAGGCGGCGTGCACCAAATGTCTGGGTCGCGGTAGGACATTGATGGTAGAACATTGAAAGGCAAACTTGAGATGTGCGTTAAGTGCATGACTCAGAGAACATCAAACTATAGGCCTAGAACATTGAATATGGCATTGATATGCATCTATGCGCAGAAACTATACGAATTACCGAGTATTTGTAAGGGACAAATCATGGTGCAACACTACAGAAATATCAGACATCGAAGGGTATGCTTTGCCTGTGAAGCATGCAGTTGTGGCACAATTGTCGCGAAACTGCTATTATGCGAGTAACTTGAGAACCGTTGGACGAGTAGATGTTACGTTGGGGCATCGTGCATCAATATGGATGTGTTGGGACATAATGCCGATGGAAATAGAGATAGGTGAACATGTTTGGTTGTATTAAACTCAGGCACGTATTGTATGGTCAATGGACTCGGATGGCCCATGCACGGGTGTGGCTTCCCTCGAACGATTACAACCGAGGCACCAAAACCATTCGGCCTAGGAGGGAATTATGTTTGGTATTTATGGTACACTTCATTAGGATGAGTTACGATCGGCCAATGTTATGATAAGCTATGATATCAGTAAGTTTGGGATCCTTCGGATACTGGGCTAGCAACCCGTACTTGAGCGATCGTCTGCTTACACGTTGAGATACCAAGTCCATTACGGTACGAAACACCGTGACCTTCATGTAGATAGGATCGGCAGGCTGAGATGAGAATCGGGTGCATGTGCAGAGCCTGCTACCCATATGATTATGCTTAAGTTGATCTATTAGTTGCGTGATTATGATTGGCTTGCAGACTTGGGTATACGGGATGGAGATGGGCACAATCACTATGTTTATGAAATTATATGGCTAACAATATTTTTCACAGGGACACAAAATTGGACACGTTTATGGTTTCATTTATGCTCATAACATGTTTTACTGCTTAATCTTGCCATAAAACTGATCCTAAAGCTAAATAGAAAGATCACCAATAAAATCTACATGCTTCACTAAATTTACTTAATGTTGGCTTAGGTGAGTGGGTCTTGATCAGTACAGCGAGAACGAAAGTACTAATCTCCCACTAGTTTGTCTACAGGTTCAGGAATGAGTTTGCTCGTGGCGGAGCTTCGCTTGGATGCGTTGAGGCATGGAGTCCCTTAGTATTTTGAGGCATACGACCGTACTAGGTTCGGCATGCAACATGAAGATGTGGAACGAGATCCTTTGTGAGCTAGAGAGATCATGAGCATTGTAGTATATTGGCATTTTCAGTTGGGCTATTCAGTGCCCTTGAAATCTTTAGTTCATTTATCAATAAAAGAGATTCTTATTGTATACTCTGTTTCCTTCCGCTGCTTATGCTATCAATTTGAGATAAACTTACGTGAACCTGTTATCTTGCATTGTACAAGCGCAACTCCAGCCTCGTACGGCATCACGCCCCAGCGAGGACGATAATTCGGGTGAAATCTAGTGAGGATGAGCGATTTTTCGGGTCGAGGCATGACAAGTTGGTACCATAGCGGTTCCATCCTTTGGACCGTGAGCAAATCTCTTTGACCCTCAGTTGCTTCTGTTATCAAAATTAATCGGACCTAAGTTGTTTTTGCAATCGCATGGCCCATGGATCTGCTCGATGGCACACTAGATGTTCCGTACAATAAGTCTAAATACTTGTGTGTGTCTTGTTGCTTACGTTTAGAAATTTACTTGATGCCGTCGAATAATATTGCGAGATGTTGGTTGCACCAAGTGCAACAAATTGTACAATATTGGTTGCACGAAGTGCAATGAGTTACGAAATATTTGTTGTCCGAAGTGCAACGAGTTACAAGTCATTGGTTGCACAAAGTGCAACGAATATAGGGATGTTGGTTGCACGAAATGCGATGAGATACGTGTTGTTGGTCACACAAAGTACAAAGAGTTATATGTTGTTGGTTGTACTGAGTGCAACGAGTCAATATATGGTATGATACTTGTTGTATGTCTATGAGAGTGGATAGCGATATGTTAAAAGGGTTCAAGTAATAGATTTGAGCAATGAGAATGAATTGTTGCACGAGCTGCAATGAATGGGATTAAGAAATCGTGCGAGTTGAGTTGGTCGCTAAGTCGAATTGAGTAGACGAATATATAAGTTGGCCGAGTTGTTTCGAGATTCGAAATAGGTGAACGGATGTGTTGGCCAAATGTTGGGTTGAGCTTTGAATTAGCAAATATTGCGTATATGATCGATATGATCACCGAGGCACGATTAGATCGGAATAGACGTCGAAAAAAACTGTTTGTACGTTACGAAAGAAATGACTCGAATTCTGATTAGTATATGCCATACCACATATGCGATCAGTACATCGGAGTATTTGTGTCGAGGGTGATAGGCTTGAATTTTGCGTGGTATATGCAATACCACTTAGTGAGGCTATGTTAAACTATTTGGCAACTTGCGATAGATGCGTCGAGACGATGGTGTCAATTATGATAAGTTTATCAGTAACGGACGGGATAGTGTCGAGACTCGAGTAGGAATTGTTCGATATAAGTCGATGCAAGAATGCTTTGATGAATTAAGTTAGTATGATCAAGCGCGGACTCACATCTATGAATGATGAGTCAAACAAGAATTTATTGAGTGTAAGCTGAACGATAGGCTAGGAATAGCGAGGGGAACAAGCATTGAAGAAATAATTGACTCAATCGAATTGAGTTGAGTTAATGGGGAGACTTGTTCGAAACAAGTTGGGTAGATGAGAAGAGTCGTACGAATGAATTTGGGTTAGCGCAAAGAAATGGTAGCACGATTTGGAAGTGCGATTTGCGAATATGAGAATGGATATAAGGAATTGAAAATTGTGTCACTCGGTGATGAGAGTTAGCTACAATGGAAGAGATCTTGATGCATGTGAGACATGATTCGTATTCGATTCGAATAATAACAGTGATTGTAATGAATTGGAGTTTATGAGAAA
The DNA here is from genome assembly GCA_029216955.1 of Iris pallida. NCBI lineage: Eukaryota > Viridiplantae > Streptophyta > Magnoliopsida > Asparagales > Iridaceae > Iris > Iris pallida. The sequence continues at coordinate 5,749,916 of JANAVB010044620.1, read as the reverse complement.
GGAAGATGTCAGATTATGCACATCGACGACGGTATTGAGGCGTATCAGAGATGATGTGCAATAACTCAGAGATATTTCGATCGAATGAACAAAAATTATGTTGAGCATTGTTGTTGGATGAATAAGATGCAAGTTAAGTTGATGTCAGTTTGGATAATAATGGTGAATACAAAGAATGTAATTCATGCGAAAGGAAGATAGTACGTGCCTAAAATGCAAAATGAGTTATGCAAAGGTGATTGCTATGTAAACGTAGTTGAGGATATTAAAATGCATCGAAAGAATTTGGAAATGGATCGATATATTATTTGGATGAAAACGAAAGTGTCTTGGTTTGTTTCGACAATAACCACAATGTTGACGTTCTTGTCTTGTACGAGTGCAACTCAAGCCTCGTATATGCGTCACGCCGAATTAAGGCGATCATTCCGCGTGAGCGCTGGTATGGTGATTCATATCCAGGGAGCATGGATGAACTTGTAAGGCATGGCAAATTGGATTTGACTTATGGTTTGATGCAAAGGCAAATTCGAGGATTTTTGCGATGAGCATTGAGTGTGTCGGAGATTGATCGTGGGTCGATAGACTCGTACCCGAGCGAACAAATAATGCTCAGTTAGCAATATGGTTAACGGTGGTGCATGAGTGATTTGAGTAGTAATGGTGCATTAGTTGCGCGGGTGGGCAGATAAATTTTGGATTTATAAATTATGTCGGATTAGGTAAAGTTCCATAGGAATTGTCGAAAATTGATTTGGCTTCGAGATAGGATATAGCATGGTTCGTAGTAACTGTCCCTCGTTGATGATCTTTAATTATCGAGCGTCGCTTCAGGGCAGCTGACCCTAGAAGACTTGACCGCCAAATCAAGTGAATGTTGAAGTCCCATAGGATGACCCAATAATGTCACATAAGTGTGTCGAGGATAAAATGGTGATGTAGTACATGTTGAGGATATGTCAAAACGATTGAGTATCATGTTTTGGAAATTAGCGAGTAGCCTTCGACTAGATCGATATGGTCAAAGATTTACTGATCGATCGAATGAGTACGTAAATAGACTTGGTCGGTCAACGATTGTATAGATAGATAGATGGACTTAGTATAGCGATGCGGATGGACGAATGTGAGAAAACATGTCACGTATGAGTGCAACAAGTAGTGGAATAACCCTAAGATTTATGTCGTAGATCGGTTAAAGTAACGATTAGGCTATGTGTGTTGAGCGCACTATCTATGTTATGAAACGAGCTAGTTGGGATTGATTCGAAACTTGAGTATAGGATTCGTACTCGATCGAGAATGAAAGATAGGCATATCGTAAGAGACCTAAGGTTGGAAAGATTGTTGCCTTTGAGCATCGTAGACTCAAGTTGATCCCTTGTGTCGGAAGAGATTAAGCATGATGTCTGGACAATTACCTAGCTGGGGTAGCTCCAGACCTGATGTATAGATAATTTCGAGAACGTAAATCATGTCAGAATAGTTGCGTGCGATGCATAGTACGAACTGTAGGCGAAGAAAAATTGGATCTATTGGACTTAGTCCATGCTGTTGAGGCAAAATTTTTACGAACGATTAAATGAAAGACTTGAGTTGTGCGAAAGATAGAAAACGGTTGGACGAGTAGGCACTGTGGAGGATTGTTGCGATTAGATGCGCAACGACTTGATACAACACGTGCGTTAAATAGTCGGTGAGAAACGTATGGGAACAAAATTGTGATTTTGAATCATGTTGTGCGCAAAGATGTTTGGGAGATGATCACATGTTGCAGAATAATACATACAAGGAGGATTTTGGAAATAGATGCTAAGATCTGACAAAGTCGAGTACAGAATGGCTTGTGCTTGAGTATTTAAGTTGAGCCTGTTAGCTTTGTCCCAATATCCTACAACTGAGCTTGGTTGAAATGCATATATTGGTGGGATGCCGAAAATATGTGTATAATACAAATTAAGTTGTATGATTCAAACAATAGTGGCACGAGATCGTGAAACAATCTAAAGAAACACTTGGATTGAGTGTTGGTTTCGGTTCGAGGATGAACCTTATTTTGAGTGGTATATTATGTGATACCCCACTCCGTATGGTGCATTACGATGAGTCGTTGACTCGAAGTATTGCGTTGACCTGATGAAGTATCGATGCGAATCGATACAAGAGTTACGTTGGCCCAAAAGGAAGCTTTGAGTCAATTCGAATCTATAAATCAAAGTGATGCAAAGCATAAGCCCGATTCGAAGAAATATTGACTTTAGTTGATTTCGTGTGCAGACTATGCTTTTATGCTGGATTATAAGAGGTTGGCATTTTGCCTTATTCGAAATGATGTCCGCAAAACCAATCATCGCCTTGTAATGGATTATGGCATGGGCACGGTAGGCCGAATCGGTCGAGTAGTTCAACGGAATACGAAGTGTTCGAATGGCTAAGTTAAAAGAGTTGGCCGTACAACAAAGTTATGGAATCGAGCCTTATCAGCTCGGCAAAACGACCAGGCACATCGACTTAAGGTGGGCGGGTTCTTGACCTTTCTTCCTACTCCTTTATGCCTAATAAAATGTATCCTTATATGCGTGTGTTGCTATTGAGTTAACGAGCATGGCTCAAATCGAGTAAAGGTCTTAATTTATATCAAACATTAAGATAGAACATTGAACAATCAATAATTGAGGTGACGTGCACCAAGCGCACGAGTCACGGTAGGACATTGATGGTAGAATATTGAAAGGCAAACTTGAGATGTGCATCAAACACATGACTCAGAGAACATCAAACTATAGGCCTAGAACATTGAATTCATTGAGCATGCATCTGTGCATGGAAACTATACGAATGACCTAGTATGAGTAAGGGACAAATCGTAGTACAATACCACAGAACTGTCGGACATCAAAGTGTATGCTTCGCTCACGAAGCATGCAGTTTTGGCATAATTGTCGCGAAACTGCTATTATGTGAGTAACTTAAGAACCGTTAGACGAGTATATGTTACGTTGGGACATCGTGCATCAATATGGATGTGTTGGGGCATAATGCCGATGGGAATAGAAATAGGCGAACATGTTTGGTTGTATAAAACTCAGGCGTGTATTGCATGGTCAATGGACTTGGATGGCCTGTGCACGGGTGTGGCTTCCCTCGAACGATTACAACCGGGACACCGAAAACGTTCGTCCTATGAGGGAATTATGTTTGGTATTTATGGTGCACTTCATTAGGACGGGTTATGACCGGCCAATATTGTGATAAGCTATGATATCATTAAGTTTGGGATCCTTCAGATACTGGGCTAGCAACCTATACTAGAGTGATCGTTTGCTTACACGTTGAAATACCAAGTCTATTACGGTATGGAACACCGTGACCTTCATATAGATAGGATCGGTAAGCTGAGATGAGAATCGGGTGCAGGCGCGAAGCCTGCTACCCTTAAGATTATATTGCTTGCGTGATTATGATTGGCTTGCAGGCTTAGATATACGAGACGAAGATGGACACAATCACTATGTTTATGAAATCATATGGCTAACAATATTTGTCACAGGGATAGGAGGTTGGACACATTTATGTTTCCATTTATGCTCATAATATGTTTTACTGCTTAAGCTTACCATAAACTGATCCTAAGGCTAAATAGAAAGATCACTAATAAAATTTGCATGCTTTACTAAATTTACTTAGTATTGATTTATGTGACTGGGTCTTGATCAGTACAGCGAGGATGAAAGTACTAATCCCCCACTAGTTTGCCTGTAGGTTCAGGAATGAGTTTGCTCATGGTGGAGCTTCGTTTGGATGCATTGAGGCATGCAATCCCTTAATGTTTCGAAGCGTGAGACGTACTGGGTTCGGCATGCAACATTAAGATGTTCGGTCGATAGTCTTTGGATGTGCTATAAAAGACATAATTTATGGAACGAGATCCTTTATTATCAAGAGAGATCAGGAGCATTGTAGCCTATTGGCATTTTCAGTTTGGCTATTCAGAGCCCTTGAAATCTTCAGTTCATTTATCAATAAAAGAGATTCTTATTGTATACTTTGTTTTCTTCTACTACTTACGCTATCAATTTGAGAGAAACTTATGTGAATCTGTTATCTTGACTTGCACGAGCACAACTCCAGGCTGGTGCGGCATCACGGCCCAGCGAGGACGATGATTCGGGTGAAATCTAACGAGGACGAGCAATTTTTTGGGTTGGGGCGTGACACATGTAATTAATTACTAGCTTGTAAATTGCACCAAGAGCGATAAGCATCCTAATAGTTGTTATCTGTGTAACTGGGCAAATGTATCGAAGTAGTCGATCTTCTACTTCTGAGAAAACCCTGTGGCCATCAGCCTAGCTTTGAACCTGTTAATAGTTTCGTCAGCCTTCTCTTTTTCTTGAAGATCTATTTACTTCCGATAAGTTTGCTCCTTTAGACAGATTGACTAACGCGCAAGTATTATTAGATGTAATAGAGTCAATCTCGTCATTAATTGCTTCCTTGCAAAAAATGGTATCTCTGATCTTTATTGCCTCATCATAGATAAATGGATCTGCTTCCACATGATAGGTGACAAAGTCATCTCTGAAATCCTTCGACCTCCTCACTTGCTTTGATGACAGATCAATGAATTCAGGTTTAGGTATTGCATCTTCAAGTGTAACTTCTTCTTGGACTACCTCATCTTTGGAAGTAATAGCCTCCATAATGCCTACAATATTCTACAAAAGACCCGATAAAATAATATATTTATACCTGGCAAAGTTATCTTAGAAGAATTCAACATCACGGGATTCAATAATATAATTTTGTTCAATATTAAGGAATCTACGAGCATCACTCTTCTCGGCATATCCCAGGAATATAGTTTTTGTAGTCTTCGTTTCTAGCTTCTGAATCTTGATGTCAAAAAGTTTTATATAAGTCAGACACCCCACACTCAAATGACATCAAGTTAGGCTTGATTTTAAACCATAGTTCATGATAAGTGATGTCTAACTGTGCAAACGGTACTCTATTGAGAATAAAAGTTGACATTATCACAGAACTCCCCAGAAGTAGTTTGGAAGACCAACAGTTAACAACATAGAATTCATATACGACCGGTTCTTTCTTTCTGATACTCCATTATATTGGAGGGAATACAGGATAATCATTACATTGATAATTCTATGCTATTTGGAGAACGATGTTAATTTAAGAGAACAATACTCTCAGTTTCGATCGCTTCTGAGTCTCTTGAGTTGTTGTTTCGTTTGACGTTCAGCTTCAACTATGGAATCTTTGAACTTCTCGAACACTTAATATTTTGATTTGAGAAGATAAAAGAAAGCGTATTTTGAGAAGTCGTCGATAGAAGTAATAAAATACTTCATCCCTTTCTTCGTGGAAAGTGCTTGAAGTCACAGATTTTTTAGCTAACTAATTCCAGAAGATACGTACTTCGGTTTACCCCCTAAACAATTTTCTTACAATTTTAGTTTGTGCATAAACTTCACTTTTCTCCACTTACTTACCCCTACATTTGGAGATAGGGTCTAGACTAGATATCTTCTTGATTCTTTTAGAATAAATATGTCTTGGTCTATTGTGCCATAACTTAAGAGAGTAGCCAAAAATAGAAACTTCACTAATACATTATGTTGAAGTTACAACTTGTAATTTGAACATTCCTTCGGTACAAAAGGCTTTCTTGAAGTATATTCCTTTGTAGGACATCACCATCTGACATGCATTATTGTCTGTTCTTATGTCCGTGTACACAACAGACTCCTGGAGATCATATTCTTCACAATAAATGGTATATTTTCATGTTCTCTAGGTTAAGTGTCTTCTCTAAGATCAGTTTCAGCACTACTGACCTGATTCCCAAAACTTTTTGAGATTTGTTCACCATTAATTTAATAAGTAGGTTCATAAGTGATAAATAATTCCTTCTTATAGCACACATGGCAAGATGCTCTTGTGTCCACCCACCAATCCGTGTCTATGCCAACCTGCACAATGATATCAATCAAGTTAAGCTCACCTTGCTCCTTTGGCTTTGGCTTTGGCTTTGGCTTTGGCTTTGGCTTTGGCTTTGGCTTTGGCTTTGGCTTGGGCTTGGACTTGTAGTCCTTCTTAAGTGGTAATTCTTGCCACATCTATAGCAATACCGTCCTTGTTGAACTTAGGCTTGAAAAAAGCCAACTTCACCTTCAGATGGTTGAAGTCCTTATTTTTGTTGTTGTAGGAAGCCTTTTTTTTCCTTTTGGAATCTCCAGTTTGTACCATGTCTGCCTTGGCAATCTACTTGGACATGGGTTCCACTTTGATTGACTTCTAGCTTCATCTTCAATGTGAATGAAGTGTAGAAGATCTTATAGTTTAATCTCCATCTCCTTGCAATACATATTTGTTGTGAATCGATTCCAGCCATGAGAGAGCTTGGAGATGATAGCTTCTACCATAAACTTATCTACTCGAGGCAAATCCTCCTCCTTAAGCTTTTGCTGCAACTTCAATAATTCTTTAACTTATTACAGCATGGTCTTCTCATCTTCAAATTGCATCTTCATGAATTTGTCGGTGAGTTGAATTTTGGACATCTTTTTGTCTATTTTGTACTATTTTTCAAGTGACTCCTAAACATCTCTTGCATTCACTTTCTTGTTGTACGACTCTGCCATGGGATCTTCCATGGCGTTAAGAATTAACAACTTGCAAAAGTTTTTGGCTTTCCTCAATTTTTTTGCGATTTAATCGTGTTGTCAATAGCTAAAATATATTCTATCTTTGGAAGAATAGGTACTGGATCTGTCAACGCGTACTCAACGTTGACAAGTTGAAGATTAAGACTAATTTTCCTCTTCATTTGTTGTAGTGCTCTCCATAGAACTTCTCATGTTTGTGAAAACTTATGTCAAGAAGACTTGTATAGTTTTCCATCTTTATTGCTTGGATCTTTCTTTGAGATTGTTATTTCTGGGTTTACAAACATCATATAAACAAAGAACACTGAAAATACAAAAACTACAACAACGCTTTCAACAATGGCAATAAAGATTGCAACTTCTGGAAAAATAAAGTTAACTAACTATGCGACAAAGTTGCTACACCCTCGTTAAAAAAGAAACATTATATAAAAACAACACTTGAGAAGAAAGCTCGCTCACCGTTGTTCAAAGCAAGATTTGACCTTATTCCGCTCTCAGTAACCAGCAAGTTCAAATATAAGAACTTCTAGAACGCTCCTATGTCAGTCTTTGCATGGACAGAACTTCGACCCTCGAAATACACGAATTGACATTACTTCATTATTGCTTGTAGCTGCTGCTCTCTCTCTCTCTCTCTCCTTGTAGCATATATTCACTAAGTCTCCCATCCAAAAGAAAAGAACTTATGAATATATAGGAGAGCCAACCCCCCTTACCAGCCCACTACCTATAATTGGCAATAAAATCAAAAAGTAACTCCCCATTAAACGGCGGTTACAATAGTTATCCCACGGAATGGGCAGCTACTCTCAGAAGCAGCGAAAAACCATTTTCCTATGGACTGAATTTTCGTAGAATCACTCTCTGAGTAAAAATATTGGGCTCCACTTCGCTGCACTTGTGTTGCGCCCGCAAAGAAACCACACAAAAACGAGTGTAGAATGTCACAGAAACTGCGAGAAACTTGTGCTAAAACGAGCGCAAAAATTAATTATTTGATGGCGAAGTAAAAGTACGCCATCAAAGTGCCACTTTGCATCGTTCACTCATATCCTCGTCCGAGTCTGAGTCACTAGGCCCCTTCAGGGACTAGTTACTAAGGAAAATTCCAAAGAAATGAGTGACAAAAAATATAAATATTTTTAGAGGTCTTGAACGTTATCCTTTGGGAAAACACCCCACCACATAGGCTACCACATCCCATATCCACAAGTCAATAAAAGAAGAATCATATATTGAAATACACACTTGGGGTTGCCACATGGATGCGGGACTATTTTCTGAAAATTAAAATAAACTCCAACATTCTTAGAGTGAATAATAAAGTGAATGCCTAGATAAAGTCCTTCTGAACTCAAATAAACGACATATAAAATTGACTTAATATGTTTCCTCACTAAAATGAATGGTGTACTTCTCATGCTTTTATTTTCCCACCAAATTTAACATCTTTACTAACTTCGAGCATTTTTCTTCTTTAAGTGAGGGATGACAATACATTAACTTCTTCAACTCCTCTTGGAACTCTCTTTGCATTAGTGAAAACACCTTGAATTTTCTTCTCAAAATCATAAACAGTTAAACACTCGTACATTGAAATAAAAGAATAAAATCCCTCTTACTTCTCCTTTTTAATCGTAATTTTCAAAGCATTACTATTCTGTTCAACAAACTTCTTCACCGTTGTTTTTTAGTTCATATAATCATCAACAAAGGCATTCATACTTTCACTGCATTGTGTAGTTGACATTCTGCCCAAAAAGTATCTTTCAAAAAACTTAAAGCCTATCGATGCAAATCTCGTAGACATTCATTTTCAGAACGATCATACTTATTAATCGTTTCTCCCTACCCATCTTTAAACTCTTGTATAGATAAGAGTCATAAACAACATTATCTAAAGTTGTTTTGATGCTTTCCTACAAAAAATTGACTTAATTTTTTGGAAACCTTTTTTAATATATGCCACAAGCACCACCGATGTCGAGCCTCTGGAAATACATTCTCAACAACAGTTTACATAGATTTGCATTGGTCAGTAATTATAGATTTTGGAGAACAACCATATGTTATTCCTAAAACAAATCTTTTGATGGAAAAAGGAAATCTCGAACTCATATTTCTAGAGGGACAAAAAATTTGTTCTCCTAAGAGAGACGAATACTCGTTCTCAACCAAAGTTGATGTAACGAGATGAATGATCGCTCTCAATTAGAGTTTATGCAACGATATGAATAATTGCTCTCAACCGGAGTTGATGTAACGACTTTGCTGGGGTGATGACGATCACCGTTGCTCAAAGCAAGATACGCCCGATTACGATCTGCTCCTAGGAACCAGCAAGTTCGAAAGAACTTCTGGAACGCTCGCTGTCACCTCTTTATGCACTCGAAGAACACCTTAGAACTTCAATGACAGTGGCAGCACTTCTCTCTTCGTCTCTTTATTTTGGCGTAAGTCCTTAATGAAGGCAGGAAGAGAGTATTTATAGACAAGGGTTGAAATCCTAATCCTATTTCTGGCCGTAACTGATCGCAAAAAGATATGAGCAACTAATGGAAAGATTTGAATAAATTAAATTCAAATCCCATAAAGATCGGATCTGATTAATTAACTCAATCTTTCCATAATCGCTGAAGTCTTCCAATCAGCCATATTATATGCCACCTGTGCGCGTAGCTGCAAAGCCTGTAGTAGCCCGCTGCACCCGCGCGCTCAGTGCCCAATGTCGTAGCACCTGCGTGCCTGCTGCGCCTGTGATGTCCCTGCGCGCCCAGCACCTGCGAACCTGCTACGCCTGTGTTGCACCTGTGCTGCGACTCGCGTAGAGACGAGCGCATCAACTGCGCATAATGTGCCTTGCACCGATGCTGACGTGCTAAGTGCTAAGTACGCCAACAAAATGCCACTTTATGCCCTTGACCTCGAGTCCGAGTCGCTAAGCCCCTTCGAGGCTTAGCTCCACAAGGGAATTATCCCATGAGCATGACAAAAAGCTTTAATGCTTCTTTGTTGGTTTAGCCCTCTTTCTACTAGAAAAATGCTCCCACATGGCACCCATGTGCCTCTCCACACTTCATGTGATCTCTCAACACAAGCAAAGCTTTATATAGAGATACCATCCATTTGGTTTTTCCAATGTGGGACCATCTTTCTAGTTTGTAAAGCAAAATACCAAAAAGCAAAAACACCAATAATCTCCCACATATCTTTATATATGGGTTGAACGTTCCCTACAGTGATTGTCCATCATGCATTAGGATAGATGTCGCTACGACTTGAATCTTCTCGCATGGGTTAAATGACAGCATGATACAAGAACTGACTAAGCCTTGAATTTTGTACCAAAACTGCAATTCTTTCCACTCGCATAATAACATCAACTGTGCTTCTGGATGCATATTAAAGGCCTTGTGCCATCCTGGTTTCGGTGTATGTATTTTGGGTGTCTATAAGATTTCCCACAAGAGATGGCCTATATCTCTTTTCATACACTCTAGATGAGTTCTTTTAAAGAGTCTTTGGCATGAAGCATTTTGCTTCCTTGCGGTGCTACACTGCTATGACATGGCCCAAAGCCGAGACCCTCTCTCATATGGTGTTATACCACCTGTACATGAGGCCCAACCTTTTGTAGTGCCAAACTATCCAGCATGAAGCCTTTCGCTTTCTTACGGTGTTACGCCATCGTGACATGGTTTACAAAGCCGACACCCTGCCTCATGTGGTGTCACCCTCAGTAACAGGAGGCCTAGCCTCTCTGTAGTGTTGTCTACCACTTTTTATTATACAACATTGGCCCTCTTGCCGATATGCGGTGCTACGCCGCTGTGATTTGGCCCGAAGTCGTAGCTTTATCCTCACTAGGTACCTTATATGGTGTCACCCCACTGTAGCATGGAGTACTACGCTCCTTTTTAGTACTGTGCTGCCCGTACTTCCTATAAAGTATGCCAGACATCCCAGATGCCTGAGAACTCATTAAGGCTTCCAAGCTATCCTACCACAGGACTTTGTTCTTCGTAATAACAAACAGTAGACAATAGTGGTTCTGGGGTCTTAACCCCACAACATCCCAAAGGATTTACCTACTATTCCTGATATTCTTCGAGTCAATGGTCCTTTCTTGAACTAAAAGTTAAATGCCTAGTAGATTCCTCTTTGAACTAGTAGCATAAAATTTTATAGTAGAATTACAAAGACAAATATCAGAGTGTCTTCAAGCCCATCTTATTTGTTGTGTCTTCAACCAGCTGGCGCTTGAAACCTTTGGTGAACAGATTTGCCAGATTCTCCTGACTTTGAACATCCACTACAACAATAACACCTCTTTTAATAAGATCATTTACCGCTATGTGCCTTAGACGCACAGTCATCTTCTTACCATTGAAGAGGTCATTCGATGTAACCGCTGCAGTCGCCTAGTTGTCGCAATATATCGGTATCGTCAGTATTTGTATACCAACCATTGTAAGATCATACATGAGCTTCCGAAGCCATTCTGCTTTATCCGCTGCAACCGCGAGTGCATAGAACTCAGACTCTATAGAAGAGTGAGACAACAAAGTCTGCTTCTTCGACTTCCATGATATAGTAGCTCCACCCATGGAGAAAACATATCCTCCTGTGGACCTTTCACTCTCTACTTCTGAGCACGAGCTTGCATCGCTAAACCTTCTACTACTTTTGGATCTCTGCAGTAGTGTAGTGTATACTTCTGAGTCCCTTTGAGGTATCTCATAACCCTCTTCACAGCTTTCTAGTACTCCACACCTGGATTGCTCGTGAACCGACTCATCATCCTCATGATAAAAGTTATGTCAGGCCTTGTGGCAATAGTCGCATACATCAAACTCCCGCTGACGCTTGAGTACTCCAGTTTTCTAACGCTTTCTTTGGATTTGGCTTCAGCTTCTTATCACACCTATATGGCATATCGATCCTGGAAGATCCTGATACCCATAGCGTGTGAGCATTTTCTCAATGTAATAAGACTGTGATAATGCCACTCCAGTTTCTATCCTGATGATCTTTATCCCCAGGATAACATCAGCTTCCCCTAAGTCCTTTATGTTGAACTTAGATGAGAGGAACTTCTTTGTCTCAGTGATACTTGCTAGATCTGTACCCAAGATCAGCATATTGTCCACATAGATACAAATGACAACTCCTCTTCTGTCAGTGAACTATGTGTACACACACTTGTCCGTCTCACTGACCTTGTAGCCATTTGATCTTATGACTTTATCAATTTTCTCATGCCACATCTTGGAAGCTTGCTTCAGACCATATAGAGATTTCACCAACTTGTAGACTTTGTCTTCGAGGCCCTTGACGACGAATCCTTCTGGCTGTTGTATGTAGATCTCTTCGATCAATTCACCATTCAAAAAAGTGGTCTTAACATCTATCTGATAGATTACCAGCTTGTGAATTACGTCCAGAGCAATCAACATTCTTATGGTCATCATCCGCGCTACCGGAGCATATGTGTCAAAATAATCGATCCACTGCTTCTGAGAAAACCCCTTGGCAACTAACCATGCCTTGAACTTGTCAACAGTTCCATCGACCTTCATCTTCTTCTTGAAGACCCATTTACATCCGATTAGTTTTGCTCATTCAGGCAGATCGACAAACACCCACGTGTTGTTGGATGTTATCGAGTCGTACTCATCATTAATAGCCTCCTTCCAAAGGATAGGATCTCTGGTCTTCATCGCCTCATCATAGGTAAGCGGATCTGCTTCCACATGATAGGTGATGAAATTCTCTCCGAAGTCCTTGTCTCCTCACTTATTTAGATATAGGTTCCATGAGTTCTGGTTTAATTGTTGTTCTTGCAGCAACAACATCTTCTTGGACTTTCTCTTCGTAAGGAACTTGAGCCTCCTGCATACCGGATGTCCAAGAGAATAATATTCTTTTGCCTTGCAAACTTATCTTCAAAAAGTTTTGCATCGCGAGATTCAATGATATGATTTGACTCAATATCAAAGAACCTCCGAGCATCACTCTTATCAGCATAACCTAGGAATATAGTCTTCATAGTCCTTGTTTCCATCTTCTGAATCTTCAAATATGGAAGCTTCACATACGCCAGACACCCCCACACTCGAATGACATTCAAGTTGGTTCTGACCTTGAACCAGAGTTCATGAGGAGTGACTTTCAAAGTAGCATGCGGTACTATATTCAATATAAACATAGCCGTAAGCACTGCTTCACCCCAGAAGCAATTTGGAAGACCCGCAATCAACAACATTGAGTTCATCACCTATGTTAACGTTTTGTTCTTCCTTTCTGCAATACCATTTGATTGAGGGAAGTACGGAGCAGTTGTCTTATTAATGATTCCATGTTCTGTGCAGAACGATACAAATTTATGAGACCTATACTCTCTACCTTGATCACTTCTGAGTCTCTTGAGTTGTTGTCTGGTTTGACGCTCGGCTTCAGTCTTGAAGTCTTTAAACTTCTTAAACGCTTCATCTTTAGACTTGAGCAGATAAACCAACACGTACTTTGAGAAGTCGTCGATGAAAGTAATGAAATACTTTATCCCGACCTTTGTGGAGAACTGTTTGAAGTCACAGATATCTGAGTGCACCAACTCCCGAAGTTCGGTACTTTGGTTTACCATGAACAGTTTTCTTGTGATCTTCGTCTGCGCACAGACCTCACACTTCTCCAACTCCTTACCCCCACATTTGAAGAGAAGCCCTAGACTAGACATCATGTTTATTCTTTTACAATGAGCATGTCCTAGTCTATTATACTACAACTCAAGAGAATAACCAGAAGAAGAAACTACATTCACTAACTCCATAAGAGTTACAAGTTGAAGTTTGAACAACCTTTTGGTGCAAAAAGCCTTTCCGAAGTATGTTCCTTTCTAGGACATAACAATTTGACTAGCGTTAATTGTTGACACAAAGTCACAGTCAACCAAATATTGACTACATTGACTAAATAATATCTGTATAAATTCAATACGACACACGACGTCTGCATTCAGTTCAGGACAGACAACAGCTCAGTTTTCGACTCTCAGTGTATTTTCGAGTCTGTACTTTTATATTTTATTGAGTCTAGAAGTATGTACTCTGAGTTATGCTGAGCTCTTGGAACTTAGTCTATAAGCCTACCCAAAATCCCAAGCTCCACCAAAACAAAAAATGCCCACAAGTCCCACTTAGAACCACTCTGTGCTCTGGAGACAGAGTTCGGGCCGAACTCTGCCTCCACACAGAGTTCGGGCCGAACTCTGTCCCCTAGAAATCAGGAACCCTAATTTTAGGGTTAGCTGGTTGCTAGCTGTCCAACGGCCAAATTTTTGAATTTTCCTACCCGAATTCTGGCCGAATTCTGCCTCTAAAAACACTATAAATAGGGCATGAATTCTCTCTTTTTTACTCACTCAATCTTCTCTTCTCTTCTCTCCTACAAGCTCAATAAGCCATACCCTTCCTATCTACTAGCCACAAGCCTCCTAAGTCTCGAGTGCTCAGCATCTCTCAGTTAGGATTCTTGTGCAAGAGTGAAGAAGTCGCTTGGACAATTCCAAGCAATCGCCACTGCGATTCTCTGTAAGAAGTTGACGTGCTCTTCTGAAGTAAAGGCACGGGTTGTAAGCTACTATTTCACAAATAGTGGATTTAATCCTGAGCTAGAGTTCTCAGGCCTGGACTAGTCCTCCACGAGGGAAACCAGGTTAAAATCGTTGTGTTTGCGTATGCTCTTCTGCTTTTCATTTATTTTCCGCACTTTACTTTGATTTTTTTATTGTTGGTGAAAGAGTTATTTTTAATTGGCTATTTTTCTATATAAACTCTATTCACCCCCCTCTAGAGTTGCCAAACTGTTCTTCAATTGGTATCAGAGCTCTGTTCTCTTTATAAGGACTAACATCCTAAGAGCTGATCCATGGCAACCACACAATCCTTGATTTCCAATCATGGTGAAGGTCAGTCCACTCATAGGCCTCCCCTATTTGATGGGACTAACTACACATATTGGAAAACAAGGATGAGCTTCTATCTTAAGTCTCTAGACTTTGACCTGTGGACTGTCGTCACTGACGGTTACAAAAAGCCCGCCAGAATAGTTGTCGATGGTGACCTCATTGAGAAACCACACGACAAATATTCTGTCGAGGAGAAGAAACAGGCAAGTCTAGATGCTAGGGCTATTAATGCTTTATTCTGTGCCATAGACAGGAATGAGTTCAACAGGGTCTCTACATGCACCACTGCTCATGAAGTATGAAGACTTCTAGAAGTGACGCATGAAGGAACCACACAGGTCAAGGAATCCAAAATAAGCCGTCTCACTCAAGAATACGAAGCTTTCAAGATGAAGCCAAGTGAGACGATCACTCAAATGTTCACAAGATTCCTCGACATCATCAATCCTCTATCCTCGCTTGGAAAGCAGTACTCAAACCACGAGAAGATTCGTAAGCTGCTCAGAGGGCTACCAAAGATTTGGAACCCTAAGGTGACAGCCATCATAGAAGGAAACGATCTCACAACAATGTCAATGGAGACCTTGATGGGTAAGCTTATGACTCACGAGCTTGACCTCAAGGACTTCGAAGAGCCTGCTCCGAAGACCAGGGAGATCGCACTCAAAGCTTATCAACGAAGAGCTAATCATGATGAGACCGAAGAAGATAATTCGGATGATAAAGACCAAGCTCTCATGGTTTGCAACTTCAGGAAATTCCTTCGCTTCAATCGAAGGAAGAAGGAATCTCAAGAAGACGATGAAGAAGAACCAACTTGTTACGGTTGCAAGAAAACTGGACATGTCCGAAAAGACTGCCCATTCCTGAAGAAGAGCAACCGCTATGAGAAGCCATACAAAAAGAACTCATCAAAGAAATATGCCAACACAGGCATCTGGCATGAAAGTGAAGCAAGTGACTCTGAGGAAGAAAAGGACTCTCCTCAAGATACAGCAAATGTGTGCCTGATGGCAACTTCTAACAAGGTATCTAACGAAACTCTGGATGACTTCTCTTTTGATGAACTTGGCGATGCTTTCACTGATTTACTCGATGATCATAAAAAGGTCATCGGTAAATATAAACATGCCAAGGACAAAATCAGTCTAGAAGATGAGATACAAAGAATTTCTTTACTTCTTGATAATGTTAGAAACACATCACCCACCAATGACACTGATGAAGTATCCAAGCTTAAATTAAGCTTACATGATGCTGAAGCACGTATTGAGCAACAAACTCAAGAAATCACTACTCTCAACACGTTGCTTGCTGAAGAAAAGAGTAGACACAAGATTTCCATGACTAAGATTTATGGCTTAAATATTAAGGTTGATGAACTGCAAGCTGTTTCTAAAAGATTAGAAACCAAATTGGGTAAACAGGTTGTTCAACCTCAAACCCAATCACATGGGCACAATACCACTCATGCTAGTCAATCACGTCATTCTCATGCAGCACATAACCATGCATTTATATACACAAACTTTCACAAACCACGTGCACGTAAGAACAATTCTCACTCAGTACACACTCATCATGCACAAAGACACAATCAACATCACTCCACACATAAAAATCATCATGCAATGCCATATAGACAAGGTTCTCATATACCATATAGACAAAATCATCATGACATGCCATCTAGACAATATCAGCAAGTCACACATCATAGACAATACCATCATAGACACCATCACCATGCTACTTATTCCATGCATAATCATCCTCACCATGCTAACTCTTCACATCATGTCCATCATCCTGTTGCTTATAGATATTATTCTCATGCTTCTAGTATAAATAAGAATGCTATCTGTACTTATTGTGGATTACATGGACACATCTCACCACAGTGCAGAGTTAGAAGACTTGTAGATAAAAGGATATATGCTTGGTTCCCAAAGACTAACTTTTCAGGACCCCCAAGAACTCGGGTACCAAAGGTCACATCTACTCTTGATGTAGGTGGACCTTCCCTCCTCAACTGAAAGTAAGTGGATTCTCGATAGTGGATGCTCGCGACATATGACGGGAGACGTAAATCTTTTTGCATCACTATTGATGAAGAGAGAAGGATACGTATCCTTCGGTAACAATCTCAAAGGGCACATTATAGGTAATGGTATCATTGGTCATCCTCCTTCTCCTGTAATAAAGGATGTCTGCCTAGTGACCGAGTTAAAGCATAACCTGCTCAGCATTAGTCATCTTGCTGATCATGGATATGATATTAACTTTGGACAAAATAGTTGCTACATCTATGATAGGTCAACAGGAGACATTGCTTTTGAAGGGAAAAGAGAGGACAACATCTATATTTTCTATCTTTCTATAAATACTAACAATGCAGGTAGATGTCTATATGCCCACAAAGACGAACGACTACTTTGGCACCAGCGTCTTGGTCATGCCAACATGGATGCTATATCCAGGCTTTCCACCAAGAAGCTAGTGAGAGGATTGCCTGACATCACGTTCAAAAAGGACACGGTATGTGCCGAATGTGAACTAAACAAGGCAACTAAATTCTCATTTCATTCTATCAACTCTGTAAGTACTACTAGACCCTTGCAACTACTTCATATGGATTTATTTGGTCCTAGTAGAATAGCTAGCCTTGGAGGCAAACTTTATGCATTTGTTATTGTTGATGATTTTTCGAGATTTACTTAGGTTTTCTTTCTCGCTAATAAGAGCGATGCTATTTCTGCTTTCAAAATTTTTGTAAAGAAAGTTCAAAACGAAAAAGGCTACATGATTACTCGAATCCGAAGTGATCATGGAGGCGAATTCGTAAATTATGATTTTAAAAGTTTTTGTAATGCAAATGGCTTTGATCATGAATTTTCTTGTCCTAGAACTCCTCAACAAAATGGTGTTGTGGAGCGGAAGAATAGAACTCTCGGTGATATGGCCAGAGTCATGTTGAATAAATTTTCACTTCCGAAATATTTTTGGGCAGAAGCTGTTAGTACAGCATGCCACATTTTGAATAGGGTGCTGATTCGTCCCATTACGAAGAAAACACCCTATGAGCTTTGGTTTGGGAGAACCCCCAATGTTTCTTATTTTAAAGTTTTTGGCTGTAGATGTTTTATCCTTAACACCAAAGACAACTTAGGCAAATTTGATGCCAAAGCTGACGATGGTATCTTTCTTGGTTATGCCGCCAAGAGTAAGGGATATAGAGTTTTTAATAAACGCTCACTTATTGTGGAAGAGTCAACAAATGTGACTTTTGATGAAGACAACAGTGCAGCAAGTACTCTTGATGATGACGTTGAGCCATCAACTTCTACTCCAATGAATACTTCAACCGAAACTAATTCTCTGGAGGGTTTGCCTAAGAAATTCTCTTTCAAACCTTCTCATCCAGAAAATTTAGTTATAGGAGAAGTTTCACGTGGAGTAACTACTAGATCATCACTAAGAGACTCCGTTGCTAGCACTGCCTTCATTTCACAAGTAGAGCCTAAAAATATTTCTGAAGCTTTTAATGATGAATTTTGGATTTCTGCTATGCAAGAAGAACTCAACCAATTTGAGAGGAGCCAAGTATGGGAACTAGTTCCTAGACCGGCTAATCACTCAATAATTGGTACCAAATGGGTGTTTAGAAACAAAGTAAATGAAGATGGTTCAGTCACTCGTAACAAAGCCCGTTTAGTAGCTCAAGGATACAATCAAGAGGAAGGTATCGACTACGATGAGACATATGATCCTGTTGCTAGACTAGAATCCATTCGGATGCTTTGTGCTTTTGCCAATCATCAGAACTTTAAATTATTTCAAATGGATGTTAAAAGTGCTTTCTTGAATGGCTTTATTAAGGAGGAAGTTTATGTCAAACAACCCCCTGGCTTTGAAAATCACAAATTTTCCGACCACGTGTTCAAGCTGAAGAAAGCGCTTTATGGCCTTAAACAAGCCCCCAGAGCTTGGTATGAAAGGCTAAGCAGTTTCTTGCTTGAGAAAGGTTTTTCAAAAGGGAAAATTGACACTATACTGTTTATCAAATCTTTCAAAGACACCATTCTATTAATTCAGATTTATGTTGATGATATTATTTTTGGGTCTACTGATGAAACTCTTTGTCAAGAATTTGCCAAGTGTATGCAGACGGAATTTGAGATGAGCTTGATGGGAGAGCTCAACTATTTTCTTGGTCTGCAAGTAAAACAACTGGCTAATGGAACTTTCATCTGCCAATCAAAGTACACCAAGGACATGCTGAAGAAGTTCGATCTTGACAACATCAAACCAATCAGCACGCCAATGGCTACTTCAACCAAACTCGAACCAGATGAGAGTGGCAAACCTGTTGATCAACGTAAGTATCGAGGTATGATAGGCAGCTTACTTTATTTAACTGCTAGTCGTCCCGATATCATGTTCAGTGTTTGCCTATGTGCTAGATATCAAGCTAATCCTAAGGAATCACACATGATCGCGGTTAAGCGTATCTTTAGATACCTTAAGGGTACGGTTACAGTGGGCCTATGGTATCCCAAGTCAACATCATTTGATCTTATTGGTTACTCCGATGCTGACTTCGCTGGATGCAAGGTCGACCGTAAAAGTACGAGCGGCACGTGTCATTTATTAGGAAAAGCTTTAGTCTCCTGGTTTAGCAAGAAGCAGAACTCTGTTGCACTATCCACAACAGAAGCTGAATACATAGCAGCTGGGCGTTGTTGTGCACAAATTCTGTGGATGAAGCAAACCCTTGAAGACTATAAGTTATCTTTCATGCATATTCCTATATTCTGTGACAATACTAGTGCAATCAATTTGACTAAGAACCCTGTCTGCCACTCACGCACTAAACACATTGAAATCAGACACCACTTTTTGCGTGATCATCAGCAAAATGGCACGATTAACTTAGAATTTATTGACACTGATCATCAGCTGGCAGATTTCTTTACTAAGCCACTATCCGAAGAGCGCTTCAATTTTCTTTGTCGTGAACTTGGAATTTTAGATGAAGCAGTTATAAATTGAAACTCACCTGCGTAAATATCGAGTATATTGTGATTCTTTTACGAAGAATTTGGTATGGGTACAAGCCGAAAGGGTCCTTCTGACAACAAGGCGTAAAAGCCTAAGCGACACGGTGCACTAGTCCTCAGGACTACCGCTAGCTGGGATCCGGCCCCTGCAGCTAACCCATGGCAAATTTGGACTATTGAACCACAGTATATGTCCTTATTTATTATATGGCTCGTTTTCGATTTAATATTGCCTAATTGATATTTTCTAAAGTTCATTCTGTTTTCTGAGTACCTCTCTATCTTTTTTTTTTTAAATTCAACACTCTTTGTTGTCCTCAACTATCTTTTGTTTAACTCTTAAACATCTTCTTCATGTACTTTGCCTGTTTTCAGTTCTGGACCATTGATCCAGAACTCGGGCCGAACTCTTCCCCTATCAGAGTTCGGGCCGAGTTCGATTCTTAGGTTCCAGGGTCGGGATCTGGCTCTGCCGTTGGATCAATTCTAATCCAATGGTCAATATTTCATCCGACCAAAGACAAAGCCCTACTTTATGTCGGGATTCCATCTCTCTCCTTCACTACTACCACCTTTTTCACCTATACAAACTCTTTCCTTGAAACCCTAACCCTAGTTTTTGATCTAGAGTGCTCCATTGCTTCTCAAAATCAAGAAAAAAGGGTTTCTCTCCATTCTCTTCCATTGTTTATTACTTGTTTGAGGTACCATTCCTATTTTCTATCTTCTAGTTAAAATCTTTTAATGGCTCCTTGCTTGTTCAATCGTGGAAAGAGAATTCGAGTTGAGAGTATTTCCTCTTCGGATTCTCCTCCATCAATTGAACAAATCATTGAACAACTTCAACCACCTCATCCTTTGTTCAATCCACCTCGTCCTCAAAATCCTTCCACCTATGACAATAGACTTTTTGTCTCACTAGATGCATCAAATAACTGGTTTAGTGACTTTCGGAATTGTCAGGTATTCACAGGACATCCTATTAATTTTTCTATATTCTCTCAATATGATTCTTTATTCCATGACCTCTATCTTGATGAACTAGTTACTACAACTTCTGCTATCTATCGTCATGCCGTTCAAATGTTCTACTGCAACTTAACCTTTGATGACCTTCATATTTATTCACGAGTTGCAGGTATCAATATATCTTTTGATGACTTTGACTTAGCCGAATATCTTGATCTTCAAGAGCCCAATTCTTGGGAAAAGCTAGTTGACCCTCGCTCGTTCCGTTTTCCCGACGGAATTTCCCTTGAGAGCTTCAAGGACGATTTGTGTACTCCATACACACGTCCTCGCAAGCTCACGGCTAAATATCTCAACCCATATTTTTCTGACCTTCATTGGATTATTTCTAACACCATTCTACCCAAAACAGGTTCCCATGATGACCTCACTTATCTTGAAATATCTGCTCTTTATCATCTTCATTTTGGAATTCCTTTCAATCTTCCACGTACCATGATGGACTGGATGATTCGCTGTAGGAGGAAACCACGAGCTTTGGTTTATCCTCTGTATCTTCCTTTGGTCTTTCGTGCTTTTCATATACCACTTGATGCTTGTCCGTTCATGCCTGCACCTGTCTTTCTATCCAAGGCACGACGCCTTCAGCCTGTCGCTGCTTCTGAGTCATCTGAGCATTCTGCTGATGAGGAGCCTGACGCCCCTCCACTCGGTCAGGATGCACCTCCTCCTCCTGCCAACCTGGATTCTCTTCAGACTATGCTTCGCGATCGTTTTGCCGTTAAGGATGATCGCTGGATGCAGCAGGATTACCGTACCACCTTGCAGATCAGTGCCCTTGGGAACTCTCTGCATGATATGCGGTATTCGCTTGCTCGTTATCCTGATCTGCATGTGCCTATTGAGCGGGATCCAGATCGCGCGGGTCATCGTATAGACGATCCGTGGGTCATGAGGTATATGGATCCGGATGATGCTTTTGTGGACCTTCAGATGTTCCAGGACCTTTTCGTTCGCTCATTCCTTGGTCCTTCAGATGTTCCAGGACCTTCTCGTGCTCCATGATAGAGATTGGCTTGATATGCTGCTGCCACTGCTGATGGTCTTAGTTGCCTTTTGATTTTAGTTATTTCAGTTTGTTATGGATTTATGTACTGGATTTCTGTCTTCACACCCTGATGATGTGCTTGTCATTCTGGTTAGTGGATAACATTTTTATGCTATTTTTCGTAGTTTTACTTTATGTCAGTGACTTGTTTTATTAGTATTATACTGTTTCTTCTCTGCTTGGTGTGGTTGGATTAATTTTCATTGTCTATACTGCTATCCTTATGCAGTCTATATGATCCTTTATATTGCTAACTGCCAAAAGGGGGAGAAATATGTATATTTCAAATGTATATCTGTCTGTGCTTGTGTTTGCTTTTGGGAAAATATTTTTATCAGGCCACAGGTTCTATGCATTATTTACGGGGGAGAGCTATTGATTCTAGCTCGGCACCGTTCACTGATTACGGGGGAGCTATCTTATTCTAGCTCGGCATTGTTTATGGGGGAGCTGTGTTTTAACCAACTGTGTCCAGGTATGAATATTGAAATATACATTTATTATTTTGTCAATTATCAATATGGGGGAGATTGTTGACACAAAGTCACAGTCAACCAAATATTGACTACATTGACTAAATAATATATGTATAAATTCAATACGACACACGACGTCTGCATTCAGTTCAGGACAGACAACAGCTCAGTTTTCGACTCTCAGTGTATTTTCGAGTCAGTACTTTTATATTTTATTGAGTCTAGAAGTATGTACTCTAAGTTATGCTGAGCTCTTGGAACTTAGTCTATAAGCCTACCCAAAATCCCAAGCTCCACCAAAACAAAAAATGCCCACAAGTCCCACTTAGAACCACTCTGTGCTCTGGAGACAGAGTTCGGGCCGAACTCTGCCTCCACACAGAGTTCGGGCCGAACTCTGTCCCCTAGAAATCAGGAACCCTAATTTTAGGGTTAGCTGGTTGCTAGCTGTCCAACGGCCAAATTTTTGAATTTTCCTACCCGAATTCTGGCCGAATTCTGCCTCTAAAAACACTATAAATAGGGCATGAATTCTCTCTTTTTTACTCACTCAATCTTCTCTTCTCTTCTCTCCTACAAGCTCAATAAGCCATACCCTTCTTATCTACTAGCCACAAGCCTCCTAAGTCTCGAGTGCTCAGCATCTCTCAGTTAGGATTCTTGTGCAAGAGTGAAGAAGTTGCTTGGACAATTCCAAGCAATCGCCACTGCGATTCTCTGTAAGAAGTTGACGTGCTCTTCTGAAGTAAAGGCACGGGTTGTAAGCTACTATTTCACAAATAGTGGATTTAATCCTGAGCTAGAGTTCTCAGGCCTGGACTAGTCCTCCACGAGGGAAACCAGGTTAAAATCGTTGTGTTTGCGTATGCTCTTCTGCTCTTCATTTATTTTTCGCACTTTACTCTGATTTTTTTATTGTTGGTGAAAGAGTTATTTTTAATTGGCTATTTTTCTATATAAACTCTATTCACCCCCCTCTAGAGTTGCCAAACTGTTCTTCATTAATGTCCATCCTAAAGCCTGCATTGCAGAGTATACTTGACGAGACCGGTTATTGGCTATGGCTAGTACATGCTTCACATTTTGAAGCATCAGCAACTTCCCCGAAGTCAGTTGCAATACCACCGTCCCGTGTACTTCAGCTTGTGTCAGGTTCGTCACCATAACCTTCTCAGAGACGGTTTGGTACGTGGTGAACCACTCCTTCTTTGAGCAAACATGACACGAGGCCCCAATGTCTATCCACCAGTCTGTGTCAATCCCAACTGAGTCAACCTGTGCAATCATAGCAACAAAGTTATCCTCACCTTGCTCCTTTTGTTTTTGTTTTCTTTGCAGTCCCTCTTCCAGTGGCCTTTCTTGCCACGGTTGAAATAAGTCCCTGGTTCTTTAGACTTGGGCTTGAACTAAGACGACTTTACCTTCAGATGGTGAACTCTTCTTTTAGTAGGGAGCCTTCTGCTTTCCTTTGGAATTTCTTCCTTGCACCATGTTCGCCTTAGCCATCTGCTTAGACAAGGCGGCTATTTTGAGTTGAGCCCTCAACTCGTCTTGAATATGTATCCAGTACAAGAAGCATTCTAGATCCACCTCCATCTTCTTGCAGTGCATGTTCGCGATGAAGTTGCTCCACCCAGGTGGGAGCTTGGCGATAATACCCCCGATGACAAAAGCATCGACCAAGGGCATGCCGTCATCCGCCAGCTTATGACGTAACTTGAGAAATTCCTTGACTTGAGGCAACATGGTTTGTCGTCCTCAAACTGCCTCCTTCAGACCTTTTCGGTCATATGGATCTTGTTTCTATTTTAATTTGCCTTGTAAAGATTCTCTATAGACTCCCAGACGCCCTTCGCATTGACCGTCTTGTTGTATGACTCTGCCAGAGAGTCCTCTATGGAGTTATGGATCAACAACTTATATAGGTTGTTATCCCATCTCCACTTTGACTGCAAAGTCGTAGCTTCAGCAATCCTTCGAGCATTTTCACCCTCTGAAATCAAGGGCTCAGGATCGGTTAACACATAGTCGACGCTCATGAGTTGAAGACTGAGGCTGACCTTTCTCTTCCAAACGTTAAAGTGCTCCTCGTCAAACTTCTCAAGTTTAAAACTTGTATCGAGAAGTTGTGCACGATTGTTCTCCATCAAATCTGAATCCTGCTTTGAGATTGTTATTCCTAAAACAGACATTTTGATGGAAAAAGGAAATCTCAAACTCTTATTTCTAGAGAGACGAAAAATGTGTTCTCCTAAGAGAGAGGTGAATACTCGTTCTCAACCGAAGTTTATGCCACGAGATGAATGATCGCACTCAACTGGAGTTGATGCAACGATATGAATAATCACTCTCAACCGGAGTTGATGCAACGACTTTGCTGGGGTGATACAGATCGCCGTTGCTTAAAGCAAGATTCGTCCGATTGCGATCTGCTCCTAGGAACCAGCAAGTTCGAAAGAACTTCTGGAACGCTCGCTGTCACCTCCTTTACGAACTCGAAGAACTCTTTAGGACTTCAATGGCGGCGGCAGCACTTCTCTCTTCGTCTCTTTATTTTGGCATAAGTCATTAATGAAGGCACAAAGAGATTATTTATAGAGAAGGGTTGAAACCCTAATCCAATTTCAGACCATAACTGATTGCGAAAAGATATGAGCGAATAATGGAAATATTTGAATAAATTAAATTTAAATACCACAAAGATCGGATCAGATCAATTAACTCAATCTTTCTATAATATTCAAATCTTCCAATCAGCCACATCATACGCCACATGTTCCCTATAGCCACTCAGCCCGTCAACCTATGCGCTTAGCTGCAAAGCCCGCAGCAGCCTGTGGCACCTGCACGCCGCAGCCTCGCAGCACCCGTGCGTCGTAGCCCTACAGCACCTGCGTGCCTGCGCTGCACTTGTGTTGCGACTCACGTAGAGACGATCGCATCAACTGTACACAATGCGCCTTGTGTCGATGCTGATGTGCTAAGTGCTAAGTGTAAAGTGTGCCAACAAAATACCATTTTACGCCCTTGAGCTCGAGTCCGGGTCCGAGTCGCCAAGCCCCTTCGGGGCTTAGCAACATAAAGAAATTATCCCATGAGCATGACAAAAAGCATTAATGCTTCTTTGTTGGTTTAGCCCTCTTTCCACTAGAAAAATTGCCCCACATAGCACCCATGTGCCTTTCCACACTTCATATGATCTCTCAACACAAGCAAAGCTTTATATAGAGATACCATCCATTTGGTTTTTCCAATGTGGGACTATCTTTCTAGTTTCTAAAGCAAAACACCAACAAGCAAAAATACCAACAACATATCTTTATATATATGGGTTAAGCATTCCCCACAGTGACTGTCCATCATGCATTAGGATAGATGTCGCTACGACTTGAATCTTCTCGCATGGATTAAATGACAGCATGATACAAGAATGGACTAAGCCTTGAATTCTGTACCATAACTGTAATTCTTCCCACTCACATAATGACATCAACTGCGCTTCTGGCTACACATTAAAGGTCTTGTGCCAGTCTGGTTTCGGTGTATGTATCTTAGGTGTCTACAAGATTTCTTTCAAGAGTACCTCATGTGGTGTTACCCCACTGTAGCAGGGAGTACTATGCTCCTAGGAAGTGTTGTGCTACCCGTACTTCCTATAAAGTACGTACTTCCTGTAAAGTATGCCAGACATCCCAGATGCCTGAGAACTCATTAAGGCTTCCAAGTCCTCCCACAGGACTTTGTTCTTTGTAAGAACAAACAGTAGACAATAGTGGTTCTGGGTTCTTAATCCCGCAGCATCCCAAAGGATTTGCCCACTGTTCTTGATATTCTTTCAGTCAATGGTCCTTCCTTGAACTAAAAGTTAGATACCTAGTAGATTTCTCTTTGAACTAATAGTACAAAAATTTATAGTAGAATTGCAAAGACATAATATCAGAGTGTCTTCAAGCCCATCTTACTTGATGTGTCTTCAACCAGCCAGCGCTTGAGACCTTTGGTGAACGGATCTGCCAGATTCTCCTAACTTTGAACATCCACTACGATAATAACTCCTCTTTTAATAAGATCATTTACCGCCATGTGCCTTAGATGCATAGTCCTCTTCTTGCCATTGAAGAGGTCATTCGATGTCACCGCTGCAGTCGCCTAGTTGTTGCAGTATATCGGTACCACCAGTATATGCGCACCAACCATTGGAAGATCGTAAATGAGCTTCCGAAGCCATTTTGCTTCATCTACTACAATCGCCAGTGCATAGAACTCAGTCTCCACAGAAGACTGAGACAACGTAGTCTGCTTCTTCGACTTCCACGATATAGAAGCTCCACCCATAGAGAAAACATATCCTTCTGTGGACCTCTCACTCTCTACTTCTGAGCACCAGCTTGCATCGTTGAAGCCTTCTACTACTTTTGGATCTCCGCAGTAGTACAGTTCATACTTCTTAGTCCTTTTGAGGTATCTCATAACCCTTTTCACAGCTTTCTAGTGCTCCACACCTGGATTGCTCGTGAATCGACTCAGCATCCCCACGAAAAAAGCTATATCAGGCCTTGTGGCACTAGTCGCATACATCAAACTTTTGATGACGCTTGAACACTCCAGTTGCCTGACGCTTTCTTTTGAATTTGGCTTTAGCTTCTTGTCACACCTATACGGCGTATCGATCCCTGGAAGATCCTGATACCCATAGCGTGTGAACATTTACTTAATATAATGAGATTGTGACAATTCCACTCCAGTTTTTGTCCGGATGATCTTTATCCCCAGGATAGCATCAGCTTCTCCTAAGTCCTTCATGTTGAACTTAGATGAGAGGAACTTCTTTGTCTCAGTGACACTTGCTAGATCTGTACCCAAGATCTGCATGTCGTTCATGTCGATACAAATGACAACTCCTCTCCCGTCAGCGAACTTTGTGTACACACACTTATTCATCTCGCTGACCCTGTAGCCGTTTGATCTTATAACTTTATCAAACTTCTCATGCCACATCTTGGGAGCTTGCTTCAGACCATACAGAGATTTTACCAACTTGCAAACTTTGTCTTTGAGGTCCTTATCGATGAATCCTTCTGGCTGTTGCATGTAGATCTCTTCGGTCAATTCACCATTCAGGAAAGTGGTCTTAACATCCATTTGATGGATTACCAACTTGTGAATTACACCCAGAGCAATTAACCGCCCGATGGTCGTCATCTGCGCTACTGGAGTATATGTGTCAAAATAATCGATTCCCTACTCCTGAAAAAATCCCTTGGCAACTAACCTTGCATTGAGCTTGTCAATAGTTCCATCGGCCTTCATCTTCTTCTTGAAGATCTATTTACATCCGATTGATTTTGCTCCTTCAGGCAGATCGACTAACACCCACGTATTGTTTGAGGTTATCGAGTCGTACTCATCATTAATAGCCTCCTTCCAAAAGATAGCATCTCTGGTCTTCATCACCTCATCAAAGGTAAGCGGATCTACATCCACATAATAGGTGACGAAATCCTCTTTGAAGTCCTGTCTCCTCACTCGTTTTGATACAAGTTCTGCGAGTTCTGGTTCAATAGATGTTCTTACAACAACATCTTCTTCTTGGACTACTTCTTTGTAAGGAACTTGAGCCTCCTGCTCACTCACATTGTTCTTCGGAATGTCCACTAGAACAATATTCTTGTGCCTTGCAAACTTATCTTCAAAGAGTTCTGTGTCACGAGATTCAATGATATGATTTGACTCAATATCAAGGAACCTTTGAGCATCACTCTTATCATCATAACCCAGGAATATAGTCTTCGTAGTTCTTGTTTCCAGCTTCTGAATCTTCAAATCCGGAAGCTTCACATGCGCCAGACACCCCCAGACTCGAATGACATTCAAGTTGGGTCTGACCTTAAACCAGATGTCACGACCCGCACCCGAATATTTGGCACAAGTACGTGGGCCACGCCCAGCCGACGTCGCAGTATCGACGGTAGAGCACTGTCAAGTACCCAGCAATTATCACAACATCTAAATGATCTATAATAACCATATGTACTCAAATCATATATGACTAAGGTAGATATGAATAAGAAGGATAATAGTGACTCTAGATCAAACAGAATCTATAAATGATCAGACATACCAGAAATGTATCGGAGATAAACCCGATAACGAAAACACAAATCTAGATAAAAAATAATGGCCTAGAGCTCCCAGAAGTCAACTCACGGCAAATGAAACATCGAGAATCTGTCTCAACTAGCATCGTCATGTAGTCCACAAATGTGGGGCATAACAACTCCTAAAATTTTGGTTATCCAGTCAGGATTGGAGTGAAGTACAACTCAAATAGCAGTTCCAGTTAATTGGCAAGCACTATGAAATTGTAAATATTAATAAAATACTTGATGAACAGTTTATAAAGATAAGGTACAAAGAAGAGGCAATTGAATATAGACCAATAAATGTATAGGGAGAACATGTGAAATATAAAAGCAGACAGATATGTAATAAAAGGAAAACATGTCATGCAAGGTAGACAACTAACAAGTCTAGAATATCTGTGCCTAAAACTAGTGTTTTGAAATACCAAGTTAACATGTGAATGACTAGAGTGTGATATCCGGCAACTATACACGTCCGTGTGTGGCCGCTATTATTCCAGTAAGACTATGGGGTAGAAAGGGTAAGTTCACATGTCTTCTAGGTATTTCCCCGTCCGATTAGTACACATAGATCCAGGTCTCGACACATATCTCAATAATCCAGAATAGATATATTATTCCAGTAATTCATTTATCCAGTAAAGAGTCAATAGGCATGAAACTACGTATCTCAAGTCAAGTAATCCATACAATATCAATCCGTGTGACCATCGTGTCGAAATCAAGATAAACCACTAGTATAAACATGCATCATAGGAAATATCAATATTGAAAACTATCAAAGAACGTACTCGCCTGATATCCTGAGCAACGACTGAGAATCGATGTCCGAACCGACGTCACAAGACCTAATATGAATTTACAGAGTTACTTTGTGTCCTAGAGTAAATAATAAATTTAAATACATTAATTATATGCTTCTAGATCTTTTCTAGGTCATGGAAGATAAACTAGGTCAAGGCAAGTCAAACTAGGTCATACTAGTCTTTATAATCATTATTCCTAATAATATATGAATTACAAGTTGTAGGTTATTAAAATAGCAGTCGTATCTCACTATTCGTACATAAAAATCTACGACACGTAAATTGAAACAAGATGATCAACCGCAAGGTTAACAAACTTATTCTGGTGATCCACATGGTCAACTAGTCAATTTCAGTGATGTGAGATCACTGGAATCGACTGATCTCAGTTTCGATGCATTGATTTCGAAATACGAACATAAAGAGAATTGATTATAACTATTGGTGACGCATAAGGGAAAAATCCACAGTTGTCGTCGGATGATGAAAAAAACATCGCCAACATGTCCAGAATGGTCAAATTAGCTAGAATAGTCTACCCATATGTCTAATTTGGATACAGGGACAAAAAGATAATTTTATATCAAAATAATGTTCGTCGTTGGACCCACTTTGCACCGAAAAATGTGCCAAGATAAAGTCTATTAAACCTAACAAATTATATGTCCACGGCTCCAGAATGACAATACGAATCCAATGGTATATCTAGAATTGGATTCTGACGAACCGATCTCAAAATGACCCGTTGACCCGGATATTGGAACCCAGTTTGCACGAAAATGCGTGTCGAAGTCCATGTCCTCCAAACTCAGTAAATTATATATGAATTTGTGCCAGAATGATGCCAAGAGTCCATTGGTGGTGTCAGAACTGGAATTCGGAGTCCCAAATTCAAAATTAAAATTTACAAGTTAGAAATTATGAATTGGACGGCCAATTTTGGCGTCAAATTCAGCCAATCAAACGAGCTCACAATGAAACAAAACTTTAGGAACAAGAAGTTGGTTATACCAGCTATACACAGGAACTGGTAGTACGTTAAATGGAGCTGCAACGGAGGATATACAAATCCACAAAGTTGGCTCCATAAAACTGTCCAAAATAAACACAATTATTCGGTGGCGGCCGATTTTGACATATCAAATGAACGAATTAATGGCTGAAACTTTAGATGGAGGTAGAGCTATAGATTACAAAGAAGAAAGAGTTCGATGATCCAATGGTCGGATTGTCCTAAAAATGCACACGAAGTTGCTGCGATGAAATACCAATTCTGAGTTTAAAAACTTGCGCATCACGACGAGACTTTGTACAAAATGCACAAATCGTCCATGTATCACGTTGGAGAGTACGACAAACACCATAGGGCATCGCCTAGGTTTACGTGCGGGTTGCAGGGGTCATCAAGGATCTGCCAGGTCAGGGGGTCGTGGCAACGGTGTGCGGCCGTCGTCGCGTTGCTGCGCTCGCACCCAAGCGATGCTGCTGTTGACTACTGTGGTTGCTGTGGAAGGCGTTGCTACGTGCCTGGCCACGCACAGCAGTAGAGGCCCGATGGCTGTGGTGGTCGCGAGGCTGCACGCTTAGCCATGCACGACGGTTGAGGCCCGACGACACCGATGGCCGCACTGCTGTGCACCTACGCTCCCTCATGGCACTGCAGCTGTTGCTCTCACAGGGGAGTTATCGTGTTGCCCAGTCGCATGTGTTGGCCGCAACGACGATGCCAAGATAGCCACACGGCCAGCAAATATGGGGAGGCTAAGGTGGTGAAATGAGATAGTGGAGGTAAAGTTGGGATGTAAAGTTGAAAGAAAGGAGATGAGAAGAAGAAGAATAAGATGTAGGAGAGAATGAGAGTGAGTAGTGAGATATGAAAGAGGAGTCTTAGCCAGCAGGAAAGGATAGAGGGACATGGTGTGTACTGCTCGGCAGAGTAATGTAGTGAGCCTGCAACATGGTTGTGGAGTGGTGCTTTTCTTGCATGGAATTAGTAAGTATTATTAAGGAAGGAAAATAATTAGAAATGAGGTTGGCCTTTGGAGGTAAAAGGGTTGTGTGGGTCCTTTGTTTGGAATAAGTTAGTCGTACCTTTTGTGTGTGTGTGGTGTTAGGAATTAGAGTCTTGCATGGAAAAGAATGTATACACATATTGTGTTGGGTTGTTGCTTTAAGGATGGAAATAATTAGATTATTTGTATATAATTAGTGGGCGGTGGAAACTATGTGAAGAACAGATGGCAACTCTAGAGGGGGGTGAATAGAGTTTATAACGATAATAGCCAATTAAAAATTAAACTCTTTCACAAGCTGAAAATAATCAGAGTAAATGCGGAAATAAATAAGGAGCAAGAAAGCATACGCAAACACAGCCGAATTTTAACCTGGTTTCCCTCGTAGAGGACTAGTCCAGGCCTGAGAACTCTAGCTCAGGATTAAATCCACTATTTGTGAAATAGTAGTTACACCCCGTGTCTTTTCTTCAGAAGAGCACGTCAATTTCTTACAAAGATCGCAGTGGCGATGCTTGGAATTTTTCAAGCTACTTCTTGAACTCTTGCACAAACTCCTAACTGAAAAATGCTGAGCACTTGAGGCTTAGGGAGCTTATGGCTAGTAGATGAAGAAGGGTATGACTTGTATTGATCTTTAGAGAGAAGAGAAGAGAAGATTGGATGATGTAAAATGAGAGAATTTATGGCCTATTTATAGGATACCAGGTAGGCAGAATTTGGCCAAAATTCTAGTTGGATCATTTAAAAATTTGGCCGTTGGACAACTTGCAACCAGCCAACCCTAAAAATTAGGGTACTGATTTTTAGGGGACAGAGTTCGGCCCGAACTCTGTGTGGAGACAGTGTTCGGCCCGAACTCTGTCTCCAGAGCACAGAATGGGTCATTGGTCCAATAGGCTTATTTGGATGTGTGTGGAGCTTTTAGATTTTTGGTAGGGTATAGGTTAAGTCTCAGATGCTCAGCACAACTCAGCTTACATAAGTCTAGACTCAATAAAGTTTATAAAATATAGACTCAAAAATGACTTGCACTGTAAAACTGGGCTGTCGACTGACTTGTGCTGGATGTAGTCTTCATGTGTCGTATTGAATTATCACAAGTATTATTTAGTCAATTCTATCAATATTTGGTTGACTGTGACTTTATGTCAACAATCTCTCCCATATTGATAATTGACAAAATAATAATTGTATATTCAATATTCATACCTGGACACATTTAAGGACAAAAAGCATAGCTCCCCCGTAATCAGTGCCGAGCTTAAAAAATAGCTCCCCTGTAAACATTGCTTTGAATCCTGTTGGCCTGATAAGAACATTCTCCCAAAAGTACAGATACAGAGACAAAAAGAATATAGAATATACCAAAATATCTCCCCATTTTGGCATTTAGCAATTAACCATAATCAAATAAGAACTGGCAAGCACACCAAAAGATAATAGAAGAAACTGCATAGAAACTGATAAAACTACTAAATGTCTCAAGAGTCACAACTCATAATAAGTCTAATACAATCAAAGTGCATAAAAGCGATTATATCAACTAAAATCTAAACTGCATAAATCATAAGCTAAGATCCTCAGTAGCAGCAGCAAGTAGAAGTCCATATCCATCATCGAGCTCGTGAAGGCCCAGCGTCGTCTGAAGGATCAGTGAAGGAACGACGAGGGTCCACGAAGGCTGCATCCGGATCCAAGTAGCGAATAACCCAAGGGTCATCGATACGATATCCCTCACGACCAGGGTCCCGCTCCATAGGAATAGGCATGGAAGGATGGCGAGACATGGAGTACCGAAGATCGTGCAGCGAGTTACTGATGGCACTCATCTGCAGGATGGTCCGATAATCCAGCTGAGTCCAACGATCATCCTCTAAGGTGAAGCGATCGCAGAGCATAGTCTAAAGAGACTCGAGAGTGGCAGAAGGAGGAGGAGGATCCTGTCCAAGAGGAGGTGCATCGGGCTCATCGTCAGAGTGCTCAGACACGATGGGTGAGCCAAC
Organism: Iris pallida; assembly: GCA_029216955.1. Taxonomy (NCBI): domain Eukaryota; kingdom Viridiplantae; phylum Streptophyta; class Magnoliopsida; order Asparagales; family Iridaceae; genus Iris; species Iris pallida. Next base: position 5,716,678 of record JANAVB010044620.1, on the reverse strand, counting down.
GGCTGCCTGAAGCCTCCGTGCCTTAGAGAAGAAGGCAGGGGCAGGTAAGAACTGGCACTCATCAAGTGGTATACGAAACGCACGAAATACCATAGGAGGATACAAAGCATAAACCAAGGATCTTGGTTTCTTCCTACAATTAATCATCCAGTCCATCATGGTACGTGGAAGATTAAATGGTATATGAAAGTGAAGGTGATACAAGGTCGAGATTTCAAAGTAGGTGACTTCATCGGTGGATCACGCTTTGGGTAGAATAGTGTTGAAAATAATTCGATGAAGTTCATAGAAATAGGGATTGAGATACTTGGCCAAAAGCTTACGAGGACGTGTGTTAGGGGTAAACAAGTCGTCCTTGAAGCTTTCAAGTGAAGACCCATCGGGAAATTGAAACGATCGAGCTTCAACAAGCTTTTCCCATGAGTTTGGCTCTTGGAGTTCAAGGTGTTCGGCCAAATCGAAATCATCAAAAGAGATGTCAATTTCCGCAACCCGTGAGAAAATATGTGTATCATCATGAGTTAGGTTGCAGTAAAACATTTGAATAGCACTACGATAAATGACCGAGTTGGTGGTGACAAGTTCGTCAAGGCAAAGGTCATGAAAAAGTGAGTCATATTGAGAGAAAATAGTAAAATTGATAGGGTGACCCGCAAACACCGGACGTATCCAAAAATCACTAAACCAATCATTAGATGCATCGAGTGATACAAATATTCGGTCGTCAAATGTGTTTGGGTCAAGTGGATGAGGTGGATTGAACAACGGGTGGATAGGTGGTTGTTGTTCAACGGGCGGTTCAACGCGAGGAGGAGCATTCGAAGAGGACGCTCCCTCGGTTCGAAGTCTCTTACCGTGATTGAACAAACGTAGAGCCATGAAACAATAAAGATAATGGAGGAAATTAAAATAAGAAAAGTGTTGAGATATACCTTAAAGTGATGATGAGCAATGAAGGAAAATGTTGAAAGAGGCCTTCTCCTTGAGTTTGAGGAAGAGATGAGCTCTAGAAAGAAAGAACTAGGGTTAGGGTTTTGAGAAAAAGTGTTTAGAGAAGTAGAAAAGGTGGCAATGGAGGAGAAGAGAGAGGAGAGCCCGAATATATGTGAAGGGTTCCAATTGGTCGGAACAAATATGGGCCATTGGATCTATTTATGATCAGCGGCTGAGACTGTTCCCGGTTCTGGAACAGCCAGGCCAAATTTGGCCCAAACTCTGGTTAGGGCAGAGTTCGGCCCGAATTCCGAATTCTGTTGACAGAACAGGAATCAGGCTGAGAAGAAGAAAAAAAATGGTTAAGGTGAGAGACCAAAGGAAAAGAAAAGTGAGGACATATACAAGAAAGACTCAAGTGGAGAATGACAGAAAGTTAACTTTGAAGCAAAGTGAAGTTTTGAAATTTTGCATTTTAGCATGTGATAAATTAAAAATGAACCATGTAATAAACAAGGAATTATGTCATAATTCAATATTTTGAAGCTGTCATGGGTTAGCTGCAGGGGCCGGATCCCAGCTAGCGGTAGTCCTGAGGAGTAGTGTACCGTGTCGCTTAGGCTTTTACGCCTTGTTGTCAGAAGGACCCTTTCGGCTTGTACCCATAGCAATTTCATCATAAAAGAATCAAGACATACTCGATATTTACGCAGGTTTATTTTAATTAATAATAGCTTCATCCAAAATTCTAAGTTCATGACAGAGAAAATTGAAGCGCTCTTCGGATAATGGTTTTGTGAAGAAATCTGCTAGCTGATGATCAGTGTCAATAAATTCTAAGTTAATAGTGCCATTTTGCTGATGATCACACAAAAAGTGGTGACGAATTTCAATGTGCTTCGTGCGTGAGTGACAAATGGGATTCTTAGTGAGATTTATAGCACTAGTATTGTCACAAAAGATTGGAATGTGCATAAAAGATAAGTTGTAGTCTTCAAAGGTTTGCTTCATCTACAGAATTTGTGTACAACAATGCCCAACTGCGATGTATTCAGCTTCTGTTGTGGATAGTGCGACAGAATTCTGCTTCTTGCTTCATCCACAGAATTTGTGCACTCAAATGATGTTGACTTGGGATACCATAGGCCCACTGTAATCGTACCTTTAAGGTATCGAAAGATACGCTTAACAGCAGTCATGTGTGATTCTTTAGGATTTGCTTGATATCTAGCACACAGGCAAACGTTAAACATAATATCAAGGCGACTAGCAGCTAAATAGAGTAGACTGCCTATCATACCTCGATACTTACGTTGGTCCACGGGTTTGCCGCTTTCATCTGGTTCTAGTTTAGTTGCAGTAGCCATTGGAGTGCTGATTGGTTTGACGTTGTCAAGGTCGAATTTCTTCAGCATGTTCTTTGTATACTTCGACTGACAGATAAAAGTTCCATTTGACATTTGTTTGACTTGCAGTCCAAGAAAGTAGTTGAGCTCCCCCATCATGCTCATCTCAAACTCGGTCTGCATACACTTGGCAAAATCTTGACAGAGGATTTCATCAGTAGAACCAAATATAATATCATCTACGTATATTTGGACTAAGAGAATAGTGTCTTTAAAGGATTTTATAAAAAGTGTGGTGTCAATTTTCCCTTTAGAAAAACCTTTCTCAAGCAAGAAATTGCTTAGCCATTCATACCAAGCTCTAAGGGCTTGTTTGAGGCCATATAGCGCTTTCTTCAGCTTGAAAACATGGTCGGGAAATTTGTGATTTTCAAAGCCAGGAGGTTGTTTCACATAAACTTCCTCCTTAATAAATCCATTCAAGAAAGCACTTTTAATATCCATTTGAAATAATTTGAAATTTTGAAATTTTGTAAATGCACAAAGCATTCGAATGGATTCCAATCTAGCAACAGGAGCATACGTCTCATCGTAGTCGATACCTTCCTCTTGGTTGTATCCTTGGGCTACTAGACGAGCTTTGTTGCGTGTGACTGAACCATCTTCATTTACTTTGTTTCTAAAAACCCATTTAGTACCAATGATCGAGTGATTAGCCGGTCTAGGAACGAGTTCCCATACTTGGCTCCTCTCGAATTGGTTGAGTTTCTCTTGCATAGCAGAAATCTAAAATTTATCATTAAAAGCTTCTAAAATGTTTTTCGGTTCAATTTGTGAAATAAAGGCAGTGCTAGCAATAGAGTCTCTTAATGATGATCTAGTAGTTACTCCACGTGAAATCTCACATATTACCAAATTTTTTGGATGTGACAGCTTGAAAGAGAATTTCTTTGGCAAGCCCTCCAGAGAATTGGTTTCGGTTATGGTATTCATTGGAGTAGAAGTTGATGGCTCAACATCATCATCAAGAGTAGCTGCTGCACTGTTATCTTTATTAAAAGTCACATTTGTAGACTCTTCCACAATTAATGAGCGTTTGTTAAATACTTTATATCTCTTGCTCTTGGCAGCATAGCCAAGAAAAATACCATCGTCAGCTTTGGCATCAAATTTGCCTAAGTTGTCTTTGGTGTTAAGGATAAAACATCTACAACCAAAAACTCTAAAATAAGAAACATTTGGGGTTCTCCCAAACCAAAGCTCATAGGGTGTTTTCTTCGTAATAGGACGAATAAGCACCCTATTTAAAATGTGGCAGGCTGTACTGACAGCTTCAGCCCAAAAGTATTTCGAAAGTGAAAACTTATTCAACATGACTCTAGCCATATCGTCAAGAGTCCTATTCTTCCGCTCTACAATACCATTTTGTTGAGGAGTTCTTGGACAAGAAAACTCATGATCAAAACCATTAGAATCACAAAACTTTTCAAAATCTGTATTTTCGAATTCGCCTCCATGATCACTTCGGATTCGAGTAATCATGTAGCCTTTTTCGTTTTGAACTTTCTTTACAAAAATCTTGAAAACCGAAATAGCATCACTTTTATTTGTAAGAAAGAAAACCCATGTAAATCTAGAAAAATCATCAACAATGATAAAAGCTTAGAGTTTTCCACCAAGACTGGCTACTCTACTAGGGCCAAATAAATCCATATGAAGTAATTGCAAGGGTCTAGTAGTGCTTACAGAGTTTATGGTATGAAAAGAGGACTTGGTTGCCTTATTCAATTCACATTCGGCACATACCGTATCCTTTTTGAATGTGATGTCGGGCAAGCCTCTAACTAGCTTCTTAGTCGATAGCCTGGATATAGTATCCATGTTGACATGACCAAGACGCTGGTGCCATAGTAATCTTTCATCTTTATGAGCATATAGGCATCTACCTGCAATGTTAGTATCTCTAGGCAAATAAAAAATATAAATATTATCCTCTCTTATCCCTTCAAAAGCGATGTCTCATGTTGACCTATCATAAATAAAGCATTTATTTTGTCCAAAGTTAATGTCATATCCATGGTCAGCAAGATGACTAATGCTGAGCAGGTTATGCTTTAACTCGGTCACTAGGCAGACATCCTTTATTACGGGATAGGGAGGATGACCAATAATACTAACCTATAATATACCCTTTTAGGTTGTTACCGAAGAATACGTATCATTCTCTCTTCATCGATAGTGATGCAAAAAGATTTGCGTCTCCCGTCATATGCCGCGAGCATCCACTATCGAGAATCCACTTACTCTTAGTTGAGGAGAGAAGGTCCACCTACATCAAGAGTAGATGTGACCTTTGGTACCCAAGTTCTTGAGGGTCCTGAAAAGTTAGTTTTTGGAAACCATGCATATATCTTTCTATCTACCAATCTTCTAATTCTACATTGTGGTAAAATGTGTCCATGTAATCCACAATAAGTATATATAGCATTCATATTTATGTTAGGAGTATGCATATGATGTCTATGAGTAGAGTGATGTGGAGTAGCATGATGATATGTAGAGTTAGCATGGTGATGATGTCTATATGTAGAGTGATGTGGAGCAGTATGGTAATAATGTCTATATGGAATAGTATGGTGATGATGTCTATATGTAGAATGATGGTGATTTTGTGCAACATAGTGATGTGTAGCATGATGATTCTGTGACATATGAGAATTATTTCTAAGTGCATGTGGTTTGTGTGCTTTATGAAAGTGGGTGTACATGAAAGCATGATTGCGTGCTGCAGGTGTATGACGTGTTTGAGTAGTATAAGAAGTGTTGTGCTTTGTGTGTGCCTCATGTGATTGGGTTTGAGGTTGAGCAACCTGTTTTCCCAATCTAATCTCTAATTTCTTAGAGATAGCCTGCAGTTCATTAACCTTAGCATTCAAACCATATATCTTAGTAAAAGAAATCTTGTGTCTACACTTTTCTTCAGCAAGCTCCGTGTTGAGTGCGGTGATTTCTTATGTTTGTTGTTCAATACGTGCTTCGGTATCATGAAGGCTAAGTTTAAGCTTAGACACCTCATTTGTGACTTCCGTGGGTGAAGTGTCTCTAATGTTATCAAGCAATAAAGAAAGTCTTTGAATTTCGACTTCATAACTTTTGATCTTTTCCTTGGCATGTTTATATTTACCAATGACCTTTTTGTGATCATCAAGTAAATCGGTGAAAGCATCGCCAAGTTCATCAAAAGTGAAGTCATCAAGAGTTTCGTTTGATACCTTGTTGGACGTTGTATTAGGCACACATTTGAAGTGTCTTGAGGAGAGTTCTTTTCTTCCTCGGAGTCACTAGCTTCGTTTTTATGCCAAATGCTTGTGTTGGCATATTTCTTTGAGGAGGCCTTCTTGTATGGTTTCTCATAACGATTGCTCTTCTTTAAGAATGAACAGTCTTTTCGGACGTGCCCAGTCTTCTTACAACCGTAGCAGGTTGGCTCTTCTTCGTCATCTTCTTATGGTTCCTTCTTTCTTCGGTTGAAGCGAAGGAATTTCTTGAAGTTGCGGACAAGGAGAGCTTGATCATCACCTTCCGAGTTGTCGTCATCCGTCTCTTCGGGGTCAGCCCTTCGTCGGTGAGCTTTGAGGGCGATCTTCTTAGCCTTAGGCGCAACCTCTTCGAAGTCTTTGAGGTCAAGCTCATGAGTCATCAGCTTTTCCATCAAAGTCTCCATGGACATAGTTGTGAGATCATTTCCTTCTATGATGGCTGTCACCTTAGGGTTCCAAATTTTTGGTAGCCCCCTAAGTAGCTTGCGAATCTTCTCATGATTTGTATATTATTTGTCGAGCGAAGATAGGGGATTGATGATGTCGAGGAATCTTGTGAACATTTGCGTGATCATCTCATTTGGCTTCATCTTGAAAGCCTCATATTCTTGAGTGAGACGGCTTATCTTTGATTCCTTGACTTGGGTGGTTCCTTCATGCGTCACTTCTAGAAGTCTCCATACTTTGTGAGAGGTGGTGCATGTTGAGACCCTGTTGAACTCATTCCTGTCTATAGCACAGAATAAAGCATTAATAGCTCTCGCATCTAGACTTGCCTGTTTCTTCTCCTCATCAGAAAATTTGTCATGTGGTTTCTCAACGAGATCACCATTGACAACTATCCTGGCGGGCTTTTTGTAACCATCGGTGACGATGGTCCACAGGTCGAAGTCTAGCGACTTGAGATAAAAGCTCATCCTTATTTTCCAATAGGTGTAGTTCGTTCCATCAAATAGGGGAGGCCTATGAGTGGACTGCCCTTCACCGTGATTGGAAATAATGGATTATGTGGTTGCCATGGATCAGCTCTAGGATGTTAGTCCTTGTAGAGAGAACAGAGCTCTGATACCAATTGAAGAACAGATGGCAACTCTAGAGGGGGTGAATAGAGTTTATAACGATAATATCCAATTAAAAATTAAACTCTTTCACAAGCTGAAAGTAATCAGAGTAAATGCGAAAATAAATAAGGAGTAAGAAAGCATACGCAAACACAGCCGAATTTTAACCTGGTTTTCCTCGTAGAGGACTAGTCCAGGCCTGAGAACTCTAGCTCAGGATTAAATCCACTATTTATGAAATAGTAGTTACACCCCGTGCCTTTTCTTCAGAAGAGCACGTCAACTTCTTACAAAGATCGCAGTGGCGATGCTTGGAATTTTCTAAGCGACTTCTTGAACTCTTGCACAAACTCCTAACTGAAAAATGCTGAGCATTTGAGGCTTAGGGAGCTTGTGGCTAGTAGATGAAGAAGGGTATGGCTTGTATTGAGCTTTAGAGAGAAGAGAAGAGAAGATTGGATGATGTAAAATGAGAGAATTTATGGCCTATTTATAGGATATCAGGTAGGCAGAATTCGGCCAGAATTCTGGTTGGATCATTTAAAAATTTGGCCGTTGGACAACTTGCAACCAGCCAACCCTAAAAATTAGGGTGCTGATTTTTAGGGGACAGAGTTCGGCCCGAACTCTGTGTGGAGGCAGAGTTCGGCCCGAACTCTATCTCCAGAGCACAGAATGGGTCATTGTTCCAATGGGCTTATTTGGATGTGTGTGGAGCTTTTGGATTTTTGGTAGGGTATAGGTTAAGTCTCAGATGCTCAGCACAACTCAGCTTACATAAGTCTAGACTCAATAAAGTTTGTAAAATATAGACTCAAAAATGACTTGCATTGCAAAACTGGGCTGTCGACTGACTTGTGCTGGATGTAGTCTTCATGTGTCGTATTGAATTATCACAAGTATTATTTAGTCAATTCTATCAATATTTGGTTGACTGTGACTTTGTGTCAACACTATGGTGTTCGGCTGATGTTTGTGATGAAATGGTTGTTGTGATGCATGGGAGACGAGAGTATGAAGGATAGAAAGCATAATTCATAAGTTCGATTGGGTAATGATTTGGTTCCAAATAATAGATGTTATATATAAATGGATTTGGAGTCGCAACAAATATACGTACTATATATATAGGCTTAGGTCCTATATAAGGAATTCATATTTAGATCTATATATAGGTTTTGGATGGCTGTACAATCAATGGTTTATATATAAGTGTTGGCTTATGGGCCAAAATGTAATTACATAAGATATGGGTTTAAACATAATTAATATAATTTTATAACTAATAATGAATTTAGATCAATGATGATCATTGATGAAATAATAGCATACGGGTGCTCAACTAGATGGCACATGAGTGACATGTGTAAAGTAGCCTCAAAATAAGTCAAAACCATATATTTGGTCGATTAGATTGAATCAATGTCGAGCTCCAAAATTGAATCGAAAGTTTGGTCAAGTTTTACGGTAGATGGTCAAATGTCCTAAATTGACAAGAAAGTTGTGCGATACAAAAAGAATACAAGGAAACAAGTTTGAGTGGGACATCATATACCAAAATAAAGATAATCTTGTCAACTACAAAACTTATAGAGGAAGCTTTGAGAGATTGACATCTCTAATGCTCCAAAATTCAAAGTCGCAGAAAAGTACATTTAATGATAAAAAATAATTATAAAAAAATAATTATTGAAAATAATTCATTTAGAAAATTTTAAAATAAACCCTAAAATTTAGGGGGCTCACATCCTACACACCTTACAAGAATTTCATCCTCAAAATTTAAAATCATCCAATCGGTCAAGCTATAGCATGCAGCTGCTACGGCTATAGTACTCAATCTGCTTCCCTTATGATCATCTCTTCTGTTTCTCCTTACAATTATTTTGGTTTATGTTCAACAAGATTCTTCTATTATAAACTATGTCATTTTACCCTCTAGAATCTTTTTTTAATAGTTTTTAAGTCTACTTTAGTCAGTCACTCGTACCTGCCATATAAGCTTAACCAAATCAATCCCCAGAAAAATGTACTCATCAGAATCACACAATAACATATTATAGTTATACTATAGAAACCGTTAACGAGGTTTGGCTATTTCAGTCGTCTATCAAATAGAAGGTAACAAGAGCCTAAGATTAGGCTGATCAATCCATATTAATATCCAAACAAGTTAAGGGTCAAACAAGACAGGAAGATTATCTCCAAAAACGGTATGAGGCCAAACGAGATGCATAGGATGTAGTCTAGGTAAAATTCGAGAACCATATACCTTCGCGATTATGTAATGTGAAGTTACTGCCAAGTCAGTGTGCATCTGGCTGAAATAACTCGCTTGTTCTATAATACGACGGATGGCTGCAGTGCACAGCTGTCACGCCAGATAATATAGGTTCTTGAACTTATCTTGCCTAAATCCATGAAATATTTTCAAACTAACTTTTTTGTGAAATACAAGAGAAGATGTCAATCAAAATGCATAAGAAGTGGTCCAAGTAGAATCCGAGAAACATATGTAACTATGATGCCGTCATCTAAAGTTCTGTCTCGCTAGTATTTCTCTGGCTGCAAAAACTCTCGATTTTGTAATACAAGGATAAATATACTTTTTCTAATTCTTCTTTGGACTGATCCATAAGGCATTTCCAACAATTATCGGAAAGGAACGAGAATAATTACTCAAGAGGTCCACAGGGAAGAGTTTAGTCAAATCATAGGAAATATATAACACAAAAGCAATCATGTCGAGAAAAGATGACATGAGAGCAATCTTGTTGGAGAGTCCTAAAGAACCTATAATCCTAGTTGTGGATGTATCATTAATCTTATTTCACTATTGGTCACAAGCTCGTAGTAGTACACCTATCCTAAGTACTACTACGACTTCGTACACTTTACGAAGATGAGACCAGCATGGGCCACCATAAAAACGTGTCACGACTTGTACCCGGATATTAGGCACAAGTACGTAGGCCACGCCCAGCCTATGCCGCATTATCGGTGGTAGAGCGTAGTCAAGTACCCAGCAATTATCACAACATCTAAATGATCTATAATAACAATATGTGCTCCAATCACATATGACTAAGGTAGATATGAACAAGAAGGATAATAGTAACTCTAGATAAAACAGAATCTATAAATGATCAGACATACCAAAAATGTATCGGAGACAAACCCAATAAAACACAAATTTAGATAAGGAATAATGGCCTAGAGCTCCCAGAAGTCAACTCACGGCAAATGGAACATCGAGAATCTGTCTCATCTAGTATCATCATATAGTCGAAGAATGTGGGGCATAACAACTCCTAAAATTTTGGTTATTCTGTCAGGATTGGAGCGAAGTACAACTCAAATAGCAGTTCCAGTTAATTGACAAGCACTATAAAAATGTAAATGTTAATGAAATACTCGATGAACAGTTTATAAGGACAAGGTACAAAGAAGAGGCAAGTGAATACAGAGCAATAGATGTATAGGGAGAACATGTGAAATATAAAAACAGACAGATATGTAATAAAAGGAAAACCTGTCATACAAGGTAGACAACTAACAAGTCTAGAATATCTGTGTCTAAAACCAGTATTTTGAAATACCAAGTTGACATGTGAACGGCTAGAGTGTGATATCCGACAACCATACACGTCCATGTGTGGCAGCTATTATTCCAGTAAGACCATGGGGTAGAAAGGGTAAGTTCATATGTCTTCTAGGTATTTCCCCATCCGACTAGTACACATGGATCCAGATCTCGACACGTATCTCAATAATCCAGAATAGATATATTAGTCCAGTAATTCATTTGTACAGTAAAGAGTCAATAGGCATGAAACTATGTATCTCAAGTCAAGTAATCCATACAATACCAATCCGTGTGACCATCATGTCAGAATCAAGATAGAGCACTAGTATAAACATGCATCATAGGAAATATCAATACTGAAAACTATCAGAGAATGTACTCGCCTGATATCCTGAGCAACGACTGAGAATCGATGTTCGAACAGGCGTCACAAGACCTAATATGAATTTACAGAGTTACTTGATGTTCTAGAGTAAATAATAAATTTAAAAACATTAATTATATGATTTTAGACCTTTTCTAGGTCATGGAAGACAAACTAGGTCAAGGCTAGTCAAACTAGGTCATACTAGTCTTTATAATCATTATTCCTAATAATATATGAATTACAAGTTGTAGGTTAATAAAATAGCAGTTTGTATCTCACTATTCGTACATCAAAATCTACGACACGCAAATTGAGACAAGACGATCAATCGTAAGGTTAACAATCTTATCTTGGTGATCTATATGGTCAACTAGTCAATTTCAGCGATGTGAGATCACTGGAATCGGCTGATCTCTATTTCGATGCACAAATTTTGAAATACGAACATAAAGAAAATTGATTATAACTATTGGTGATGCATAAAGGAAAATCTACAGACGTCGTCGGATGATGAAACAAACATCACCAACGTGTCCAGAATGGTCAAATTAGCTAGGATAGCCTATCCAGATGTCCAATTTGAACACGGGCAAAAAGATAATTTTGGATCAAATTAACGTCCGTCGTTGGACCACCTTTGCACCGAAAAATATACCAGGATAAAAGTCCACTAAACCTAACAAATTATATGTCCACTGGTCCAGAATGACGATACGAACCCAAATATCTGGAATTGGATTCCGATGAGCCAATCTCAAAATGACCCGTTGACCCGGGCATTGGAACCCAGTTTGCACGAAAATGCGTATCGGAGTCCATGTCCTCCAAACATAGCAAATTAAATATGAATTTGTCCCAGAACGATGCCAAGAGTCTACTGGTGGCGTCAGAACTGGAATTCGGAGTCCCGGATTCAAAATTAGAATTTTACAAGTTAGAAATTACGAATTTGGACGGCCAATTTTGGTGTCAAATTTAGCCAATCAAACGAGCTCACAATGAAACAAAACTTTAGGACAAGAAGTTGGTTATACCAGCTACGTACAGAAACTAGTGGCACATGAAACGGAGCTGTGATGGAGGATATACAAATCTACGAAGTTGGCTTTACAAAACTTTCTAAAAAAATATAATTATTCGGGCAACTTGGTGGCCGATTTTGACATATCAAATGAAGAATTAATGGCTGAAACTTTAGATGGAGATAGAGCTATATACCAAGATTGCAACAGAGGAAAGAGTTCGACGATCAACGGTTGGATTGTCCAAAAAATTGGCACGAAGTTGCTGCGACGAAGTACCAATTCTGAGTTTAAAACCTTGCGCGTTACGACGGTACTTCGTACGAAATGCATGAATCGCCCATGTATCTCATCGGAGAGTTCGACAAACACCTGAGGGGGTCCCCTAGGTTCACGTACGAGTTACAGGGTCGTCGAGGATCTGCCAGGTCAGGGGGGTCACGGCGATGGTGCGCGGCCGTCGTCGCGCTGTTGCGCTCGTACCCAAGCGTCGCTACTGTTGACTACTATGGTTGTTGTGGAAGGCATTGCTATGCGCCTGGATATGCACAGCGGTGGAGGCCCGACGGCTATAGTGGCCGCGAGGCTGTACGCCTGGTCGTGCACGGCGGTTGAGGCTCGGCGACGTCGGTGGCCACACTGCTGTGCACCTGCGCTCCCTCATGGCACTGCAGTTGTTGCTCTCATAGGGGAGTTACCGTGCTGCCTAGTCGCACGTGGTGGCCACGGCGACAACGCCAAGGTGGCCGTACGGCCAGCGAATGTGGGAAGGCTAAGGTGGTGAAGAAAATGAAGAAGGAGATGGTGGAGGTGAAGCTGGGATATAAAGTTGAAAGAATGGAGATGAGAAGAATAATAATAATAATAATAAGATGTTGGAGAGAAAGAGAGTGAGCAGTGAGATTTGAATGAGGAGGAGTCTTAGCCATCTAGAAAGGGTGGGGGTACATGGCGTGCACTGCTCGGTAGAGTAATGCAGTGAGCCTGCAACATGGTTGTAGAGTGGTACTTTTTTTGCATGGAATTGGTAAGTATTACTAAGGAAGGAAAATAATTGGAAATGAGGTTGGCCTTTGGAGGGGAAAGGGTTGTGTGGGGTCCTTTGTTTGGAATAATTTGGTCATGCGAGTTTTGTGTGTGTGGTGTTAGGAATTAGACTCTTGCATAGAAAAGAATGTATACATGTATTGTGTTGTGTTGTTACTTTAAGGATGGAAATAATTAGATTATTGTGTGTAAAATTAGTGGGGGGTGGAAACTATATTGTTCGGCTGATGTTTGGAATGAAATGGTTGTTGTGATGCATGGGAGATGAGAGTATGAAGGATAGAAAGCATAATTCATAAGTTTGATTGGGTAATGATTTGGTTCCAAATAACAGATGTTATATATAAATGGATTTGGAGTCGCAACAAATATATATACTATACATAAGTTCGATTGGGTAATGATTTGCTTCTAAATAACAGATGCACGCTTGGCCATGCGTGGCGGTTGAGGCCCGGCGACACCGGTGGCCGCACTGCTGTGCACCTGCGCTCCCTCATGGCACTGCAGCTGTTGCTCTCACAGGGGAGTTGTCGTGCTGCCCAGTCGCATGTGGTGGCCGCGACAACGTTGCCAAGGTAGCCGCACGGCCAGGAAATGTAGGGAGGCTAAGGTGGTGAAATGAGATGGTGGAGGTGAAGTTGGGATGTGAAGTTAAAAGAAAGGAGATGAGAAGAAGAAGAATAAGATGTAGGAGAGAATGAGAATGAGCAGTGAGATATGAAAGAGGAGTCTTAGCTAGCTGGAAAGGATGGGGGTACATGGTGTGCACTGCTCGGCAGAGTAATGTAGTGAGCCTGCAACATGGTTGTGGAGTGGTGCTTTTCTTGCATGGAATTAGTAAGTTTTATTAAGGAAGGAAAATAATTAGAAATGAGGTTGGCCTTTGGAGGTAAAAGGGTTGTGTGGGGTCCTTTGTTTGGAATAAGTTGGTCGTGTCTTTCCTTTTGTGTGTTTATGGTGTTAGGAATTAGAGTCTTGCATGGAAAAGAATGTATACACATATTGTGTTGGGTTGTTGCTTTAAGGATGGAAATAATTAGATTATTTGTATATAATTAGTGGGCGGTGGAAACTATGGTGTTCGGCTGATGTTTGTGATGAAATGGTTGTTGTGATGCATGGGAGACGAGAGTATGAAGGATAGAAAGCATAATTCATAAGTTCGATTGGGTAATGATTTGGTTCCAAATAACAGATGTTATATATAAATGGATTTGGAGTCGCAACAAATATACGTACTATATATATAGGCTTAGGTCCTATACAAGGAATTCATATTTAGATCTATATATGGGTTTTGGATGGCTGTACAATCAATGGTTTATATATAAGTGTTGGCTTACGGGCCAAAATATAATTACATAAGATATAGGTTTAAAGATAATTAAAAGAATTTTATAACTAATAATGAATTTAGATCAATTATGATCATTGATGAAATAATTGCATGCGGGAGCTTAATTAGATGACACATGAGGGACATATGTAAAGTAGGCTCAAAATAGGTCAAAACCGTATATTGGGTCGATTAGATTGAATCGATGTCGATCCCCGAAATTGAATCGAAAGTTTGGTCAAGTTTTATAGTAGATGGTCAAATGGCCTAAATTGACCAGAAAGTTGCACGATACAAAAAGAATACAAGAGAATAAGTTTGAGTGGGACATCATATACCAAAATGAAGATAATCTTGTCTACTAAAAAACTCATAGAGGAAGTTTTGGGAGATTGACATCTCTAACGCTCCCAAAATTAAAGTCACAAAAAAGTATATTTAATGATCAAAAATAATTATAATAAAATATTTATTAAAAATAACTCATTTAGAAAATTTGAAAATAAACCCTAAAATTTAGGGGGCACACACCAGAGTTCATGAGGAGTGACTTCCGAAGTAGCATGCGGCACTCTGTTCAATTTTAACGTAGCCATAAGCACTGCTTCTCCCTAAAAACAATTTGGAAGACCCGCAGTCAACAGCATTGAGTTCATCATCTTTGTTAACGTTATGTTCTTCCTTTCCGTAACACCATTTGGTTGAGGGAAGTACGGAGCAGTTACCTCGTTGATGATTCCATGTTCTCTGCAGAACGATGAGAATTTATGAGACCTATACTCTTCACCTCGATCACTTCTGAGTCTCTTGTGTTGTTGTCCGGTTTGACGCTCAGCTTCAGCCTTGAAGTCCTTAAACTTTTCAAACACTTCATTTTTAGACTTGAGTAGATAAATGACGTACTTTGAGAAATCGTCGATGAAAGTAATGAAATACTTCATCCCAGCCTTTGTGGAGAACTGTTTAAAGTCACAGATATCTGAGTGAACCAACTCTAGAAGATCTGTACTTCGATTTACACGCTTGAACAGTTTTTTTGTGATCTTTGTCTGCGCACAGACCTCGCACTTCTCTAACTCTTTACCTCCACATTTGGAGATAAGCCCTAGACTAGACATCTTGTTTATTTTTTTACAATGAACATACCCTAGTCTATTATGCCACAACTCAAGAGAATAACCAAAAAAATAAACTGCATTCACTATCTCCATATGAGTTACAAATTAAAGTTTGAACATTCCTTCGGTACAAAAAGCCTTCCCGAAGTATGTTCCTGTACAGGACATAACGACTTGACCAGCGTTAATGTCCATCCGCAAGCCTGTATTGCAGAACAGACTTCCCAAGACCAGGTTCTTGGCTATGGCTAGTACATGCTTCATATTCTGAAGCGTCAATGACTTCCTCGAAGTCAGTTGTAATACCACCACCCCGATCCTGTGTACTTCAGCTTGTGTCTGGTTCGCCACCATAACCTTCTCAGAGACAGGTTGGTACGTGGTAAACCACTCCTTCTTTGAACAAACATGACACGAGGCCCCAGTGTCTATCCACCAGTCTGTGTCAATCCCAACTGAGTCAACCTGCACAATCATAGCAACAAAGTTAGCCTCACCTTGCTCCTTTTGTTTTGGTTTTTCTTTGCAGTCCCTCTTTCAGTGGCCTTTCTTGCCACAGTTGAAACGAATCCCTGGTTTTTTAGACTGGGGCTTGAACTGAGCCGACTTCACCTTCAGATGGTGAACGTATTTCTTCCTTTGGTAGGGAACCTTCTGCTTTCCTTTGGAATTTTCTCATTGTACCATGTTCTCCTTAGCCATCTGCTTGGACAAAGTGTCCACTTTGAGTTGAGCCCTCAACTCGTCTTCAACATGTATCCAGTGTAAGAGGCGTTCTAGATCTACCTCCATCTTCTTGCGGTGTATGTCCAAGATGAATTTGCTCCACCCAGGTGGGAGCTTGGCGACAATACCCTCGACGACAAAAGCATCGACCAAGGGCATGCCGTCATCCGTCAGCTTCTGACGTAACTTGAGGAATTCCTTGACTTGAGGCAACATGGTTTTGTCGTCCTCAAACTGTATCCTCCAGATCTTTTCGGTCACGTGAATCTTATTTCTGTTTTCATCTGCCTTGAAGAGATTCTATACAGACATCCAGACGTCCTTTGCATTGACCATCTTGCTGTATGACTCCGCCAGAGAGTCCTTCATGGAGTTCTGGATCAATAACTTACAGAGGTTGTTATCCTGTCTCCACTTCGACTGCAAAGCCGTGGCTTCAGCAATCCTTCGAGCATTTTCACCTTGTGGAATCAAGGGCTCAGGATCTGTCAACACATAGTCGACACTCATGAGTTGAAGATTGAGGCTGACCTTTCTCTTCCGGACGTTAAAGTGCTCCGCGTCAAACTTCTCAAGTTTAAAACTTGTATCAAAAAGTTGTACACGGTTGTTCTCCATCAAATCTGAATCTTGCTTTGAGATTGCTATTCCAGAAATAGATCTTTTGATGGAAAAAGGAAATCTCAAACTTTTATTTCCAGAGAGACGAAAAATTCATTCTCCTAAGAGAGAGATGAATAATCGTTCTCAACCAAAGTTGATGCAACGAGATGAATGATCGCTCTCAACCAGATTTGATGCAACGATATGAATAATCGCTCTCAACCGGAGTTGATGCAACGACTTTGCTGGGGTGATGAAGATCACCGCTGCTCAAAGCAAGATTCGTCTGATTGCGATCTGCTCCTAGGAACCAGCAAGTTCGAAAGAAATTATGGAACGCTCGTTGTCACCTCCTTTACGAACTCGAAGAACTCCTTAGGACTTCATTGGCGGCGGCAGTACTTCGCTTTTTGCCTCTTTATTTTGGCGTAAGTCCTTAATGAAGGCACGAAGAGAGTATTTATAGAGAAGGGTCGAAACCCTAATCCTATTTCTGGCCATAACTGATTGCAAAAAGATATGAGCGAATAATGGAAAGATTTGAATTAATTAAATTCAAATCCACAAAGATCGGATCTGATCAATTAACTCAATCTTTTCATAATTGCTCAAATCTTCCAATCAGACACATCATACGCCTTCTGTGCCCCATAGCCACTTAGTCCGTTAACCTGCGTACATAGCTGTAAAGCCCGCAGCAGCTCGCGACACCTGTACGCTCAGTGCCCAGCACCTACGTACCGCAGCACCTGTACGCCCAATGCCACAGCACTTGTGTACCTTCTGAGCCTGCGCTGTACCTGCACTACGACTCGAGTAGAGCTGCATCTGATTTGTAACTCGCACATCCACTGTGCACAATACGCCTTGCGCCGATGCTAAGTGTAAAGTGCGCCAACAAAATGCCACTTTACGCCCTTTAGCCCGAGTCTGAATCACTAAGCCCCTTCGGGGCTTAGCTCCACAAGGGAATTATCCCATAAGCATGACAAAAAGCATGAATGCTTCTTTATTGGTTTCGCCCTCTTTCCACTAGAAAAATGCCCCCATATGGCACCCATATGCCTCTCGGCACTTCATGTAATCTCTCAACACAAGCAAGCTTTATATAGAGATACCATTCATTTCATTTTTCTAATGTGGGACTATCTTTCTAATTTCTAAAGCAAAACACCAACAAGCAAAACACCAACACCATATATATACATACTAAGCCAATGTCACGCCCCGATTCGACAAACCGTTCATCCCCGTTAGTATTATGCTGAATCGATCATCCTCGCTAAGGCGTGATGTCGTACGAGTCTGGAATTGCACTCGTACAAGGCACGAACGTTATGTTTGATCATTATATTGAAACACCAAGTTGAAACTTCACAAATCACATCAGAATTGAACACACAGTTTAGGAAGATAGAAATATGCTTTTCATTCATAGCTTGCAACGAAGTGCAAGTCGTAATTACATTGGATTCCGTTACGGCTACATTGATTAAAACATAAGAAATATACTCGACAAGCTGCCTGAACTAATACTTGTACATTCGCCCTTTTATACATAAGCCTTCGATGAATTGGCTTCAAAATACTTCAGAATAGAAAGAGCTTCAAAATGCCTCTCCAAACTTCAGCTTCAGTCTAGCGCTCCCGCAGCACCTGGAAAGTTGGGGGAGGGGGTTAGCACACTTTCTAAGTGGACGAGACGAACCCACTCGTCTAAATCGACTCTGATTGTTAAGGTAGGCATGCTTTAGAATTTTCTTTATATTTAGAACTAAATGAATTTAGTTCATATCGAAAGCCATCTTTGAAGTAATAAAGCATATAGAGAAACATAACGATTTATCATAATTCTTACCACGGCCGTGCTCGTCCCTGCATGAAAACAGAGATAATATTTACTACCTGTATAAGACAATAGGTGAGCATGCTACTATCTTATATGTGCCATCATTGGTGTTACACACCACTTGGGACTATCTCAATGGCATTTCAGCCTGTTCAGTATAGGTTGCAAGCCTGACTAACGGTCCCGTAATGCATCAGTGCCGAAGCACGATTATTCATTCCCCTAGGTCGATTCGATATCGATGCCCCGGATACCGATTCGAGGAAAATCAAACTTGTGCACAAGCTTTCCATGACCATGCTAATGCGTGAACAGTTTAATATATACAAACAGATTTGTATAGCATGGACAGTATTGAACGGCATTATCATTTCTCCTAACTCATGCAACGATTGATTTTCCCCAAAGTCGTACTTCCGATTTAGTGTCCCGTAGGCACCAAATTGTCCGAGGCATCATAAGCCACAATCGACATTTTATATTATTTTGCAGCCCGTAAAATAGTTTATCTTTTTACTAGAACCTTAAACTTTTCAGTTTTGGTATAAAACTTATATTTTTAGAGCAGATTACTCTAAATTGATACGTTTTCCTAAGTTCTTAATCTTAGTATATTGGCATGCATTTAACCTGGCATCGTCAATTTGAATAAGTTCAAGGCAAAAGAATTTTATTTGCGGGACAAAGTAAAAAAGAAGGGGTCGAACCACCCACCAAGTATTTGATCGTACCGATAGTTGAAGCGCTTCGCAACATTCAAGCTTCAGTTACGCGTGCTCCTGCAATGGCACCAATACTTAGTTAGAATTCCTTATTTAATCATTCGTTTCAAAATTCGTAGAATGCATTCAGAAAATGACGCAAAAATACATTCATCAAAACCAAGCGGCGAAAGCTTCAAGAAAACCATACAGTAGTCCGGTCCTGTCGAAGGGACTTTTATATAGAGCTCACTCGCCGAGACGTAGCCTGCTGCATCTAGGACTTATTCCAACAGAAGCCATTCCATTAACTGGATCGATTCTCGTAACATTCGTCCAAATCGATTTAATCGATGCCGCAAGGTGTTATCGTTTACCAAGCTCAGCGATCGAGTCAGATGGCCATCTAAGTTTTCGACCGATCTGACTCGGTGCAAGCATATTACGAAGTCCGTCGTCTATTGGAAGCGGGGCACTACATAATATACCACTAAGAAAAAGTTTTGTCCCGAAACTTAAGAACAAGAATCTGACCTTAAATTAGGCAAACAACGAAGGGTACTTCTCCTTCATCTCCGCCTCCATTTTCTACGTCGACTCTTTAACTGAATTATTCCACCAAAGTACGTGGACCAAGGACATCGATCAATTTCATAATACCTTCTCCTTATGGTCTAAAATTTGAATAGGCTCCTTCGAGTAAGACAAGTCAGTACGTAGCTCCAACTGATTGAAGCTAACCACGTAACTTGGATCGTGCACATATTTTCGAAGTTATGAAACATGGAAAACATCGTACACATCAGCCATGGCAGGAGGTAGTGCAATTCGATAAGCAACCGTTGCAACTCGCTCTATGATCTTGAAGGGGCCTACAAATCTCGGGCTCAATTTGCCTTTAACGCCAAACCGCATCACGCCACACATGGGCGTTACTTTCAAAAACACATGGTCCCCGACCAAAAATTCTAGCGATCGTCGACGAAGATCTGCGTAGCTCTTTTGTCGACTTTGTGCGATACGGAGTCTATCTCGGATCAAGCAGACCTTTTCGACGGCCTTCTCTACTAGTTCTAGTCTGAGCACTTGTCGCTCTCCGACTTCATCCCAGCATATTGGAGAATGACACTTTCTTCCGTAGAGTGCTTCATATAGAGCCATCTGAATGCTCGACTGATAACTGTTGTTATACGTAAACTCCACAAGTGACAAATGCGTATCCCAACTAGTCTTTAGATCGATCGCACACAGACGTAACATATCCTCTAAGATTTGATTCACCCTCTCCATCTGACCGTCTATCTGGGGGTGGTATGCAAAACTAAAATTTAGTTTGGTCTCTATCGTCGGTTGCAGGCTCGTCAAGAAATGTGATAGGAATCGCCCGTCTCTATCCGAAATTATTGTGGCCGATACCCCGTACAGTCGAACAATCTCGTCGATATAGATTTGCGCTAACCGATCGATGCTCCATCCTACTTTAATTGCGATAAAGTGAACCGACTTGGTCAATCTATCAACAATGACCCAAATTGCATCATTCCCCCGCGACGTCTTCGAAAATCCCACAATAAAATCTATCGAGATGTTGTCCCATTTCCACTCATGAATGGCAAGGTTCTACAGCTCCCCGTCTAGCCTTTGGTGTTCTGTCTTTACTTGTTGACACGCCATACACTACGATACGAAAATAGCTACGTCTTTCTTCATGTCGTGCCACCAAAAGTTTATGTGCAAGTCTTTGTACATCTTGGTGCTTCCAGGATGTAACGAGTACTTCACATAATGCGCCTCCGTCATAATTTATTTTCTGAGTTCGGCAGTTTCAGGAATGCAGAGCTTTTCTTTTAGTCGCATTGTCCCGTCTCCGTCTTCTGCAAAGTCAGTCGCCCTTCTTATTAAAATCAGCTCGCACATCTTCTTCTGGAATGAATTGTCTTTCTGAGCCATCTTTATCTTGCTAATTAGGCTCGACCCAAGCTTCAACTAAGGTAGGTGCAGATGTCGATACTCAATTCCGTCGATATCCATCACTTCAAGGTCTTTTCGTATCTCATTATTTAGGGCCAGCGATCCCATAAACATTCTGTTTAGCGCGTCGGCTACGACGTTTCCCTTGCCCGACGTATACTCTATCGTTAGCTCGTACTCACTACCAAAATACAGTCAATTAGCGACGGATTGTTAGCGACAAAAAATTTTCGTCGGCGTTAGCGACGGATTTGCGACAAATAGCCGACGGAGTACCGACGACATGCCTATACATTTTTTATTTCATTGTAAGGGGGAGAAAAGGTTGCTCATCCGTCGCTAGGTCGTCGGAGATATAGCGACGGATACACAGTCGTCGCTATGCAGTCGATTATTTGGCAGGAATTGTTGGAAGAAGTGGCGGGACAATTCTTCGACTACGTAGCGACGGTTAGTCCGTCGGCAAGTATCAAATAGAGTGACGGATTAGCGACGGAGAAAATCTGACGCTAGTCCGTCGCTAAATAAAGGGCCCAGACTTAAATTGAAACAACGGGGGAAACTTTTCATTCCTTCCAAATTTTATTCTCTCTCCTCTCTCTCTCTCTCTCTCTTCCGCGGCGGTCGGCGACCTCACTCTCCTCTCTCTATCTTCCGCAGCGGTGATCGGCGACCTCTCCTCTCTCTCTCTTCCAAAGGTAATCTCTCTCTCTCTCTCTCTCTCTCTCTCTCGGTAGTCGTGGGTACCTTGGGCTGTCGGGGGCGTCGTGGGCTACAGGGGCGGCGGAGACTGCGGGGGTGGCGCGCGCGGGGCTGCGGCGGGCGACGGGGGATAGCGCGCTCCGGGGCAGCGGGGGGGGCGGCGGGGGTGGCGAGGGCGGGGCAGCACGGGGCTGGGGGGACAGGGGGTAGGAGGGGTACGCTGGCGTGCGCGGGGCTGCGGGGGGCAGCGCGCTCCGGGGCAGCGGGGGGGCGGCGGGGGTGGCGCGCACGGGGCAGCGCGGGGCTGAGGGGGTGGCGGGAGGTGGGAGGGGTACGCTAGGGTTTGTAAGTGTAAGTAGTAGTAATTATCCTAGTTTAAGAAATATGATGAGAAAGTCTATTGCTTTATATATATATATATATATATATATATATATATATATATATATATATATATATTTATATATATATAAAGAAAATGCAATATGACAAACCCTAGTTTAAGAAATAGGATGAGAAAGTCTATTGCTTTATATATATATAAATATATATATATATATATATATATATATATATATATATATATATATATCAAGGTTCAAAGTATCGGTATCGGAATCGGTATCAGACTTTTCCTATGAGTATTGGTATCGGTGATATCGGTAGTATCGGCAGTTTCGGATCGGAGTATTAGATTTTTTTGGTATTGGAAAACAAATAATTATCGGTAGTATCGGATTCTTTTACATGCTTTTACAATCTTATTATCCTTTCAACCTAGGTTCACAATATCGGTATCGGAATCGGTATCGAACTATTCCTATGCTTTTTAATTTTCTTTGTCGAATTGACCGGAACAAAGACCCCCAATGTCGGCATCGGTTAATATTTGGTATCGGTCGGTATCGGATCGGAACATGCCAAACCGTATCGGTATCGGCCGTATCAGATCGGTATCGGCCGATACTTTAAACCATAAATTATATATATATATATATATATATATATATATATATATATATATATATATATATATATATATATATATTTTTTTATTTATTTATTTATTTATTTATTTACTGACTCGTCAAGTTGAACCGTCTATAACATGCTCGATGCTTAAGAGGAATCATTTGGACTTAGTGGTATCGGTATCGAACTATCGGTATCGGTATCGAACTATCGGTATCAGTATCGAACTATCGGTATCGAACTATCGGTATCACTAGCGGACTATCGGTATCGGTATCGAACTATCAGTATCGGTATCGAACTATCGGTATCGCACTATCGGTATCGGACTATCGGTATCGTACTATCGGTATCGGTATCGAACTATCGGTATCGGTATCGAACTATCGGTATCGGTATCGGTATCCGTATGTACTTAGTATCGATCATAGCATATTAGTATCGGTATATCGGTTTGGTATAGGTCGTATCGGATGGTATTAACCTTAGCGAATTGGTATCGTCCTATCCGATATGTATCGGCCGTATAGCTAGGATTCGTACCGGCCTTATCGATTCGGTATCGGCTATATCCGATAGGTATCGACCGTATCGAATATGTATCGGCCGTATCAGATTAGCATGGTTGAAGGTTTAGTAACAACTGTACTTAGATTTTTCTCTTCTCGAGCTAGAATACCATTGCAAGAGAGTCACGAGAGAGTAAAAAAATCTCCTACATATTGATGTTTACGAGAGTGATTGGCGAATTACAGTAACACACATGCTGAATTTTCTATCAGGGAAGGAGAGATTGAAGGCAATAACATATAGAGTTGTATTTCGGAAGAAGACGAACTCCTATAAACTCTTTGTTCACAAAACAAGCTATAGACGAACTACTATAAACTCTTTGTCCTGTATTCTCTATAGCTTGTTTTGTGAACAAAGAGTTTGTAAGAGTTCTTCGTCCGAAATACAGGTCTATATGTTATTGCTTTCAATCTCTCATTCCCTGATAGAAAATGCAGCATGTGTGTTACTGTAATTGGCCAATCACTCTCGTAAACATCAATATGTAGGAGATTTTTTTTACTCTTTCGTGATTCTCTTGCAATGGTATTCTAGCTCGAGAAGAGAAAAATCTAAGTACAGTTGTTACCAAACCTTCCACCATGCTAATCTGATACGGCCGATACATATCCGATACGGCCGATACCTATCGGATATGGCCGATACCGAATCGATAAAGCCGGTACGAATCATAGCTATACGACCGATACATATCGGATAGGACGATACCAATTCGCTAAGGCCAATACCAATTTGATACGGCCTATACCAAACCTATAGACCGATACTAATCTGATGCGGTCGATACTAAGTACATCCGGCCTATATACCAGCGGATCTATCAGTTACATGATTATATACTAATTCTGTTTAGTTTGTCTTACTATACAGATTTTTATATCCAATCTGTGATAGATCGTTATTTCGTTGATCGTACATGGATGTACAAACGACAACAGGAGAGCAGAATAGGTGTGATTGACGATTTTTGGGCAGGCGTGGAAGTGTTTCTTAAGTATGCCATGAGCAAAGCTCAGTATATAGACGGTAACAAAATCAAGTGTCCATGTCGTAATTGTCGCAATAGACGTTACGAAGAAGTGGTGAGTGTAAGAGATCATTTGACCCGTAAGGGTTTCGTACGTGATTACGGCCTGTGGTCATCGCAGGGTGAACTATATGCGGAAAGTCAGGTTGCGAATGCTGCTACTTATGCTTTTGATGATAATGTTGCAACGGATTTTGTCGTCGAAGACGACGAATGTTCTGTTGATTATGGAGACATGCAGAACCTTGCACGAGATATGGTGTACGATGCGGCAGGGCCTAATTTTGATCCGGAGGATCCTAATCCCGAGGCGAAGGAGTTCTATGATATGTTTCAGGATGCTGAAACTTCTTTATATCCTGGTTGTGAGCCACATTCCGTACTGTCAGTGATGATGAGATTGTTGAACATAAAGTTCGATTTTAACTTGCCACAAACTTGCTATGATCGGATTATATAACTAATCAAGGAGGTGTTACCGAAGGAATCAAAAGAGCTTCCAAAAAATTTCTACAAGTCGAAGATGATGGTCCAAAAATTGGGACTGAGATACGAGAAGATAGATTGTTGTCGCAACGGATGCATGTTGTACTACAAGGAGAACGAGGATATAGAAAGTTGCAGCTTCTGTAATGCGGATCGTTACAAGCCAGTCAGGAGAAAAGAAAAGTCAACTAGAAAACGACGTCCTTACAAGTATATGCATTACTTGTCGATCACGAAGCGCTTGCAGAGGATGTATATGTCTCAGAATACAGCAGAACACATGACATGGCATAACAAAGAACGCACATAGGACGATGGAGAATTATTACATCCTTCGGATGGAGAGGCGTGGAAATATTTTGATTTTCGTCATCCAAATTTTGCTGCAGAGCCTAGAAATGTACGCATGGGGCTATGTTCTGATGGCTTCGCCCCTTTCGGGTAGTCGGGATCTCAATACTCCTGCTGGCCGATCATTCTGACCCCTTACAATCTGCCACCATGGATGTGTATGAAGACTCCTTATATGTTCTTGACAGCTATCATACCGGGTCCCAAAAATTCGATGAAGAATATCGATATATATTTACAGTCGTTAGTGGATGAGCTGAAACAGCTGTGGGAGATCGGCATCGCGACCTATGATATTTCTAGGAAACAGAACTTTTAGATGAGAGCTTCACTGATGTGGACAATCAATGATTTTCCTACATATGGTATGCTGTCGGGATGGAGTACTCACGGAACCATGTCTTGTCCGATATACATACAAAATAGTAAGGCATTCCGCCTTAAGCATGGAGTAAAAACTTCTTTCTTTGATTGTCATCGTCAATTTCTGCCTGCGAGTCATCCTTGGAGAAAGAACAAGGACGCGTTCAGAGCTGGAAAACAAAAAAATTTCATCCGCCTGCCATATTGTCGGGATACGATATTTAGAAAGATGTAAAGGACTTGTCCACTATAATGGAAGATCCATCGAACAATCGTGTCGATGGGTTCGGACAAACCCATAACTGGACCAAACGGAGTATCTTCTGGGACTTGCCTTATTGGAAAGATAATCTTATAAGGCATAATCTTGATGTTATACATATCGAAAAGAATGTGTTCGATAATGTCTTCAATATCGTCATGGATATTAAAGAAAAGACAAAGGACAATCCAAAAGCAAGACAAGACATTACCGAGATATGCAAGCGTCCTTATCTGAACTTGATACAAAGGGGAGCTGGTGGACAAATAACTAAGCCGATAGCACAATACACATTGAGCAAGGAAGATAGATTAATAATCTGCAAGTGGGTATCTACTTTAAGATTTCTCGACGGCTATATGTCGAATTTGTCTAGATGCATTGATCTCAATGAACGCAAGCTAACGGAAATAAAGAGTCATGACTGCTACGTGTTTATAGAAAGATTACTGCCCATTACTTTGAAAGAGTTGTTGCCTTCTACTGTATGGGTTCCGTTGGTCGAACTATCAATATTCTTTAGGGATATTTGTTCAACTAAGTTGACTGTGCAACACATGGTTGAACTTGAGGAGAAGATTATCTTCATAATTTACAAGTTGGAGAAAATATTTTCTCCTGGCTTCTTCGACAGCATGGAGCATCTACCGATTCATCTAGCATACGAAGCCCGTGTCGGGGCATCTGTTCATTATCGATGGATGTACCCATTTGAAAGGTACATAAAAATCGATATAATTTAAGTTGAATTTCAGTGGGTTTTAAAATTCATTCTTAATTCTCAAGATAATTTGTCTCTCTAGATACCTACACCATCTAAAGAAGAAAGTTGGCAACAAGGCTCCTATAGTGGCTTCGATATGCGAAGCATATCTTATCGAAGAGGTGTCAAACATTTGCTCCATTTATTTCGATACTCATGTTAAAACAAATCGAAATAGACATCAAAGGAATGACGAGGACGTTGAGGATGGAGGTATATTCAATGTGAGGGGCAAGCCTGTTGGGGCTAGTAAAAAATGGTGGTTGACTGACGACGAGTATGATGCCGCTCACCGATATGTCTTGTTAAACTGTGACATACAAGAAGTGAGAGATTTGGAGAAGTAAGTCAGTACACTTGCACTCGTTATAATCTCGAATTTGATGAAGTAAGTGACTACACTTATATATTCTTATTTTCTCTAATAGTGTATTTAGAGATGAAGTCAAAATGAGGACACCCGATATTACCGATGAGGGACTTCAAAGAGAGGTTGATTGTACATTTCCGTCATGGTTTCGCAAATACGTAAGTAACTGAGATTATAATTGAGGTTGATTTTATATATTCTTATAAAATACGTAAGTAACTGAGATTAGAAATATATAATCTAAAACATTTAAATTATAAATATTTATTTACAAGTTTTATTGCCTGAAACAACACTCACTAATTAGAGTGTTCGTTATCTGGCATTGGGACCGAAGAGGCAAACAAAGACTTGGCCAGGCTATGTTGTTAATGGCTTCAGGTTTAAGGCAACTCAGAATGCTATAAATGTCAAATTTATCAATGACGGCTTCAGTACCAAAGATTCTGGTGTTTGCATAAGAGATACCATCTATGACGACGAACCGGACTTTGACTATTATGGAGTGCTTCGGGATATTATAGATTTATAATATACTGGCCCATATGATATGCATATTGTGATGTTCAAATGTGAGTGGTTCGATACGACACCAAATATCGATTGGAGAATCGATAAACAATTTGGATTTGTCAATATAAATCATCGCAGGAGGTATAGAGGGTCCGATACATTTGCGATAGCAAATCAGGCTGTTCAAGTCTACTATACAAGCTACCCAAGGCGTCGTAGAGATCGATTTGACTGGTGGGCAGTATGCAAGATTAAATCAAGAAATATATTCAACGTTGGAGACCGAGCATACCAAGAGGACCAGATCAAAAAGTCCTAATACTTGGGACAACACTCGGATACAATAGATGTTGAAGATATTGTTGAGGAAAATAGAGGGAAGGAAGAGGTTGATACATAAGACTTAACTGTCAACCAGGGGAGAAAGAGGCATCTTGTCCCAAATATTGAGGCAGAAAAAGAAGAAGAAGAAAAAGAGGAAGAAAAAGACGAATTTGATGGGGATGAGGATACAGATGAAGTCGACGATGAAGATAAGGATGAGGATGAGGATGAGGAGGAGGATGATGATGAAGACGAGGCCGAGGATGAGAACGAAGACGATGATTAGGTTAAATATTGTTGTATATTAAAAACACTTCTAATTACGTGAATTAAGTTTGACCTCATAAAAGCAATTACGTGAATTCATGTTTTTTTCGTTCGATTATTTACTTATTGCAGATGGCACTCCTAGTCTTTTTCGTCACGGCGGCACTCGTCTCCCTACTGGTGGTATGTATATTTTAGTTTAGAATTTTATATTTATTTACACTTTTATATTGTTAATTATGTTTATGTGTTCTATTTACAGATTATGATGGCTGGCCGTGGTCGTGGTTCTGGTGGTGGTCGTGGTGCTGTGCTAGCGGTGGTGGTGGTGGTGGTCGTGGTCGTAGTGGTGCTGGTGGTCGTGGTCGTATTCAATCTTCCCGGGATGTGACCCCATCCAGCGAGCTCGACCCGGAGAGTACCCCGGGCACAGACGCATCCCGTCGTCGATCGACTACTTCATCAAGGCATGAGTCTGGATCTGCTAGCGGATCCGTTCCGCTATCGGACCCACCAGCGGATCCACCAGTGGATCCCCCAGTTACTGCACAGTGGGCCCCAAAGTACCTCCATACTCGGTTCTATCCGGTTACTGGAGAGTACATGCGCAGACCCGCGGATCCTTCGACGGCACCAGAGAGGCCGAGAGGCGAGTTCCGATGAGAGCTATGGCCCGCAGGGACCTCGTAAGTAAATTTAAGATAATTTATTAAATTTCTTTCATTTATTCAAGTTAATAATCTAGTCGTTTCTTCTTTATAGGTTTTTTTCGTTTAATGTTGCTAGGGCTCTTGGAGAAATTATCAGGGCTAACTTCCATGGTCCCTACCTCAATTTTTCGTCGGTGCCCCCAAACTTGAAGTACGTCTGGCTTGACGAGTTGAGGGTATATATCTATATCTTCTAGTTAATTATTAGTTACTCTTTAATCAACCATTTTTAAATTATGTGATAATTAAATTTGTATGTTAGACGACGTACTGGTGGCCCCCCATCGCGAGGACGCGATCCGCAGGACCTACAAAAGCGCTGCCTCGAAGAAGATACGGGATATGATTCATGACCTAAAAATAGGGCAGACGAGGCCGAATTGGATCCGGCAGGACTATTATGAGGACCACTTAGATATGATGAATACTCCTGCGTACAAGGAGAAATCGAAGAAGGCGAAGGCGAACCGACAGGCCGCGGGGCTTCATACGGGAGGATCAAGGCCCCACGCAGCGACGATTGCAGATCTGGTGAGATACCGTAAATTTATTTCACTATCGAATTAGGTATTATTAATATACGGAGTTAATTAAGTTCTACGAAAATTTTGTATGCAGACCCAATGGGCGGTGAAGGAGGGAAGGGCGCCAGAATCGGTCACCATGTACGACGTCTTCCAGCATACGCACAAAAGACGGAAGGACGGGAGCTTCGTCGACGAGAGGGCCAAGGAGACTGATGTAAGTACTTATGTTTATGAGATTTACGTTATAATTAAAAGTATTCGGACTATAACTTAGGTAAACTTAGGATTCACACTTAGCTTAGTGAAACATAGGATTTAGATTACAACTTAGGTAAATCTTATAATAAAAACACATTCATTTGATAGGCTGCGTATCGTGAGGCCCTTAATCGGGCTCAGTTAACTGAGATCGAGGATGTCGGTAAAACGATGCCCGCCCGGACGCTCTCTTCTTTGGCCGCTCGTAACGACTTGTTCGTAGATACCGTCGACAGCTTTAAGAAAGGGCACCTGTACGTAGTCGGCTCCCTAGGGCCGTTGCACATGGCGACTCAGAGATTTCTACCGACACCGCCTCCTCCCGCGGCCCCGACAGACGATGATGTTAGGTCGCAGCTTACGTAGCTGCACGAGGCAGTTTCGTCCTTGCGGGAGCAAATTGCCACGTACTTTCTGCCTTCATCTGCTACTGCCGGTCCGTATGCTGCTGGTGTCGGTCCGTCTTCTACTGGTGCCGGTCCGTCGACTGCTGCTCCCGGTCCTTCTTCCGTCGGTCATCTTTCTTTCAACCCTGCTGCCCCTCTGGTACCGCCTCCGACTGTGACGGCACTCCTTGATCTCATGTCACCAGAGCAGCTACGTCGACTTCCGAGCAGTGTCTACGACGACTTGCCGCCGTACCTAGTGGAGGAGTATATTCGTTGGTCGTAGCAGGGATTACCACCACCGGGCAATCGAACTCCTCCTCCTCCTTAAAGTATTGTAATTAAGAAAATTTGTAATATTTGTAGGAATTTTGGATTATAATGACGGATATTAGTTTATGATTTCAGAATATTTGTGATAATTTTATATTAGTGTGCATTATATATTTGGTCTATGTGATTGTTGGATAATTGGTGTACATTATATATTTGGTCTATGTGATTGTTGGATAATTGGTGTGTGTTATATATTGGTTTGGTTTGTGCATATTTGTGTGAATAGAAAAAGCTCTGCATTTTTTTCAAAAAAATCTCAGTTAGTGACGGACTAGTGACCGCTTAGCGACGGATGTTTCCAGTTTTTGACTACCTTTCGACGGAATATCCGTCGCTACTTGGAGATTTGAAACTGTTTCCAGTTAGCGACGGGTGGTCGACGGATTCGCGTCGGATAATCCGTCGCTAAGGTTCTGGAAATACCTAGTTCGACGAAATAGCGACGGAACATCCGTCGCCAAGGTTCTGGAAATGCATGACATTTCCAGAACCATAGCGACGGATTATCTGCCACTAGTCAGTCGCTACGTCGACGGATGAGCGACGGAGTCACGACGACATATCCGTCGCCATAGTTCTAGAATTGCCAAGCATTTCTAGAACATGGTCGACGGATTATCCGTCAGGATTCCGTCGCTAATCCGTCCTTTGTTAGCGACGGCGATCGACGGAATAGCGACGGAATGATACACTCTGATACGATGTTACGACGGTTTACCGACGGACCGTTCCGTCGCTAGCGTCTACATAGTTCAGTATTTAATACTTGAAATCGACGAAAGACCGTCGGAAAGTCGTCGCTAATGCATCATATTGTGACGACGAAAAGTCGTCGCTATTTCGTCGCTTGATGACTACTTAGCGACGGAGCTTTATTAGCGACGAGCTGATTGTCGATGGATTATTTTGACCAAGATATGTCAGTAATCGGTCGCTAATACTGATTGCCGACGGATGGGCGACGGATCTGGCCGTCGCTAAATCGACATATTTTGGTAGTGAATCCTTTCTGAGTTTGAGTCAATGTCGCTGTCGTAAGTTGAGTTCTCGTTGTGTAAACAAGTATTTCAGGCTTTTATGATCTGTATAGATTCTACAAGCCATACCATAGAGGTAGTGCTACCAGAGTTTCAATGCAAACATGCTCGTCGTAAATTCTAGGTCATGCGTCGGATAGTTTTTCTCGTGCTGCTTCAACTGCCATGAAGCGTAGGAGATGACTTTATCTTTCTGCATGAGTACACACCCGAGGCCAGTTTTTGATGCGTCACTGAATATCTGAAAGCCTTCTGGACCATCTAGAAGTGCAATGATTGGAGCGGAGACGAGCCGTTGCTTCAACTCTTGAATGCTGGATTTACAGTCGTCACTCAATTCAAATATGACTCCCTTCTGGGTGAGACGAGTCAGAGGCGACGCTAGTTTTCAAAAGCTTCACACGAATCTTCGGTAGTAGCCTGCTAAGCCTAAAAAACTCCGAATGTTGCTAGCCGAGGTAGGTCGTTTCCAATCTACCACCACTTTAATCTTCTTTGGGTCCACCGTGACGTCTTCGACAGATATTACATGTCCGAGGAACGTCACACTACTCATCTAGAAATTGCATTTACTGTTTGGCATATAATTTATTTTTATGCAGAGTCTGCAATACCGTCTTCAAGTGCTCTGCATGATCTTCTCGATTCTTCGAGTAGATAAGGATATCGTCGATGAATACGACAACAAATTTATTGATTTAGGGTCGCAAGACTCGGTTTATCAGATCCATGAAAGCGGATGGGGCATTCGTCAAATAGAACGACATGATTAGGAATTCATAATGACCATATCAAGTACGGAAGGCAGACTTCGATACGTTATCGAACTTGATCTTCAACTGATGATAGCCTGAACGAAGATCGATTTTTGAAAATATTGACGTGCCATACAGTTGGTCAAACAAGTCATCGATTCATGGCAAGGGATACTTGTTTCGCACGATCGCCTTGTTGAGTTCACGATAGTCGATGCATAGCCGCATCGATCCATCCTTCTTTTTTACAAACAGTACGGGAGCTCCCCAAGAGAGATGCTAGGGCGAATAAATCTGCGGTCTAGCAACTCTTGTAATTGCAGCTTCAGTTCCTTCAGTTCTGCTGGAGCCATTCGGTAAGACGCCTTTGATATCGGCCGTGTATCCGGGAAGGTGTCGATGCTGAATTCTATTACTCGATCCGGCGATATTTTAGGCATCTCATCAGAAAAAAATGTCGAAAAAATCTGCTGCAACATCAATCTGCACTGTATTTGTATTATCCTTCCGCATATCTCGAACTGATGCAAAGTATCCTACAGAGCCGGAACGCAGCATACGCCTCGCCGAAATTGTCGATACCACCATGGCGGTCTTCGAGACCGTACCACACGAATATGAGAACTCTGTCTCACCAGGAAGATGAAACACCACGCTCTTCTCCGCACACTCGATTGTTGCATGACAAGCGTCCAACCAATCCATGTCCAGGATTATGTCGTACTCTTTGATGTCTAGTACGATGGCTTCCAAGGATAGATTTCTTCTCCCGATACAAATATGGTCATTCCTACAAATAAAATTTGCAGGCATATCGACTCACGAGGGAGTGCTAACACTAATGTTCATATCTAGTGATTGGATGGTTATTTTATTTTCTTTCGCATAATCAACAGATATAAAACTATGCGTTGCACTCAAATCGAATAGAAATCGAGCAGGTATATTTTTGCAGAGTAATATACCTGTTACAACTGTATTGGATGTGAACGCCTTATCCCGAGTTAATGCATAGACGCGGCCTTATGATCCATGGCGTTGATTTTGCGGGTTCACGGGCACTGCATTTGTGCCTTGTAGTGTAGGCGCTTTATACTGATTCGAAATGTTCCTTGATGGATTGTGTTGATTCAGAATATTTCTTGGACAATGTGTATCCTTGCTTTGCCCTGCCCTGGGTTGTGTCGACTTAGGTTTAGGACATTGGGCAAGTGCAAGGTCAGGATGTTAGGCAGCAGGGAATCCCTTTTCCCCTGTCTTGGTCGAGCACTTGGCCAAGGCCAATGTGCAGGTCTTCTAGTTAGTCTTCAGTATTAGAGAGGCTTAGTCCTTGGGTTTTAATTTAGATTCATGTAAATCAGTGTGTGTGTCCTTCCCAGATTCAGAATGGTGTTGTATCAGTGTTCATGTGTCAGTGCATACTGGTGTCTTCAGCAGTGTCCTAGGCTAGTGTAAGCAATATGTAAGTATATATGAGCCTGTGAGTGTGATTAAGGTATCACAGATTTTGGGAGTATCCTAAATTGGTTTTATGGTTAAGAGATTAGAGAGTGGAAGAGGGGTCTTGAGAGTAGTAGCCTTGCTACTGTTGGCTAGTAGCAACAGTAGCAGCAACATGTTTCATAGCAGCAGTAGCAACATGAGAGGGCAGAGCAATAGCAGACCATTTCCTTGTGTTCAGCCCTTGGGATCATTCCTTATAGCAGTTTGATAATTCATAATTATGTGTTAGTATTTGATTGTGTGTATGTGTTATATACATATATTTATATCATATAATGAATTTTTGTAATTTTTAAAACAATTTTAAATTGTTTTAAGTCATGACTTATGATTTTGATGTGCTGCTAGTGAAACCCTAGAGACTGCATGACCTAGAGCCTAACCATGTCATTAGGATGATTTATTTTTACTTTTGAGCATAAGGGTATTTTGGTCATTTGGTCTCTTTGGATTATTTTATGATTTATTGTATTGGTGATTGTTAATTTTGACTTTTGCTAGCTGTGACTTAAGAGACTGTCCTAGACTATAACCTTGACTTTGGTGACTTAGTTAACATGGTATGGGACCCTAATCTAACTTAAGTTGGCCTTGGTTGACTTAAGTTGGCTAGGTTTCATGGAGAGAGTAGGAGGATTTTTGCATTGGACCAAAGGCTAAGGACTTGAGCTAGTTAGCTAACTAACTTGGCCCATGGCCCATGACTTGAACCCTAACCCTACCTCTTCATTTTAGGCAGCCACAACAGCCCAAACAAGACCTAACTTCAGCCTATATAATGTCTCTACACACCCCTTGCCTCTTTTAAAACATCCCTTTGTAGGAAACCCTAATTTCTTTCCCAAATTGCCTAACTCCTCCATTTCTCCACCAAATTGATCCCAACCTCTTGCAATTGGATCTAAATCTGGAGGGGAGATTGAAGGAGGCTTGCTTGCAAGGAGTGGAGCTCTTTTGGACACAATTTGAGAAAGAGGGATTCTCTAATTTGGGGCTTTTCATTGAGACTTTCTCTCAATAGGTAAAACCTATCAAAACCCTTCCAATTTCCAATTTCTTTCCATGGTTGCATTCATTTAGGTCTCCCCTAGCTATCCCTCAAGTTTGGTAGGAGACCGTATCCATTTCGTGTCCGTATTGGACACGTATCAATGTTAGAGTGCATGTGTTTGGTGAAATGCCACATAGAAATGGATTTTGGTAATTTTCAAAACTAATTACATGTATGTGTAGCCTAACATGTGTATATTACAACCCTAATCGATTGAGTCGATTTTAGTATTGTTTGGACACTGTTTTAGGGCTTGGACACGCAGTACGAGACACTGCACGGGACTCGTGTAGCTCTCCTGCTGTTCGAGTGTCCTAGCGGACACGACACGGACTATTATGACACGAAACTTGGTAGACACGTGGGCCTAGTGTCTGACATCACACCCATAAAATTTTGTGGGTCCTCGTCGACTGTGCGCAAAGAAATCGAGGATGCACTGTCTCGTGCTCCCTATGCACACACGTGAAAACCCCCACTGATACGCGACTCAAACTCGGACACAACACGACCCCGACTTGATACAGGAACCCTAGGACCTAGCCCTATGTTCATTCGACACAAGTGCAAGAGCACGTGGTGCCTCGAGCACTGTGTCGAGCCCACGAAGGCTCGACATGGCTGCACGATGATTATTTTCCTGTTTTCTGAAAATTTCGAATTAGGTTTTTGGATACTATGTGTCCCAATTTCTGGACACGAGGGACTCTCCCTTGACACGAGGGACATGTCCCCATGCCTTTACACTCTTGACACACCTTGAATTAGGTTTTGATTCGAATTTGGCCTTTGGATATCGGGCTCGAAACTCTGATACACTGATTTATTGTTTACTATTTTTTTTGAATGTTTTCAATGATTCAATTCGATTTCAAAATGAGTTCATATATTTACCTGAGTTGATGTTAATTTCAATTTGGTTTCATATAGGTTTCTCAAACTAATTTTTATATTATTAACCTGAGTTCAGTGTTCGAATTTGGTTTTATGATGTTCAGTTGGTTTTTACTGATATTTGATGTTGGTAATTAGAAATTGGGTAACCTTCTATGTGTATGTTTCAGGTTATATGTATATCTATGTAATCTGTGTGTGTGCCTGTCTATGAGATTAGATATTTAGATATTATATGCATATAGTTATATATATATGTGCATATGTATGTGGAGTTCATGAGATTTTGTGTGTATCAGTAGGGGGGTTGGTGTCAGAGCATGAGAAGAGGGTAGGCTCGGGTAGAGGTCTACTTGAGTGCAGATTTCCTATATGGCTATGCTCTGCAGGAGGCTTGGCATGCAGCAGCAGTGTCATGGCAGTTGGTGGCAAGGCCTGCAGCTGCGTAGCTTGGCTTGGCTTGGCCAGGTAGCCTTGCTTTGCCCTGCCCTGGGTTGTGTCGACTTAGGTTTAGGACATTGGGCCAGTACAAGGTCAGGATGTTAGGCAGCACCTGTCTTGGTCGAGCACTTGGCCAAGGCCAATGTGCAGGTCTTCTAGTTAGTCTTCAGTATTAAAGAGGCTTAGCCCTTGGGTTTTAATTTAGATTCATGTAAATAAGTGTGTGTGTCCTTCCCAGATTCGGAATGGTGTTGTATCAGTGTTCCTATGTCAGTGCATACTGGTGTCTTCAGCAATGTCCTAGGCTAGTGTAAGCAATGTGTAAGTATATGTGAGCCTGTGAGTGTGATTAAGTATCACAGATTTTGGGAGTATCCTAAATTGGTTTCATGGTTAAGAGATTAAAGAGTGGAAGAGGGGTCTTGAGAGTAGTAGCCTTGCTACTGTTGGCTAGTAGCAACAGTAGTAGCAACATGTTTCATAGCAGCAGTAGCAACATGAGAGGGCAGAGCAATAGCAGACCATTTCCTTGTGTTCAGCCCTTGGGATCATTCCTTATAGCAGTTTGATAATTCATAATTATGTGTTAGTATTTGATTGTGTGTATGTGTTGTATACATATATGTATATTGAATTATTGGGGTTTGAAATCTGAGAACATAATGTGCACCCACATATTTCACATAACCTGGAAAAAACTAAGAATTATTTTCCCTTGCTGTCCTGAAACCTGAGACATCCTCTCATCACATTCATACAAACTGAGAACATGTAGATTACACTGTACACACACATTTATGACATGTACACACACACTCATGAACTTACACCATATCACTCTCACACACATGAGAACTCTAATGACACTCTCACCCATGAACTAAACTGACACACACACATTACACATGAGAACTGGAACCTGGGACTGTGATACACTGTTTACTTAGATCCTATAATAAAATCTGAGAACACATATAGCTATCTACACTCTGTCACAAACTATGATGCACTAATTCCTGCACACACACACTGTTTTGGTTGGTTTAGTTCAATGTAGATACACACACAATGTATGCACACTGTTTTGTGAACCTGAACTGATAGGCCACACATACACCAATCTAGACACACAAGCACTGATCATATATCACACACATGCATATGTAATTGTTCCCAATACCTTCTATATGTATATATATATATATAATAATAAATAACTTGTGTGATAAATAAGATGTAGGTATATATGGTAATTGATATGTATATTGCCTAATATGTGTATATGGCTCATGGCCTAGGTAGAATAGCCTATGGTATATGGAATATATACTTACATAAGAGTGTTGGGTTATGTAGACTTGTGTGACTTATGATGGTGTGCGTTTGCTAGCCTAGGCTTGGTTAGGCCTAGTGAGAGTAGACTGGACTAGGATGGACCTAGTTGACTAGAGTGTTGACCATGGTTGACCCAAGTTTGACTTTGACCTAGTTTGACCTAGAAATCATGTAGTTTGCATTATAGCTTTTATTTTCCTTGTATTGAACATGTCATAATCCATATTACTCTGTTTAGGACATTGTGACTCCGGTGCAGACATCTGATATTACACTACTTTTTTCAGAGTAGCAGGCGAGTACATTCTCTGATAGTTCTCTCATTTACTTGTCAATTACTGTACTCCAGTTCTAGTTAGTTGTATGTGATTCTCTGTTACAACACGTATGAATATTTCTGAATTCATGTATGCGACACACATACCATGTTGTCTGGCTTCTATTACTGGAATCACCCTGGAATCACTTGCTGGTATCATCATGTTTGGCTGGACTCATCTCGATTCTCGTGTCGTATTCTGGATTCACTTGTACTTGCTGGAAGGGGAAATACTTGAGTAAGACATGTAGACAAACCCCAATTTTGGAATCACCCCACATGCTGGAATCAAACTGGAATGATAACCATCTCACACCCAGCCGAGTGTGTAATGTGCCGGATTACCTATAGCCGTTTACATGTCGATCTCGGTATTTCAAAACACACTGTTAGAATATAGTCTGGACTCACCCTGGAATCTTTGATCACTGACTGGAATTATCTTATACTGGACTCATCTTGTACTGGAATCGCCTGGTATCAGATTCATGTTGTCTGGACTTACTTGGGTTTTACACTTATTTACATTTACTGTCTGGACTTATATCATGTTACTCTAGTTCAGCTAGTTTCTATTTACAGTCTTCATTGCCATGATTCTTCTCTTGATTTAGTTACTTTACTTTCCTTGTACTTTATCTGTCTCTCTATACCATCACCTGAATATAAACTGCCATGTTCATCAATACAACTGCCTATAACTGCTTTATAGTTCTCTGTCATTTACTTGAGTTTTCTAGATGAGATTGTACTCGTTCCTGTCCTGATTGGACCTGTTGAAAATATTACAGATACTTGCGCTGAAGATACATGCCCTACATATTATGGACCCGGAGACGGGATGGCTACCTTTGGCCCCGACACTCAGGAGTGATCGGGATTTAGTTTAGTAGATTTGTATCTGTTTTTCATGTTAAACTTGTTGTATTTGATTTGAGACTTGTGTTGTATTTGAGATTGTTGAGATTTTGATATTATTATAGTAGTTGTCTTTCTATTTCTTAGTTATCTCTTCTGTGTTATCTTATCGTGCTTAGACTGTGATTGAGTTACAATATCTTATACTTGTCCTCCGTTCGGAGCTGATCATGATGAGTACATTATATACTGCATGAGTTGATGGCTAGTTAGAGACTTAGAACAGCGTTCTATCGCCGACACTACGGCGTAGGCTGGGCGCTGTTACGTAATCGTACTCTCACAGTGGGTGCGGGTCGTGACAAAAGGTGCCGACAAACTTTGCTAGTTTTGAGAAGTTCGAGTCGTAATCGTCGACAAACATATTTTTCTGTCTCAACATCATGAACTCGTCTTTTTTTTTACGACGGACAGCACGAGGAACGTACTGCTCAAGAAAGGTTGCCT
Organism: Iris pallida; assembly: GCA_029216955.1. Classification (NCBI taxonomy): domain Eukaryota; kingdom Viridiplantae; phylum Streptophyta; class Magnoliopsida; order Asparagales; family Iridaceae; genus Iris; species Iris pallida. Next base: position 5,677,799 of record JANAVB010044620.1, on the reverse strand, counting down.
TGAACATTTCTCAGAAAATCTTGGTGTTGGGATCGGTATCATAGATTTTCTGCTTCTTCGCCGTCCACCAGTCGTAAACTCTCAGTTGTAGCTGTAGCACCGCACATGCTACCCTCTGGGACCCTTCGATGCAGAGAAGATTAAATAGGTCCTCTAGCTCTGCGAGCCATCCCACTATAACATCAGGCTCTGCTCCCATTGAACTTCGACAGGTTTGTCTTGCGAAACTCCGTTGCTTTGAACAAGGAAAAAGAGTTCATCGTTTTGGGTTGAACTTCTTCCTCGACTTCCTCTGAAACGTCTTTCCTCTCTTCGGATGCCACAACCGTTGCTTTGGCGTTGCCCACTATATATATTTCTTACGATCTGTATTAGGTCGTCCATCTGCTTATGCTGCATACCAAATTGGGCTTTGATTTGCATCTGAAGCTGTTACATCTGCAGCTCCATCAACTGCAGCATTTTTTCCATCGTAGTCTCGCTAGGGCTAGCACCCTTTAAACTCGACGAACTATCCACGGTGTTGGTTGCTGTGTCGAGATTGTTTTTATTTTTCTTTGTCATTCCTACAAATAAAGTAAACCTGTTAGTATTTTTATAAAATATCTACGGGCTTACCTGTATGGAACTTTTATTTCACGCAGCATGTCGACAAGCATTCAATCGAGTAATCGCAACCAACATTCCAAATAAAATATTTTTTGAAATTCGAGAAAACGTAACTGAGCTTTGATACCAATTTATTACGCCCCGATCGACAAACCGTTTGTCCCCGTTAGTATTATGCCAAATCAGTCGTGCTCGCTAAAGCATGATGCCGTACGAGTTTGGAATTGCACTCGTACAAGGCAAAAATGTTATGTTTGATTATTATATTAAAACATCAAGTTGAAACTTTACAAATCACATCAAAATTGAACACGCAGTTTAGGAAGATAGAAATATGCTTTTCATTCATAGCTTGCAACGAAGTGCAAGTCGTAATTATATTAGATGCCGTTGCGGCTACATTAATTGAAACATAAGAAATATACTCGACAAACTGCCTGAACTAACACTTGTCGTTCCATACATTCATCCTTTTATACATAAGCCTTCGATGAATTGGCTTTAAAATACTTCAGAATAGGAAGGGCTTCAAAATGCCTCTCTAAACTTCAGTTTCCGTCTAGAGCTCCCGCAGCACCTGGGGAGTTAGAGAGGGGGTTAGTATACTTGCTAAGTGGACGGGACGAACCCACTCGTCTAAATCGACTCTGATTGTTAAGCTAGGCATGCTTTAGAGTTTTCTTTCTATTGAGAACTAAATGAATTCAGTTCATATCGATAGCCATCTTTGAAGTAATAAAGTATACAGTGAAATATAACGATTTATCACAATTCTTACCACGTCCGTGCTCGCCCTGCAAAAAAACAGAGATAATATTTACTACCTACATAAGACAATAGGTGAGTATGCTACTATCTTATATGTGCAGTCACTGGTATTACACACCACTTGGGACTATCTCAACGGCATTTCGGCCGGTTCAGTCTAGGTTACAAGCCTAACTGACGGTTCCGCAATGCATCAGTGCCGAAGCATGATTATTCATTCCCCCTAGGTCGATTTGATACTGATGCCCCGGATACCGATTCGAGGAAAAATCAAACTTGTGCACAAGCTGTGCATGACCATGCCAATGCGTGAACAGTTTAATATATGCATACAGATTTGTTTAGCGCGGACAGTATTGAACGGCATTATCATTTCTCCCAACTCATGCAACGATTCATTTTCCCAAAAGTCGTACTTTCGATTTAGCGTCCCGTAGGCACCAAATTGTCCGAGGCATCATAAGCCACAATCGACATTTTATATTATTTTGCAGCATGTGAAATAGTCTATTTTTTTACTAAAACCTTAAACTTTTCGGTTTTGGTACGAAACTTATATTTTTAGAGTAGATTACTCTAAATCGATACGTTTTTCCTGAGTTCTTGATCTTATTGGATTGTCATGCATTTAACTTGGCATCGTCGATTTGAATAAGTTCGAGGCAAAAGAATTTTGTTTACGGGACAGAGTAGAAAATAATGGGTCGAACCACCCACCAAGTATTCGATCGTACCGATAGTCGAAGCGCTTCGCAACGTTCAAGCTTCAGTTATGCGAGCCCTGCAACGGCACCAACACTTAGTCAGAATTCCTTTTTTAATCCTTCGTTTCGAAATTTGTAGAATGCATTCAGAAAACGATGCGAAAACACATTCATCAAAACCAAGCGGCAAAAGTCCAAGAAAACCATACAGCAGTCCGGTCCCGTCGAAGGGACTCTTATATAGAGCTCACTTGCCGAGACTCATCCTGTTGCATCTAGGACTTATTCCAACAGAAGCTGTTCCATTAATTGGATCGATTCTCGTAATATTCGTCCAAATCGATTTGATCAATAACGCAAGGTATTATCGTTTACCAAGCTCAGCGATCGAGTCAGATGGCTATTTAAGTTTCCGACCGATCTGACTCGGCGCAAGCATATTATGGAGTCCACCGCCTATCGGAAGCGAGGCACTACAGCCAAGACTCAAATAACAAGCAAAAGATTCTGTGTTCTCAAAAGATAACAACCTGCAACCCAACAATATTGATTGCCCATGATGATTCACTCATATAAAAGGAGCAAAGCAGGGAAACTTATACTTATTTGTGAGATATAGAGTATCAAACATGATAACATCTTCAAAGTCTTTATATTATGTCATACTTCTTGCATCCGCCCATAATAGTTTCGAAGACAGACATTTATCATCAAGGTCCATCATATAAAAGAAGCTTAAGTTTTTATCACGTATTTTGATAAAATAATTTCTATTTTCTTCTCCATCTCCAACCCCCATTCTTAGTCAACTTGCTTTCTCAACGTGCGATAATCTCTCTCACCAAATATTATATTTTCATATCCCCTAGCTTCAACAACAAATGAATGAAAATTCTTGCTCACATCAATTCTAGCTTGATCATTTAGTTCAAGCTTTCTTTTCACATGATTATCCAACTTCTTATTAGATCTGAAAAATCGAGCTTTCTTATTTTGTAGTGTTGATATTATCCTCGATTGTATTTACCTTTAATTGAGAGACTCAACTTAAATTTTCTATTTGAAGTACTTTGTCTCTTATCTGCTCGAGAACATACAAATGTAAAATATCTTAGCTCCCCCATCATCTCCTTTTTTTGTATTCTTTTTGTCACATTAAATCCAGTTTGACGAGCATAATTTGTATAATAATCATGAACCTCTTGTAGAGAGCTAAACCCCACATTTCTTCCTTGGGTTCTTTAATTATTCTATTTTCACATGCAGCCTTTTCCATTCTTTCTTCAGAACCGTCACGTATTTGTCGAATGCTCCCTTCTCAATTTTTCCTTCAAGGCTATCCTCATCATCTATGGTATTTTCATCATCAATTTCTATATCCTACAAACTAGCTAATAGAAATTAAAAAAAAAATCCAATACATGTGGTTTTTAGTAGCCAATAAAATCTGAAATAGAGATCAACACTTTATTGATCGGAATGAGTACTATGAGATTAAGGGGGCGTTTGGTATGCGGTATTTTTTTTTATTTTCGGAAAAATTAAGATGGGAATCGATTACCATGTTTGTTTGGCTTATAAAAAATTTATTCCCGGAAATTATAAATATCCGGGTAAATAGTTTACCCACAAAACATGGAAATTCTATCCCTCGAGAATAGGTGGGTATTTTTTTTTTGCCCGGGCAAAAAAAAAAATTGTCTAAATTTTTTTCTTCTTTTTTGATCAATTTTGATTAGTTTTGAAGAAAAAAAAATTGCCGTTTTTATCGTTTTTTGTCATTTTTTGTCGTTTTAAGCGATTTTTTTTGTCGTTTTTACCCATTTTTTGTCTTTTTTGTCACTTTTTGATTATTTTTTGTCGTTTTTAACCAATTTTTGTCCTTTTTGTCGTTTTTAACCAATTTTTGTCCTTTTTATCGCTTTTTTGTCAATTCTTGTCGTTTTAAGTGATTTTTTGTCGTTTTTGTAGCTTTTTTGTTGTTTATACCGATTTTTAGTCGTTTTTGTCGCTTTTTGGTCATTTTTTACTAATTTTATGTCGTTTTTGTCATTTTTGTCACTTTTTTGTCGCTTTTACCTTTTTTGTCGCTTTTGTCGCTTTTTGGTTATTTTTTGTCATTTTAACCGATTTTTTGTCGTCTTAACCGAATTTTTGTCATTTTTTGTCGTTTTAACCGATTTTTTTGTTTTTTTGTCATTTTTTCCGCATTTTGATTTTTTTTGTCGTTTTTACCGATTTTATGTCGTTTTTGTCGTGTTTTGGTTATTTTTGTTGTTTTTACCCTTTTTTTTGTTATTTTTTGTCGTTTATACATTTTTTGTCGCTTTTTGGTCATTTTTGTCGTTTTAACCGATTTTTTTGTCGTTTTTTATCGTTTTTGTCGTTTTTTGTTATTTTGTCGTTTTTACCGATTTTTTGTTGTTTTTTATCGATTTTTTTATATTTGTTCATTTTTTTCGTTATTATTATTTTTTATTTTTTCTCGGGAATATTTATATTGTCACCAAACATGGGAATGTAATTTTTCAGGAAATTTAAATCCTTGGAATTTGATTCCCGGAAATATAGAATTCCCGGCTATATAGTATTCCGCATACCAAACGCCCCATAAAAAACATGAGAGAGAGCGAAAGCGCTACCAGCAAGTCTTGAGAATGTGAAGGTGGCTAGGTTTCAAGCTAAGGTTCAACTAAAATAATAATAAAATATTCGATTTTGGAGTATAGTCAAAGTCTCCTAGTTCTAGTGGCTAGCAGATACTTTGTTAGCAATTCGGCAAACAAAAAAATTTTGAGACGACAACAGTACGAGTATAAATTGGCTCAGTTTAAATAAAATACGTTTAAAAATTCGGTCAAATATTCGAAAAATAAAAATATTGAGGTTAGAAATTTCGCATTCTTAAATATGCTGTCAAATTTGGTTAAACACGTTCCCACCATATTTTTTATGCCAAATTTTTTAATAATTTATAAGAAACATGTTTAAAATTTTGCATGCTTAAAATTTATGTACTGATTTAAATATGTCAAAAGTATGAAACTATTATACGTTTCTAGAAAAAAATAAAAAATTTACGTCTAATATTAGGGGCTGTTTGGATAGATGTAACTCTTCGAAAGTGTAAAAGTAGCACTTGCTGCAAGTTGAGTTTTAGTAGAGTTGCAGCAAGTATCACTTTTCAAAATGTGTTTGGATAGATTATTTTTTGTCTACTGCAAGTGGAAGAAAAATTAATTTGGTGTTTGGATCGTTGTTGTAAGTGGAAAAGTGAAAAAGAGGATTTTTTTTTATTATATAAATCTCTCTCTCTCTCTCTCTCACTTTACTCTTCCCCTCTCTCCACCGCCACCAGCCTCCCTCCCTCCCTCCCTCCCTCCACCACCTCAGACCACCACCACCGCCTCCACGAGTCACCACCACCGCCTCAGACCACCACCACCGCCTCTACGAGCCACCACCACCCACTCCAGCTCCCCGCCACCACCACCACCGCCTCAGACCACCACCGCCGCCTCAGACCACCACCACCGCCTCCACGAGCCACCACCACCCCACTCCAGCTCCCTGCCACCACCACCACCACCACCACCGCCTCAGACCACCACCACCGCCTCCACGAGCCACCACCACCCCACTCCAGCTCCCCGCCACCACCACCGCTGCCTCCACCGCCTCCACGAGCCACCACCACCCACTCCAGCTCCCCGCCATCACCACCACCGCCTCCACGAGCCACCACCACCCCACTCCAGCTCCCCGCCACCACCACCACCGCCTCCACCCCACTTTCATCCCACCTCCCTCACTTTTGTGAGGGAAGTAAAAATGAACAAAAAGGAGGAGGACAGCAACTGTGCAGCAAGTGAGATTCCTCATTTGCTGCCTCTAGTTGCTGCTAACCAAATACTGCAACTTCCATAAAACTCAGCCACTTACCGCATTTTCTTCCACTTTTCGTGAATTCACCGCGAACCAAACAGCCGCTTAGTAATCTCTCTCTTTTCGTGAATTCACCGCGAACCACTTACCGCACCTCCTTTATTATACGCAAAAGTGAATTATTCTTTTCATTATTACAAAATAAAGAAGGAAATGTGATAAAGGAACAACTCATTTTAACCTGCCACGTCTGTCACATAATAAGTAGGGAATTGGGGGAATAGAGGCGTCATTTCTTGGGGAAACCAAATCTAAGATCCTCTCGAAGCGGACGGACGACCATCGCAAGTAATCTCTCTCTCTCCTCCTTTATTTGTTCCAATGTCCTCCTCTTCTTCTCGATTACTAATTTGTCCTCCTCTTCTTCTCGATTACTAATTAGGTTTTTTTTTCCCCTTTATCGCTTCTTATTTTTAGTTTTTTCCCTCTCTTTTTTCTCGCATAAATGAGAGAGAAAGAAAGATCTGTGTTTTCTTTCTCCAGATCTGTGGATCTCACATCCCGCGTACTCGCACTAGCTAATTTGGTTCCGTGTTGCGTTTTGTCGGACACGTATCGGACACCGTCAACAATAATACACTGGGATTTATAGCCCTTCGTAATTTTCTCTCTTCGTTGATGATTTCGGGACCGAGGAGGATCTTTGTATAATAACGGTGAGTCGTAAGATGGCTTGGATAGACACGGACAGGGATTCGGACATGGACACGACCCCGATCAGGAATACCAACATTTTAGAAGAAAAACAATTTAGAATGAATGCGAGTACCAGTTGTATCGAGAAATCGATAACCGGCTACTCATTTCTCAATTTTATGTATCCAGTAGTATCTAATCCTGGTAAAATATGAATACAAGATTTATAGGAGTCATCCTTCTATGTTCAAATCATCAGAATGACGCGTGAAAATATTTCTAATAGCATTCCAACCATCTAAGGCCACGTTTGGTTTGCGGAATTATGTCCTTAGGGAAAGGAAAGTCATTCCTTTCTTGAGTTTGGATGCCAAAGGAAATGAGCATAAAGGAAATTGATTCCCAAGGGAAAGAAAGATAGGAAGGAAAATGGTTCCCCCACTCACCCCATGTATTCTCTTCCCACCCAATTATTCACTTTAAGGCCTCATTTGGTTCGCAGGATCATGGGGTTGGGAAAGGAAAGACACTACTTACGTATGTTTGGGTGCCGAAGGAATTTAGGAGGAAAGGAAAGTGATTCCCATTGGAAAGGAAATTGGGGGAAAATGGTTTCATCCATCCAAGTAAGGATTCACTTTCCCACATTTAAGTATCCATTTTTCCTCCCAATTTCCTTGACATTTCCAAACACCAGAAAGGAAATCGATGGGAATTGTAATTTCTCAAAGGAAAGGAAACACCAAGGAATTGATTTCCTTTGCTTTCCTTTCCGTGAACCAAACAAGGCCTAAAGAGAATTACAATTTCCCAAAGGAAAGGAAAGAGCAAAGAATTGATTTCCTTTCCTTTCCTCAAACCAAACGAGGCCTAAATATTGTTATTCTCTAATTCTAGTTGCTAAACAAACTGAACATCATTTTCACCAAATTGGATTAAGCCTAACTAGTCGTTAGAAATGCGGGTCATTACAGGAAGGAAATCTTCTCGGTTTGTCTCCTTTTAAAAGTTACTCAAAACTTACTATATCAAATTAACATATAGGATCGGTGTCTTGATTTTCCAATGAGTTACAGATTCCTCTCTTGTATGCTTGGTCTATCGTTGACATCCATTGTCAGCAGAAGATTCGTCAGTCCATACCACAATATGCATTACTGCACGAGCATTCTTTACTTTGACTATGTAATTTTCTTATACTTCTCATTGACAGGTAAAAATGGCTTCCAACTCTCGTCAGGGTGGAATTCAGCAATTGTTAGCTGCAGAGCAAGAAGCTCAACTTATCGTCAACAATGCTAGGAATGGTACATGTTCTAATTCTGTTTTTAGAAAATGAGGAATCTACACATTATACTTATTGTTATGCTGCAGCTTGAAGCATGAAAAGGAAAAAAAAAATGCTGTCTGAAATATGGATGACAATTTAAATGAATTCATTTATGAGATAAATCCTGTTAATTGATACTATAATGACTTTTCCCTGCCTTATCTAGAATGGGTTAATTTGTTCATTGCACACTATACATTGAAGAAAACATTATCGTTGTGCTGAAATTACGATTGTTTATTAACTTGAGATAATTGTGTTGTAAAGACTTCCGTTTTCGGTGTAGTGTGAAAGCCAACATTTTAGATACAAGAGTATATTGGAAATTTTAATTGTTTATAGATAATGTTGTTGTTCGATATAGTGTAAAACCGTGTAATTTGTTAATAATATTGTTCCACGATTCCTTGCACCCATTCACACCCATACCCACCCCCACACGATCACATAATAGTATACTATACGAGTGTGTGATGATGGCTCTAAAGACTTGTAATAGAGCTGGAATTGAACATGTGTAGAACCATAGTCTAGATATTTCGATATATTTGCAAATTAAAAAGTGCTTGTGAATCATTGAAACATGATATAAAGGTCAGTACAAGATATAAACATGTGTAGAACCATAGTCTAGACAATTTCATACACGGGTTATTTTGATAATTAAAACAATTTACTTTTATGACTATGGCTTGTATAAAGGTCAGTTCAAGAGGAAATAATTTAGTCTTACATCGGATGGACAATGCAAGGAAGAGCGAGAAAGAAGTTATAAATAGAGAGGGAGGTCACGGTTGATATACTGTCTTGCTTTGGTCTTCGGATCATACCTCAGACCAAACATCTGAATCTTACATTGTTTTTTGTAGGATGGCCTAAAAGCCAAATAATTTGCAAATATCGCATTTTGTTTCCGAATTTGGATAAAAGTTTCTGAATTTTACTAAATATTCATGAATATATTCGTCAATTCACAAATGTTTTAGAGAAACTCGCGAATTATGTGACAACGGTGCAAACCAATGCGTGCGCGTAACTGCTCTGAGAGATTAACGGAGCTAGCATTGGACAAGTGAAGAACCATAGTTAGGATATTTAAATATATTTGCAAATTTGTAAATGCTTGTGAATTGGTGAAACATGATACTTGAGTTAAAGCATAAAAAGGGATTTGTTTATTGTACGTAACTGTTTTCCTCTTCAATTTGTTAGTTTCTAAGAGATTATAGACCTCATACTCTGTTCATTTATCTTCCAAACGATATGGACTAGTTTTGATAAATGTATGGTGGTTGATATGAATCATGCTTTATATCATTGTTTTGGTCCAACCACTGAATCATTTGTGTTTGTGTGGTCGGTCCACATTTAACCGGTTGGGCTGACCTCTCCAATCTTAAAAGGTTGTTGCTTGATAGCTAGGAGTTTATTGAATATAAACAAAACAAAAAGTTCACTTTATTTCTAAATTGGGTCGGTGTTGGGGTTAGGGTTAGCGACAGTCAACTCAAAAATTCCTTTGGCCCAATGAGAACATACAAAACCTAAAAAATTATACTAAGTCCACTTCAGTGACCCGGATAGTCCGTTCGAGCAGTCCTTATGGTTTGCTACAGTTGGGTCCAAGGGGTCAGACCAGTAGCATCCATGATCCAAAACAATTTTTAAAACACTGCTTTACATGCCAAAAGTATATATTGGAAAACTCTCGTTACTTTTGGCACAAAACCAAATTAGTCCCATGTATTTCAAGACTATGTAATTGGTTACTCGACATCCTTTGGCTTGAAGTCGCTTATATGTTCTGTTCTTTAAGTTTAGTTTTCTTAATTGAAAGATGAAAATTTGGTTATAATGTTAATTACATTGCAGTAATTATGTGCTGCATTATTCTTAATTTTCTCCTTTGTAATTGAATTTAGTCAATGTTTGTCTTTTGCTCAGATCATATCAACCCATATTGCCATCATCTTCTCATCCGCTTCTTTTGCCATCTTATAGTTATGGGTCACAATTACTGCCTTATCGTCCATGCCAATCACCTCTACAATCCTTATTTTTGGTTTTGTGTCATGAGTCCAATTATGCACGCATTGGTATTAATGCATGATTTGAGGCATTGAATGTAATTGGTGATCTTGAAGCCACCATGTGCGGAAATGAGAGGATTCCCATGATCCTTGCATGAGATCTATCCTTCTATTCTAACTGCCGCGGCCAACTGATCTTAGGACTTTTTAAAGCAGCATATTATTGAAAAATACTTACTATTACAAATTTAATTGATGACAATTTCTGTATATTAATTTACTTCAAATATCATTAATACATAGTGGGGATGTCATTCCTTTTCACTGTCTTAATTTGTCACAGAGATGGAAGCAATGCTCTATAGCAATTTGTATCAGTTTACCTCTTTGTCTAGACTTTTTATAGTCTAGAAGAACTTGGAGGGTGTTCCTTGGTTGGATGAGCGTAAACTGCATAGCTAAAATGTAGTTCTTCTTACATGCTAACTGGCCATCTATGTTTTACGTCAATGCCCTCTCATGATCATAGCTACCATGGCTAGGAATGTGATACCGACATAGAAAATTGACGTCAGGTTGACAATTGGTCATAAAACTTTGTGAGTTATGTAGAATGGAATAAAATAGATGATTTCTTTATTGAAGAGAGACTACACATATATATAGGAGAGGCTAGCCTCCTCTCCTATTACTCTAAGCAATGTGGGACTAAATTCCAATAACTAATAACTCTAATATAACTCTTAACACCCTCCCTCAAGCTGGAGCATAGATGTCAATCATGTCCAGTTTGTTACATAAAAATTGAACCCGGGGACCCAGTAGAGGCTTTGTGAAGATATCAGCTATCTGGTCGTCGGTCCGCACATGTTGAAACTTTATCACTCCTTTTGTATATTCATCACGAACAAAATGAATGTCAATTTCAATATGCTTCGTCCGTTCATGAAGTACTGGATTGGTGGCAATGTGAATAGCAGTGAGTAGCCAGATGTAGACCGTCTATCTGTCAAACTTGCCCCCCAGTCAGCATCAGTAAAACACTCAATGCGAGTGTGTCCATTATTCTCCATTTGAATTCCTTTCCCTGGATTCTTTACTAGATAACACAAAATTCTGAGAACTGCCTGCCAGTGTGGAACTCTTGGAGAAGCCATGAATCTACTTGCGACGCTTGCTGCAAAAGAAATATCCGGACGCGTCATGACTACCAAGTAGTTGAGTTTTCCAACCACTCGACGATACTCATCTGGATTGGTCATCAGGACCCCTTCGTCTGGGAGTAATTTTGCCCCTGGATCCATATGTGAGTTTGCTCCATTTGCTTGCATCATGCCTGCATCATTTAGTATATCCAGTACATATTTTCTTTGAGACATTACAATGTCCCGCTTACCCCGTGTGACTTCAATGTCCAAGAAATAGTTCAAGGATCCCATATCCTTGGTTTGAAATTGTTCTCTAAGAAACTTCTTGAGACTTGCAATATCCTGGCTGTTATCTATCGTGATTACAATATCATCAACGTAGACACCAAGAAGTATTCTTCCAGCAGATGTGTGTCGATAAAAGATTGAATGGTCCTTTTTCGACTGACACATTCCAAATTGAGTAACCACCTATGTAAATCTACCAAACCATGCACGAGGTGATTGTTTCAGGCCATAGAGGGCCTTCCTTAGACGACACACCTTACCCTCCCTTGCAACGAACCCGGGAGGTTGCATCACATATACTTCTTCATCAAGATCCCCGTGAAGGAAAGCATTCTTTATATCGAGTTGAAGTAAAGGCCAGTCATAGCGAATGGCCAAGGCCATGAGGACACGAACGGACGTCATTTTGGCCATAGGAGAAAAAGTCTCGAAGTAATCCTCACCATAGGTTTGAGAGTAATCTTTGACCACCAGACGAGCTTTCAATCGGTCAAGAGTGCCATCCGGTTTTACCTTAATCGTGAACACCCATTTGCAGCCGACTGCCTGTTTACCATGAGGTAGATAGACTAAGTCCCAGGTATGATTCTCCTGGAGAGCCTTCATCTCCTCGTGCATAGCAGCACGCCAACCAGGATGTCGGAGACCCTCCTCAGCGGTCTTGGGGATCTGAATCCCATCAATAGTAGCTACCAGAGACTGAGTGTGACTGGTAAGTCCTTTGTAGTTGTTAACATACAATGGATGATCTCGACATGCACGACGAGGACGTTCTGGAGACGGAATCGCCGGAGCTGCTGGCAAAATTGGTGGAGCTGCTGGAGGGACAGATGGAGGCAACTCACTGGAGCCGGAGCTGCTAGTGGAACCAGAGGAGGAAGATTCTGTGGTTGATGTCGTTAATGGCTGAATCAGTTTATGTGGACCATCATCTTGGGAGACTGGCTCGGTAAGGGAGGGCACCCGTACGGAGGGTGGTTGTGTTTGAGGAGGAAACAACAAAAAATTTTCTTCGGGATAGATCAGGGGAGCCGGACCTGTTGATTGGGGGAACGGAGGAAATTTTGTTTCGACAAAGGTAACATCCCGAGTGAAAAAATATCGCTTTAAGATAGGAGAGAAATACCGATACCCTTTCTGATCTTTAGGATACCCAAAAAAAATACATTGTATAGCCTTAGAATCCAATTTAGAAAGGGTTGGTCGGGTATCCCGAACATAGCATAAGCAACCAAAGATGCGGGGAGGCAGAGGAAACGGCTCTCTTCCAGGAAAGAGCCTAGAGAAGGGAGTGCTACCATGGAGAACTGACGACGACATGCGATTAATAAGATAACAAGCTGTAAGGACCGCATCCGACCAAAATCTCTTGGGAGTACGTGCTTGAAACATAAGAGCACGTGTTGTTTCCAATAAATGATGATTCTTGCGTTCGGTGTTGTGGTGTGTACGCACAAGAGGTTTGGTGGATGATGCCGTTGCTAGCCAGACGTTTATCAAGATCACGAGATAAATACTCACGACCATTGTCATTCCGAAAGGTTTTGATTGGAAGACCAAATTGTGTAGTTATCTCGGCATGAAAGTTACACCAGATGTTAAATAATTCAGCGCGACTTTTCATTAAATAAATAAAAGTGACACGTGAGTAATCATCGACAAACGTGACAAAGTACTTAAAATCCATTACAGATTCAGTCGGACAAGGTCTCCATATATCAGAATACACCAACTCAAAAGGAGCGGTTGCAAGATTATTTGGACTCACCGGATAAGAAATCCGATGATGCTTAGCTAAACTACATGGCTCACAATGAAAAGAAGAGGGAATATCTAAAGATGGGTACATTTTCTGGAGAACTGGAGACGACGGATGACCTAATCGATAATGTAACTCGACCGGATCAAGTTTCATGCTTGCACAAACAACAGAAGGAGTTGCGTCAAACAGGTACAAGCCTCCAGTTACATTCTCCTTACCAATAGTCTTCCCAGTTGGCAGGTCCTGAAAAATATAATTATCAGAAAAAAAGGTTACCGAGCAATGAAGTTCACGAGTAAGTTGATTGATAGAAAGTAAATTGAACGGGTTCCCAGGAGTAAGTAGAACAGAGGTAACTGACAGTCCAGGAGAAAGAGTGGCACTTCCACGGCCGCGGACTGCCAGAGAACCGCCATTGGCAACAATAATGCCAGAAGCACGACGGACAGGTACATAATCATGTATCATACCTGCGTCACCAGTCATGTGTGAGGATGCACCAGAGTCAATTACCCACTGCTTAGATTTTACTATGCATGCTGCGGAATATCCGGCTGTGGAACCAGACGTTGATGTTTCACCACGACGTTGAGCCTGGAACTCAAGAAATTTTGCGTAAGAATCGTCGCTCATCTGAACCGAACGAACGCTATTATCAGTAGCATCCGAAGTAATATTGGCAACAGGCGCTTTAGGGCACTGCCACTGGAAATATCCCTGTTGGCCACAGTGGAAGCATGTTCGTAGTCGTCCCCCATAACGACCACCATTGCCGCGTCCGCCATCGCGACCATAAGTCCGACCACCTCGTCGTCCACCACGTCCACCACGAACGCCAGGACGAGCAGCGCTACCAAGGACAGATCGATCAGCAGGAGTATCTCCCGGAGTGGTCTCAACCACCTTTGCGGCCCGAAGAACACGGAAGTCGGCCTCCATCAAAGATGGAACATCAGATCTAGCAATGATCTGGGATCGAGCCGAGTCCGCATCAGGACGGAGAGATGCAAGATATGCCATAACATGAAGCTGCTCGCGTTGAGCCCGAGCTTCATTGATATCCGCCGTCAGAGGAAGAACACGATCAATTTCATCCACCATAGCCTTGAAGGATCGGAAGTGGTCCTTATGAGACTTGTCTCCTTGAGATGCTCGGTAAACGCCAACAACCGAGTCGTATATGCGAGACAGGTCGCGTTTTCCATCAAACGCCGTTGCTAGGACCTCCCATAGCTCCTTGATCGTGTCCGTGTTTTGAACCATGTCCTCGACGGACGGTTCCATGGAGTTCATCAACTGTGTAAACAGTCGACTATCATCCGTCTCCCACTGTTCAAATGTGGGATCAGTCGTCGCCGTAGGACTGTCAGTCAAATGTTTAGATAGCCGCATCCCACGAAGTGTTTTTTCAACTTTCTTCCGCCATGTTGAGTAACCATCTGGACCGTCCAATCGACGGTCGACAAGTCGAGTCAAAGAGATCGTCGTGCCAGTGCTCGTCGTGTTGCTGACACTGTTACCATCATCTGCCTTCGAATCTGCCATCCTGAAATGGAAGCAACCATCGCGAGTTCTTTCCAACCCCAAAAATCACACCAACTTTACGAATGTGCTATAAACATGGTCAACACCATCGCGCACATAGAAAGTAAACACGTTAGGACACAGGAGAAAACGCGATCATTCTCTGTGTAGATTTGGATGTGAAGATTAGGGTAGGAAAACCATTTGTTAAGTCCAAACGGCTTAATCTAGGAATAAAGCATTGGATCACTGACTTTTTTTTCTTCTTTTTTTTTTTCTTTTTTTTTCTTTTTTTTTCTTTTTTTTTTTTTTTTTTTTTTCTTTTTTTTTTTTTTCTGTTTTTTCTCTTTTTTTTAAAACTAGGGTTCGGAGGGTATGTGGTGGCTGATAAAAAATGTTAGGGTTTTGAGCCATCGTGGGTGATTCGGGTGTCTGCACAGCAGATCCGGGGTGTGGGGGGATCCGGGTGTCTGCACAGCAGATCCGGGGTGTGGGGGAGCCGGGTGTCTGCGCCGCAGATCCGGAGTGTGGGGGAGCCGGGTGTCTGCACAGCAGATCCGGGAAGGGGGAGAGAACCGGGGGTCTGCACAGCAGATCCGGACAGGGGGGGCTGGATCGGGGGGGGGGGGGTCGGCGAAGGGGGGGGGGCAGCTGGGTGGGGGGGGGGGCAGCTGGGGGGGGGATCGGGGCGGGGGCAGAGGGGGGGTCGGCGAAGGGGGGGAAATTTTTTTGTTGTGGAAATTTTTTTTTCTTCCTTCTATGGCTCTGATACCATGTAGAATGGAATAAAATAGATGATTTCTTTATTGAAGAGAGACTACACATATATATAGGAGAGGCTAGTCTCCTCTCCTATTACTCTAAGCAATGTGGGACTAAAGCCCAATAACTAATAACTCTAATATAACACTTAACAAGTTATTTTATGGAGTCCTTTATGCTTCATGCCCAACCCTATTCAGATGGCAGAAGGCTTGGGATGATAATGGTGATGATTTGCGTGCATGTAACATCAAGGGGTTGATATGTAAATTATTGGCATTCTTTCAAGTGCTATTAAGTTTTGATAGGCCAACCTTGATTTAGATGGGTTAATATAAAAATATGAACTTTGGATGGAAAACTTAAACCTTTTCTTATGCTTGTCGTGATATCTATGCTAGGTTCTTTCTCCTGGCCTATATGTCAGTGGAAATGGTATGGTATGAATCATGATAGATGTAAGGTTTAGGTGGGTATGGCTAGTATTTTTCTTCATGGTATAACATCTATCTGGTCTTAACCTAATGTACAGGTGGCTTTTAAATTACCTAAAAGAATGGGTGCCTAGGTGGCTGCTACTAAAAATACCCAAAAGTACGGGCGCCTAGGTGGCGTAGACCTGATGAATGGTGAATAGAGGCACTTGGCCTGTATGTTAACAATCAATGAAAACCCATGAATACACTTTTTTCATAATACAATTTACTAAGTGCCTGGCAGATTAAAGTAATTTAGAATTACACTTGATAAATAAATAAATACATGTGATTAATGCGACTATATTACATATAAATTTAATCTATGTCGATACACTCAGTTGGAAATAATATTTACTTAAATTGTATTTATGGGAATTAGCTTCTTTGTCATGCAGTTTTTGATAAGGTGGCATTACATACACTTCCTATTATCTAAAATAGTTAGCCAAAGTTCAAATATTTTGTTTCAGCTATATGTAGGGTAGAGCATAGTTTTAAAAGGCGAAAGGCGCACCAAGGCGCAAAGGTTCCTAGAGCCTGAGGCGCAAGGCTCAAGGTGCGCCTTTTGAAAGCTAGGCGTACTTTTTCTTTATATGTAAAAAATATCAAAATTTAAAAACTTAGCTACATAGAAGTCCAAATTTCTTGAAAATATCACTAATTATAGGCACAAAATTATTCTTTATATATATATATATATATATATATATATATATAAAACAATCTAAAAGCCCATTAGATATAAATAACCCAGACTATATACATATAATATACAAACCACATATATATAAGCCTTTAAATATAGAAGTACATTCTAATTTAGAAAACAATCTAAAACCCACAATAATATTAATGACAATAATTTCTATACTTTCCAATAAAGCCCATAAACTACATAACATGTATATAGAAGGTTGGAATATATATATATATATATATAAGTAACTTTACTCCTAGACGCGCCTTGTTGAGCGCCTGGAGCTTGCGCCTTTCTACACTAGGCGCGCGCTTTTTTAAGGTGGTGCACCTGGCTTGTTCCTAGGCGCTGTCCCTGCGCATCGCTGCGCCTTGTGCCTAGGCGCGCTTTTTAATTCAATGGGGGTAGAGGCTCCAGTGGCGGAGCTAGCCTCTAAAATTAGGGAGGCTGAACTTTAGATAAAGCTTGAACGACACAAGGACTAGCATTCCACCGCCTAAAATAATTTTTTTTTTGAAAATTTATTTACATTTAATTGTTGTATACTTCAAATTCAAACAAAAATATAAACCGCAACTAAGAAAATATTACCAAAAAAACTCAAAAAAAAATTCCCCCAAAAATTTGGGGTGGCTACAGCCCTCCCGTGTCCAGGGGTAGCTCCGCCCAGAGCCATGGAAGGCCAGGTCGATAGAATTTTTGTTGGAAATTTCATCTGGACCAAATACCTGCACCCTCAAACCGAACTTTACCTGCACATGTGGAGTCTGCCAATTGGCTAACTTGAACTTGGACAATTTGATTTGGCTGGCTCAAAATTGAATTCTGATTTCTTGGTAAACAAATTTTAGTTATAGTTAAAAGTCGTACATATTTTCAACCTATTTATTTGTTCAAACAAGTTAAATCCTGAAGACCAACATTAATCTTAAAAATCCTAGGTGAACTATTTGAGGCCTATTGTTCGAGTTTCTATTTTGTTATCGATCAAGTTATATATGGATTGGGTTCAGTTCCAAACCCGATGTTAACTAGTGTTAGATAGGCTTAAGCATTTGAAGCAGTTCAGATTTTGGTTGGGCTTGCACTTGAATTTCTGGTAAACAATGTTTAGTTAAAAAAGAGCATCTTCTTCCAAATGTATTGTGCTGAGCAAATAAACCTTGGAAATGCTACCTTTATCATATTTGTGATAGGCCAGATTTGGACATAGTTAAGGTAAGATATGCCTGGGAAAACTTGGATACAGTTACCTCATGTCTGAAAACATATGTGATATATATCTTACAAGCAATGGAACCATGCCCTTCATGGTTACATGAACTTAAGACCCATCCAACCTTGGAGCCAACCCAAAATTTACAAATTGGACCCATATCCGGCTTCGGACATGTAGGGTTCTATACTCGAAAGTGAGCATAGAAGTCGAAACAGGTAGTATCTGATGCCCACTAAAATTATATATGAACCCAATCACAAGCAAAACTTTAGAGATGATATAGATATTAATGAGATTTTTGGTGTATTACCTTACCTTGTCTTGACCTAAACAAAAGCTTCAGGAGAGGGTCAGAGTTCCTCTGTAGTGCTGTCCTGGTCTGGGTTACATACACAAATCTGGCCCGAGTTAAGAACAATGCTGATATATACTTTCCAAATTTAATCTAGTGCTCAATATATAGATAAGTACAATATGATAATTAACATAGGAATCGTTCCACCTTAAGAAATTTCTTTCTTTTCTTGAAGGTGCAAAACAATTTCTGAAGAGATCCATTGACTTCATAAATATATATTTTTTACTTGAAACCTTCTTTTTTCTGTCGTCAGCGAAAATGGCTAGGCTAAAGCAAGCGAAGGAGGAGGCTGAGAAAGAGATTGCTGAATTCCGTGCCCACATGGAAGCTGCATTCCAGAAGAAGCTTGCTGAGGTATTTTCCGTTCCAGTAATGTTCATCATCTGCTTTAACTTTTTGTATATACTAACATGTTATTTTCTTATTTCTCACTGAGCAGACCAGCGGTGACTCTGGTGCAAATGTTAAGCGCCTTGAGGAGGAAACCGATGCTAAGATCCACAACCTGAAGTCACAAGCAGCAAGTATTTCCCATGAAGTTGGTCAAATGCTTTTGAGGCATGTCACAACTGTGAAAAATTAGGTCATCTTACTGCAACCATGTCATCAGTGGTGATGCTTAGTCTTGTTGTACTATGTGAACAATGGTATTGTTTATATCTGGGTACTTAAATCTCACAAGGAATCAAGATTTTAAATTTGTATTGCTAGGAGTGGGTTATCTATTTGGAATAAGGTTCCAGAACATTGTGTTTGGAGTAAGAATGAATAATTTCCTTTATGTTTAGTGCTTTCCAGATGTTCAAGTACTATTAGAAATGTTGATCCAGAGTTTATGGGAGGTTCTCTGACTCCGAGTTCTTTTCCATGTGTTTGCAATGTCTCAAGGTTGGAGGGATGACAAGTGAAAGGCTAATTACTGGTAGTAGCTACAGATTTTATACATAAATGTATCATTTATACTATTATGCTTGATCCTCTATCCAGCTTTTCTTTTTGAGGGTAACAAGCAATATGCAGCAGAACCATTGTCACTTGGTGAGGGATTATTTCATGCATCCCAATTCTTTAGCTCATAATACCTTGTTCTCTTCTCCTTGCTTCTTGAGCTTTGTACCAACATATTCACATCATATTACTTATGCTGTGTTTGATTGAGCATTCTTTTCATGGAAAATATTTCCATCACAAAATTTCCACCAATTGTAGTGTTTGATAACATATTTTCTATGGAATTATTTTCCAAAAATCTATCACTTTTTATATTTTCCTCCAAAATGGTGGAAAATAAACTTGCACAACCCATAGGAAAATATCAATTTTCATGGAAAATAACGACAATCAAACACCCAAATTAATTCCATGGAATTTTTTTTTCTAGTAAAATAATTCCGTGGAATTAATTTATTTTTCACGTATTTTCCACATTGTAATCAAACACCCTTAAATTCCTTGTCAATTCCTTGTCATTTCCTTTCCTTTGGGAATGGAAGGGAAAGGAAATCAATTCCTTGTCATTTCCTTTCCTTTGGGAAACTTTAATTCCTATTGATTTTCCTTTCCGATGTTTGGCAATGCCAAGGAATTTGGAAAGGAAAGTGAATACTTCAATGTGGGAAAGTGATTCCTTCCTTGGATGGATGGAATCACTTTCCCCCCTAATTTCTCTTCCATTGGGAATCACTTTCCTTTCCTCCTCAATTCCTTGGACACCCAAACATAGGAAAGTAATCACTTTCCTTTCCCAACCGGGAGATTCCGCGAACCAAACGAGGCCTTAGATAAAAACATGAAGGAAATTTATCAAAATTGGTCAACTTTTATTGGAACTCATCAATAGTTGCCTCAGGGTTAGCAGTTGTTGGAAATGTGGATACAAAATCAGCCTATGACCATATAAATACAGATCAATAGATGGACCATATAAATACAGATCAACAGATGTGCTATTCTCTTACTCAGCATCAAGAAGATATGAAGGCACAAAAGTCTTAAAAATTTCATGAAGACTTAACCCTCAGGCCTCGTTTGGCTCGCGGAATCTCCGGGTTGGGAAATGAAAGTGATTACTTTCCTATGTTTTGGTGCCAAAGGAATTGAGGAGGAAAAGGAAAGTGATTCGCAATGGAAGGAAAATTAGGGGGGAAAGTGATTCCATCCATCCAAGCAAGGAATCACTTTCCCATATTGAAGTAATCACTTTCCTTTCCAAATTCCTTGGCATTTCCAAACATTGGAAAGGAGACAAGTTTGGTTCCTCAAAATAAAAAGCACTAATATAGTTCGTGTAAGCCAACAATAACGCTTTGGAAAGGAGACAAGTTCTAGTCATACTATTTTAAAACTGCAAGTTCTCTCCATAATTCTATATTAAAAAAGTAGTTCTTATCTTATCTAATCTTATCAATTAATATAATTTCATCCGCAAACAGAACATCATCCTTAACATTCTTATTAATTTAATCCATAATTCGTGTAAGCCAACAATAGTAAAAAATGATATGATATCTTTTCCGATGCTTAACACATCGGTCATAACTCCATTCATATTTTTACTGTTATAAAGAGACTTGAAAACAGCTCAAAACGAGTCGTTTAAGTCGTGTGTATATATATATATATATATATATATATATTTTTTTTTTTAAGTCGTGTGTATAAGTCGTGTGTATATATATATGAGAGCGGATCAAAAGCCTCCCTTAATGTTAATATTAATATTAATATTAATATTAATTTTAATGTTAATATTAATTTTTATTTTTATTTTTATATTAATGTTAATGTTAATGTTAATATTAATTTTAATGTTAATATTAATTTTAATGTTAAGTTTAATGTTAATTTTAGTATTTAATGTTAATATTAACATTAATATTAACATTAACATTAAATTATGGTCGAGAGTGAGGGTTTTTTTTAGGAGATTTTCTAAGGAAGACTTTTGATCCGCTTCCTCTATATATATATATATATATATATATATATATATATATATATATATATATATATATATATATATATATATATATATATATATATTTTGTTTATATATATATATACCGTCACGTAATTAAATTATTTTTTAAATTGTTCTAACTACCACTATATGTATATTCCTAACATAAAGAAAACCAATAAAAAATTTCTAACTACATGAACATATATCTGAAATCCTATAAATATATCCATAACAAATCTAAATTAAAATATGTTCAATATTCAAATCATATTTAAACTAACCACATGATATTATCTAAACATATATTCAAAGTTCTAAAAACATATTTATAAATTTTTAACTAAAGTTATATTAATATAATTTAAAATTTTATCTAATTTTTTAATAATATCAGAGATTTTACTTTCTTTTTTGTACATGCATCTTACATGAATATGACTAGTCTTCTATATATAATCTCAGCACAATTATACAAACTTCTTTCTAAAATTCACAACATATCTATCCTCTCCAACCCTATTGTGAGTTTAGAAAAAATGGTTGTCACATAGGAATGACAAATTTTTATTCCAAAAATTCTTCTCCAATGCAAATGTAGAATAAAACATGAAGTTGACATGGCAATGACATGGCAAGGAGAATGTGAAGTTGGTTGTCTAGATCTAGACAATGCACTTCATAATGACTTTGTCTCCACATCATCAATTATGAATATAAATATTTATAAAAAAAGTTGAAGAAGTGGAGGAGTTGCCTTGGAAGTTGGAAAAAAATACTTTTTATTGTCTCCTCAATACTTTTGCATTGGAGAGAGTTTTTCTATCTCATTGTCTTTTGAGATATAATTTTGCCACATAAACAAGACATTGTCTTGTGGCTCATGCCACATAGGAGCCACCTAAGACTCACAACACTTAACAAGACAATAGGGTTGGAGATGCTCTAATATAAATTTTCTCCTGGTCAATTAAAACCATAAGTAGATCCTCTTGTTATTCTTTCAAAAAAATTAAACTAATCTTCAGAGTAAGTATGTGTTTCATTGTATATCTTCCTCGCATGAAGCCAAATTGATTCTCTGACTAGCTAGTACTTTCTTTTCTTAATCTCTGCTCCATTGCACTCTCCAAGAGTCTCATGACATCGTAAACATGACATTTGAGTCATAGATATAAAAACTAAAATTCTCAAATAATTTTTATGTATGTATTCTAGTATTCCTTTTTAGAGTATGGTTAAATGGTGGGAATTCTCAAGGTACGTGGGTGGTCCTGTATGTTCTTTTCTTCTAACGTGAGTATATGAGTTCCAATTTCTTGATGACACCATGTCACAATCCGATTCCAATATAATAGATCTATTCGGATCATGTCCAGCCTGCATCGTTGTGAGACGGCAGCAGTAAGCTGTATCAAGCAGTGAAACATAACATGTAGAAACATCTAACGGAAACAAAACATTTTTATTCAACTGGAAAAAAAGTCTGAAAATAAAACAAACAACAACAATATTCATTTTATTACAATAGAAGCTGAAAAGGAAAGTAAAGGAAAGTGCTAAGCCAACATTCTAGGGTTCAGGGGTTCCTGGTTCAGCCTATGTGGGACCCAAGTCTGTCCCGTAGAAAGTGCAGTAAGGCAGCTCCTCTTCGTTGCAATCACCTAAAAATGTTGGGTCTCCAGTCAGGAGGGAGCAGGAACATATTTCATCCACATCTAACAATTCTAAATTAATAATAAATGTAAAGTGCGAGACAGTTAAAGAAATAATATATTTTTGTATTTAATAGTAAAAAGACCAACAAGCAAGATGATGTCATATCCAGAATTATGCAACGCCAAGCTAGTGTTTGAGTATATAACAGGACCTGTGACCGGCTGGGATAGAGGCAATATATATACTAACATTTCGGCCGAAACGAATAGTATACGGTACGGCTCAACCCACAGTGAGGTTGGGGTTAGCACAGACGAAAAACGAGCAAGTTTTAGCTTTAGTCAGACGTTATACTACTCACCCAAGCAATCCCCAAGTAATGAGTCAATAAGTCAATAATCAACATGTCAAGATAGCCATCCAGCAATCCATCAACCTATGTGGAGTCCGAGAGGGATCCACGGTGAATCAGTATAACTATACTACATGTATCTAACTGATGCATACATTTAATTATCAAAATAAAATGCAGACATGGAATAGAAACTTGTCTCAAAGTATTCCTTGACTTGGCAGCAACCAGAAAGTGATTGCTAGGTTTTACAGATTCGAACCTACAAGATCGTAACACCAGTTTTAGTAACCAGAATTACGCCCTAAATCTAAGGTATAAAACTAGGCCAAGTCTACAGGTTGGTGTTCCTAATTGGAAACCATTTGTACATAATAGATTTTGTTACTAAACTAAAATTAATATATAATCGTTTAAGTAAATATAGGTTTTGTCGTAAATAAATAATATTTAAAGAAAATTACTTAAAATGTATTTCTTTGAAATTAATAATTTTGTAGGAAAAATAGATTTATCTAAATAATATTTGAAAGTAGAATTTATTTATTGGGATTAATAATTAACAAAATAATTTTCCTTAGAAAATACCTTTTAAACATTTTTTCGTAATTTAAAAGAAATATTAAATTTTTAAATACTAAAATAGCACCTTTGCATAAAAATACAGTTTTCTTGCCAAAATTGTGATTTTAAATTAATACAAAATATTTCGATTATTAATACTAAATAACCATCTTTTTACCAAAAATTAATTATTTTAACAAATAAAACTCTTTTATGAAAATTACTCAGTTTTCCTTTATTAATCTACTTACCGAAAACATTTTTGATTTAAAAACATTTAAAAGAGAAATTATAATATATATATATATATATATATATATATATATATATATATATATATATATATATATATATATATCATTATCTATTTGAAATTAATTTTATTATTTATATATCTAACAAAACTATTACTTAAAGAATAATAATTATAAACCACTATTTATTAACTAATGCCTAGATAAAATAAAGACTTTTATAAATAACCTACTAAATGATTTTTAGGTTTCTAATCTAAATCATAAATCCACATTTTAAAATAAATAAATTAATTAAAGTTATGCAACCAACAATCTAAAGAAGGTTTCCTAAAAAGAATTTATTACCAACATTGCTATTACTAACACACAGAAACTAAATGATAACACACAAAAACTAATATTCATCTACAGAATAGTCTCTAAGGCCAAAAAGTAAAATTATGGGTTCTGTGAACTACAACAGAAGATGAAAAAGGGAAGAGGTTACCCAAGGCTTGCACGAAGGAGTACCGAGGGGAGGCCTCGGACTCGAAACAACGCCGGGAATGACGAGCACGGACACGAACGCGCATACGGGCGGACACGTGGGAAAGACACGCGATGACGGGGCACACGCGAGAGACGGCGGCGCCGGGCGGAGGGCGCGCGCGGGGTCGGGCGACTACACGGGGGGGGGGGGGGGTCGACGGCCTCAGGGGAGGTCGCCGGAGCGGCGACGTCGTCTGGGGGCGCGCGCGGACTAACAGCACAGCCGGGGGGGAGGGGGGGCGCACGGGCAGACAGCACGGCCGGGGGCGCTGTCGCGGGCTGGCATGGCACGGTTGGGGAACGCCGGATGGGTGCGCGGATCGGTGGGGGACGCCGGGCGGAGGGTCGTCGACGACGGTCGGGCGACGGGGTCCGACGGAATGCGACGATAACGGGTCAAGAGCGGTCTAGAAATGGAAAGGGTGGCGAGGGGAGTTCGGTGGTGGTTGTGGTTTGGGAAATGATGGAGGAGAATGGAAGTTATGGAGATTTGAAGAGGGTGGTGAGGAAGAAAAGCTTCTGGAGAAGAAGAAGAAATCTGAGAGTTTAACTCTCCGTGGGATCTCCAGATCCGATTTGGGGGGTGTGCGCGCGGGACGAGGGTGAGAGGGGAACGTGGGTTTGAATGGGTTTGGGTATGGGCTTCGGTTTAAAACTATTGGATTTAATTCATTGGGCAGAAGGGTTTTGGGTTTAACAAGATAATTAATAAATACAATAAAATACAAGCATCACTACTAAAATATCATCAAATAGCGACGTAATTTAGCGACGGCAAGAAATGACGTCGCTAGTTATGTAATTTAGCGACAGCTTTATAAACACGTCGCAAAACGTCGCTGCTTAGCGACATTCCGCGACAGGAGTTTAATACGTCGCTGAATAGCGACGTTCAGCGACATATTATTAGCATATGTCACTAGTTTTGCGACGTTTAACGACTTCGATACGTGACGTCGCTAAGTTTTTTTACTTAGGGCACATCGTTTCCTTCTTTCTCCCTCACTCTCACTCGAAAATACTCAAAAATTTTAATTTCCCCCCCACCCCCCCCCCGGCGACTCCCTCCCCCTCTGTCAGTGCCCTCCCCCCCCCGGCGACTCCCTCCCCCTCCGGCGAGCTCCTCCTCCTCGAGATCCTCCTCCTCGAGCTCCTCCTCCCCCAATCCGAGCTCCTCCTCCTCTTCCTCAGGTAAACCCTAACCTAACTCCTTTCCTTCCTCCTCCTCCTCTCCCACGGACACACACACACGGACACACGGACACACATCGTGTCCCCAAAGACTCTTGTCCATTGGATTCGTGTCCCCAAAGACTCGTGCCCATTGGATTCGTGTCCAGTTTTGGATGTGTTGAGTTTGGTTTGTTTTTGGACACATTGTGTCGAGTATTTGGACACGAGTTTGGTTTGGGAGACACGTACACACATGACACTTGTATATGCACACTTGACACTATACACTCTCTATCTCTCTAGTATATAAATGCATAAATTGTTGAATTTATATATCGTGTCCCCTTGGTTATAGCCTAGTATATGTAAATATCTTAACCTATATATGTATGCCTATATATATATATATATAGTAAATATATAGGTAGTTGTGTGATTGATGGCTTGTTTAGATGTGGTAGTGTGGTAGTATGGTAGTGTGAGTGTGAGTGAAGAGGGATATTACGATAAGTGTTAGATTGTGTGTGTGTGTGTGTGTGTGTGTGTGTGTGTGTGTGTGTGTGTGTGTGTGTGTGTGTGTTTAAGAGTGAGAAAGGTGAGAGGGATTTAGATATGTATCCATAAGTTAGTATCCTAAGTTAGATATTTAGGATAGTATCCTAGGCACTAATTTAATATCTTGTTTAGGATGTTAGTATCCTAGAGTTAGATAGGTGAGTTAATATCTTAGGATACTAGAAGTTAGTATCCTAGATAGGTTAGTTAGTGTCTTGGATAGGTTAGTTAGTATCCTATTTATCCTAGATAAGTTAGTATCCTAAGTTAGATATCTTAGGGTAGTTAGGTTATGCTAGTATCTTGAGGGTATCAAGATAATAGGATATTAGGATATGGGCTAGAAGTTAGTACCCTAAGTTAGTATCTTGGCTAGAATTTGGTATCCTAGGATAGTTAGATATCCTAGTATCTTAAGAGTGTCCTAGATTAGTCTATGGTAATAGGATACCCTATAGGGGGGAGGGGGGAGGGGGGAGGGGGCAGGGTTAGGGGGGAGGGGGCAGGGGACAGGACCCTAACCCTATTTCGGACACGACTCTGTGACACAGGACACAGGACACAGGACACACACATACACACACAATACATACATATATACCTATATATATAAATACACATATCTATATATATACATGTATATATATACTCACACACTTACATATACAAATACATATATAAATATATATGTAACAATGTATATACACACAAATACACATATATGTACAATCAAAAATCCATTTGAAATTCATTTTAAGAATCTAAAATGTTGACGATATATACCCAAGGTTCACAATATCGGTATCGGTATCGGAATCGGTATCGGACTATTCCTATGAGTATTGGTATCGGCGATATCGGTAGTATCGGCGGCATCATATCGGAGTATCGAACTTTGGTATCGGAAAACAAATAATTATTAATAAATTATTTATATTTAAAAACATATATTTTATACATTTAGGCATAATTTTAAGTATTTCAGCATTATTTCTTAGTAGTTTTGAAATTATATGAAATAGTAGTCACCCTTACCGATTGGTTTTGCCGAATTGATCGGAACAAAGACCCCCAATGTTGGTATCGGTCAATATTTGGTATCGGTCGGTATCGGATCGGAACATGCCAAACCGTATCGGTATCGGCCGTATCGGATCGGTATCGGCCGATACTTTAAACCATGTATATACCATGATTTTGCCTTTTAGTTGCAGGAATATGAGAGGGTGACATGGTTGTCACATTAAGGGTCTTTGAGGAGGTGGCATATTGTGAACAGATATATCCTTATAGTTCTTCTACGTAATGTTAAAGAAAATTCGTAGGAGAACTATATATAAGGATATATCTTTTCGTAATATGTCATCTTGTCAAAGACCCTTAATGTACCAACCATATTACCGCGGTATTGGTATTTGGATACCAATAGCGATAAGGTAAAGGGTACCAACTTAAGGTATTAGTATTGAGATACCAATAGCGATAAGGTAAAGGGTACCTTGGTAGGTAATGACTAGAAATAGAATATTTGACTTAGATTTGACCTTGTTTGACCAAGGTTGACTATTTTGACTGAAAGTCAAAGTAGAGTCAACATCTGACCTAGATTGGACTAAGAGTTGACAAAGTCAACTATAGGTCAACCCTTGACCTAGTTTGACCTTGTTTGACTTTGTTTGACTTAGCTTGACCTTGTTTGACTTTGTTTGACTTAGCTTGACCTTGTTTGACTTTGTTTGACTTAGTACAACCTAGTTTGACCTAGATTGCATATCATTGTTATTAGTAACTGTCCGCTACTAATGTGTGTCCCATAATAAGACATAATATACGAATTTGTGCCTGTTGGATAATGTGTGTCCATCTTTGCAGAATTATTTCCAAATGGATATGAATTACTACTTGCGGAATCGTTCATGGATGTATAATCGTCGTCCTGATGATATGTGTGGTGTGCGGGATGAATATATAGCGGGAGTAGAGCAGTTCCTGCAGTTTGCTAAGGCGTTCCCTCAGTACATGGACGGCACCAAAATTAAGTGTCCGTGTGTGAAATGTCATAACGTAAAATATTATCCAGAAGTGGAAGTGACATATCATTTGTACTCGAGGGATTTCACGCCTAATTACTATCAGTAGATCGCACACGGAGAACTTGTGTCTTTAGCATCAGAGCCGGAGCCTTACGTTGAGCCGTATATGCATGCGGAACCTAATTTTGTTTCAGATAATCATGCATATGACGACGGGTACGTCAACATGGTTTTCGACGCTGCGGGGCCTAGTTTCGTTCATGATGCACCTGAGGAGGCACCGAACGCCGATGCTGCACAGTTCATGGAGTTGCTGGAGAATGCAAGGACTCCATTGTATCCTGGTTGTGAGGATCATTCACCGTTGGAGGTGGTTACAAGACTATTGAGCACTAAGTCAGATTTTAACATGTCGCAAGAATGCTACAACCGAGTGTTGGAGTTGATTATAGAGATCTTGCCGGCGGGTGCTAAGTTGCCTAAAGACTTCTACCGGTCTAAGAGGATGGTAAGATCGCTCTGGATGGGATACGAGAAAATCGATTCCTGTCGCAATGGGTGCATGCTGTACTACAAAGACGACAAGAACGCAGATGTGTGCAGATTTTGTGGTGCTGATCGCTATAAGACAACTAGAACAGGAAGGTCTACCGGTGCAAGAAGACCGACCGATTCAATGCACTACTTGCCTTTAACGCCGCGGTTGTAAAGATTATTTATGGTGAAAGAGACGGCCAAAAATATGAATTGGCACATACGAGAACAGATTGAAGGAGTGTTGGATCACCCATCCGATGGAGAAGCGTGGAAGCACTTTGATCGAGTGTATCCTGATTTTGCTTCAGATCCGCGTAATGTCAGGTTGGGACTATCTTTTGACGATTTTACTCCTTTTGGTCTTTCGGGATCCCAGTATTCGTGCTGGCCTGTGATTGTCACTCCGTATAACCTACCGCCTTGGATGTGCATGAAGACTCAGTACATGTTTCTAACCGTTATAATTCCTGGTCCGAACAATCCCAAGAGGAACATTGACGTGTACTTACAACCTTTGATAGATGAGTTGAATCAGTTATGGGAAGTAGGCGCTAACACGTACGATGTTTCCAGGAAGCAAAATTTTCAGATGAAGGCAACCCTTATGTGGACCATTAACGACTTTTCGGCCTATAAAATATTATCTGGATGGAGCACTCATGGCCGTCTCTCATGTCCGTATTGCATGGACCGTAGTAAGGCTTTTCGCTTGAAACACGGAGGAAAACCGTGCTTCTTTGATTGTCATCGGCAATTTCTGCCAAAAGATCATCCGTTCAGAAGGAACAAGAATGCATTCCGTGCCGGCGTTATAGAGAAGGGTGATCCACCGCCAAGGTGGTGCGGAGCCACGATATGGGAGGAGGTTAAAGATTTTCCAAGTGCTATCGAAGATCCTACAACTGGGTACAAGTGTGATGGATTTGGTAGAGATCATAACTGGACAAAGAAGAACATATTCTGGGATCTGCCATACTGGAGTACCAATCTGATCAAACATAATCTTGATGTCATGCATGTTGAGAAGAATATGTTTGATAACATAATTAATACTGTGATGGACGTAAAGGGAAAAATGAAAGACAATCCCAAGGCCAGGTTGGACTTAGAAGAAATATGCAAACGCCCTGCGTTGCATTTGATACAGCAGAATGGAAAACAGTTCCTGCCGAAGTCAATTTTCTCGCTGGACAAGGAGGATAAAGTGAGACTTTGTCGGTGGATCCAGGGCCTAAAATTTTTAGACGGATATGTGTCAAATCTGAGAAGATGTGTCGATCCGAAGAAAAACAAATTAACGGGTATGAAGAGCCATGACTGTCACGTATTCATGGAGAGGTTAATTTCGATTGCATTTCGGGAATTCTTACCGCAGACAGTTTGGGATCCATTGACGGAGCTTAGCAAATTCTTCAGGGATCTTTGTTCTAAGAAATTGCTCGTTGATCGTCTAGAAAAGCAAGAGAAGGACATTGCGGTAACACTATACAAGCTAGAGAGGGTGTTTTTTTCTGGATTCTTCGACTCTATGGAGCATTTGCCGATTCATCTATCCTATGAGACACGTGTTGGTGGACCCGTCGAATATCGATGGATGTACCCGTTCGAGCGACATTTGAATCACCTAAAAAGAAAGGTGAAAAATAAGGCACGGGTCGAGGGTTCTATTTGTGAAGCCTATGTTCTCGAGGAGATTACAAACTTTTGTTCGATGTATTTCAAGTCTCATGTTGCAACTAATAGAACGAGAGCTTCCAGAAACGACGACGGAGATCATGAAAGTAATGATACAATACTGAAGGTATTCAATGCTCCAGGAAAGACATCGGGTAAAATAAAGAAGAGATATCTGAACGATGATGAGCTAAGGGCTGCTCAGGTGTATGTATTACTCAACTGCGACGAGAAAGAAGTAGAGAAACTGGAGGGGTAAGTAAATAATACGTCTACATTATTTTAATAGTGTTGATTATTATACTATTACATTAATTGCACGATGTTGTTTTCAGTATATTTAATGATGATGTGAGGTCAGGTAGGCCACACATAACAGAAGAAGAACTAGAACAAGAAATGAGACATTATTTTCCATCATGGTTGAGTGCATATGTAAGACTTCAGAACTCTGTAATTACCTTTCTGTATATGCACTTGATTGAGAATGAGCTTAATTGCTTCTTTCGTGGTATTTAGGTCGATCGTCCATACGCAAGACTTGAGAATGAGTCTATTAGAACGCTAGCCAAGGGACCAATTTATGCTGTAAAAATATGGCCAAGCTACTGTGTTAATGGGTTTAGGTTCAAGTCAACAACTTGCCCGATCAGAGACAACTTTATGGATCTCGACTCCACCAAAAACAGCTGTTTGTTTATCAGATCTTCGAACTACAAAGATGTTGATGCGGGCAACGATTTCTATGGCGTGCTACGGGAGATCATGGAGCTGACATATAGTTATGGAATAGAGCCTGCTAAGATTATGTTATTCAGGTGTGATTGGTTCGATCCGATTGAAGGTCAAGGTTAGAAAGTAGACAAGCACGATCTTGTTGATATAAACTATCGGCGTCGATATCAAGCCTATGAACCATTTGTCCTATCAAGTCAGGCTCAGCTCGTGTACTTTACAAGTTATCCTAAACGGAGAACAACAAGGTCGGACTGGTGGGCAGTATGTGTCACGACCCGCACCCACTGTTAGGGTACGAAAACGTAACAACGCCCAGCCTACGCCGCATTGTCGGCGGTAGAACGCTGTCCTAGGTCACATCATCTAACAATATAATGCTAAGCAGTTTATACTCCTGAATGGAGGTGACATAGCAGATACAGACTCAATCACATCTAAGGTAGAGCATGATAAGGATAGATAAAACATGAAATCCAAAAGAGATACAGAGATAGAAGTCTAAGTGTCTAAGATACATAAACCCAAAAATACATCTCAAAACTCAAATACGGATACAGTAATCCACAAAGTAAATACAACTCCAGACAAAATGAAATAACTACCTAAACAACCTCTACTGTGTCTCCTCTAGGCTAGCAGGCAATCCCAGGCCATCTGTAAAATTTATCAACAGGTCCTGTCAGGACATGAGCGAGTACAGTACATCTCAACAGATCATAGCAGGTTAGAAAATATAATCATGCAGTAAAGTAAGATACAGGTACTGAAAGAATTGCAGTATATAAACAGAGAGAGCTGTAATAGAAATATCTACTATAAATAGAGACTAACAGTGGCTAGTGATTCAGAGTACAATATAGACATGTAAATGGCCTGGGATAATTCTGATAAGACACTACGGAATGATTCTGATAAGATACTACTGGTATATTATTCACATGTCCAATTCTACTCTCCCATACCCCCAATCAATACACAAGGATCCAGCCAGGTTATGTTATATGATGCTATATAACAGCCCCCGAAGGGTGGTAAGCCCCCGAAGGGTGATAAGCCCCCGAAGGGTGGTACATAGTAGTCCCATAAATGGGGATTCTGGGGGTTACCCAATAGTGTAAGATTCCAGGAAGACTCTACGATCATAAGAGTATATGTCGTAAGTGATCAAAAAACCAATGAAGCATAGTGATACGCCATGTAAGTGAAACGCACAGAACATGTAGTACCCGATGCTCCCTAAGGATAATATCTCAAGAAGGAATCCATATAGTACCAATCCGTGTGACCAACGTGACAGTACAAGTAAAGTAATCTACTGCAGGAAATAATTCTAAGCAGGATATAAAATGATCAGAGAATGTACTCGCCTGATAACCTGAACAGCTGATAAGTATAGGGGGTCCAACTGAAGCCACAGAGTCCTATTTAAAGCAACACAGGTTACAAGGTGTTCAAGTTTATAATCAATCTACATTATCCTAGGTTCTTCTAAGTCAAATTAACTCTAGGTCAACTCCGGTGAATAATCTAGTCAAACTAGGTCAAGTGTTGACTTACAGTTGACTTTGGGTCAACTGGTCAACTCTGGTCAAACAGGGTCAATTCTAGTCTAATATAAAGTGTATTTCGTTATTTGTACGTCGAAACGTACGTCACGCAAATCGAGATAAGAAGATTATCGGTAAAATTGATAATCTTATTATAGTGATCCACGTATCCATCTTGTCAATTTCAGCGATGTGAGATCACTGGAATCGACTGAGCTCAGTTTCGTTGTACTAATCCCGAAATACGAACATTATAAGAATTAATTATAAAAAGGTTAAACTCAGAGAAATTATCAACAAACATTGTCGGACGATGAAATAAACATCGCCAACGTGTCCAGAATGGTCAAATTAGCTAGGATAGCCTACCCAACGGTCCAATTTGGACACAAGGGCAAAAAGGTAATTTCGGATCAAAACGGTATCCGTGTCGGAGCCGTTTTGCATCAAAAAATGTACAAGAAAACAAGTCTATAAAATATAAAAAATTATATGTCCACGAAACCAGAATGACGATACGAACCCAACGGTATCTCCAGAATTGGATTCCGTTGACCCGATCTCAATTTGGTCCGTTGACCAGAACTTGGAATTCCGGTTTGTACGGAAATGCGTGTCGGAGTCAAAGTTCTCAAAACTCAGCAAACTACCTGTCAACGAGTCCAGAATGATGATACGAACTCAACGGTATCTCCGGAATTAGATTCCGATGAGCCGATCTCAAAATGATCCGTTGACCCGGATATTGGTATCCGACTTGCACCGAAATGCGTGTCGGATCCAATGTCCACCAAAACCTAATAAATTATATGTCAATGAGTCCAGAATGATGATACGAACTTAATGGTATCTCCGGAATTGGATTCCGATGAGCCGGCGTCAAAAAGTCCCGTTGACCCAGAATGTGGGACCCACTTTGTACCGAAATGCGTGTCCGGGCCCATGTTCTCCAAATCTAACAAATTTTATATGAAAACATGCCAGAACGACGCCACAAGTCTATTGGTGGTGTCAGAAATGAAATCTGGAGTCCCGTGTTCAAAAATGGAATTTTACAAGTTGGAAATTACGAATTCGGACGACCAACTTTGGCGTCGAATTCAACCAATCAAACAAGCTCACAATGAAACAAAACTGGAGGGATAGTAAGAGGGTTATACCAGCTTCGTATCGGAACTAGTAGCATGCCAAACGGAGCTGCGGTGGGGGAGATACAAGCTGACGAAGTTGGCCCTCGAAAATGTCCAAATTTAATACAATTTAAATGGTCAACTTGGTGGCCGGTTTTGATGTATCAAACGATAAAATTAACGGACAAAAATTGACAGGGATGAAGGTGGATATACCGAGATTGCGACGGAGTGAAGAAATCGCCGATCCAACGGTCGGATCTCTGGAAAAATGCGTGCGAAGTCACTACGACGGAGCGCCAAAACGAACTCGATCCCGCGCGCGTCACGACGGGACGTCGTGCAAAACGCACGAATCGCCTCGACGGCGCATCCCGAAGGACGGTGGCCGTCAGGGGGCTGTCCACCTGAGCTCGCCCGGGAGGGGGCACCCACGGCGGGGTCGCCGGAGCACGACGGAACGTCGGCGGCGCGGCCAACGCCGTTCGCGCGCGGCCAAGGCGTGCTGCTGCCGCGCTGCTGTGTTGTGCCAGCGCACGCACGACGGTGTGGCAAACACAGCGGCGACGCGGCGGCGAAGGCGGCAACGAGATGGCCAGCATGGCGGAGGAGGTGGTGTAGCAGTGGTGGCGGCGGTTTGGTGTTGAAGGTGGATAGGTGGTGGTTGTGTAGGGTGGTGAAGGAGGAGATGGAAGAGGAGGGTGGAGGAGATTGTGTGGTGCGTTGGTGGCCGTCGGCCAGGCCACGACGGGGCTGGGCCGACCAGGAAGAAGTGAGGTCGGGCCATGAGGGTGCTCGGTTAGCATGGTGTGGAGAGGTTGAGTTGCTGTGTAGTTTTGTTTGCATGGGAAGAGAGAGAAAGAGAGATAAGTTAATGAAGGGGGGAGAGAAAGAGATGAAAAAGGTGCTCTCTTGGGGTTAGGGCCGGCTGACTTATGGGAGTGAGGAAAATTGTTGTAGGGGAAAAAATGGATGGATAGGATTAAATGGAGAGATCCTATGGCTAGGATTTTATTAGCTAGAAATTGATTCATTCCAATGGAAATTAAATAAATAGAAATTTCCAATAAATATTAGAAATAGATAGAAGGAATAATTAATATTTTTGGGCAAGAAATATGAGGGTGTTACGATGGAGGGTAGCACAAAGCTGGACTGGACTCGGTGGAGCCGGATTGGGTCAAAACCGGACATTGAGCAAAATCGAATTAAAATTAGACGTTGATGATCATGAGCGAATAAGTAGCACATGGGGATTCCAATAAATGGAACACAAGTGACAGGCGGGTAGTAGGCTCAATGTGGGCCATGTCCATAGTTGGGGCTGACAGGTTTTGGTCGACAGGGGACCCACAAATCAAGTTGGAAGATAAATGTGACACCGTGGGATAAAATAAAATCGGGTCACGTGTCGAAAAAGTTGTGTGAAGCAAATGGAGCACAAGATTACGTGTCTGAGTGAGACACGAAGGTCATGGGTGACGAGCGTCTCGAGTAGATCTTGCATGAGAAGTTGGTTTCAAGAAACTGACTGGTCTTGCGCTCCCAAATTAAAAGTCACGGTAACGTGCTAATAATGATCAAGGAAAAGAGTGGGAAAATTAATTAATAATCAAATGGTCTAAATCGACCCGAAGTTCAGCGAAGCAAAAAGAGCACAAGGGAACAAGTCTGAGTGGGACACCATATACCGTCATGAAGGTAATCCTGTCCACTCCAAAACTCGTGAAGAAGATTTCCAGAGTTGAACATCCCTGACACTCCAAATATCAATGGCACGGGAAAGTACACTTAAAGATAAATAACAGAATAAATATTTATTAAAACTAAATCAATCAGAAAAATATCTAAAAAAATCAACCCAAATTTTAGGGTGCTCACAGTATGCAAGACCAAAGCTAGAAATACCTTTGAGGTTGACGATATAGCATATCAACAGGATGAACTACCTCTTGTAACAAATATTATAGAAGTGGACACGACGAAAGTTCCTCATTACACATCTAATTGTGTAGAAGAAGTAGAATTATCTGAAGAGGAAGATGCAGATGAAAGTGAAGATGTAGAGGAGGAAGAAGAAGAAGATGATGAGCTAAACGAACTAGATAAATTTTCAGAAGAGAATTAAAATCTGTGATGTCTATCATATAAATATGTATTTTTGTAATAATAAATCTGTGACACTTTAGTGACACTTTTATCTGTGACCATGATATTTTTCAAAAATCTGTGATGTCTATCATATAAATATGTATTTTTATTTTATTGTCATATGTTATTATCAGGTATGACTAGACCAGGAGGACGACGTGAAGGATTTTACATTAGGCAGTCCCGTCAGCCTCGGCCTGGGGATGGAGAGGGCAGTTCCGTACCCTCATCCTCATCTCCGAGTACGCCAGTGTACCGTTCTGTTCCCGATCCATTACCGGGATAGGGCAGTTCCAGCAGGTTGCCGACTCCTCCCTCGTCGTCCAGCTTTCCTGATCCCGCATCCAGCATCCCTGATCCTCCGTCCAGCATTCCTCCTGTCGACGGCTCTATGGGAGGATCCGACGCCGAGCATATAGAGGACGGCGATCAGACTGATCCTGCCCAGGCAGGAGGTGAGAGCGACCTTCTATGCGCTCCCCCGGGCGAGACGCGTATGGAGATTTGGACGGACGAGCCTATAAAGTAAGTTAATTAATTAATATATATTTCTCAAATAATTATATGTACATATATATTCATAAAAAATTGTTATTGTATAGATATCGGCCTTCTGTAGTACAGAGACAGCTGGGGGTATTTCTGAGGCAGAACTATGGTGGGCCTTGGATTAACTACTCAGATGCTCCCGCAGATAGGAAGGCCTTTTGGTTCGCCCACTTCAAGGTAAAAAATTTGTTTATTTTAAATTTTAATAATCATTTGTGTATATTATACAACTTTTGTATTTTACTTCTTGTAGAGGACCTGTTTCTATCTACCACACCGGGCGGCGAGTGTCGAGGGCTAATTTTCTGTCGTCGTAACCAAGCTCATACGTGATGCGATCCACGACCAGAAGTGTCGTGATCGCTCCGGAGAGCCGATCCATGGTTGGATCACGCCAGATCAGTGGACTGCGATGAAGGCTAGATTCAGCGAGCCCAAGTACCAGGAGCGGTCTGACAAGGCCAAGGTGGCGCGGTCGAGCGCCGGTAAGTGGTGTGGTGGCTCCATTCCGATGACAGTGCATTTTCATCGTCTGGTATGTTCCCTATGACGGACATTAATTTATATATAGTTCGATAGAATATTTAATACTAATAATAGATAATATATTTTAACAGGTAAAAAAGGGTGAGGACCCGAACATGGTGACCGTCTTCCTGGTCACCCATCGGAGGGCTGGGGAGTTCATTGACGAGAGGGCGACGCAGGAGTCATATTGATCCATATGCCTCTAGCCCTTCTTGATCATGATTGTAAGTATTCTTGTGCATTTATTTACTGCTTACGCATTTATTTACATTACTGGTTGTTTTACTTTACTTATATGCCATGCTTGGTTTATTGAGATTGTTGAGTTTCTTGGAGCTTTTGTTTTGTTATCTTACTCGATTAGCCTCAGGAAATTCCGAGGACGGAATTTTTCTAAGGTGTAGAGAGTTGTGAGACCCGTCTCACTGTATCGGTATTTTATACGGATACGTGTTTATTTGAGCCGTATTTCGTATTTATCGATTTGCGTGATATTTTAAAATTTCCTAAGTATAGGATTTCATGACTTGGTTTAACTTGGAGTTGGTTTTATTTGGTTCGGTTCCACTTTGACTTGGTTTGGTTTGGTTTCTCATGAGATGAGGTGTA
Source organism: Iris pallida (assembly GCA_029216955.1). Classification (NCBI taxonomy): domain Eukaryota; kingdom Viridiplantae; phylum Streptophyta; class Magnoliopsida; order Asparagales; family Iridaceae; genus Iris; species Iris pallida. The sequence goes on along the minus strand of JANAVB010044620.1, from coordinate 5,639,997 downwards.
TGGTTTAGATTGAGTGGAAAGGAATGAATGGTGGAGATCACTTGAGCTTGTTATATAAGCCACTTTTTCTCTCTCCCTCCTCATTCACCATCATTCATTTTCTTTTTCCACCAAACCCTAGCCATTAGAGAGAGGCAAGTACACCTTGCCGAATATTGGACGATTTCAATTTCGTTTGTTCCATTCTCTTTATGGTTACATTCTAAGCATATTTAGAACTTGAAGTTTTCCAATTTGATGGCTAGATTGTTGTAGATCTAACTTTGAAGAAATTTTGGTTTTTATGGGTCTTGATCTATTTTGACTGCATGTTCTTGGTTAGCAAGTGCTTTCATGTAGCTTGCTCTCTGTAATATGGATTTGGGGCTCTCAGTGTTAGTGGTAGGAGCTTGAGTCATGGATTCCATGGCCATCTCCTCGGATTAATTTGTTGTTTTGGAAATAGTGAGCCGCATAGGCTTTAAGGAAAGCATTTAATGCACTTTTCTTATAATGCATATTTTCATGCAATTTCCTAAGCTTCTCCTGAGCTAGCCGCATAGGCTAAGGGAGGGAGAGGGAGAGAGAGCAATTAATGCATTCACATGCATTCCTATTTTCAAATGCATATTTTCATGCATTTTTCCAAGCTTTCTCAAATGAGCCAGCCGCATAGCCCCAAGAATGCAATTAATGCATTCTCCATGCATCAATTCATGCCTTAGCCGCATGCATTCAAAGAATGCATACCATGCTTTCTCTAATGCTTTTTTAGCATTTATTAATTCATTCCATATAAATGAATCAGCTGCATAAGTACTCCAGGAAAGCACTTGTGCATTCTTAAATGCACTTTATGCATTCTAACCCCTAATAAATGCACTTATGTATACCTCCATAATAAATGCATTTATGCATTGTAATCCATATTTAATGCATATTCTAATTTACATCCAATGCCTTATATTTAATGCATGCATGCTTTTGCTTGCATACTTGTTTATAGCCCAGCCGCATATGCATATTTGCTTGGCCATTTTGCCAGCCGCATGCAAGTCATTTAATTGCTAGCCGCATATGGTCAGATGACTTGCGGGCCGCATGAAATTTTCCTGGCCGCATGCAACAATAGTTGCTGGCCGCATGAAGCATAAAGTTGCTGGCTTGCAATTATTTTGGAGCCGCATGACCTTCAATAAATTACTGAGCCGCATGGAATTATTTGTTGACCAATCAAATGTGTGTTGGCCGCATGGCCTCTTTCCACTTGCTGGCCGCATGGCCATTGTACTTATGGACTTTGAATTTAATATTGGATCGCATAGCTTTTATTGAGCTGCCTGTACTTGCAGGATATATTTTATTATATGTCGTCATTGCTTGGCCACGTGAACCAATATTTAAATGGTTCACGTGAACTTTTCTTATTGCATTGATTGTGGGGGGTCCCACATAGCTTCTTTTAGTGACTTGCTTGCTGAAGTGGGAGTTTGCATTTAATGAGGGTCCCACTATCTTTTGTCTTATTTGATTTCATGACCTATTTATTGTTTCCTGGCCGCATGGGTGGCCTCCCACTCTCTTTGACCGCATATTTGTTCTCCCACTTTTGGACCGCATGGGTCCCACTTTGATTGTTTAAATGTTTTATTTGCCTGAATTGTGGTCAGAATTTCTTCCCACTCCCAACATGAAAGTTGTAGAGTTTCTCCTTAGCTTCAAGAATATATATATTATATATATATTATTATTTAATTGTACAAGTTTCTTCCTTTTTTGATAAATGGCATGACACGGCAATGATCCATAGTGGTGCACTCTTGAAATAAACTTGACATGATGGAATTGCCATGATAATTGACAATGATAACTTGACATGATAATTCTTGATAGTGGCCCGTCGTGGCGCACTCTTGATAAGTAATAATGATAATTCTTGATAGTGGCCCGTCGTGGCACACTCTTGATTAGTAATAATGATAATGATAGTGACCCGTCGTGGTGCACTCCTGACAAGAATTAATTAGTATCCTGACACCGTGGGTGATTGTGTTTGTACAAATGAACCCGTCTCGTCTTGCATCATGTCTAGGACATGAATTCCTGGTTTTCCACGGTCAGGGATTCATACTGAAATGGACTAAGGCTAATTACTAGAATAATCCAGTAGTTCATGGAGAGACTTTCTCAGTTACCTGTTGCCCCTTTGATCCCGGCCTTGTATATATATATATATATGGGATTTGTTGCTATCCGTCGAGATGAGCGCACTTCCAGCCCGCCGTCGAGTGTGGTACCTTAGGACACATGTATCTTACTACAGTGTGTCTGCTATATCATGCTATCTTTTTCCTTTTCTTTGCTGGGGTCACTCAGGTAGCAGCAGGCGGGTAACTGGACTTGGAAGAATCTCGCTGCATCTTGCTAGTAACTAGGCCTGTGATAACCCTAGTTAGTTAAAGTATCAAGCCGTACTTATTGCTTGGCCGTGAATGTTGGATGGAGTTCAATCTGTCTAGTCTCGTCTTGATCTTGTACATGATTGTTACATGTCCTGATTTTTTATTTTATCCTGCCGAGAAATGGTGGAAGAAACCAAGTTCTGTTCAGACGAAGGGTTACAACCCCGGTTCTTGTTTGGTTTACGGATTATAACCTGGTTATCTGAATAGTCCCATGGTCATCCCATCGTATATCACCTTCCCAGTTCTATTTATTTAACATGTTCTCCAGTTTACTTTACGTCAAATGATGATTTACTTACTGTCTTCTTATGTTCGGGATAAGTGCATTGGTACTGCACGACTCTCGATCCTCCTTTACTTATCATTTTCTCTCCCTGTTAATTACCTATGATTGCTGGTTTTAAGTTCATAGTTCGGCCTTCTTTGTGGTACTTGCTATTTGGGGTCTGACCCCACTGGTTTTGCATGGCCAGGTTCTGATGGAAGAGCCCGAAGGATCTACCGTACCATCTATTCGGCGGTGACTAGTCGGAGCACCAGAGTGCCTCAGTGGGATTCTTCTTCATCCTTCCACTTATATGTAAATTCTCCTCTTGTAACGTTTAGCCCCGAGCACGTGTTTAGCTCGTGTTTTGGTATTTTCCTTGATAATGTAGCCTACGGGCATAAACATGATATGTGTATTCTAGACTATAGCTAGTCCTTATCATGTACGACTAATATTCTAGCTAGTCATCCGTTCTGTGGTACTGGCTTCATGATCAGTCATGTATATATGGTTCGGGACGCCTTACTATTATATGTATGATGATCGTACTCTTTGCTCTCGTATAATTGCCTGTGATTGAGATACCTAGGATTGTTAAACCTTAGGATTGACTGATGGCTTGTAGAGTAACCCCCATGTCTTGACAGCTTATACTTGATTTCAGAGTATTAACGTACTTTGGGATTGCGTAGCTGGCTGTGTCCGCCTCCGTCCAGTATTCTGGTTCTGGGGCGTGACATGGTTTTAGTGGTGGCCCATGCAGGTCTCGATTTTCAGATTTGTGGGAGTTACCATGTTTAGATATCTCAATCACGATTATCCTTATTGATCTTCTTCGGATTATTCTCTACCTCTGATACTTGACTTGATATCTATTTTGATCATTGATTATTCCTGTTCCCATGATTTGATCTTGTGTCCTTCAACTTTCAAGGGTACTGTTCTTGATCCTTATGATTATCTTGTTCGTGTTTTGCCGAGGGCAGCTCAGCATTCTTCAGCCAGGCCAGTTATGGAGGATCAGTCTCAGCATGCAGGCAGAGATGTCAGTCCATCCCGATCAGCCAATCGCTTCAGTCTTCGTATCTTGAGACAGGTGATAAAGTTCAAGTATCTGTTTCAACTACGATGACACGTCCTGGGTAGAGTCATGTCTTGAACTAAGTCATTGGTACCGACTTACCTTGAGGCTTGACTTTTATCCATTTTTGGGAGTCAGCTTAGGCCAGCGAGGACGTTGGTTTCTACACAACTGACTCAGGAGTCATATTGATCCATATGCCTCTAGCCCTTCTTGATCATGATTGTAAGTATTCTTGTGTATTTATTTACTGCTTACGCATTTATTTATATTACTGGTTGTTTTACTTTACTTATATGCCATGCTTGGTTTATTGAGATTATTGAGTTTCTTGGAGCTTTTGTTTTGTTATCTTACTCGACTAGCCTCAGGAAATTCCGAGGACGAAATTTTTCTAAGGTGTGGAGAGTTGTGAGACCCGTCTCACTGTATCGGTATTTTATACGGATACGTGTTTATTTGAGCCGTATTTCGTATTTATCGATTTGCGTGATATTTTAAAATTTCCTAAGTATAGGATTTCATGACTTGGTTTAACTTGGAGTTGGTTTTATTTGGTTCGGTTCCACTTTGACTTGGTTTGGTTTGGTTTCTCATGAGATGAGGTGTATGGTTTAGATTGAGTGGAAAGGAATGAATGGTGGAGATCACTTGAGCTTGTTATATAAGCCACTTTTTCTCTCTCCCTCCTCATTCACCATCATTCATTTTCTTTTTCCACCAAACCCTAGCCATTAGAGAGAGGCAAGTACACCTTGCCGAATGTTGGACGATTTCAATTTCGTTTGTTCCATTCTCTTTATGGTTACATTCTAAGCATATTTAGAACTTGAAGTTTTCCAATTTGATGGCTAGATTGTTGTAGATCTAACTTTGAAGAAATTTTGGTTTTTATGGGTCTTGATCTATTTTGACTGCATGTTCTTGGTTAGCAAGTGCTTTCATGTAGCTTGCTCTCTGTAATATGGATTTGGGGCTCTCAGTGTTAGTGGTAGGAGCTTGAGTCATGGATTCCATGGCCATCTCCTCGGATTAATTTGTTGTTTTGGAAATAGTGAGCCGCATAGGCTTTAAGGAAAGCATTTAATGCACTTTTCTTATAATGCATATTTTCATACAATTTCCTAAGCTTCTCCTGAGCTAGCCGCATAGGCTAAGGGAGGGAGAGGGAGAGAGAGCAATTAATGCATTCACATGCATTCCTATTTTCAAATGCATATTTTTATGTATTTTTCCAAGCTTTCTCAAATGAGCCAGCCGTATAGCCCCAAGAATGCAATTAATGCATTCTCCATGCATCAATTCATGCCTTAGCCGCATGCATTCAAAGAATGCATACAATGCTTTCTCTAATGCCTTTTTAGCATTTATTAATTCATTCCATATAAATGAATCAGCCGCATAAGTACTCCAGGAAAGCACTTGTGTATTCTTAAATGCACTTTATGCATTCTAACCCCTAATAAATGCACTTATGCATTATACCTCCATAATAAATGCATTTATGCATTGTAATCCATATTTAATGCATATTCTAATTTACATCCAATGCCTTATATTTAATGCATGCATGCTTTTGCTTGCATACTTGTTTATAGTCCAGCCGCATATGCATATTTGCTTGGCCATTTTGCCAGCCGCATGCAAGTCATTTAATTGCTAGCCGCATATGGTCAGATGACTTGTGGGCCGTATGAAATTTTCCTGGCCGCATGCAACAATAGTTGCTGGCCGCATGAAGCATAAAGTTGCTGGCTTGCAATTATTTTGGAGCCGCATGACCTTCAATAAATTACTGAGCCGCATGGAATTATTTGTTGACCAATCAAATGTGTGTTGGCCGCATGGCCTCTTCCCACTTGCTGGCCGCATGGCCATTGTACTTATGGACTTTGAATTTAATATTGGATCGCATAGCTTTTATTGAGCTGCCTGTACTTGCAGGATATATTTTATTATATGTCGTCATTGCTTGGCCACGTGAACCAATATTTAAATGGTTCACGTGAACTTTTCTTATTGCATTGATTGTGGGGGGTCCCACATAGCTTCTTTTAGTGACTTGCTTGCTGAAGTGGGAGTTTGCATTTAATGAGGGTCCCACTATCTTTTGTCTTATTTGATTTCATGACCTATTTATTATTTCCTGGCCGCATGGGTGGCCTCCCACTCTCTTTGACCGCATGTTTGTTCTTCCACTTTTGGACCGTATGGGTCCCACTTTGATTGTTTAAATGTTTTATTTGCCTGAATTGTGGTCAGAATTTCTTCCCACTCCCAACATGAAAGTTGTAGAGTTTCTCCTTGGCTTCAAGAACATATATATTATATATATATTATTTAATTGTGCAAGTTTCTTCCTTTTTTGATAAATGGTATGACACGACAATGACCCATAGTGGTGCACTCTTGAAATAAACTTGACATGATGAACTTACCATGATAATTGACAGTGATAACTTGACATGATAATTCTTGATAGTGGCCCGTCGTGGCGCACTCTTGATAAGTAATAATGATAATTCTTGATAGTGGCCCATCGTGGCGCACTCTTGATAAGTAATAATGATAATTCTTGATAGTGGCCCATCGTGGCGCACTCTTGATAAGTAATAATGATAATGATAGTGGCCCGTCGTGGCGCACTCCTGACAAGAATTAATTAGTATCCTGACACCGTGGATGATTGTGTTTGTACAAATGAACCCGTCTCGTCTTACATCATGTCTAGGACATGAATTCCTGGTTTCCCACGGTCAGGGATTCATACTGAAATGGACTAAGGCTAATTACTAGAATAATCCAGTAGTTCATGGAGAGACTTTCCCAGTTACCTGTTGCCCCTTTGATCTCGGCCTTATATATATATATATATATACATGGGATTTGTTGCTATCCGTCGAGATGAGCGCACTTCCAGCCCTCCGTCGAGTGTGGTACCTTAGGACACATGTATCTTACTACAGTGTGTCTGCTATATCATGCTATCTTTTTCCTTTTCTTTGCTGGGGTCACTCAGGTAGCAGCAGGCGGGTAACTGGACTTGGAAGAATCTCGCTGCATCTTGCTAGTAACTAGGCCTGTGATAACCCTAGTTAGTTAAAGTATCAAGCCGTACTTATTGCTTGGCCGTGAATGTTGGATGGAGTTCAATCTGTCTAGTCTCGTCTTGATCTTGTACATGATTGTTATATGTCCTGATTTCTTATTTTATCCGGCCGATAAATGGTGGGAGAAACCAAGTTCTGTTCAGACGAAGGGTTACAACCCCGGTCCTTGTTTGGTTTACGGGTTGTAACCTGGTTATCTGAATAGTCCCATGGTCATCCCATCGTATATCACCTTCCCAGTTCTATTTATTTAACATGTTCTCCAGTTTACTTTACGTCAAATAATGTTTTACTTACTGTCTTCTTATGTTCGGGATAAGTGCATTGGTACTGCACGACTCTCGATCCTCCTTTACTTATCATTTTCTCTCCCTGTTAATTGCCTATGATTGCTGGTTTTAAGTTCATAGTTCGGCCTCCTTTGTGGTACTTGCTATTTGGGGTCTGACCCCACTGGTTTTGCATGGCCAGGTTATGATAGAAGAGCCCGAAGGATCTACCGCACCATCTACTCAGCGGTGACCAGCCGGAGCACCAGAGTGCCTCAGTGGGATTCTTCTTCATCCTTCCACTGATATGTAAATTCTTCTCTTGTAACGTTTAGCCCCGAGCACGTATTTAGCTCGTGTTTTGGTATTTTCCTTGATAATGTAGCCTACGGGCATAAACATGATATGTGTATTCTAGACTATAGCTAGTCCTTATCATGTACGACTAATATTCTAGCTAGTCATCCGTTCTGTGGTACTGGCTTCATGATCAGTCATGTATATATGGTTCGGGACGCCTTACTATTATATGTATGATGATCATACTCTTTGCTCTCGTATAATTGCCTGTGATTGAGATACCTAGGATTGTTAAACCTTAGGATTGACTGATGGCTTGTAGAGTAACCCCTATGTCTTGACAGCTTATACGTGATTTCAGAGTATTAACGTACTTTGGGATTGCGTAGCTGGCTGTGTCCGCCTCCGTCCAGTATTCTGGTTCTGAGGCGTGACAGGTACCGGGGAAGTCAAACTCGTCCTTGAAATCCTACAATTGAGAATCCTGTCTTAGAATCATAATTGAACTATATATAGGTGTGCTAGTTACAATTTCTAAAAGAAGATCCTAATCAAGTTTTAAGTTTGTTAAAATAATTCTATCAGAACACGTTTATTGTTGCGATCTACTATTAATTAATTTACGAAGTAAAAGTCAATTTAATATTTATTGGAAAAATAGCATTTTTCAGGTTAATTGTCAAAACTTGGTATTTTCGTAATATATATAAAACTAGACTTTCTTTTTAATGAGAAATAATGAATTTGTTAAATTACAAAATTACTTAATGTGAGAAATTTTATTAATTTTCTATATAAAAATAGATATTCATTTTTAACATTCTACGCGTTTAACGACCAAGTCAACAACCCAGAAAAATAAAGAAAAAATCTACGCTACACAATATAGGATCGCAGAAAAGAAATAGAAAACTGGCTTATGCCCTTACAACTTATTTACATAAATTAATTTAAATATTGCTGTTGAGCTCTGAACGCCGGGAAGCGGTCCATTCAGCAGGCCGAGGCCCTGCACTCGAAATATAAAAATACCCAGTAACAAGTTCTAAATAATTTTATAAAATAAAAAATATAGGATAAGTCTCAGACTTGGTCTTAAAACATCATGTTGTTGGCTAACACCTCAACGTACAGAAAATCCTGTAGCGTTTGCGTTTCGTCGAGGCTCATCCCACCGATACGTTCGTCGCCTAACAGGGAATACAAAACTCACAAAATCCACAAAACTAAACCAACAAAACCAATTTTGGAAATTATTTGCAAAGATCGGGTATGAAAACAGGTTTTAAATGAACTTAATTAATAATAATAATTTGAAAGATTTTACTAAAAATTCGAGCAGCACCTCCTCTATAACTAGGACAACCTAGCCACGAGGCGTACCGTACCACACTCAACCAGTCGATCCCAAACCAGGGAGAACACAAAATCGCAACACACATTTAATATCCAAATTTTAATGAATAATTATCCACAGGCAAAAGTATCCCAACCAAAGAAATACTCAGAATCAATGGGAAAAATATAAGCCAAACATACCAACTACAGAACTAATCCGAACCGAACTCGAAAAATATCCCTACACAACAATATCAAATACCGATTCCCCGAAACAGGGTCGGGACCGCGTCATCATCGACCCGTATACGCGACACACCAATGGAAGGGACACAGGGACACAGAAATATACCTCGGGTGCTTGGCTAGAGCTCTCAATACAAATTAGAGAAAAATCGAATCCGTACGGACCCGAAATAATCCAGAACACGCGGACAGCGGGGCACGGCCACGAAAACAACGGATCGGGACCCGTAAGATGCTGTGGACAGCGGATCGGGGCACGGGACAGCCGCGGAGACAGCGGATCCGCGAGGACAGGGGTGCGCGAAGGGGCGGTCGACCGGTGCTGGAAGGCGGGCGCCGCGACTGCGGGGGAAAACAGCGACTAAGGGGCTCGGGGTCGACCGCGCAGGGTCACCGGGATCGGGCAGAGGGCGCTGGCCTCGGGCGGCTCACGGGAACAGCGGCGGAGGCCGCTCGGGTCGGAATCGACGCCAGGGTCGGGGCCGACGGCGAGGGGCACGATCGGTTAGGGCTAGAACTTGGGAATAGGTTTGAGAGAGAGAGAGGGGAAAGGGGATTTTATAGGGAGAGAGCTTGGGGTTACGGGAAACCAAGAGTCGCTGGGAGGTTACGGGAGAGGAGGGTGATGGCGGCGGCGGTTACGGGAAGGCCAGGGGTCTCCGGCTGAGGAGTGAACGGAAAGGAAAGAGGAGTTAAAAATTTTGTTCTGTAAAGGAAAGGAAAGGAATTTCCTTTAAAAGAAAAATATGGTAATATATAAACTATATGACTTAAGATTTGTTTCGAAAAACCGAGATTGGGTTCGGTTTTGAAAATGGGTCGAGACGGGTTCGGGACGGGTCAGGCTAAATAAAAATTCCATGAATAATAATTTTTAAAAATACGATTTTCCTAAATTAATCAATTTAATAATAATAATTATAATAAATTAGCAAACAAAATATCTAATTAATTAAATAATGAAACCGAAATTTACGGGTTTCACAACATTCCTACCTTAGAAAATTTCGTCCTCGAAATTAAAGGATAGGATTAGAAGTTACCTCAGGTCTCAAACAGATACGGATACTGCTCCTGTAGTGCCCCGAAATTTGTGATACGTATTTTATACGTGTTCATATTTCTGACCCGTATTTCTTTTTTCCTTGATTAGTTAGTTGTGGTTTATTTTCATATTTAGCATTGTGGTTTAATTGTCATTTATCGTTCATGGATTAATTCTGATTAGTGGAGCTTTGTTTTATTTGGATAGGAGGAGGATTGGGTTGGCTCGGTTTGGCCTGGCTTGGTTTGGGTTGGCTTGGTTCGGTTTGGGATTTCTCTTGGTTCATCATGAACCAAGGGGTGAACCCCCTACCTACCACCACCACTCATATTTATTACCTATTCTTCTTCTCTCTCTTCATTAATCTCTTCTTCCTTCTCCATTAAACCCACCACCAACCAAGAACACCCCTTAGGCAAGTGCATCTTGCTTCATGGAGGAACCCAAATTTTATTGTTCCATTCTCTTCTTTACAACATTTTAACTTACTTTAGTACTTGACATTTTCTCTTTTCATGGCTAGATTCTTGTAGATCTAAGTTTAAATTATTTTTGAAAATCTTGGGTTTTGATCTACTAAACCTTGTTATTTTCGAGTTTTGATGGTTCCATGTTGTTGAAAATTTTATTCTATCCAATTTTGACCTTTGAAAAGTTGGATTTGGACTTGTTTTGACCAAGTTATGGGCTTTTGAAGCCTTGGGTTCAACCATGGAGTTCTTTCTGATTCGGAGAAGACAGTGAGCAGTGCACGAGCTTTTTAGCTGGTGCCACTGAGCTGCGCGCACGCTCTTTAGTGCAGCACAGTCGACCCCATACGCTCGCTTGCTTGACAAGGAGTCGTATGGACCCCATACGCTACCTTTTGGGAGCGTATGACTCTCACACGCTCGCTTGCTTGACAAGGAGTCGTATGGACCCCATACGCTGCCTTTTGGAAGCGTATGACCTGAGCATAGCTTGACCTGAGCGTAGCTTGACCTGAGCGTATGCTGACCTGAGCGTATGCTGCCTGAGCGTATGCTGCCTGAGCGTATGTTGACCTGAGCGTAGCCAGACCTGAGCGTAGCTTGACCCAAGCGTATGATGACCTGAGCGTACCCTGACCTGAGCGTAGCTTGACCTGAGCGTATGGCCTTCGGCTGACTTGGTCTTATGTCAGCGTGTCAGATTTGGTTTTATTTTCCTTACCCTGGATTTTCTATAGCCCTGTATATTAATATTTTATTAGATATTTTACGTCCATTTTATATCCTTACGCCTTTTATGAACTTGATAATCCCGAATTTATTTATTATGTTTGGAATGATAATTGAACATGGCTTGATAGTGGCCCGTAGTGGTGCACTCTTGACTTGATAACTTGACTTGATAACTTGACCTGATAACTTGACCTGCTAATTCATGACACGACAGTGACCCGTAGTGGTGCACTCTTGATAAGTACCCTGACATGCTTGATAGTGGCCCGTCGTGGCGCACTCTTGACTAATTAGTTCATTGGCCTGGACACCGTAGATGATTGTGCTTGTATAAACTACGAGTCCTGTGTGTCTTGCATCATGTCTAGGGCATGATCCCTGAGTACCACGGTCAGGGATTCATACTGAATCTGGCTAGGTTAATGACTAGATTGATTAAATAGTTCATGAAGAATTTTCCAGTTACCTGTTGCCCCTTTGGTCCCGGCCTTATATATATATATATATATATACATAGGATTTGTTACTATCCGTCGAGATGAGCGCACTTCCAGCCAGCCGTCGAGTGTGGTACCTTAGGACACATGTATCTTACTACAGTGTGTCTGCTATATCCAGCTATCTTTTCCTTTTCTTGCTGGGATCACTCAGGTAGTAACAAACAGGTAACCGGACTTGGGATTCTCATTGCATCTTGCTAGTAACTAGGCCTGTGATAACCCTAGTTAGTTAAAGTAGCAAGTCGTATTTATTGTTTGGCCGTGATTGATTGGATGGAGTCTAGTCCAGCTTTGTCTCGTCCTGATTCTGTACCATTTCTGGCATGACATGATTACTCGTGCTTTATCTTAATTCTATATCATGAATAATTGCATGACCAGATTTCTTACCTTACCGATAAATGGTGGGAGAAACTAAGTTCTGTTCAGACGAAGGGTTACCTCCCCGGTCCTTATTTGGTTTACGGGTTGTACCCTGGTTATCTGAATAGTCCCATGGTTATCTCATCGTATATCATCCTGTCATGCTTTTCTTAATTACTGTCCCTTATTATGTAATTATATTATTGTGCTAATTGCTGGTTTTAGTTCTTAAGTGAATCCTCCTTTGTGGCACTTGCTCTTTCTGGGGTCTGACCCAGCTGGTTTTGTATGGCCAGATATCGGAGCAGCAGCAAAGGATCTACCATCTTTCCAGCCAGATGGTGACCACTAGAGGGAATCCTGGCAACGAGTGGGTTTCTTTTGTTCTCCCACTGTAATTGTATATTATTCTTTTGAGGCGTTTAGCCGCCGAGCAAGTGTTAACTCGTGTATATTTTACCTTCTGTCTGCCTACGGGCTGTAACATAATTGGCAACTCGAGGTTGATCATGTATAACTTAACTCTTGCTAGTCCTTATATTTTGTACGACTAGCTTCATGATCATCTGGATATGTAATGTTTGGGACGCCTTATAATTGTATATTTGGTGGTCTGATATCTTGTAACTATTACTAGTTGGTTGAGATTGAGACAATAGGATAATTTATGACCTTAAGAGACTGATGGCTTGTAGATAAACCCTCACATATCTAGACAGCCGTGACCGTATGGTGAGATGGATTCCATTTTATTATACGTAGCTGGCTATGTCCGTCCCCGCTCTCCAGTATTCTGGTTCTGGGGCGTGACATGGTTTAAGTGGTGGCCCATGCAGGTCTTGTCAATCAAGAAATGTGAGGGTTTATCGGATAGATGTCTCAATCTGTACTCGCCTTTGATCTCCACTTGTATCTTCTTATCTCCTTGGATCCCTGACTTGATAACATGCTTGTATCATTGTTCTAGCCTGGTCCTTCCTTAATATTCCCGATGTCATTGCTTCAGTGGCATCATTCCTGTTGATCAGCCAGAAGGAGTTCGGCCGGCAGACCAGCAACAGCAAGAAGATCAAGATCAGTCCTCAGCGGCCGCCTCCCGAGCCACGCCTTCTGGAGAACCAGAGCCTCCAGTCCAGCCAGTTCAGCCAGCAGGGTCAGAGGATAGGGTCTTGATAGGGCTCGTCCGTAAGTTGCTTGTATCTCAGGACCGTCGAGGTGATGCCTTGCAGCAAGCAGTACAAGAAGCTATGAGCGGAAGTGGTCCTCGAGGGAACAGTGCGGTCAACAATTTCAAGCGCCTGAACCCTTCCTTCTTCGACGGCAGCGAGGATGCTATTGCTGCAGATGCCTGGCTATAGGATATTGAAGTTATCTTGGAGGCAGCCAGGACCCCTGAAGCAGAGAAGGTGGCGGTGGTGCGCCTGCAGTTACTAGATCTAACCCGCAGCTGGTGGGCTATGCAAGCAGCGAGTTTGGGTACGCCTGTCATGTGGGCGATATTCAGTGATATGTTTCAGACCAAGTACTTCGACGCAGTGGCTAGATATAACCTGCAGACTAGGTTTAGTAATCTCAGACAGATGAACAGGACGGTCGACGGATATGCGGTCGAGTTTTCAAGGTTGAGTCGGTTTGCTCCCACCTTGGTGGCAACCGAGCTAGACAGAGCACAGCGATTCCAGCAGGGGCTCCACTTGGAGATCATATTGGCAGTAGAGCAGTTCGAGCACAGAACTTTTGATGCCGTCTTACGAGCAGCGAGGAGGCATGAGTACACTTCCCGAAGGATAGCGGACCGGACCGGAGGTCGGAAGCGGTCTCACGACCAGATGAACCAATCCTCAGCACCGGCCCCAGCAGCCAGGGCTTTGACTATTGGAGCTCCGAGGCGGGCGGCCTCAGTGACGTCGGTTCAGCACTCAACCCCGACGTACTCTCAGCAGAAACAGAAGCAAGCACAGTCTTCCGCCGTAGGCTGTTCTTATTATGGGAAGCCTGGACACGTGGTAGCGGAGTGTCGCAAGGCGTTGGGATTGTGTTTATTATGTGGAGCACCGGACCATAGGGTGGGGTCCTGCCCATTCAGAGTTGATTCAGCATCGACAGTATCTAGTCCCTCGGTTAGGAGACCAGCACCAGCACCAGTACCAGCTCCAGTTCACCAACCACAGCAGTTCCCATTCCCGGGTCCATTGCCGTCTCAGGCCCAGGCCTTCCAGCAACAGAGGCCTCAGCAGTTCGCCCTGGCCCAGGCCCAGATCCAGAATCGGCAGAGAGGTATCTGTGTCCTATTGTCTTGCTTTCCACCGTCGTTATGCGGGACACATGTCATGTTTCATGTATCCTAATTACAACGGTATATCCCGGGCCCGAGCCATTTCCTAGATCATTCGAAAAGGTTGGTACCAATAGTCTTTAACCTTTTCGTATGGGGAAAGGCCCGTGTCCATGTTTGACCAAAGAGAGAGACCTCAAGCGCAAGGCTATCAGTTTAGTTCGTGTTGCTTGAGTTCATCGCTCATTGGGGGAGTCAAACGTGGGAGTGTGAGGATGATACCCGATCACGTTATCCCAATCGGTTTGGCTCGTGAGGTGTAATATCTTCCTTATGCCTTGCACTTCGATTCCTTGCTTGCATGTACGATTGTATGATTGATTGGTAGCGTAGATTGCTTGCGATAGTATAGCTGTCCCGACATCTCTAGCCTCTTGATTAAATTCCGGGGACGGAATTCTTTTAAGGTGGGTAGGATGTAGTGTCCCGAAATTTGTGATACGTATTTTATACGTGTTCGTATTTCTGACCCGTATTTCTCTTTTCCTTGATTAGTTAGTTGTGTTTTATTTTCATATTTAGCATTGTGGTTTAATTGTCATTTATCGTTCATGGATTAATTCTGATTAGTGGAGCTTGGTTTTATTTGGATAGGAGGAGGATTGGGTTGGCTCGGTTTGGCCTAGCTTGGTTTGGGTTGGCTTGGTTCGGTTTGGGATTTCTCTTGGTTCATCATGAACCAAGGGGTGAACCCCCTACCTACCACCACCACTAATATTTATTACCTATTCTTCTTCTCTCTCTTCATTAATCTCTTCTTCCTTCTCCATTAAACCCACCACCAACCAAGAACACCCCTTAGGCAAGTGCATCTTGCTTCATGGAGGAACCCGAATTTTATTGTTCCATTCTCTTCTTTGCAACATTTTAACTTACTTTAGTACTTGACATTTTCTCTTTTTATGGCTAGATTCTTGTAGATCTAAGTTTAAATTATTTTCGAAAATCTTGGGTTTTGATCTACTAAACCTTGTTATTTTCGAGTTTTGATGGTTCCATGTTGTTGAGAATTTTATTCTACCCAATTTTGACCTTTGAAAAGTTGGATTTGGACTTGTTTTGACCAAGTTATGGGCTTTTAAAGCCTTGGGTTCAACCATGGAGTTCTTGCTGATTCGGAGAAGACAGTGAGCAGTGCACGAGCTTTTTAGCTGGTGCAACTGAGCTGCGCGCGCGCTCTTTAGCGCAGCGCAGTCGACCCCATACGCTCGCTTGCTTGACAAGGAGTCGTATGGACCCCATACGCTGCCTTTTGGGAGCGTATGACTCGCACACGCTTGCTTGCTTGACAAGGAGTCGTATAGACCCCATACGCTACCTTTTGGAAGCGTATGACCTGAGCATAGCTTGACCTGAGCGTAGCTTGACCTGAGCGTATGTTGACCTGAGCGTATGCTGCCTGAGCGTATGCTGCCTGAGCGTATGTTGACCTGAGCGTAGCCAGACCTGAGCGTATGATGACCTGAGCGTACCCTGACCTGAGCGTAGCTTGACCTGAGCGTATGACTTTTGCACTGAGCGTATGGCCTTCGGCTGACTTGGTCTTATGTCAGCGTGTCAGATTTGGTTTTATTTTCCTTACCCTGGATTTTCTATAGCCCTGTATATTGATATTTTATTAGATATTTTACGTCCATTTTATATCCTTACGCCTTTTATGAACTTGATAATCCCGAATTTATTTATTATGTTTGGAATGATAATTGAACATGGCTTGATAGTGGCCCGTAGTGGTGCACTCTTGACTTGATAACTTGACTTGATAACTTGACCTGATAACTTGACCTGCTAATTCATGACACGACAGTGACCCGTAGTGGTGCACTCATGACAAGTACCCTGACATGCTTGATAGTGGCCCGTCGTGGCGCACTCTTGACTAATTAGTTCATTGGCCTGGACACCGTGGTTGATTGTGCTTGTATAAACTACGAGTCCTGTGTGTCTTGCATCATGTCTAGGGCATGATCCCTGAGTACCACGGTCAGGGATTCATACTGAATCTGGCTAGGTTAATGACTAGATTGATTAAATAGTTCATGGAGAATTTCCCAGTTACCTGTTGCCCCTTTGGTCCCGGCCTTATATATATATACATGGGATTTGTTGCTATCCGTCGAGATGAGCGCACTTCCAGCCCGCCGTCGAGTGTGGTACCTTAGGACACATATATCTTACTACAGTGTGTCTGCTATATCCAGCTATCTTTTCCTTTTCTTGCTGGGATCACTCAGGTAGTAACAAACAGGTAACCGGACTTGGGATTCTCATTGCATCTTGCTAGTAACTAGGCCTGTGATAACCCTGGTTAGTTAAAGTAGCAAGCCGTATTTATTGTTTGGCCGTGATTGATTGGATGGAGTCTAGTCCAGCTTTGTCTCGTCCTGATTCTGTACCATTTCTGGCATGACATGATTACTCGTGCTTTATCTTAATTCTATATCATGAATAATTGCATGACCAGATTTCTTACCTTGCCGATAAATGGTGGGAGAAACCAAGTTCTGTTCAGACGAAGGGTTACAACCCCGGTCCTTGTTTGGTTTACGGGTTGTACCCTGGTTATCTGAATAGTCCCATGGTTATCTCATCGTATATCATCATGTCATGCTTTTCTTAATTACTGTCCCTTATTATGTAATTATATTATTGTGCTAATTGCTGGTTTTAGTTCTTAAGTGAATCCTCCTTTGTGGCACTTGCTCTTTCTGGGGTCTGACCCAGCTGGTTTTGTATGGCCAGATACCGGAGCAGCAGCAAAGGATCTACCTGCTTTCCAGCCAGATGGTGACCACTAGAGGGAATCCTGGTAACGAATGGGTTTCTTTTGTTCTCCCACTGTAATTGTACATTATTCTTTTGAGGCGTTTAGCCGCCGAGCAAGTGTAAGCTCGTGTATATTTTACCTTCTGTCTGCCTACGGGCTGTAACATGATTGGCAACTCGAGGTTGATCATGTATAACTTAACTCTTGCTAGTCCTTACATTTTGTACGACTAGCTTCATGATCATCTGGATATGTAATGTTTGGGACGCCTTACAATTGTATATTTGGTGGTCTGATATCTTGTAACTATTACTAGTTGGTTGAGATTGAGACAATAGGATAATTTATGACCTTAAGAGACTGATGGCTTGTAGATAAACCCTCACATATCTAGACAACCGTGACCGTATGGTGAGATGGATTCCATTTCATTATACGTAGCTGGCTATGTCCGCCCCCGCTCTCCAGTATTCTGGTTCTGGGGCGTGACAGCTCCCGTATCTCATCTTCTCGCTCCCAGGTAGACTCGTCTGGGGAATTGTGCTGCCACATAACTCTGACTACGGGCGTCACAGAGTTTCTGGTTTTCTTCTCACCTCTGTCTAAAATCGCCACTGGCTTCTCTGGTACTGTGAGACTGGGTCAAATCTCCAGCTCCGAATGGTCCAAGATGTGGCTCGGATCCGGAATGTAGCGCCTGAGCTGTGAAACGTAGAAGACGTTGTGCACACCCTCAAGATTAGCTGGTAAAGCTAATCGGTACGCTACTTCTCCGACTCGGCTCAAAACTTCGAATGGGCCGATGTACCTGGGGCTCAGCTTTCCTGCTCTGCCGAATCTGATAGTTCCTCTGGTAGGAAAAATCTTGACATAGACACTCTCTTCTGCTTTGAACTCCAGTGGTCGATGACTGCTATCAGCCCAATGCTTCTGTCTGTCCTGAGCAATCCTGAGTTTGTCTCTAATCACCTTTACCTTCTCTGCTGCATCGGTCACCATCTCAGGTCCAAGCAATACTCTTTCTCCTACGTCGTCCAAGCAAGTGGAGTGCGGCAACGACGTCCATAGAGTGTCTCAAACGGAGTCATACCGATTCTTGCTTGGTAGCTGTTGTTGTAGGAGAATTCTACCAAGTGCAAGTGGTCTTCCCAAGACCCTCCAAATTCCAAGACGCAATATCTCAGCATGTCATCTAGCGTCTGGATTGTTCTCTCCGATTGTCCATCAGTCTGGGGATGGTAGGCGGTGCTGAACTTCAATTGTGTTCCCAAACTGTCGTACAAGCTCTTCCAGAAGTGAGAGGTGAATCTGGTATCTCTGTCAGATACAATACTTACCGGAACTCCATGAATCCGGTAGATATGCTGCATGTACAGTGCTGCCAACTTCTTAGTGGATAGACCAACCTTGAAGGGGATAAAGTGAGCTGACTTTGTCAGTCGGTCCACGATAACCCAAATGGCGTCCTTCCCTCCTTGGGATCGGGGCAGTCCTGACACAAAGTCCATCGTTATGTGTTTCTATTTCCACTTCGGGATATCTAGCGGCTGCAATAGTCCTGCGGGTCTCTGTCTGCTAGCTTTCACTTGATGACAAATTAAGCATCTAGCCACATATCTGGATACGTCCTTCTTTATTCCGTACCACCACACTACAGTACGCATATTCCGATACATTTTATTAGCTCCTGGATGTATGGAATACTGCAACTGGTGAGCTTCTTGTATCAGTTCATTCCTCAGTTTGCTAGTTGGTACGCAAAGCCTTGTACCATGCCTCGGTGCTCCGTCGCTGGCGATTGAGAATCCATTAAGTGTTCCTGCCAGCACTTGATCTCTGAGTTTGCAAAGCGTCTCGTCTTGGAATTGTGTCTCCTTGACTTTGTCCATCAGACTTGAACGCACTTGCAATTGCATCATTGATGAATCAGCTCCTGGTACAATGGCTTCTCTTTTCAGTGTCTTCATTTTCTCTTCAGGCATTACAATCTCCAGTCCAAGCTTCTCTATGTCTTCCAGCAAATGTCGCTCCTTGGTCAAAAACATTGCCATTGGGTATCGACTAAGTGCATCTGTAACAACATTAGCCTTATCCGGATGGTACTGCAGGTCGATGTCAAAATCTTTCATCAGCTCCAGCCATCGCCTCTGTCGCATGTTCAGCTCCCTCTGAGTGAAAACATATTTAAGACTTTTATGGTCTGTAAATATTTCCACTCTCTCTCCATAGAGGTATTGCTTCCACAGCTTCAGTGCAAATATAACCACTGTAAGCTCCAAATCATGCGTGGGATAGTTCTTCTCATGAGTCCGTAATTGCCTACATGCGTAAGCAATTACTTTCTCGTGTTGTTAAAGAACACAACACAATCCTTTACCAAAAGCATTACTGTAAATTGAGAAACCGCCGGTATCTGCGGGTAGCGCAAGTATCGGTGCCGTTGTAAGTCTCGTCTTCAGTTCCTCAAATGCTGACTGACAAGCTTCAATCCACATAAATTCTTCGTTCTTCCTTGTGAGCTTCGTCATCGGCTCAGCAATCCTGGCGAAGTCCTTCACAAATTTCCGGTAGTAGCCAGCTAAGCACAAGAAACTTCTGATTTTAGCAACTGAACTTGGTGTACTCCACTTCTCAATAGCAGCTATCTTCTTTGGATCCACCGAAATTCCTTCTCCTGTGGCAACATGGCCTTGAAAATCCACCTTGTCTAAGAAAAATTTATATTTAGATAGCTTACCATAGAGCTTCTCCTTCCTTAAGGTTCCCAGAACTTTCCTCAGGTACTTTTCATGCTCTTCTTCGGTCTTCGAGTAGATCATAATGTCATCGATAAAGACAACAACAAACTGATCCAGGTATTCATGGAAGACCTTGTTCATGAGATTCATGAATACTGCAGGGGCATTCATCAGTCCAAACGGCATGACCAAAAATTCATACTGTCCATATTTGGTGTTGAACGTCGTCTTTGGAATATCCTCCTTCCTGACCTTGATTTGATGGTAGCCGGATCTGAGATCTATCTTCGAAAATACTTTAGCTCCACTTAGTTAATCAAACAGGTCATCGATTCGAGACAGAGGGTACTTGTTCTTGATGGTGATGTTGTTCAGCGCCCGGTAGTCGATGCACATCCGTACAGTTCCGTCCTTCTTAGGCACGAACAAGACAGGTGCTCCCCATGGTAAGGCTCGATCTCTGATAAATCTAAGGGCCTTCAGCTCATCAATCTGGTCCTTTATCTCCTTGGCCTCCTTGGGGTTGACTCTGTAGCATCCTCGAGAAATAGAAAAAGAGCCGGGAACTAGATCAATGGTGAATTCCATATCTCGATCTGGGAGCAATCCCGGAAGACTATCAGGGAAGACGTCCATGAATTCTGCTATAATAGGATGCGAAGGCCCGAGGTCTTCGGTGATAGAGGAGTAAGTAATACTCTCCATATCTTCCAGAGTTCGAGAGATTTTAAACTCCGGCTCTCCAGGTGGGCTGAAGACTACACATCCTCTGTGATAATCTATCAGCGTATGCTGCTTACTTAACCAGTCCATTCTTAGGACTACATCATAGTTAGGTAAGGGCATCACAAGTAAGGGTGCTAAGAATTTGTGTCCTGAGATAGTTATAGGGCAGTTACATGTCTCAGTGATGGGTATGGGTCCACCACCGGTCATAACTCTACATATCTTCTTGCTAAATCCCGTAACTAGGTGGGGTGCAGAGATGAATTTTGTTGCCATAAAACTGTGTGAAGCACCCGAATCAAATAATGCTAAAGCAGGATGCGAATGCACATGAATAGAACCTGTGATGACATCAGCGGTGGGTTCCTGCTCTGGCTCTTGCTCGTCTGCTGTTAGGGCAAAGGCTCGCCCAGTCTTCTGTTGGTGTTGCCCAAAATATTGTTGCTGAGTGGGTAGGGGAGCCTTCTGCTGTGTTGTTTCGGTCCGATTGAATGTCGTGGGGCAGTCCCTCACTTGGTGGGTGGCAGACCCACAAACTAGGTAGTGTCCTAGTCTCTTCTGTAGATGTTCGCCTGATGTCCTGGCCTCTTGTAGAAATCACAGACAGGAATCTTCTGAGGCACTCTGTCATTGGTCCTTTCCTGATGGTGCTGCTGCTGGTGGTGAGGAGGCCTGTTGTTGTTGTTGTTGTTATGGTTGGGCTTCTTCTGGTTACCCTGGAAATTGTTAGTTCCAGGTTACTCCCTTTTTGAACGAGCAGGCTGACTCTTCTCTATATCCTGAGCTCGTATTAGGATCCTCTCGTACGTCTTGGCGCCGCCTGCGATCACAGGGGTGCAAATCTCTTCCCTCAGTCCATATCTGAATCTTTCAGCTTGATCGGCGGGGTCAGCAACCAAGTTCTTGACAAAACGGCTAAGTTGGCCAAACTCTGTCGCATATTCACCAACCGTCATGTTCCTTTGCTTAAAATTCTGGAATTGTCTTTCCATCTCCCGCAACTCTGATGTTGGAAAGAATTTCCTGCGGAACAACCTCTTGAAGGTGTTCCAGTCAAGCTGCCTGTCCTGGAGTCGGGGTTCATTCTGATACCAGGTGCTTGCTACATCTAGCAGTTGGAGACCTACTGTTTCAACTTGGAGGTCATCTGGAAGTCGAGCGACACGGAGGAGACGCTCCATGCTGTCGAGCCATTCGTCGGCATAGATGATTCCCTTGGTTTCCTTGAAGGGTCGAGGGCCCAACTTCTTGAATTTCTCAATATCTCCGACTTTAGTAGGCCTTGGTTCTGATTGTGCTGCTTTTCCTCTCTCGAGGGCAGCTATAGCCACGTTGTGGGCATTCTCTATGCCTTCTCTCATAATCGCAGTCTGTTCGCGATGAGCTTCAGTTTGTGCTCTCTGGTCTTCAAGCACTCCTCGTAGCAGGCCTATGAGGTCGGTAGGGTCTACGGGCACTAGTGGTACAGCTGGAACAGGCGCTACCACAGGGGACTGCAGCTCAGTCCGGAAAGATGTAGAATCTGCCGTTTGAGCTGTAGTAGTGTTAACTCCACGGGGTGCTGGTGCATTATGGGGACGATCGGTCAGCTGCCGAGGTGTAGGATCCGAACTTGGTTGGAGAGGTAAGGTGTGATCGGGTGATGACATCCCATCGCCACCAGTGGTGGTCTTGTCTGTGGCCATACTCTAGAAGGATTAGGATGCAAAACATAAGCAAGGTAGCCTACCAGTCTATAACAAAGAAAAATATTTATTTATAATACATTTTGGTCCTATGTTGTGACAAATTAATGTTCTAGTGTTCTAATTGCTTCTAGATATGTTCTCCTAAGTTGTTGATCAGAGACCTGCATGGGCTACCACTAAAAATATGTCACGACCCGATCCCAAATTATTGGGTCGAATCGGATCATGCCCAGCCTGCACCGTTGTGAGACGGCGGCAGTAAGCTGTTTCCACTTGCAGGTCATCTCAACAACAACTAAACATTTGTCACAACTTTAATATTTTGAATTTCTAAAAACTTTAATTTGTCCAACACAGAAAGATACAACTGATAATAAGATACTGAAATAAGAGTTCAACTCCAACACAAAGAAAACTAGAAATAAACAACAACTGTCTAGATAGCCGGCTCATCAGCCTCGGGATCAACATCCTTCAAGTGAGACTCTGTAAGCACCGCAGGGTAAAGCACTGGATCATAATAGCTATTATATAATAGCTCAGCCTCATCAATGTTACCTATTGGGGGTGGAGAATCCAGTCAGAAAAGGAGCAAAGTACAATTATAAAAATCTAAAAATTCGAATAATAATGGAAATTTGCATTCTTAAACAGTTTTGAAATACTTGAACAATATTTTCCAACAATTAAAAATAATGTGATTTGAATAGGTAATGTATATGACCGGCTTGGGTTGTACAATAGTATCCTAGTAATACGATACGGCTTATCCCCGTGTGTAAGAGGGGTAAGCTCGCACAATCAATGCAATATGAAGGTATTGGTCATAAAATACTACACTACTCCCTCAATATCCCACAATCAATAACAATCAATACTCTAGGAGAGAGTTCCGTGTAGCAATATGGTTTAAGCATGCAATATAACCATTACTAATTAAATTGCCAAATAAATATAACCGTACTTGCCTTGGTTTATGACTGGATTGGAAGTCGGTACCGGGGAAGTCAAACTCGTCCTCGAAATCCTACAGTTGAGAATCATGTCTTAGAATCATAATTGAACCATATCTAGGTGTGCTAGTTACAATCTCTAAAAGAAGATCATAATCAAGTTTTAAGTTTGTTAAAATTATTCTATCGGAACACGTTTATCGTTGCGATCTACTATTAGTTAATTTACGAAGTAAAAGTCAATTTAATATTTATTGGAAAAATAGCATTTTCCAGGTTAATTGTCAAAACTTGGTATTTTCGTAATATATATAAAACTAGACTTTCTTTTTAATGAGAAATAATGAATTTGTTAAATTACAAAATTACTTAATGTGAGAAAAACTTATTAATTTTCTATATAAAAATAGATATTCATTTTTAACATTCTACTCATTTAACGACCAAGTCAACAACCTAGAAAAATAAAGAAAAAAATCTACGCTACACAATACAGGGTCGCAAAAAAGAAATAGAAAACTGGCTTATGCCCTTACAACTTATTTACATAAATTAATTTAAATATTGCTGTTGGGCTCTGAACGCCGGAAAGAAGTCCATTCAGCAGGTCGAGGCCCTGCACTCGAAATATGAAAATACCCAGTAACAAGTTCTAAATAATTTTATAAAATATAAAAATATAGGGTAAGTCTCAGACTTGGTCTTAAAACATCATGTTGCTGGCTAACACCTCAACGTACAGGAAATCCTGTAGCATTTGCGTTTCGCCGAAGCTCATCCAACCGATACGGTCGTCGCCTAACAGGGAATACAAAACTCACAAAATCCACAAAACTAAACCAACAAAACCAATTTTGGAAATCATTTGCAAAGACCGGGTATAAAAACAGGTTTTAAATGAACTTAATTAATAATAATAATTTAAAGATTTTACTAAAAATTCGGGCAGCACCTCCTCTGTAACTAGGACAACCTAGCCACGAGGCGTACCGCACCACACTCAACCAGTCGATCCCAAACCAGAGAGAACACAAAATCACAACACACAGATAATATCCAAATTTTAATGAATAATTAGCCACAGGCAAAAGTATACCAACCAAAGAAATACTCAGAACCAATGGAAAAAATATAAGCCAAACATACCAAGTACAGAACTAATTCGAGCCGAACTCGAAAAATATCCCTACGCAACAATATCAAATACCAATTCCCAGAAACAGGGTCGGGACCGCGTCATCATCGACTCGTATACGTGACACACCAATGGAAGGGACACAGGGACACAGGGACACAGAAATATACCTCGGGTGCTCGGCTAGAGCTCTCAGATACAAATTAGGGAAAAATCGAATCCGTGCAGACCCAGAATAATCCAGAACATGCGGACAGCAGGGCGCGGCCACGAAAACAGTGGATCGGGACCTGCAAGATGCTGTGGACAGCGGGTCGGGGCACGGGACAGCCGCAGAGACAACAGATCTGCGAGGACAGGGGCGCGCGAAGGGGTGGTCGGCCGGTGCTGGGAGGCTGACGCCGCGGCTGCGGGGAAAACAACGACGGAGGGGCTCGGGGTCAGCCGTACAGGGTCGCCGGGCTCGGGCGGAGGGTGCTGGCCTCAGGCGGAGAGGCGCTGGCCTCGGGCGGAGGGGCGCTGGCCTCGGGCGGCTCGCGGGAACAGCGGCGGAGGCCGTTCAGG
This sequence comes from Iris pallida, assembly GCA_029216955.1. NCBI lineage: Eukaryota > Viridiplantae > Streptophyta > Magnoliopsida > Asparagales > Iridaceae > Iris > Iris pallida. Next base: position 5,614,925 of record JANAVB010044620.1, on the reverse strand, counting down.
TCGGGATCGGCGCCGGAGTCGGGGCCGACGGCGAGGGGCACGGTCGGTTAGGGCTAGAACTTAGGAATGGGTTTGAGAGAGAGAGTGGAAAAGAGATTTTATAGGAAGAGGGCTTGGGGTTACGGGAAACCAAGAGTCGCCGGGAGGTTACGGGAGAGGAGGGTGATGGCGGCGGCGGTTACGGGAAGGCCAGGGGTCTTCGGCTGAGGAGTGAACGGAAAGGAAAGGGGAGTTAAAAATTTTGTTCTGTAAACGAAAGGAAAGGAATTTCCTTTAAAAGAAAAATATGGTAATATATAAACTATATGACTTAAGATTTGTTTCGAAAATCGAGATTGGGTTCGGTTTCGAAAACGGGTCGAGACGGGTCGGGCCAAATAAAAATTCCATGAATAATAATTTTTAAAAATATAATTTTCCTAAATTAATCAATTTAAAAATAATAATAGTAATAATAAATTAGCAAACAAAATATCCAATTAATTAAATAATGAAACCGAAATTTACGGGTTTCACAAAATTTCAACAAATAATGAAAAAGAGGGGATACAACATACCTAGAAAAGATGAGGATACTTTTCCCTCATCTCATCCTCTCGCTCCCAGGTAGCTTCGCTTGGAGAGTGGTGACGCCAAGCTATCTTCACTAGGGGGATTACTGCACGCCGCAATCTCTTCTCCATGCGGTCGATGATCTCCACTGGTTGCTCTGGCGCAGTAAGGCTAGGTCCAATCTCCAATTCTGAATGATCAACTATATGGCTCGGGCCCGTTACGTAACGCCTCAGCTGCGATACGTGAAAGACGTTGTGCATGCCTTCGAGGCTGGAAGGTAGATCCACCTTGTATGCTACCTCTTCGATTTTGCTCAAAACCCAAAATGGATCGATGTAGCGAGGACTCAGCTTCCCAGCTTGGCCGAATCTGATTGTGCCCCTAGTAGGTGATATTTTGACAAATACCTGATCTCCGGTCTCAAATTCCAAGGTTCGATGTCGGCTATCTGTCCAATGTTTCTGACGGTCCTGTGCAATCCTCAGTGTGTCTCTAATCATCTTCATCTTCTCGGCTGCATCTGTAACCATCTCCGGTCCCAACAAGACTCGATCTCTAACATCGTCCCATGCTAGAGGAGTGCGGCATCGACGTCCATATAAAGCCTCAAAAGGTGTCATCTGAATGTTGGCCTGGTAGCTGTTATTGTAGGAGAACTCTACCAAGTGTAGGTGATCTTCCCAAGATCCACCAAACTGCAAGACGTAAGATCTCAACATGTCCTCAAGTGTCTGAATAGTCTGTTCGGACTGGCCATCGGTCTGCGGGTGGTACGTCGTACTAAACTTCAGCTGTGTGCCCAAACTCTCCTGCATACTCTTTCAGTAGTGCGAGGTGAACCGGGTGTCCCTGTCGGATACGATGCTGACTGGAAATCCATGCAACCTGTAAATGTTCCGTATGTAAAGAGCTGCTAACCTTTTCGTGGATAAACCAACCTTGAAAGGAATGAAATGGGCAGACTTGGTCAGTCTGTCGACTATCACCCATATAGCATCCTTCCTTCCTTGGGATCTGGGTAATCCTGTCACAAAATCTATAGTAATATGTTCTCATTTCTACTCTGGAATGGGAAGAGGTTGCAACAAACCTGCTGGTCTCCGACGGCCTGCCTTCACCTGCTGGCAGATTAAACATCTGGAGACGAACTCTGCCACGTCTCACTTCATTCCAAGCCACCATACATGGGTCCTCATGTCCTTGTACATCTTGTTAGCTCCTTGATGTATAGAATGTTGCGACTGATGCACCTCTTTCATCAACTCATTCCTTAGTTCGCCAGTAGGTACGCAAAGTCTCGTGTCGTACCTCAATGCTCCATCTCCAGCTATGGAAAATCCTTCGAGTGTTCCAGCTAGCACTCGATCTCTTAACTTGCATAATATCTCATTTTGGAATTGAGTCTCCTTAACTCTGCTGATCAGACTGGACTGTACTTGAAGCTGTATTATAGGCGAGTCTACGCCTGGTACAACTGCTTCTTTTCCAAGCTTCAACATGATCTCCTCTGGTAGCACGATCTCCAATCCGAGCTTCTCCATATCTTCCAGCAAATGGAGACTCTTTGTCAAGAACATCGTCATTGGCTACCTGCTAAGTTCATCATCGACGACATTAGCCTTACCCGGATGGTACTGTCGATTGATTTCAAAATCCTTCATGAGCTCCAGCCATCGCCTCTGGCGCATGTTGAGTTCCTTCTGAGTGAAGACATATTTGAGACTCTTGTAGTCTGTGTATATGTCCACTTTCTCGCCATAGAGATAATGCTTCCAGAATTTCAAGGCGAAGATGACTGCTGCTAGATCCAAGTCATGCGTCGGGTAATTCTTCTCATGATTGCATAATTGTCGGGAAGCATAGGCAATTACCTTTTCATGTTGCTGTAGCACGCAGCCCAAACCTTTGCCCGAAGCATCACTGTAGATAGAAAATCTGCCTGATCCAAATGGTAGCATCAAAATGGGTGTTGTTGTCAGTCTTCTCTTCAGTTCCTCAAATGACGCCTGGCACTCTTCAGTCCAAACAAACTCTTCATTCTTTCTGGTCAGCTTCGTCATAGGCTCCGCAATCCTCGCGAAGTCTTTCACAAACTTCCTGTAGTATCCAGCTAGACCCAAAAAGCTCATGATCGGGGTTGTCCAAGATTCTACTGCTGCTATCTTCTTGGGGTCCACAGATACCCCTTCTCCTGTGATAACATGCCCAAGAAAATCCACTTTATCTAAGAAAAATTTGCACTTGGAAAGCTTACCATATAGATTCTCCTTCCTCAGAGTCTCTAAGATAATTCACAGATGCTTCTCATGCTCTTCCTGGGTCTTTGAGTAGATCAAAATGTCATCAATGAAGACGATAACAAACTGATTCAAGTACTCATGGAAGACCTTGTTCATGAGATTCATGAACACAGCTGGGGCATTAGTAAGACCGAAGGGCATGACCAAGAATTCATACTGTCCATACTTGGTGTTGAATGTCATCTTCGGAATGTCCACCTCTCGAACCTTGACCTGGTGATATCCTGACCTGAGGTCGATCTTCGAAAAAACCTTTGCTCCTCTCAGCTAATCGAAAAGATCATCGATCCTGGGTAGAGGGTACTTATTCTTGATTGTGATGTTGTTCAATGCCCGATAATTTATACACATCCACACGGATCCATCCTTCTTGGGCACAAACAAAACTGGTGATCCCCAGGGCGAAGCTCCATCTCTGATAAATCCTTATGCTTTCAGCTCATCTATCTGGTCCTTCATCTCCTTAGCCTCCTTAGGGTTAACTCTGTAGCTTCTCTGTGAAATAGGGGATGATCCAGGTACAAGATCGATAGTGAACTCCATGTCTCGATCAAGGGGTAATCCGGGTAGATTGTCAGGAAAGACATCTAAGAATTTCGCTACCAGGGGATGAAGGGGTCTGGAATCTTCGGTGATGGAGGTGTAGGTGACACCCTCCAAGCTTTCTGATGCTCGAGCAACTTCAAATTCAGGTCCTCCAGGTGGACTAAAGATAACACAACCCCGATGACACTCTATCAGGGCGTGTTGCTTGCTCAACCAATCCATTCCCAATACTATGTCATAGTTAGGGAGAGGCATAACAAGAAGAGGTGCTAAGAAGGTATGACCGGAAATGGTTATAGGGCAGGTACAAGTTTCAGTGATAGGGATAGTCCCCCTCCTGTCATAACTCTACAAATCGTCTTACTACACCCTACGTCTATATGATAAGCAGCAACAAAATCTGAAGATATAAAGCTGTGCGATGCCCCAGAATCAAATAAACATAAAGCCGGGTGTGAGTGTAATAAGATGGCACCTGCGATGACATCTCCTTCTAGTTCTGGATTTGCCTCAGGCTCCTCAACGGCCAAGGCAAAAGCTTGCCCGGCCCTGTGTTGGTTTTACCGCTGCTGTTAGGAAGGAAGTGGACCCTTCTGCTGTCCAGGTCCAGCTCTGAATGCGGTGGGGCAATCTCTGATCTGGTGGGTAGCAGACCCACAAGCAAGACAGTGGCCCAGTTTCTTCCTGCAGACATCTGATGAGTGTCCGGGCCTCTTGCAGAAGGTGCAAGTGACCGTCTTCGGCTGCTTCTTCTGGGGTGCCCTGTGGTGCTGCTGAGAGGGCTTACTGTTGGTGTTGGGCCTCTTGGAACTTTTTTGGTGGTGGCTGCTAGATCCAGGGTGCTCTTTCTTGGTACGGCCGGCTGAACTGGCCTCTACGTCTTGGGCCACCTTAAGCATCTTGTCAAACGTCTTAGCTCCGTTCACAGCAACATGAGTGCGGATCTCCTTCCGTAATCCATATCGGAACTTCTAGGTACATTCCTCTGGGTCTGCAACCAGGCAGGGTACAAACCTGCTAAGCCGGTTAAATTTCGATACGTACTCCTCCAGAGTACGGTCTCCTTGCTTCAGGTCGTGGAACTGCCTTGCCATGGCTTGTAAAGCAGCTCTGGAAAGAACTTCCCCTTGAACTGCTTCTTGAAGGAACGCCAGGATGTTCCTCCAGTCATAAATCTGGGCTCGCTCCGATACCATATGCTAGCAACATCTCGAAGCTGTAGAGCTACAGCCTCAACCATAAGTCCAGGTGGGATGCGAGCAACGCTGAGGAGTCGCTCCATGTCATCCAACCACTCGTCCGCATAGGTTAGACCTTCAGTCCCTTTGAAAGGCCGTAGACTCAAGTTCTTGAAGCTCTCAATGTCCCCAACTTTCTCCTGAATTAAAGGATCGATACATCAGCATCTATATTTCTCCAATGAAACATAAATTATCAATTTTACTTTTCTCACCTTGGCAGGCCTCTTCTCTGTCTGTGATGTTTGTAATACTGCCATGGCGACATTGTGGGCATTCTCCATGCCCTCCTTCATAATTACGGTCTGCTCGTGATTCACTTCTGCTTGAGCTCTCTGGCCCTCAAGTAGTCATCGTAGCAGGCTTACGAGGTCAGCGTTGTCCACTGGCGCTGGTAGAGTAGCTGGAGAAACCCCTTTAACATGTGGGGTTGCGGCCCTCGGAGGGATCGGCGCTGCTGCATGCACTGTAGAAATGTAAGCAGCACGCGGATGCCGTACAACGTGAGGACGATCAGTAAGCTGCAACGGAGAGGGGTCTGACTGAGCCTGAGTTGGAGTAGCCTCAGAGGATAAAACCTCTTCATTAGTAGGCCCAGAATGAGTAGTCTTACCCTTCGCCATCTGTGGACAGGTTTGGGTACAAACATAAGCAAGGGAGCCTAATAAATCTATAAGCAAACAAAAATAGTTATTAAAGTATATAATTTCGGTCCTATAATGTAACAGGGTAAATGTTATCTAAGTGTTCTAGTTGTTTCTAAGACTATTTTCCTAAAGTCTCATCTAAGCCTAGGTTAAGTTACAGAACTGCAGGTTGGTCTAGACTAACATGACCAGACCAATTTACATAAACGAACGACCTACATGGGCCACCACTAAAAATATGTCACGACCCGATCCCAATATAGTGGATCTAGTAGGATCATGCCCAGCCTGCACCGTTGTGAGACGGCGGCAGTAAGCTGTATCAAGCAGTGAAACATAACATGCAGAAATATCTAACGGAAATAAAACATTTTTATTCAAGTGGAAAAAAGTCTGGAAATAAAACAAAAAACAACAATATTTATTTTATTACAATAAAAGCTGAAAATGAAAGTAAAGGAAAGTGCTAAGCCAACATTCTAGGGTTCAGGGGTTCCTGGTTCAGCCTCTGCGGGACCCAAGTCTGTCCCGTAGAAAGTGCAGTAAGGCAGCTCATCTTCGTCACAATCACCTAAAAATGTTGGGTCTCTAGTCAGGAGGGAGCAAGAACATATTTCATCCACATCTAGCAATTCTAAATTAATAATAAATGTAAAGTACGAGACAGTTAAAGAAATAATATATTTTTTGTATTTAATAGTAAAAAGACCAACAAGCAAGATGATGTCATGTCCAGAATTATGCAATGCCAAGCTAGTGTTTGAGTATATAATAGCGCCTGTGACCGGCTGGGATAGAGGCAATATGTATACTAATATTTCGGCCGAAACGAATAGTATACGGTATGGCTCAACCCACAGTGAGGTTGGGGTTAGCGCAGACGAAAAACGAGCAAGTTTTGGCTTTGGTCACAGACGTTATACTACTCCCCCAAGCAATCCCCAAGTAATGAGTCAATGAGTCAATAATCAACATGTCAAGATAGCCATCCAGCAATCATCAACCTATGTGGAGTCCGAGAGGGATCCACGGTGAATCAGTGCAACTATACTACATGTATCTAACTGATGCATATATTTAATTATCAAAATAAAATGCAGACATGGAATAGATATGAAACTTGCCTCAGAGTATTCCTTGACTTGGCAGCAACCAGAAAATGACTGCTAGGATTACAGATCCGAACTTACAAGATCGTAATGCCAGTTTTAGTAACCAGAATTATGCCCTAAATCTAAGTATAAAACTAGGCTAAGTCTACAGGTTGGTGTTCCTAATTGGAAACCATTTGTACATAAAAATAGATTTTGTTACTAAACTAAAATTAATATATAACTGTTTAAGTAAATATAGGTTTTGTCGTAAATAAATAATATTTAAGAAAAATTACTTAAAATGTATTTCTTTGAAATTAATAATTTAGTAGGAAAAATAGATTTATCTAAATAATATTTGAAAGTAGAATTTATTTATTGGGATTAATAATTAACAAAACGATTTTTCTTAGAAAATACCTTTTAACCATTTTTTCATAATTTAAAAGAGAAATTAACTTTTTAAATACTAAAATAGCACCTTTGCATAAAAATACGGTTTTCTTGCAAAAATTATGATTTTAAATTAATACAAAATATTTCGATTATTAATACTAAATAACCATCTTTTTACCAAAAATTAATTATTTTAACAAATAAAACTCTTTTATGAAAATTACTCAGTTTTCCTTTATTAATCTACTTACCGAAAACCTTTTTGATTTAAAAACATTTAAAAGAGAAATTATAATATATATATCATTATCTATTTGAAATTAATTTTATTATGTATATATCTTACAAAACTATTACTTAAAGAATAATAATTATAAACCACTATTTATTAACTAATTGTAACGCCCCAATCCCAAATACATGAGACTAGATACGTATCATGCCAGTTGTATACATACGAGTAAATATATGGCTCGTATGTATACATAAGCTGTAAAATGTAGAAAGCCAAGACACTAAATCTCATCCACAAAGATAAATAATAATATAGAATCAACTTGAATAGTTAGGGTACATTCGTTGGGCGGAGAAAAGTCCACTACCAACTATCTCAATGAAATAAATATACGAGAAAACGATCGACAAAATGATAAAACGAACCAAGAGCAATCATCTTCGAGAAATGAGGAAGATCACGGCCTTGGCTGGAATACCTGCAGAAAACATGAACACACACCTGGGAAAAAACCAGGTCCTCAGAGGGACGTAACAAGACACATAATATCATGCCATAACTGAATAGTAAGAGCTCAATAGAAAATATACATGCGTAAAGGGTCCTAACCATTCTATGTGATATATACTTTGAGAAGACAACGTTCTACGCAGGAGCTTAGGTGTTCAGCATAGATGGAGAGAGAGTGGTAGTAGGTAGCGCTCATAAAAGACACTATCGACCATGGGCAGAAAGTAGCTCTCATACGAGAACTATCGGCCCCGGGGCAGTAAGTAGCGCTCATCCGAGACACTATCGGCCCAAATCTATGTGTGTACTGAACATGTAGCCCCTACGCTAAAAACTGTCTTCCCCCCTCCCCATGATGCTATACATGTGTCGACTCCACGATACTGCTTAATCCTTAATAACTGCCAAGTCTTCTATAAATCTATTGACAGTTATATCCTAACGCCCGGCCTGTACGCACCGATGTACGGTCAGCACGCAAGTCCGCATCTATATGCGACTCACAACTCTCACACAATTCGTGGCACATCGTGACAGTTTATGAGATGCACTAAACATACGGTGGTCCCTTAACTCTAAGCCAATTGCATAAAATATAATAATTTGCATATATATATAATTTTGAAAGAATAACATAAAGAAAAAGCATGCATGATATTGAGCAAGAAATTAAACAGTAAAGGCAAGGTGTCTTGCCTGGTGTGTCGTCTGGTGTGGTGCGATGTTCTGACTTATCCCAATAGTCCAATAGTCATGGTTGTTGCACACAGGGTTCGAATTCGCAAGAAGACAGGGAAGCACGATTAGTCACGTTCAATGGTGATAGTCGAGGGATTTGTGGGGTAAGATATATATACAAATTTTTTAGAATTTCTCTAATATTCGAAAACTAGATTTTCTGTTGAAAATATGTTTTTAGTTAATACTTTAAAATTAAAAATTGTTTTTAGGAAAAAAAAAACCTAGTTGTCCATATTCCATTTGTAAAATATTTTAGAGAAGAAAAATATATGAGATCTAGAAAATATTTAGGACAAATATAAATTTGAAATCTTTTTAGGGCCAAGCAACAAATATATCTATAACTTTGAAAATTACTTATAAATTGATATATATATATATATATATATATATATATATATATATATATATATATATATATATATATATATATATATATATATATATATATATATATGCTCCAAAATATTACAAACACTTTTGAAAACTAAAAATTGTCATTATTTATAAAAAAATAATTCTGTCATAATAGAAGTTTTTAGGTCACCACCATAACAAATTTTAGGTAATATTTGAAGATACAAAGATCAAAACATTTCTTTTAAAATAAATATGTAATTATTTACTTAATAATAAAGGATATAATATCAAAATAAAGAAAAGTAGATTTTTCTAATAATAACTATGATTCCTAATACCATTAACAATAATGTAATAATCACTCCTACTATTAAAATGATAATAACTGACACACACAAAAAAGAACATGAAGAATCAACACTATATGCTGTTCTCGGGATAGCTGACGCACCTTTGGGGAAAAAGGGTTTTCCCAACCCCTCGTCTGGTGAGAAAAATGGTGAAGGGGGAAGAGAATGGGAGGGAGGAGAAGAAGCTCACTGTGAGGGGAGCGGCCGGCTGGGGTGGGAAGAGACCGCCGGCTGACGGTCCACCTGCGCGCGGGGCAGGAGGTGGCGGGAGGGTTTCGCCGGAGAGGGCGTGGCTCCGGTGGCAGCGGCCCCAGGGGACGATGGCGGAGGGTTTGCACACACGGCGGTGCGGCTGTCCTCCGGTGGAGGCGGGATGAGCGACTGTGGGCGGAGAAGCGGCGAGAGGGCGGAGGGACTCTTCACCGGTGGTGGCTCCGGCGCCGGTGGTCCGATGGAGGCGGCGCAGGAAGAAGAAAACGGCGTCAGCCGGAGCGGTATGCCAGGGGCGGAGAACTCCGGTGCGGCGCGGTGGCTTGCCGCAATACTCGCGACGGACTACAGAGGTAAGGGTTTCCCCTTCCCTTTCTGAGTGGTGATGTTTTGCCGGGGTGGTCGGAGATGATGGCGACACCGCGGGTGGTTGCTGGTGGTTGCAGTCGGTTGACGGGGTTGGAGAGGAGTGTGGTGGACACGATGGTGACAATGGTGGCGATGGGAGTTGGGTTGCTGATGATGGCGAGGGGTTTGGTGGTTGGGATGGTGCCGCTGCGAGGTTGGCCACGGTTGCCAGGCGAGGGTCGGTGATGGCGATGGATGTGGGTAGAGTTAGGATTGGGGATTCGATGATGTCGGGTTGGATGTGTCGTGTCGGGGTGTCCGACACGGCTGGGTGGACGTCCGTGATTGTCGGACGCGGAAAGGAAATCACTGTAATTGTAATAAATAGAAATATAGTGGATGACAATAGGACACGGACACAATGCACGTCTGGGTTGTGGACAATTTTGTGAATGAGAAATTTATGGAGGAGTACCTGCCTATTTATAAGATGTGGGAATTTCCAGTTGGATAGGGATTAGGATTAGTTTAAAACCCTGTGGATAATAACATATTAAATTAAATTTGGTTTAAACTTATTTTGTTCAAATCCAAATCAAACTTAGATAAAAACACTCATTTAATTTAAATTCACATGAAATCATTTTTATTTATCAAAATTAATTCAAATATTAATAAAACAAATTTTTAAATAGCTTTTTCATAATTATTAAAATATAACATTAATTAATTTTGAAAATCAAGGTAATTACTTAAATATTAAATCAATAAGTAGTTTTTTATAAATAACAAAAATATGTTACTATACAAGTTCCAAATTTCGCAAATATCTAAAATATATTTTTGTATAAACCAAAATTTCCAATTCACTACTGACGAACAAAATATCTCTTTTATAAAAATAAAATATTTATTATATTTATTTGAACAAGTACTTTCCTATAAAATAATTTTATAATATAAATATTTTTCTAAAAATATGTACGCTCGCACATATTCATACTCGTCGAGCAATTTACGAAATATGCCGTTTGTGTACAACGTACAATACGACTACGCGACGTACAATACAAATTTTTTTTTTTTTAAATCAGTACCAAAATCGATAAAAATATAGTAGAAATTTAGGGGTTTTACATCCTACCCAACTTAAAGGAAATTTCGTCCTCGAAATTTAGGAATTATTAGGGTAGGTAGGGTGAAGGGGTTGGAAAGAGTTTATTCGAATAGAATCATGATCAAATAGTTGAACGAGGAGTTCGAAGTAGAGTTCACCGAAACAGGTATTTCATATAACTAGGCAAATAAACAATAGATGTAGTTTAAAAGATGATCATATACATGACAACCCTCAACCGTCTCATTGACAATAACATCGATGTATAATCTCAAAATGAGTAATCAATTCTCTATCTTTAAAAATTTTAAATTTGCGTTGATATCTTCATAGTTTTGTGGTTTAATAAAATCATCCATGACCTTCCATACTCATCTCCATTTCTACTCAAAGTTTTTCAAATTCCCTAACATATGACTGAAATCCAATATTTTCTAGTAGAAAAATCAACAAGTCACTACTTGGAAATCTCTTCCATGTCTATCTATATAAATTTCCAACTAAGTTTCCTCGGAACTGGAAATTCTGTATACCTTCAATTGAATTAGTCAAAAGCAAATTAATGTCCATCTCAATCATGATCTTTATATTCACATTCATCATATCTATAGATCTTATTTTCCTTAACATCAAAGATTTAGAAAGTTTTACTCTTCAATAAATCTTTAACCTCAAAAATCAATCAAATCCATATCGTATTATCTAATGAACAGTTTCATCGGTACTTGCCTTTCTTTTCTTTTTTTTAATTGAGAGATCACCTTTGTTTATATCGTCTCTTCAACAAAATCACATTCCGCCCTTTTCATCTTATGTCAAATTTTATACCTCGTAGTCGCGTAACCATGCCATTAATCTCCTCTATAAAATTTTCTAATCTAACTATGCATAACTGAAGGGTATCAAGATCAAATTTTTTATCTTCGTTCAAGGAAATGATAAGAAACAAGGGTTTTATGATCAAAGAGGAAAGTCAAACAAGGAAAAGAGTAAAAGTATGGTTAGGTTCCATGGTTGTGGTAAGGGTTTGAATAATAAATACTAATTCTTGCACATAAATAAAAGTTTATGGGCCTAAGCAATTTAAGATAATGCACAACAATAAAAGGCATGGGTTAACAATAAGCACAGGCTAAACATTTAAGGAATTAAGTAGAATATAATCACATATCGGTTTGAAGGAATTGAGTCAAGATTTGGTCTCTAGCTGAAGACAGAAAGGATAAGGGTATTATGGTAGGAGTTATAGCTAACCATTTGACTTGAGAGTCGCATCATAAAAAAATAGAGTACAAGAGGGCATGTTTTAGTGGCACGCGATATACCTACATGAAGGTGGGCTCGTATAGGTATTGCATATAAAATCGGTTGGGATGAAACAGCTGGTCTCGTGCTCCAAATACCCGAGTCACGGTAAAGGACACAAAAGAATTAAAACAGTAAGTGGGAGTTCATGAGATAATGATCAACGCACAAGATAATTGATCAAGTTAAAGTACGAAATAAGATAATTCAGATTCGAGTAAATCAAGGTAAAATAAGTTAGAATACCGTTTCTAAAGATATGATAGCCACTTAGATGGAGTATGAGAAAGTCACGAATAAATCTAGATTTGAGGAAATATCGAGTGAGTCAAGATTTAAATATAACCACATGATTTGTAGATGACTAACAACACTTGAGTATATACAACTATCCTGGCAATTAATGAGGAATAATTGTATCCCATTAGGACGACTTGCTTGCTTCTTGGTTCTCTACTAATATATGATCAAATTTCAAGTTCCTCCACAGTTTCGAAATAAAATCTCAAGATACTCCATCAAGCATTTAATCATAACTTAAAGTTTAATTTCCTTTAAATAAATTCCAAAAATCCTTCATCATATCTAATGCGGCACAACCAAATTTTCATAATAAGCCATCACTTTTAAAATTTTTAAATTCTAAAATATACCTCGAGATAAACTCTTAGCCTGCTTCATCAATCGCAAATCATGTAACTCAAATTAAATCCCTTTTTTTTTACCAAAATTTAAATATCCATAATCAAGGCTTTAAACTTGAAATCTAATTAACTTTTTAAATCATAGCTCATTTGAAACAATTAAAAATTTGAATTTTTCCTTCAAAGTCGCTTTTATATTCTCCAAAAATTTAAACAAAATTTTACCATCATTTCTTCAACTCAAAATCAAATAAACTTATAAATCGTATGACTCAATTTTTAAACCTCAAGCTCTCTCAAACTAAACTTTCGTCTTCTCTAGTTGTCTAAAAATCATAATTAAAATTCTTAAATAATCTCGAGATAAACTTTATAATATTACAATCCAAACTTTTAAAGTTAACCGTAAATCATGCGTCACAATATAAAAACTTAAGTTATTTCTCAATAAATTTCATATCCTTAATAAATCATAACTATTTCACTATTTCAAGAAAAATTTCATAAATCAAATTTGTTTTCTCGATCTAGCTATCCTCTTGTGTATACCATCTTGTAATAAAATTCTAACTATCCTTTGAAGGCGGTAATTATGCTACTACCCAACTTGAAATTTACTAATCCTTAAGGTCATATCTCTAGGAAAAATAAATGCCTTTATACTCAATATAACCTCAATGGATATTATTTGTCAATATAATCCTTCTAGCCATAGGGTTGACCAATAAGTATATAGTAGTGTAGTCATCTTTCTAACCATGTTTAAGCACGAAAGATAAGAATTTACGGTAGGAGGAATTTAAGCAGGATGCAAATCAAGGAGGTCGAACGAGAGTTCAACATTTGAAGTCAAGAAAGGATGTCAAGTAGGTGGATGAGATTCCTACATTCTAATCCTATATTACAGGTCCGCTCGGTACAATCATGTAACCGAAACGGCAAAATTGACCTGCATGGACCACCACAAAAACATGTAACGCCCCAGTCCCAAATACTTGAAACTAGATACGTATCATGCCAGCTGTATACATACGAGTAAATATATGGCTCATATGTATACATAAGCTGTAAAATGTAGAAAGCCAAGACATTAAATCTCATCCACAAAGATAAATAATAATATAGAATCAACTTGAATAGTTATGGTACATTCGTTGGGCAGAGACAAAGTCCACTACCAACTATCTCAATGAAATAAATATACGAGAAAACGATCGACAAAATGATAAAACGAACCAAGAGCAATCATCTTCGAGAAATGAGAAAGATCACGGCCTTGGCTGGAACACCTGCAGAAAATATGAACACACACCTGGGAAAAAACTAGGTCCTCAGAGGGACGTAACAAGACACATAATATCATGCCATAACTGAATAGTAAGAGCTCAATAGAAAATATACATGCGTAAAGGGTCCTAACCATTCTATGTGATATATACTTTGAGAAGACAACGTTCTACGCAGGAGCTTAGGTGTTCATCATAGATGGAGAGAGAGTGGTAGTAGGTAGCGCTCATAAAAGACACTATCGACCATAGGCAGAAAGTAGCTCTCATACGAGAACTATCGGCCTCGGGGCAGTAAGTAGCGCTCATTCGAGACACTATCGGCCCAAATCTATGTGTGTACTGAACATGTAGCCCCTACGCTAATAACTGTCTTCCCCCCTCCCCATGATGCTATACATGTGTCGACTCCATGACACTGCTTAATCCTTAATAACTGCCAAGTCTTCTACAAATCTATTGACAGTTATACCCTAACGCACGGCCTGTACGCACTGATGTACGGTCAGCACGCAAGTCCGTATCTATATGCGACTCACAACTCTCACACAATCCGTGGCACATCGTGACAGTTTATGAGATGCACTAAACATACGGTGGTCCCTTAACTCTAAGCCAATTGCATAAAATATAATAATTTGCATATATATATATATATAATTTTGAAAGAACAACATAAAGAAAAAGCATGCATGATATTGAGCAAGAAATTAAACAGTAAAGACAAGGTGTCTTGCCTGGTGTGTCGTCTGGTGTGGTGCGATGTTCTGACTTATCCCAATAGTCCAATAGTCATGGTTGTTGCACACAGGGTCCAAATTCGCAAGAAGACAGGGAAGCACGATTAGTTACGTTCAATGGTGATAGTCGAGGGATTTGTGGGGTAAGATATATATACAAAATTTTTAGAATTTCTATAATATTCGAAAACTAGATTTTTTGTTGAAAATATGTTTTTAGTTAATACTTTAAAATCAAAAATTGTTTTTAGGAAAAAAAAACCTAGTTGTCCATATTCCATTTGTAAAATATTTTAGAGAAGAAAAATATATGAGATCTAGAAAATATTTAGGACAAATATAAATTTGAAATCTTTTTAGGGCCAAGCAACAAATATATCTATAACTTTGAAAATTACTTTTATATATATATATATATATATATATATATATATATATATATATATATATATATATATATATATATATATATTTGCTCCAAAATATTACAAACACTTTTGAAAACTAAAAATTGTCATTATTTATAAAAAAATAATTCTGTCATAATAGAAGTTTTTAGGTCACCACCATAACAAATTTTAGGTAATATTTGAAGATACACAGATCAAAACATTTCTTTTAAAATAAATATGTAATTATTTACTTAATAATAAAGGATATAATATCAAAATAAAGAAAAGTAGATTTTTCTAATAATAACTATGATTCCTAATACCATTAACAATAATGTAATAATCACTCCTACTATTAAAATGATAATAACTGACACACAAAAAAAAGAACATGAAGAATCAACATTATATGCTGTTCTCGGGATAGCAGACGCACCTTTGGGGAAAAAGGGTTTTCCCAACCCCTCGTCTGGTGAGAAAAATGGTGAAGGGGGAAGAGAATGGGAGAGAGGGGAAGAAGCTCACTGTGAGGGGAGCGGCCGGCTGGTGTGGGAAGAGACCGCCGGCTGACGGTTCACCTGCGCACGGGGTCCGGCTGGCAGGAGGTGGCGGGAGGGTTTCGCCGGAGAGGGCGTGGCTCCGGTGGCAGCGGCCCCAGGGGACGATGGCGGAGGGTTTGCACGCGCGACGGCGCGGCTGTCCTCCGGTGGAGACGGGGTGAGCGACTGTGGGCGGAGAAGCGGCGAGAGGGCAGAGGGACTCTTCACCGGTGGTGGCTCCGGCGCCGGTAGTCCGATGGAGGCGGCACAGGAAGAAGAAAACGGCATCAGTCGGAGCGGTGTGCCAGGGGCGGAGAACTCCGGTGCGGCGCGGTGGCTGACCGCGCTACTCGCGGCGGACTACAGAGGTAAGGGTTTCCCCTTTCCTTTCTGAGTGGTGATGTTTTGTCGGGGTGGTCGGAGATGATGGCGGCACCGCGGGTGGTTGCTGGTGGTGGCAATCGGTTGACGGGGTTGGGGAGGAGTGTGGTGGACACGATGGTGATCATGGTGGCGATGGGAGTTGGGTTGCTGATGACGGCGAGGGGTTTAGTGGTTGGGATGGTGCCGCTGCGAGGTTGGCCACGGTTGCCAGGCGAGGGTCGGTGATGGCGATGGATGTGGGTAGAGTTAGGATTGGGGATTCGATGATGTCGGGTTGGATGTGTCGTGTCGGGGTGTCCGACACGGCTGGGTGGGCGTCCGGGATTATCGGACGCGGAAAGAAAATCACTGTAATTGTAATAAATAGAAATATAGTGGATGACAATAGGACACAATGCACGTCTGGGTTGTGGAAAATTTTGTGGATGAGAAATTTATGGAGGAGTACCTGCCTATTTATAGGATGTGGGAATTCTCAGTTGGATAGGGATTAGGATTAGTTTAAAACCCCGTGGATAATAACATATTAAATTAAATTTGGTTTAAACTTATTTTGTTCAAATCCAAATCAAACTTAGATAAAACACTCATTTAATTTAAATTCACATGAAATCATTTTTATTTATCAAAATTAATTCAAATATTAATAAAACAAATATTTAAATATTTTTTTCTTAAATATTAAAATATAACATTAATTAATTTCGAAAATCAAGGTAATTACTTAAATATTAAATCAATAAGTAGCTTTTTATAAATAACAAAAATATGTTACTATAAAAGTTCCAAATTTCGCAAATATCTAGAATATATTTTTGTATAAACCAAAATTTTCAATTCACTACTGACGAACAAAATATCTCTTTTATAAAAATAAAATATTTATTATATTTATTTAAACAAGTACTTTCCTATAAAATAATTTTATAATACAAATATTTTTCTAAAAATATGTACGCTCGCACATATTCATACTCGTCGAGCAATTTACGAAATATGCCGTTTGTGTACAACGTACAATACGACTACGCGACGTACAATACAACTTTTTTTTTAAAATCAGTACCAAAATCGATAAAAATATAGTCAAAATTTAGGGGTTTTACACTAATGCCTATATAAAATAAGGACTTTTATAAATAACTACTAAATGATTTCTAGGTTTCTAATCTAAATTATAAATTCACATTTTAAAATAAATAAATTAATTAAACTTATGCAACCAACAATCTAAACAATATTTCCTAAAAGAAATTTATTACCAACATTGCTATTACTAACACACAGAAATTAAATGATAACACACAGAAACTAATATTCATCTATAGAATAGTCTCTAAGGCCAGAAAGTAAAATTATGGGTTCTGTGAACTACAACAGAAGATGAAAAAGGGAAGAGGTTACCCAAGGCTTGCACGAAGGAGTACCGAGGGGAGGCCTCGGACTCGGAACAACGTCGGGATTGACGAGCATGGACACGTGTGCGCACACGGGCGGACACGTGGGGAAGACACGCGGCGATGGGGCACACGCGGGAGACGGCGGCGCCGGGTTGAGGGCGCGCGCGGGGTCGAACGACTACGCGGGGGGGGGGGTCGACGGCCTCAGGGGAGGTCGTCGGAGTGGCGGCGCCGGCTGCGGGTGCGCGTGGACTGACAGCGCGGCCGGGGGGGGCGTGCGCGGGCGGACAGCGCGGCCGGGGGCACTGTCACGGGCTGGCCTGGCGTGGCCGGGGAACGCCGGATGGGCGCGCGGATCGGTGGGGGACGCCGGGCGGAGGGTCGCCGGCGACAGTAGGGCGGCGGGGTCCGATAACGGGACAAGAGCGGTCTAGAAACGGAGAGGGTGGCGAGGGGAGTTCGGTGGTGGTTGTGGTTTGGGAAATGATGGAGGAGAATGGAAGTTATGGAGATTTGAAGAGGGTGGTGAGGAAGAAAAGCTTCTGGAGAAGAAGAAGAAATCTGAGAGTTTAACTCTTCGTGGGATCTCCAGATCCGGTTTGGGGGGTGTGCGCGTGGGACCAGGGGGAGAGGGGAACGTGGGTTTGAATGGGTTTGGGTATGGACTTGGGTTTAAAACCATTGGATTTAAGTCATTGGGCCAAAGAATTTTGGGTTTAACAAGATAATTAATAAATACAATAAAATACAAGCATGGGCTTCACACACAACACTGGCACTCACATAATCATGCAAAAGTTCAAAATTTTCGCATGACCCGTTCGTAACTTTGATAATCCAAATAGGTCAATCCTTTTTTCCTGTGGTCTCGTCCTATTACCTTCACTTGCAGTTGGGATCTTGCCTGCAAAATCATATGCAACAAACACTTGAGAGTGCATTATAGCCTGAGTATTGAAGTCACAGCTTTAGCTTTTGATGATCGAGTAACACATGATTCTATATCTTTCGAGCATTATTTTCGTCTATATATAGCATTAGTATGTTGTCTTTTTCTCATCTACGTTATAAATATACCTTAAAATATGATAGGTAGTGACCTTACTTGAGTTGGACTACAAACTGGCTCAAATATGAACTCAAAATAAGAACTTTGGATGTGACACGTGTACTTAATTAGAGTGATGCTATGTGGACCACGATTTTGGCCCACGGTCCACGTGGCGTTTCTTCATTGGCAGAATCCGGTGGCGGGCCCCATGAAAATGGGGGGGTGGGGGTGGGGGACCAATGAATTTTGGACACGTGAGCCTGCGGTCACATTCGGCGGACAGAGACCGCGGGCTCTTTAGCATTTTTGACTTAATTAATATTGAAAGTGTACTTATTTTTCTCTTTGAGATGCACGTAGTCCATCAGTTTTTCATATCCAAGTTTTAAAAATTAAGAACTCATGCATTCCTCTAGGATTTTTAATCTTTACAATGCAGGATGCATAAGAGCATCATTAGTAATGCCCATCCTAATTTCTAGATTCTAGATTTAGAATGTAGGAGCTCATTTTGTAGAATAGTAAGATCCATCCTAGATTTCAATGTCTAGATTTTCAGGTCCAACCCATCGACATGAGCTATAGGTTGGACCTGAGAATTTCTAGATTCAGAATTTAGAAAATCTTTTTGTAGAATAGTAAGTCCTCATTTGGAACCCAATTCTAGATTTATATCATTTTTTTTCCATATTAATTTTTGACCACACAATCTTTGGGATCAAAGCTCATTTTATCATTTTTCTATCATTTCCATACAAATCAAACCCATTCTGCAGTTACCTTTATATCAAAATTTTGGGCCTCAAGATAAAATTTTAAACACCGTCTACTAACGATTCTCTAAGAAAGTGTAATAGAGACAAAATGTATATCCTTCACGCTTCTGACAGACATAGGAATGCCATGCATGACCATTGAAGGAAACATAATGTCATGGTTAATGCACTTCTTTAACATCTTGAACACAAAATCACGCAAGCAACTGCAGTTTGATCAGAGTTATCAGATCAAAAACTCTTGATTAATCAGGTAATTCTCAAATTAATCCACTGTCCCTTTATTTTATTATATTCTGGTTATTTTGGGCAAATTTGCATATCTGCGTTAGTACTTAATTAGTATTAATGTTATGTGGAACATAAAACATCATATATATATATATATATCTAGCCAGGAGCTGAATTCTCGCTCACATGAAGATACTGTGTAGTTAGTAGCTTGAAAGGCCTGCAACTCATGATGAGAACAAGCATTCAAAGCAACAGTGGATGCCACTGTCAAAGTTGGAGCATGCATGCAATTATGCAAATGGCATCCAAACTCCAAAGTAAAGATAGAAAGAAAGTTAACTGCCAAAAAAGTCATACAACTCCAATGAATTTGTGGAAAAGGCTATACATAGGATCCTTCTTTCAGTCGGAACTCGGAACAGAAGGCCATAGTACTATAGCATTAATCTTTGGACATGTTTGATAAGTGGATTTTGGTCTGGATTTGCACTTTTTTTTTTTCCTTGAAAGTGGACCAAAATCTCACTTTACCCGTGTTTGGTAAACTTGGAAATCGGGGACATGATTTCGCTTCCTCACATTTGGTTCCCCGTTGGCTCCCACTTTGTCTCCTCCAAATCCTAATTCCCACGTCCTCTACGAAAAGAAAATATGGATTTGAAATTTTGCTAATTAAATATTTCTATTCTAATTAACTAGCATAATAATTAATATTAGTTCTTGTTATGGTAATAAGTTAGTTATTAAGATGATTAATTAATACTAGATAATAAATATCTCTTGAATTAGTTCTCATCAATTAAGTTAGTAAATTACTAATACTATTATTATGTAAGAAAATTAAACAAAACAAAAGATAATTAACAATTAATTAATATTTTGTTTATAAATTATTTTGTTTATATTGCTTTTTTCCCTAATTACTTTGAAGTTGTAAAGGTAAATAATTAACTTAAAGTAATAATGATTTTGTTAAATTATAATATTAGTAATTAACTAATATATTATATAATTAGGATAATTAATTAGTTAACCAAAATGATTTTGATATTGTGTGATTGCTCGTATTTACTAATTATCTCAACTTGTTAAACTAACTATTAAATTTAATTAGTGTTTATCAGTTAAAATAATAAATTATTATTACGTAATAAGATAAATAATAATTAAAACATAACCTAACAATTAAATACAGTATCAATAATTAATTATCAAATTAATATATAATAAATTAATTTTGTTATTTAATATATTATACGCTTTCAACTTTCTCATATTTTTATCTAAATCAAGCATATTTGTCTCATACTAGAAGACAATAAAAAGGATGAATTTCTATACACGAAAGTAAAAAAAATTCCAAATACTTCTGTTTACCAAACAGCCTTGCAAATCTTTCACTTTTTTGTTCCAAGTCCAAGCAAGTTTCACATCTGGAAACAGCTAAAGCTTAAACAAGAACTTGCGATGAGAACTAAACGAGCCAAGACCACCATAGGTTAAAGGACATGCAGATATTACTGAAATTATTGGAGAATAAGAAAAAACCGGCTTAATTGCACTTTGCTACTCTCAACTATTCCACTTTTTTAACTAGGTATCCTAAACTTTTTTTTGTAACAAGTTGATACCTCAACTATTATTTTTTTTAACTTGATACCAAATTTTTCAAAAAATTCCAAAATGCCCTTATCCCTTCCCTCTTCCCTTCTCCCCTCCCCCCCTCCCCCACTCCGGCCACCCCCACCATCCCGCTCCGCCTCCCCTCCGGCCACCCTCTCTCCCACGTCCGGCCAACCCCACCTCCCGCTTCCGGCGCCACCGCCGCGGCGGCGGCCGCGGCTGCTGCTGCTGCTGCCGCGGAGGCCGGCGGCGGTGGGGGTAGGGGGGGTTGGCCGGACGCGGGGGAGGGGGGTGGCCGGAGGGGAGGCGGAGTGGGA
This sequence comes from Iris pallida, assembly GCA_029216955.1. Taxonomy (NCBI): domain Eukaryota; kingdom Viridiplantae; phylum Streptophyta; class Magnoliopsida; order Asparagales; family Iridaceae; genus Iris; species Iris pallida. The sequence goes on along the minus strand of JANAVB010044620.1, from coordinate 5,593,587 downwards.
GGGAGGGGGTAGCCGGAGTGGGGGAGGGAGGGGATGGGGGAGGGGGGGTTGGGGGGAGGGGAGGTAATTTTAAGGTTCGAGCAGGTGTATTTTCGTCCCAAATTTTTTTTGGTATCAACTTGTTACAAAAAAAAGTTTAGGGTATCAAGTTGAAAAAACGGAATAGGTGAGGGTAGCGAAGTGCAATTAAGCCTAAGAAACCCGAGTGAGTAACACGAGCCATGTTCTGGGCGGCCCGAAACCCAGTCTGAGTCCGGTTCAGTCAAACTCAGGTTAAACCTGGCCGGGCTCAATCAACGGACCGATCCGGACGGCTGAGCGGTCCGAAAGTCCGGTCAGACCGGCCCGACCAAAAACCGGTCGGAACCGGATTTTCCTCCTGACCTGCTCAATCCTGCTCGGCCAGGCCCATTACCGGACAAAGGTCGGTCCAGGCTCAGACGAAACCCATCCCCATAGTACCTACATAAATGATTCTTTGGGAGTAATTTATCAGAATAGCCAATATATTCGTTATTAAAACATGGGGGAGGGGAATATATTGGTAAAAAACCCCTCGCAACCGTCATATTAACATAAAAATGAGTATTGTTTTTTCTTACTAAAATACCTCCAAATTATAGCTGTTTTGACGGTTTTAAAAGATATCTTGGTTATTTTGCTGAAATGACCAAAATATCCTATAACAACTATATTCTAAAGGTAGTGGAGATAATTTGGCACCCGAAAATTTTAAAAGTAGACATAATCTTCCAAATTTACCACAATAAATTTTTTTCGGAAATTTTCGTTTAGAGCATCCAAATTTAAATAAATTCGATCCAAAGAATCAAAGTTTCATAAATTACAAAAAAAACATCAAAACACCTATTGGATTGACGTTTTATAATTTTTAATATTATATTTTTATCATCCATTTTCTCTCCGTTAAAGACGTTTAACGAAAAAAATTTAATAAAAAATAAAAAATGCCATTAGGAAGGACGTTTTCTATTTTCTATTATTTTTGTTCCTTTCAGTTACTCTCTTACGTGAGAAAGAGTGAGAGAGAGAGAGACCCGTGAGAGAGAGAGAGAGAGAGAGTGAGACGAAGCCGCCGCCCCTAACCCGGCCGGCCCGACCAAACGACGCCCGCCATGTCCTGACCGGCTGCACCGTCGGCTCCGTGGCCGTTCCCTCCACCGGCCTAACCCTCCGCTACTCCTCCCTCACCCAGCGCGGCTACTACCCAGACTCCCCGGACCGCCTCAACCAGGACAAGTTCGCCGTCCGCGTCGCCTGCCGCTCCGACCCCGACCTCCACCTCTTCGCCGTCTTCGACGGCCACGGCCAGTTCAGCTCCGAGTGTGCCGACTTCGTCAGGAACCCTAACCCTGGCCCTCCTCTCCAACCCGACCCCCCCCCCCCCCCAAAGCCTTCGCGTCGTCTTTGGATGCCACCAACTCCCTCCTTCGGAGCAGTCCCACTAACAACTCCATGTCCGGCACCACCGCCATCATCGTCCTCGTCCAGAGGAAAGAGTGAGAGAGGCGTGAGAGAAAGAGTGAGTGAGAGAGAGACCAGAGAGAGAGAGAGAGAGAGAGACGTAAGAGAGTGGGGGAACAAAAATAATAGAAAAGTAGAAAATGTCCTTAGGAAAGGGCTTTTGCGTTTTCTATTTTCTTTTATTAATTTTTTCTGTTAAACGGTGTTAACGGAGAGAAAATGAACGATAAAAATATAATATTAAAAAATATAAACGTCCATCCAAAGGCGTTTTGATGCTTTTTTTAAAAAAAATTGTGAAATTTTGATGCTTTGGATGGAATTTATCTAAATTTGGATGCTCTAAATAAAATTTTTTGAATTTTTTTTCCTCTCCTATACTTACAAGCAAGCTAGTTGAGTAGCAACTTTCTGGGTGCTGAACTGCAAAAAAATTGCAAGAGGTTGGACATTTTGAAGGTTTCAACTTGATCGACCACCACAAAGTTGCAACAATTATACATCCGACTTTGAAGAAAATCAGATTGAGGTTTAATTATTTTATTATTATTATAAAATTAGTTAATTATTATTATAAAACTAGTTAATTTTCTTCTCTTTTTATTATTTATTTTGAAATTTTTTCTTTCGTCTTTTTATTATTTTTTAAATTATTTTTTTAGAATATGGATCATAATGATGCTACTAGTTCTAACCATCACTATCAAAGTATTTCAGAACAGTGATACGAATACTAAATAATTATAATGATAATTGTTCTGGTTATAACCATGTACAAGATTTTGTGCCATCAACACAAATGCCACATACAGAAATTAGAAGTATTAATACTAATATTTCAACTAGGAGAAAATCGATGTTATGAAACTTTTTTTTACTAAACTATTTGCAACCGATAATGAGAGAAAAAAGTTTTAGATTCAAAAGACCAAAAATCAATACCTAGAGATGCACAATACAATATACACAAAAAAATCTTTAAATGAAAAAAAAAATAATGACGGCACGATAACTTTGAAGAGACACTATAAAAGTTGTTATGGTAAGGACACATTAAATGCTAGACAAACACAATTAAGTACTGGACCTCAAGGATCTTCAATAAAAAGCTTTACATATTTTGATGCTTGTAACAACCAACTTAATGAAATATATTATTTGTGATAAACAAGCTTTTAAATTTGGTGATAATGAATCATATTATGACTATCCAAGTAGTACATTAACATTATTTTATTAAAGTTTGTAGATCTACTACTAGAGCGGATGTTAAAAGTTTCAAAAAGAAAAAAACAGCTTTGAAAGATAGTTTTGTAAATATTAGTAATTTTTTTTAATTTCTGATATATGGACTAGTAAACAAAATAATTCTTTTATTTGTATTACGACACATTATTTAGATACAAAATGTGTTTTACAAAAGTTATTCATCTAAAACTATTGGAAATTTTGCATATTGGATCTGCAATCGGTAGAGCCATTGTATAAGTTTTACATGAATATGATATTCATAATAATTTTTTTTTTCAATTTTTTTAGCTAGTAATATTACTTGTATCAATATTTTATGATCTCAATTTTTGCCTGTAATAGAAGGGCGACTTTTTCATATAAGATGTGCTTGTCATATTGTTAATTTAATTGTACAAGAATGCCTTCAATTTTTTCTAGCAAATTTAGATAATATTAGAGCATGTCTAATTAGTTTGAACACTTCTCCAAGTAGATAATAAGAGTTTAAAATATTATGTGCATAATATGATTTAACATTTAGGAGATTTATTAAGGATGCACCACACAGATAAAATTCTACATATTTGATGTTGAAATATTGTATTAAATATAGATATATTATTACACATTATATTAATGTCAATCCAAGTTTTGATTACCAAATAACCGAGAATGATTTGTTACTTGCTACTTTAATTTATGAAATTTTGGAATTGTTTTACAATGTTACATGTATTTTATCCGGAGTTTATTATCCAACTTCTGTTTTAATTTTAATATAAATTATTAAAATTTCTTATTTATTTGCAAAATATAGAAATGCTCATGGTTTTTATTGTGTCGTTTCTAAAATAGAAAGAAGTTTTTTTTTAAATATTGGCGCGAAATCTCTCTTTTATATTATTCAGTTGCGGTTGAGATCCAAAAATCAAATTAATAGTGTATTTATATTGTTAGATAATTTTCATGATAATATGAATATTGAGGTAAGTAGCTTAAAATAGAAATTAAAGAATGTTTAAATACTCTAATTAGTTTATACGAAGAAAAAGTTGTATCGAGCCGACCCGATACAAATGCTCATGGTAGTAGCTGTTGGAGTGGGTGGGGTTCCCAACCTATGTGGAGAAGACCCCGGAGTGCGACGAGCGCCGTCTGTGTGTCAGAGAAGCTCGGGGAGGTGATGAGGCCAGTCGGAGATGACGGAGACACTCGGGAGCTGCCAGAGGAGCTGCTGGTGAGAGGGAGGCAGAGTTCGGGCCGAACTCTGCCCCAGGAGAGAGTTTTGGCCGAACTCTGCCTCCCTGTTCCAGAACTGTTCTGTTGCCAAGACACAGAGTTTTGGCCGAACTCTGTCCCAGGACAGAGTTCTAGCCGAACTCTGTGTCGTCGGGGTTAAAGCATTTTTTAGGGTGTTTAATCACCATTGGATCGTATCCTACGGTCCAGGTTTTGCTACGGATTAGGGGGTTTATATATGGTTATTCCTAACCCTAATCAGAACACAACATTGAATAACAAGAGAGAGAAAAGATTGAAGAGTGCCATTGCAACTTTGGGAGAGAAAAAGGGGGATTGAAGGCCATTTTCGAAGAAGGATCGTGTTCGGATAATATCTACTCGTCGTCCTTGTTCTTCGTAGCCTTGTAATCATTATTTTTGCTTCTAAGTGTTGCGGGGATCCGATTTGGATCGGGAGAAGTTTGTAGAGGGTGTACTCCTTTATTTCATTAGTGAAGGCTTCTCAGGATTGGACTCCGATCGTCCCGTGGTTTTTCCCGTAAGGATTTTCCACGTCAAAAATTCTCTGTGTCTGCGTGGTTTGTTTTGGTGTTTTGATTCGTGCGTTGTATTGCTCGGTTCTCTCGCAGGTACTCTCTAGTTTGGGAAAAGGTTTCCACGTTTCTTTTTCAACAAAGTGGTATCCGAGTCAGGTTCTGGAATTCAGAAGGGTGTCAGGAGTTGACAAGAAAACTAGAGAGGAGAGATGGACGCGAAGCCGGTGCGCATGGTGAACCTGAACGGCACCAAATATCACTATTGGCGGAGCAAGATAAAAGATTTGCTGTTTGTCAAGAAGCTGCATCTTCCCGTATTTGCATCCGAGAAGCCCAGTGATAAATCCGAGGAGGACTGGAATTCGAGTATATACAAGTGTACGGATATATCAGGCAGTTCGTTGACGAGAACGTGTACAACCACGTTGCCAATATTGAGCAGCGAAGACGTTATGGAAAAAGCTGGAATCTTTGTACGCGAAGAAGACCGGGGTAAACAAGTTGTTCCTGATCCGGACGATGATGGGTCTGCGGTACAAAGATGGGGTGTCTAATACGGATCACTTGAGTGATTTCCAGGGCGTGGTTGACCAGCTGTCTTCAATGGGAGTCAAGTTCGACGACGAGGTTCAAGGACTATGGATGCTGTGTATATTGCCAGACTCGTAAGAGACCGTACGAGTATCTATGATCGCTTCTGCTCTAGAGGGCGTGGTCAGTCTGGAGTTTGCCAAGAGCAGGGTGCTGAATGAAGAGATGCGGAGACGTTCTCAGGGTACTTCATCCACATCCCACCACTCAGAGGCATTGGTTTCAGAGAGCCACAGAAGGGACAAAAACAGAGGTCCAGGTGGTGGCAGAGACAAGAGCAGAAGGAAGTCCAAGGGTCAGTACGAGGACTTGAAGTGTTACCATTGTGTCAAGAAGGGCCACATCAAGCGGAATTGTTTCGCTTGGAAGAGAGAGAAGAAGGGCGACAAGAGGAAGCAATATGAGAACACTACAGCGGCGGCCTCGATACATGGAGGCGATGTGATCGTCGTAGGTGATGAGGTTTCACAAACCTCGCCTGCGATAACAATTCTTGGCTGGTGGACTCAGGGGCTTCAGTGCATGTATCTCACAACAGGATACTATTTGCCACTTACACAACAGGCGACTGTGGAGTGTTGAAGATGGGCAATAGAGATGTGTCGAAGGTGGTTGTCATTGGAGATGTGCATTTGAGAATGAAGACGAGTACAGTTCTTGTTCTCAAAGATGTTCATCATGTCCCTGATATCCGTTTCAACCTGGTGTCGGTTGGAAGGTTGGATGACGAGGGATTCTTTAGTCTCTTCGGGAATAGTCAGTGGAAGCTTTCCAGAGGTTCGATGGTGATTGCCAGAGGAAGCAAGAAGTCCGATCTCTACTATATGGAAGGGAGCGCACAGGGGGCACAGGAGGTGAACGCAGTCAGTGATGCGTCTACCGAGTTGTGGTACATGTGGCTCGTCTATATCAGCGAGAAGAGGATGAGCTACTTGGTGAACATGAAGGTGATTCCAGGGCTCAAGTCTACAAAGTTGGAGAAATGCACGCACTGCTTAGCTGCAGAGAAAAATAGGATATCTTTCCAAAGTCACCCAAGTTCAAGGAAGCCGGCGTTGCTCGAGTTGATTCACTCGGATGTCTGCGGTCCTATGAAGGTAAAATCTATTGGTGGTGCTTCTTACTTTGTAACTTTTATTGATGACTGCTCTAGGAAGGTTTGGGTCTATATCTTAAAGACCAAGGATCAGGTGATGCCTACTTTCAAAGAGTTTTAGGCCTCTGTTGAAAGAGAGATGGGCAAGAAGTTATTATGTGTTCGGTCCGACAACGGTGGCGAATACATCGGTCCCTTTGATGCTTATTACAGAGAACAAGGGATACGACACCAGAAGACTCCGCCCATGATACCTCATCTCAATGGTGTAGCGGAGCGAATAAACAGGACACTGATGGAGAGGGTGCGGTGTTTGCTGTCAAAAGCAAACTTGCCGGACAGTTATTGGGGTGAGGATCTTCTCACAGCTGCTTATGTTATTAATTTATCTCCTAATATTCCTTTTCAGGGTGATGTGCCTGACAAAGTATGGTACGGCAAAGAGCCGTCATACAATCACCTGCGAGTGTTTGGCTGTAAGGCCTTCGTGCATGTACCGAAGGACGAGAGGACCAAACTTGAGCTGAAGACGAGGCGATACGTGTTTGTCGGCTACGGTCGGGATGAGTTTGGCTATAGACTCTACGACCCAGTGGGAAGAAAGCTCTACAGAAGCAGGGACGTTGTTTTCGTCGAGGATCAGACCATGACCAACACTCAGGATTCTGAGACGCCTTCTGAGGCTGAGGAATTGCCTGAGTTAGAGTCATTTTGCTTCGAGCAGTTTCCAGAGGACATCGCAGAGGATCCAATTATAGGAAAGCCAGTACATGGAGTTGCTTCCAACCTTGATCATCAGCCTGCTGATGGTGGTCAGGGTGTCCCTCAGGAGGATGAGCATGCCGGGGAGGCAGTTCTTGAAGAGGAGGAGGCTGTTGGTATACAGCCAGCACCAGTGGCTCCACTGAGAAGGAGCGACAGAGAGCATCGACCATCTACGAGATACTCACCGGGTGAGTATGTGCTATTGACTGACGGGGGAGAGCCCGAAAGTTTTGCAGAGGCTATGGAAGACGAACACATGTAGGAGTGGATGGAGGCTATGCAGGAGGAGATGAGTTTCTTACACGCCAATTCCACTTATGAGCTGGTACGGTTACCAAAGGACAAGAAGGCTTTGAAGAACCGATCGGTGTTTAGAGTGAAGCAGACGGATGATGCTACTCGCCCTCGATACAAAGTGAAGCTGGTAGTTAAAGGCTACGGTCAGCGAAAAGGCGTGGATTATGATGAGATCTTTTTGTCTGTCGTCAAGCATTCGTCTATTCGGGTGGTGCTAGTATTGGCAGCCAGTCTCGACTTGGAGGTCGAGCAGATGGACGTGAAGACGACATTCCTCCACGGTAATCTTGAGGAGGAGTTATACATGGAGCAGCCAGAGGGATTCTGTGAAAAGGGCAAGTCATATTTGGTCTGCCGATTGAGGAAGAGCTTGTATGGTCTGAAGCAGGCTCCGAGGCAGTGGTACAGGAAGTTTGAGTCATTTATAGGGGAGCATGGTTATGCACAGACGACGTCGGATCACTGTATATTTGTGAGGTATTTTGCCGATGTTAATTTTATTATTTTATTGCTCTATGTAGATGATATGCTATTAGTGAGTCGGAATGCCACTAGGATAGCGGAGTTGAAGCGCTAACTGGGCGCGGCCTTCTCTATGAAGGATTTGGGCGCAGCGAAGACTATACTTGGGATGGAGATCAGCCGAGAGAGAGAGAGAGTCCAAGCTGCTAGATTTGTCCCAAAAGAAGTACATTCATCGGGTACTTCAGCGTTTCGGAATGGACGGATCAAAAAAAGTGAGTTGCCCCCTTGCGGCCCACTTTTAAGTTCACTGAGGAACAGTGTCCATCTACCGAGGACGAAAAAGAAGATATGGAGCGGGTTCCATATGCTTCAGCAGTGGGGAGCCTTATGTATGCTATGGTGTGTACGAGGCCAGACATCGCTTATGCAGTTGGCACTGTTAGCAGGTATCTTTCAAATCCTAGAAGGGTACATTGGAGTACGGTCAAGTGGATTCTAAGATACCTTCAGGGCACTGCCGATTGGAGACTTTCTTTTGGTGGTGACGAGCCGAAGCTGGTTGGGTATACCGACGCTGATATGGCTGAAGATGTAGACACGAGACGATCGACTTCGGACTATGTGATGATGTTTGTCGGGGGAGCGGTATCGTGGCATTCACGGTTGTAGAAGTGTGTTGCCTTGTCGACGACGGAGGCAGAATATATTGCGGCGACGGAGGCTTGCAAGGAGCTGCTATGGATGAAGAAGCTGTTATAGGAAATGGGACTGAAACAAGAGCAATAAACTTTGCTTTGCGACATTCAGAGTGTTATTCACCTTATGAAGAACCAGACATTTCATAGTCGGTCCAAGCACATCGAGACTCGGTATCATTGGATACGGGATATGGTTGAGAAGAAGGACGTGGCTGTCACGCCCCAGAACCAGAATACTGGAGAGCGGGGGCAGACATAGCCAGCTACGTATATTGAAATGGGAACCACCTAGATATACGGTCACGGCTGTCTAGAAATATGAGGGTTTACTACAAGCCAACAGTCTCTTATGGTCATGAACAAGCCTAATGTATCAATCACAAGCAAGTAAGTAAGGTCGCAAGATGTATGATCATTAAATATACAATAATAAGGCGTCCCAAATATTACATATTCAGCTGATCATGAAGCTAGTCGTACAAAATGCGAGGACTAGCAAGAGTTAAGTCATACATGATCAACCCTAGGATTTGTTAATCATGTTTACAGCCCGTAGGCAGACAGTAAGTAAAGTGCATCGAGCTAACAAGTGCTCGTCGGCTAAACGCCTCAAAAGAATAGTTTTACAATAGAGTGAGCGAAACAAAATAGAAAATCCACTCGTAGGCCGGGTTCCTTCTAGTCGCCACCATCGGGCTGGAGGTTCGGAAGATCCTCGGGAGCTGCTCCGAAATCTGGCCACACAAAACCAGCTGGGTCAACCCCAGAAAGAGCAAGTGCCACAAGGGGGCCACGAAATAAGAACAAAAGCCAGCAATCAGCACAAGAAAATCTAATATTAAAACTAGAATTTACGAAAACATGACATGATGATATACGACGAGATAACCATGGAACTATTCCGATAGCCAGGTTACAACCCGTAAACCAAACAAGGACCGGGGTTGTAACCCTTCATCTGAACAGAACTTGGTTTTCCACCATTTATCGGCAAGAGAATAATGCAAGAAATCAAGACATGGAGCAATCTTGTACTGGATCAAGACATGGTTAAACTGGTTATACCTCATTCAATCAATCACGGCCAAGCAGATACTACGGCTTACTACTTTAACTAACTAGGGTTATCACAGGCCTAATTACTAACAAGATGCAGTGAGATTGTTCCACAGCCACAAGCCCTACAGACCATCCAGGTTATCCAGGTCGAAAATTAGGGGTTGAATTCAGGTGGCTACATCGTCCAGGAAACGCATGTACCCTTAGGTGACTTAGAAGGTGTAACACATGACAGTGTGCTGGAAATGTGCCCTACTCGTCGGCAGGCTACAGATCCCAAGAGCGCCCAGGTAACGGGATTGCCTGTAGCTGTGTCATCTCTTCATGACTACTGTGTTATTATAGTTATTAACCTTAATCCATTTTAGTAGGTGCTCCTGACCGTGGTACTCAGGAGTCCCATCCTAGACATGATGCAAGACAGGACAAGTGGATTTAACAAGCAAGCAAGAAAGAACTACCCACGGTGTCAAGGCAGGTCAAGTTAAGTTAGCCGTCGCCACAGCGTTAAGTTATCAGGTCATGCTACAAGTCAGGAGTGCGCCGCCACGGCCACTATCAAGTTATCAAGTCACAAGGATTAATTACAAGTTACAAGTTGGGTGTGCACCCCACTGGGTCACTAGCAAGGAGATCAGAGAATACCAAAATCATAATCCACAGAAAATCGTACTAGTCATAAACAATTACTTGAAAACCGTGTTAGGCCGTGTCGGGTCAAGATAGTCGCGCTGTGTTGAACAGATCTCAGGAAAACTCAATCCACAAACAAAGAAACCAAGTCGAGAAATAAAACCAATACTCCTAGAGCCAATGGATGAAGCAAGGGGTTCAGGGTGCAGCGTACGCACAAGGGCACGCACGCAGGGGAGCAGCGTACGCACAAAAGCACGCACGCAGGAGAGCTAAAGTACGCACGCAGGAGAGCTGCGTACGCGAAAAGACACGCACGCAGGAGAGCTGCGTACGCGAGAAGACACACACGCAGGAGAGCTACGTACGCGAAAAGTCACGCACGCAGGAGAGCTGCGTACGCGAAAAGACACGCACGCAGGAGAGCTGCGTACGCGAAAAGTCACGCATGCTGGAGAGCTGTGTACGCAAAAAGTCACGTACGCAAGAGAGCTGCGTACGCGAAAAGTCACGCACGCTGGAGAGCTGCGTACGCGAAAAGTCACGCACGGAAGAGAGCTGCGTACGCGAAAAGTCACCCACGCAAGAGAGCTGCGTACGCACAAAAGCACGCACGCAGGAGAGCTACGTACGCATAAAAACACGCACGCAGGGGAAAGGGTCTTCTTCTCCATGGCTGAGAAGAAGCTCTCATGGCTCCCAAAACTTTAAAGCATCATAACTTGGCCATCCGAACTCCAAATCCGGATTTCCAAAGTTCCAACCAGGGTGGAATTGAACTTTCTTCCACAAGGAAACATCAAAACCCATAAAAGTCCAACTTAAGTAGATCAAAACCATGTAAATTCGAAAATAAGGAAAACTTAGATCTAGAACCATGGGGACTCCAAATCACAAAATACCAAGTTCTAATGTTGATCACCATGTCCTAATCTAGCAAATGGACAAATAAAATAGGATTCTCATGTGGTGGCAAGGTGCACTTGCCTATGGGTTGGTGTTGTGTAGAGGAAGGGGAAGAGTGTTGTGTAGAGGAAGGAGAAGAAGAAATTAATGGAGGTTTATGAGGAGAGAGAAAAAGTTGGTGGAGTTTTAAAGAGGGTGGGATGTGGTGTGTTGAGGGTGGAGCATAGGCTTAAGGTGTTCCAATACACATTAAACCAAACCAAACCAAACCAATCCAATTAAAACCGAGCTATGTCAAAATCCGAAATACGAGAAATACCGAAATTCTACAAGTTGAGAAAAATAAAAATACATGCCAAAATCCAGATACGAGTATAAATACGAAATACGAGAAATACGAGAAATGAGGGTGACAACTCTACCCACCTTAAAAGAATTCCGTCCTCGGAATTTAATCAAGGAGCTAGAGATTGTCACGACAAGTTACGCTAAGCACAGGCAAGTTACACTAAGCAGTTCAATCATACAATCATACAATGTAAGCAAGGAAGGGTAAACGTAAGGCATAAGAAAGACATTATACCTCACGAGTCAAACAGGTAGGGATATCGCGATCGGATGTCGTCCTCACGCTCCCACGTTGACTCACCTAGAGAGTGATGACCCCAAGCAACTTGGACTAATTTAATAGTCTTGTTCTTGAGTGTCTTCTCCCTCCGGTCCAATATAGACACGGGCCTCTCCTCATACGAAAGGTTGGTACCAACAACCAATTCCAAATGGTCTAGGATGTGGCTCGGGTCCGGAATATACCGTCGTAATTGGGACAGATGGAATACATCATGCACCTCACTTAGCGACGGCGGAAGAGCGAGACGATAGGATACATCTCCTACTCGCTCTAGAATATCGAACGGCCCTATATAACTAGGATTAAGCTTTCTCCGCACGCCAAAGCGAATGACTCCGCGGTTAGGCGAGATCCTAAGGAATACATGGTCGCCGACAGCAAATTCTAAGGGACGCCGATGAGCATCAGCCCAATGGCGCTGGCGGTCCTGGGCAACTCGGAGGTGATCTCTGACCTTCCTGACCACTTCAACCGTCTGGGAAATCAATTCGGGTCCGAGCATGTGCCTCTTCCCGACATCGTCCCATGCTAGCGGGGATCTGCACTTCCTGCCATAAAGAGCCTCGAAGGGTGCCATCTGGATACTGGCCTGATAACTGTTGTTGTACGAGAATTCCACCAGGTGCAGATGATTCTTCCGTAAACCACCGAAGTCAAGGGTACAGGATCTCAACATATCTTCAAGGGTCTGGATTGTGCGCTCTGATTGACCATCCGTCTGCGGGTGATAAGCTGAGCTGAATTGAAGGCGAGTCCCTAAACTCTTCTGCAAGCTGCGCCAAAAGTGTGATGTGAATCTTGAATCCCTGTCCGAGGTGATGCTGACTGGCACACCGTGAAGCCTGACGATCTGCCCGAGATACATCTCTGCTAACTGCACCGTCGACTGTCCAACTCTGAATGGAAGAAAGTGTGCCACCTTGGTAAGCCTGTCCACAATTACCCAAATAGCATCTCTACCGGCCGGAGATCTGGGCAATCCGGTCACGAAATCCATGGTTATATGTTCCCATTTCCATTCTGGGATCGGTAAGGGTTGAAGAAGTCCACCGGGCCTCTGATGTTCAGCTTTAACCTGTTGGCAAACCAAACACCGAGAGACAAACCGGGCTATCTCCCTCTTCATGCCATTCCACCAGAAATGCTGACGAATATCACGGTACATCTTCGTACCATCCGGATGAATAGAATATTGAGAACTGTGGGCTTCTGCCATGACTTCCTGTCTGATATCTCCACTGGGTACACAAAGACGAGTGCCGTGCCAAAGTGTACCGTCTTCATGGATACATAACTCTGGCCTTCTTTCTGCTTCACACTCTGCTCTGAGTTGCTGGATCTTGGAATCTGTTGACTGTGCCACCCGGATTCTCTCAACTATGCTGGACTGAACCTATAGGCTGGCCATCAATGCCACGCTGGTTGGAAGAACCACTTCAATTCCTATCTTCTGAAGATCTGCCAATAATTCTGGTTGCGCCGTCAGGAAATAAACTCCGGCTCTCCTGCTCAATGCATCTGCTACAACGTTGCCCTTCCCGGGATGATACTGCAAATCTACATCATAGTCCACTAGTAGCTTGAGCCATCTTCTCTGCCGCATATTAAGGTCCTTCTGGGTGAAAACATACTTCAGGCTCTTATGATCAGTAAAGATCTCCACTCTATCTCCGTACAAGTAGTGTCTCCACAACTTCAAAGCAAACACTACCGCCGCCAATTTCTAGTCGTGGGTCGGGTAATTCTTCTCATGATCACGTAGTTGACGTGACGCATAAGATATTACCTTCCCATGCTGCATCAAGACACACCCCAATCCTCTGTCTGAAGCGTCGTAATAAACTGTGAATCCTCTGGTCCCATCTGGAAGGGTGAGAATGGGAGCCGTTATCAAACCTTGCTTCAACTTCTCAAATGATTCCTGACACTCTGCTGTCCAAACAAACGGCACATCCTTGCGGGTCAACTGGGTCATCGGTGCTGAAATCCTTGCGAAATCTGAAATGAACTGCCGGTAGTAGCCGGCCAATCCAAGGAAGCTGCGAACCCCTGCCACTGAGGTGGGTACCGGCCATGACTCGATAGCCATAATTTTCTGGGGATCCACTTCCACTCCTTCTCGGGTAATGATGTGACCCAAGTATGATATACGATCGAGCCAGAACTCGTATTTACTGATCTTGGCGTACAACTGATGCTTCCTAAGCGTCTGGAGGACGACTCTGAGATGCTGCTCATGCTCTGCTCCACTCTTGCTGTAGATCAGGATGTCATCTAGGAACACGATCACAAATTGATCCAAGTAAGGCATGAAAATACGATTCATGAGGTCCATAAATACGGCCGACGCATTGGTCGCTCCAAAGGGCATAACAAGGAACTCCCAATGTCTATACCTCGATCTGAATGCTGTCTTCGGGATGTCCTACTCTCTGACTCTGATCTGGTGGTATCCCGACCGCAAGTCGATCTTCGAGAACACTGAAGCCCCTCTGAGCTGATCAAACAAGTCATCTATCCTCGGAAGAGGGTATCTGTTCTTGATTGTCATCGAATTCAAGGTACGATAATCAACACATAGCCTGGACGTACCATCCTTCTTTTTCAGAAGAAGCATCGGGGCTCCCCAAGGCGATCCACTTGTACGGATGAATCCCTTGGTCCTCAGTTCTTCAATCATTTTGTATAAAATTTCTAACTCTGAAGGCGCCATCCTGTAGACTCGCTCTGATACTGGTGCTGTCTCGGGAATCAAGTCTATAGTGAACTCAATCTCCCGCTCTGGCGGCATCCCTGGAAGCTCCTCTGGAAAGACATCTGGAAACTCTTCAACTATCCGGGGTAACTGCACTGCTGCTACTGCCATCCGTAATGCTGGGGAAGATGGCTCCACTGCGCCTCTAGAAAACGAAAACTCTGGCTCACCGGGGATACTAAAGACAACTCTGCCAATATGGCTGTCTATCCTAGCATACTGGTTCCTCAACCAATCCATGCCTAGGACTACATCATAGTCTGCCATAGAAAACTCTATGAATCTAGCGGAAAACTCCCTACCGCTAACTACGATCCGACACGAGGAAAACACTCGATCTACTCCCACAAGGCCATTACCAGTAAGTATATTGAGCCTCACTGATAATGACTCGGGCTCCAATCCTATCCGTGTCGTGAATCGTGCAGACATAAATGAATGCGATGCACCAGAATCAAATAATACAGACGCTGGAAAGGAGTTGACGAGAATAGTACCTGCCACAACCTCACCTGGTGCAACTTATTCTTCCATAGCCATCATCATGGCCTGACCTTGTCCTTTGGCTGCTGGTCCCCTCTGCTGGAAACCTCTCTGCCTATTCTGGGTCTGAGCTTGGGCTTGTGCATACTGCTGGAGGTGCTGTTGCTTGAATGCCTGAGATTGAGGCGACAAGGGCCTCGAAGACTGATACTGCTGCTGCTGAACTGGTGCTGGGGCCGATCCTCATCGAAGAGCTAGAAGGGTTGGATGCTGACGAACCACCCCTATTCGGGCAAGCCCCTATCCTATGATCTGCTGCTCCACAAGCCAGGCACAATCCCTGCGCCCTGCGACAGTCTGCCACCACATGTCCTGGCTTTCCGCAATGAGAACATCCCATCGCGGAAGTCTGCTTCTGCTTCTGCTGCTGCGGGTACATCGGGGTCGAATGCTGAACCGACGTTACTGAGGCCGCCCGCCTCGGAGTTCCAATGGTCAACCCCCTAACTGCCGGGGATGGAGCTGATGATTGGTGCATCTGACTGTGGGACCGCTTTCTACCTCCGGTCCTATCAACGATCCTCTGGGAGGTGTACTCATGCCTCCTAGCTGCTCTCAAGACTGCATCGAACATCTGGTGCTCGAACTGCTCAACCGCCAACAAGATCTCCAAATGCAGTCCCTGCTGGAACCGTTGGGCCCTATCAAACTCGGTCGCCACCAAGGTGGGGGCAAACCTACTGAGTCTAGAAAACTCCGATGCATAACTATCGACTGTTCTGCCTCCTTGCTTCAAGTTGGTAAATCTGGTCTGCAGGTCGTACCGAGCCACAGCATCGAAATACTTCGTCTGGAATCTTTCTCTAAACACTGCCCAAGCAATGGGTGCCACTAATCCCATGGCTTCTGCCGCCCACCAACTGCGAGCCAAGTCCAACAACTGCAGGCGTACCACCGCCACCTTCTCATTCTCGGGTGTCCTAGCTGCTTCCAGAATCACCTCGGTATCCTGAAGCCATGCATCCGCGACAATCGCATCCTCGCTGCCGTCGAAGAAAGGAGGGTTCGATCGCTTGAAGCTGTTTGCCGCCTGGTTCCCTGGATGTCCGCCACGGGTCAAAGCATCTTGAACTGTCTGGTGCAGGGCGTCGCTTCGACGATCCTGGGAAGCTATCAAAGTTCTGATGAGGCCTACTAAGGTACCATCATCTAGCTCTGTGGGCTGGACGGGCCGAGCGGGTGACTCTCCTCCAGTAGGTATCACTCTGGAGGCGACTCCGGAATGCTGGGCTTGATCTCCCGGTTGCTGCTGGTCCACGGGAGGTGCTCCTCTTTGTTGATCGGCAGGGTCAGGCACAATACCGCTGAGGAAGATGACACAAGAAAACAATAAGGAAGGACCAGGACCGATCAACGATACAAGCATGTAATCAGGGCAAGAATTTCAGGAATTTGAAAATACGGGCGGAGATCAAGGGCGAATACTGATTGAGACATCTATTCGGTAAACCCTCACATTTCTTGATTGACAAGACCTGCATGGGCTACCACTTAAACCGAGTCACGCCCCAGAACCAGAATACTGGAGAGCGGGGGCAGACATAGCCAGCTACGTATATTGAAATGGGAACCACCTCGATATACGGTCACGGCTGTCTAGAAATATGAGGGTTTACTACAAGCCAACAGTCTCTTATGGTCATGAACAAGCCTAATGTCTCAATTACAAGCAAGTAAGTAAGGTCGCAAGATGTATGATCATTAAATATACAATAATAAGGCATCCCAAATATTACATATTTAGCTGATCATGAAGCTAGTCGTACAAAATACGAGGACTAGCAAAAGTTAAGTCATACATGATCAACCCTAGGATTTGTTAATCATGTTTACAGCCCGTAGGCAGACAGTAAGTAAAGTGCATCGAGCTAACAAGTGCTCGTCGGCTAAACGCCTCAAAAGAATAGTTTTACAATAGAGTGAACGAAACAAAATAGAAAACCCACTCGTAGCCCGGGTTCCTTCTAGTCGCCACCATCGGGCTGGAGGTTCGGAAGATCCTCGGAAGCTGCTCCGAAATCTGGCCACACAAAACCAGCTGGGTCAACCCCAGAAAGAGCAAGTGCCACAAGGGGGCCACGAAATAAGAACAAAAGCCAGCAATCAGCACAAAAAAATCTAATATTAAAACTAGATTTACGAAAACATGGCAGGGTGATATACGACGAGATAACCATGGAACTATTCCGATAGCCAGGTTATAACCCGTAAACCAAAAAAGGACCGGGGTTGTAACCCTTCATCTGAACAGAACTTGGTTTCCCACCATTTATCGGCAAGAGAATAATGCAAGAAATCAAGACAGGGAGCAATCTTGTACTGGATCAAGACATGGTTAAACTGGTTATACCTCATTCAATCAATCACGGCCAAGCAGATACTACGGCTTACTACTTTAACTAACTAGGGTTATCACAGGCCTAATTACTAACAAGATGCAGTGAGATTGTTCCACAACCACAAGCCCTGCAGACCATCCAGGTTATCCAGGTCGAAAATTAGGGGTTGAATTCAGGTGGCTACATCGTCCAGGAAACGCATGTACCCTTAGGTGACTTAAAAGGTGCAACACATGACAGTGTGCTGGAAATGTGCCCTACTCGTCGGCAGGCTACAGATCCCAAGAGCGCCCAGGTATGGGATTGCTTGTAGCTGTGTCATCTCTTCATGACTACTGTGTTATTATAGTTATTAACCTTAATCCATTTTAGTAGGTGCTCCTGACCGTGGTACTCAGGAGTCCCATCCTAGACATGATGCAAGACAGGACAAGTGGATTTAACAAGCAAGCAAGAAAGAACTACCCACGGTGTCAAGGCAGGTCAAGTTAAGTTAGCCGTCGCAACAGCGTTAAGTTATCAGGTCATGCTACAAGTCAGGAGTGTGCCGCCACGGCCACTATCAAGTTATAAAGTCACAAGGATTAATTACAAGTTACAAGTTGGGTGTGCACCCCACTGGGTCACTAGCAAGGAGATCAGAGAATACCAAAATCATAATCCACAGAAAATCGTACTAGTCATAAACAATTACTTGAAAACCGTGTTAGGCCGTGTCGGGTCAAGATAGTCGTGCTGTGTTGAACAGATCTAAGGAAAACTCAATCCACAAACAAAGAAACCAAGTCGAAAAATAAAACCAATACTCCTAGAGCCAATGGATTAAGCAAGGGGTTCAGGGTGCAGCGTACGCACAAGGGCACGCACGCAGGGGAGCAGCATACGCAAAAAAGCACGCACGCAGGAGAGCTAAAGTACGCACGCAGGAGAGCTGCGTACGCGAAAAGACACGCACACAGGAGAGTTGCTTACGCGAAAAGACACGCACGCAGGAGAGCTACGTACGCGAAAAGTCACGCACGCAGGAGAGCTGCATACGGGAAAAGACACGCACGCCGGAGAGCTGCGTACGCGAAAAGTCACGCACGCTGGAGAGCTGCGTACGCGAAAAGTCACGCACGCAAGAGAGCTGCGTACGCAAAAAGTCACACACGCAATAGACCTGCGTACGCACAAAAGCACGCACGCAGGAGAGCTGCGTACGCGTAAAAACACGCACGCAGGGGAAAGGGTCTTCTTCTCCATGGCTGAGAAGAAGCTCTCATGGCTCCCAAAACTTCAAAGCATCATAACTTGGCCATCCGAACTCCAAATTCGGATTTCCAAAGTTCCAACCAGGGTGGAATTGAACTCTCTTCCACAAGAAAACATCAAAACCCATAAAAATCCAACTTAAGTAGATCAAAACCATGTAAATCCAAAAATAAGGAAAACTTAGATCTAGAACCATGGGGACTCCAAATCACAAAATACCAAGTTCTAATATTGATCACCATATCCTAATCTAGCAAATGGACAAATAAAATGGGGTTCTCATGTGGTGGCAAGGTGCACTTGCCTATGGGTTGGTGTTGTGTAGAGGAAGGAAAAGAGTGTTGTGTAGAGAAAGGAGAAGTAGAAATTAATGGAGGTTTATGAGGAGAGAGAAAAAGTTGGTGGAGTTTTAAAGAGGGTAGGATGTGGTGTGTTGAGGGTGGAGCATAGGCTTAAGGTGTTCCAATACACATTAAACCAAACCAAACCAAACCAATCCAATTAAAACCGAGCCATGTCAAAATCCGAAATACGAGAAATACCAAAATTCGACAAGTTGAGAAAAATAAAAATACATGCCAAAATCCAGATACGAGTATAAATACGAAATACGGAAAATACGGGAAATGAGGGTGACAACTCTACCTACCTTAAAAGAATTCCGTCCTCGAAATTTAATCAAGGAGCTAGAGATTGTCACGACAAGTTACGCTAAACACAGGCAAGTTACACTAAGCAGTTCAATCATACAATCATACAATGCAAGCAAGGAAGGATAAACGTAAGGCATAAGAAAGACATTATACCTCACGAGTCAAACAGGTAGGGATATCGCGATCGGATGTCGTCCTCACGCTCCCATGTTGACTCACCTAGAGAGTGATGACCCCAAGCAACACGGACTAATTTAATAGTCTTGTTCTTGAGTGTCTTCTTCCTCCGGTCCAATATAGACACGGGCCTCTCCTCATACGAAAGGTTGGTACCCACAACCAATTCCGAATGGTCTAGGATGTGGCTCGGGTCCGGAATATACCGTCGTAATTGGGACAAATGGAATACATCATGTACCTCACTTAGCGACGACGGAAGAGCGAGACGATAGGATACATCTCCTACTCGCTCTAGAATATCGAACGGCCCTATATACCTAGGACTAAGCTTTCCCCGTACGCCAAAGCGAATGACTCCGCAGTTAGGCGAGATCCTAAGGAATACATGGTCGCCGACAGCAAATTCTAAGGGACGTCGATGAGTATCAGCCCAATGGCGCTGGCGGTCCTGGGCAACTCGGAGGTGATCTCTGACCTTCCTGACCACTTCAACCGTCTGGGAAATCAATTCGTATCCGAGCATCTGCCTCTCTCCGACATCGTCCTATGCTAGCGGGGATCTACACTTCCTGCCATAAAGAGCCTCGAAGGGTGCCATCTGGATACTGGCCTGATAACTGTTGTTGTACGAGAATTCCACCAGGTGCAGATGATTCTCCCATGAACCACCGAAGTCAAGGGTACATGATCTCAACATATCTTCAAGGGTCTGGATTGTGCGCTCTGATTGACCATCCGTCTGCGGGTGATAAGCTAAGCTGAATTGAAGGCGAGTCCCCAAACTCTTCTGCAAGCTGCGCCAAAAGTGTGATATGAATCTTGAATCCCTGTCCGAGGTGATGTTGACTGGCACACCGTGAAGCCTGACGATCTGCCCGAGATACATCTCTGCTAACTGTGCCGTAGACTGTCCAACTCTGAATGGGAAAAAGTGTGCCCCCTTGGTAAGCCTGTCCACAATTACCCAAATAGCATCTCTGCCGGCCGGAGATCTGGGCAATCCGGTCACGAAATCTATGGTTATATGTTTCCATTTCCATTCTGGGATCGGTAAGGGTTGAAGAAGTCCAGCGGGCCTCTGATGTTCAGCTTTAACCTGTTGGCAAACCAAACACCGAGAGACAAACCGGACTATCTCCCTCTTCATGCCATTCCACCAGAAATACTGACGAATATCACGGTACATCTTCGTACCACCCGGATGAATAGAATATTGAGAACTGTGGGCTTCTGCCATGACTTCCTGTCTGATATCTCCACTGGGTACACAAAGACGAGTGTCGTGCCGATGTGTACCGTCTTCATGGATACATAACTCTGCCCTTTTTCCTGCTTCACACTCTGCTATGAGTCGCTGGATCTTGGAATCTGTTGACTGTGCCACCTGGATTCTCTCAACTATGCTGGACTGAACCTGTAGGCTGGCCATCAATGCCACACTGGTTGGAAGAACCACTTCAATTCCCATCTTCTGAAGATCTGCCAATAATTCTGGTTGTGCCGTCAGAAAATAAACTCCGGCTCTCCTGCTCAATGCATCTGCTACAACGTTGGCCTTCCCGGGATGATACTGCAAATCCACATCATAGTCCACTAGTAGCTCGAGCCATCTTCTCTGTCGCATATTAAGGTCCTTCTGGGTGAAAACATACTTCAGGCTCTCATGATCAGTAAAGATCTCCACTCTATCTCCGTACAAGTAGTGTCTCCACAACTTCAAAGCAAATACTACCGCCGCCAATTCCAAGTCGTGGGTCGGGTAATTCTTCTCATGATCACGTAGTTGACGTGATGCATAAGATATTACCTTCCCATGCTGCATCAAGACACACCCCAATCCTCTGCCTGAAGCGTCGCAATAAACTGTGAATCCTCCGGTCCCATCTGGAAGGGTGAGAATGGGAGCCGTTATCAAACCTTGCTTCAACTTCTCAAATGATTCCTGACACTCTGCTGTCCAAACAAACGGCACATCCTTGCGGGTCAACTGGGTCATCGGCGCTAAAATCCTTGCGAAATCTGAAATGAACCGCCGGTAGTAGCCAGCCAATCCAAGGAAGCTGTGAACCTCTGCCACTGAGCTGGGTACCGGCCATGACTCGATAGCCACAATCTTCTGGGGATCCACTTCCACTCCTCCTCGGGTAATGATGTGACCCAAGTATGATATGCGATCGAGCCAGAACTCGCATTTACTGATCTTGGCGTACAACTGATGCTCCCTAAGCGTCTGGAGGATGACTCTAAGATGCTACTCATGCTCTGCTCCACTCTTGTTGTAGACCAGGATGTCATCTAGGAACACGATCACAAATTGATCCAAGTAAGGCATGAAAATGCGATTCATGAGGTCCATGAATACGGCCGGCGCATTGGTCGCTCCAAAGGACATAACAAGGAACTCCCAATATCCATACCTCGATCTGAATGCTGTCTTCAGGATGTCCTACTCTCTGACTCTGATCTGGTGGTATCTCGACCGCAAGTCGATCTTCGAGAACACTGAAGCCCCTCTGAGCTGATCAAACAAGTCATCTATCCTCGAAAGAGGGTATCTGTTCTTGATTGTCACCGAATTCAAGGTACGATAATCAACACATAGCCTGGACGTACCATCCTTCTTTTTTACAAGAAGCATCGGGGCTTCCCAAGGCGATCCACTTGCACGGATGAATCCCTTGGTCCTCAGTTCTTCAATCATTTTGTATAAAATTTCCAACTCTGAAGGCGCCATCCTGTAGACTCGCTCTGATACTGGTGCTATCCCGGAAATCAAGTCTATAGTGAACTCAATCTCCCGCTCCGGCGACATCCCTGGAAGCTTCTCTGGAAAGACATCTGGAAACTCTTCAACTATCCGGGGTAACTGCACTGCTGCTACTGCCATCCGCAATGCTGGGGAAGATGGCTCCACTGCGCCTCTGGAAAACGAAAACTCTGGCTCGCCGGGGATACTAAAGACAACTCTGCCAATATGGCTGTCTATCCTAGCATACTGGTTCCTCAACCAATCCATGCCTAGGACTACATCATAGTCTGCCATAGGAAACTCTATGAATCTAGCGGGGAACTCCCTACCGCTAACTACGATCCGACACGAGGAAAACACTCGATCGACTCCCACAAGGCCATTACCAGTAAGTATATTGAGCCTCACTGATAATGACTCGGGCTCCAATCCTATCCGTGTCGCGAATCGTGCAGACATAAATGAATGCGATGCACCAGAATCAAATAATACAGACGCTGTAGAGGAGTTGACAAGAATAGTACCTGCCACAACCTTACCTGGTGCAACTTCTTCTTCTATAGCCATCATCATGGCCTGACCTTATCCTCTGGCTGCTGGTCCCCTCTGCTGGAAACCTCTCTGCCTATTCTGGGTCTAAGCTTGGGCTTGTGCATACTGCTGGAGGTGCTGTTGCTGGAATGCCTGAGACTGAGGCGACAAGGGCCTCGAAGACTGATACTGCTGCTGCTGAACTGGTGTTGGGGCCGGTCCTCTCACCAAGAGCTAGAAGGGTTGGATGCTGACGAACCACACCTATTCGGGCAAGCCCCTATCCTATGATCTGCTGCTCCACAAGCCAGGCACAATCCCTGCACCCTGCGACAGTCTGCCACCACATGCCCTGGCTTCCCGCAATGAGAACATCCCATCGCGGAAGTCTGCTTCTGCTGCTGCGGGTACGTCGGGGTCGAATGCTGAACCGACGTTGCTGAGGCCGCCCGTCTCGGAGTTCCAATGGTCAACCTCCTAACTGCCGGGGATGGAACTGATGATTGGTGCATCTGACTGTGGGACCGCTTTCTACCTCCGGTCCTATCAACGATCCTCTGGGAGGTGTACTCATGCCTCCTAGCTGCTCTCAAGACTGCATCGAACGTCTGGTGCTCGAACTGCTCAACCGCCAACAAGATCTCCAAATACAGTCCCTGCTGGAACCGCTGGGCCCTATCAAACTCGGTCGCCACCAAGGTGGGGGCAAACCTACTGAGTCTAGAAAACTCTGATGCATAACTGTCGACTGTTCTACCTCCTTGCTTCAAGTTGGTAAATCTGGTCTGCAGGTCGTACCAAGCCACAGCATCAAAATACTTCGTCTGGAATCTCTCTCTAAACACTGCCCAAGCAATGGGTGCTACTAATCCCATGGCTTGCGCCGTCCACCAACTGCGAGCCAAGTCCAACAACTGCAGGCGTACCACCACCACCTTCTCATTCTCGGGTGTCCTAGCTGCTTCCAGAATCACCTCGGTATCCTGAAGCCATGCATCCGCGGCAATCGCATCCTCGCTGCCGTCGAAGAAAGGAGGGTTCAATCGCTTGAAGCTGTTTGCCGCCTGGTTCCCTGGATGTCTGCCACAGGTCAAAGCATCTTGAACTGTCTGGTGTAGGACGTCGCTTTGACGATCCTGGGAAGCTATCAAGGGTCTGATGAGGCCTACTAAGGTACCATCATCTGGCTCTGCGGGCTGGACGGGCCGAACGGGTGACTCTCCTCCAGTAGGTATCACTCTGGAGGCGACTCCGGAATTCTGGGCTTGATCTCCAGGTTGCTGCTGGTCCACGGGAGGTGCTCCTCCTTGCTGATCGGCAGGGTCAGGCACAGTGCCGCTGAGGAAGACGACACAGGGAAACAATAAGGAAGGACCAGGACTGATCAACGATACAAGCATATAATCAGGGCAAAAATTTCAGGGATTTGAAAATACGGGCGGAGATCAAGGGCGGATACTAATTGAGACATCTATTCGGTAAACCCTCACATTTCTTGATTGACAAGACCTGCATGGGCCACCACTTAAACTGAGTCACGTCCCAGAACCAGAATACTGGAGAGCGGGGGCAGACATAGCCAGCTACGTATATTGAAATGGGAACCACCTCGATATACGGTCGCGGCTGTCTAGAAATATGAGGGTTTACTACAAGCCAACAGTCTCTTATGGTCATGAACAAGCCTAATGTCTCAATTACAAGCAAGTAAGTAAGGTCGCAAGATGTATGATCATTAAATATACAATAATAAGGCGTCCCAAATATTACATATTCAGCTGATCATGAAGCTAGTCGTACAAAATGCGAGGACTAGCAAGAGTTAAGTCATACATGATCAACCCTAGGATTTGTTAATCATGTTTACAGCCCGTAGGCAGACAGTAAGTAAAGTGCATCGAGCTAACAAGTGCTCGTCGGCTAAACGCCTCAAAAGAATAGTTTTACAATAGAGTGAACGAAACAAAATAGAAAACCCACTCGTAGCCCGGGTTCCTTCTAGTCGCCACCATCGGGCTGGAGGTTCGAAAGATCCTCGAGAGCTGCTCCAAAATTTGGCCACACAAAACCAGCTGGGTCAACCCCAGAAAGAGCAAGTGCCATAAGGAGGCCACGAAATAAGAACAAAAGCCAGCAATCAGCACAAGAAAATCTAATATTAAAACTAGAATTTACGAAAACATGGCAGGGTGATATACGACGAGATAACCATGGAACTATTCCGATAGCCAGGTTACAACCCGTAAACCAAACAAGGACCGGGGTTGTAACCCTTCATCTTAACAGAACTTGGTTTCCCACCATTTATCGGCAAGAGAATAATGCAAGAAATCAAGACAGGGAGCAATCTTGTACTGGATCAAGACATGGTTAAACTGGTTATACCTCATTCAATCAATCACGGCCAAGCAGATACTACGGCTTACTACTTTAACTATCCAGGGTTATCACAGGCCTAATTACTAACAAGATGCAGTAAGATTGTTCCACAGCCACAAGCCCTGCAGACCATCCAGGTTACCCAGGTCAAAAATTAGGGATTGAATTCAGGTGGGTACATCGTCCAGGAAACGCATGTACCCTTAGGTGACTTAGAAGGTGCAACACATGACAGTGTGCTGGAAATGCGCCCTACTCGTCGGCAGGCTACAGATCCCAAGAGCGTCCAGGTAACGGGATTGCCTGTAGCTGTGTCATCTCTTCATGACTACTGTGTTATTCTAATTATTAACCTTAATCCATTTTAGTAGGTGCTCCTGACCGTGGTACTCAGGAGTCCCATCCTAGACATGATGCAAGACAGGACAAGTGGATTTAACAAGCAAGCAAGAAAGAACTACCCACGGTGTCAAGGCAGGTCAAGTTAAGTTAGCCGTCGCAACAGCGTTAAGTTATCAGGTCATGCTACAAGTCAGGAGTGTGCCGCCACGGCCACTATCAAGTTATAAAGTCACAAGGATTAATTACAAGTTACAAGTTGGGTGTGCACCCCACTGGATCACTAGCAAGGAGATCAGAGAATACCAAAATCATAATCCACAGAAAACCGTACTAGTCATAAACAATTACTTGAAAACCGTGTTAGGCCGTGTCGGGTCAAGATAGTCATGCTGTGTTGAACAGATCTCAGGAAAACTCAATCCACAAACAAAGAAACCAAGTCGAGAAATAAAACCAATACTCCTAGAGCCAATGGGTTAAGCAAGGGGTTCAGGGTGCAGCGTACGCACAAGGGCACGCATGCAGGGGAGCAGCGTACGCACAAAAGCACACACGCAGGAGAGCTAAAGTACGCACGCAGGAGAGCTGCGTACGCGAAAAGACACGCACGCAGGAGAGCTGTGTACGCGAAAAGACACGCACGCAGGAGAGCTGCTTACGCAAAAAGTCACGCACGCAGGAGAGGTGCGTACGCGAAAAGACACGCATGCAGGAGAGCTGCGTACGCAAAAAGTCACGCACGCTGGAGAGCTGCATACGCGAAAAGTCACGCACGTAAGAGAGCTGCGTACGTGAAAAGTCACGCACGTTGGAGAGCTGCGTACGCGAAAAGTTATGCACGCAAGAGAGCTGCGTACGCGAAAAGTCACGCACGCAAGAGAGCTGCGTACGCACAAAAGCACGCACGCAGGAGAGCTGCGTACGCGTAAAAACACGCACGCAGGGGAAAGGGTCTTCTTCTCCATGGCTGAGAAGAAGCTCTCATGGCTCCCAAAACTTCAAAGTATCATAACTTGGCCATCCGAACTCCAAATCCGGATTTCCAAAGTTCCAACCAGGGTGGAATTGAACTCTCTTCCACAAGGAAACATCAAAACCCATAAAAATCCAACTTAAGTAGATCAAAACCATGTAAATCCAAAAATAAAAAAAACTTAGATCTAGAACCATGGGGACTCCAAATCACAAAATACCAAGTTCTAATATTGATCACCATGTCCTAATCTAGCAAATGGACAAATAAAATAGGGTTCTCATGTGGTGGCAAGGTGCACTTGCCTATGGGTTGGTATTGTGTAGAGGAAGGAGAAGAGTGTTGTGTAGAGGAAGGAGAAGAAGAAATTAATGGAGGTTTATGAGGAGAGAGAAAAAGTTGGTGGAGTTTTAAAGAGGGTGGGATGTGGTGTGTTGAGGGTGGAACATAGGCTTAAGGTGTTCCAATACACATCAAACCAAACCAATTCAATTAAAACCGAGCCATGTCAAAATCCGAAATACGAGAAATACCAAAATTCTACAAGTTGAAAAAAATAAAAATACATGCCAAAATCCAGATACGAGTATAAATACGAAATACGGGAAATACGGGAAATGAGGGTGACAACTATACCCACCTTAAAAGAATTCCGTCCTCGAAATTTAATCAAGGAGCTAGAGATTGTCACGACAAGTTACGCTAAGCACAGGCAAGTTACACTAAGCAGTTCAATCATACAATGCAAGCAAGGAAGGGTAAACGTAAGGCATAAGAAAGACATTATACCTCACGAGTCAAATAGGTAGGGATATCACGATCGGATGTCGTCCTCACGCTCCCATGTTGACTCACCTAGAGAGTGATGACCCTAAGCAACACGGACTAATTTAATAGTCTTGTTCTTGAGTGTCTTCTCCCTCCGGTCCAATATAGACACGGGCCTCTCCTCATACGAAAGGTTGGTACCAACAACCAATTCTGAATGGTCTAGGATGTGGCTTGGATCCGGAATATACCGTCGTAATTGGGACACATGGAATACATCATGCACCTCACTTAGCGACGGCGGAAGAGCAAGACGATAGGATACATCTCCTACTCGCTCTAGAATATCGAACGACCCTATATACCTAGGACTAAGCTTTCCCCACACGCCAAAGCGAATGACGCCGCGGTTAGGCGAGATCCTAAGGAATACATGGTCGCCGACAGCAAATTCTAAGGGACGTCGATGAGCATCGGCCCAATGGCGCTGGCGGTCCTGGGCAACTCGGAGGTGATCTCTGACCTTCCTGACCACTTCAACCGTCTGGGAAATCAATTCGGGTCCGAGCATCTGCCTCTCCCCGACATCGTCCCATGCTAGCGGGGATCTGTACTTCCTGCCATAAAGAGCCTCGAAGGGTGCCATCTGGATACTGGCCTGATAACTGTTGTTGTACGAGAATTCTACCAGGTGCAGATGATTCTTCCATGAACCACCGAAGTCAAGGGTACAGGATCTCAACATATCTTCAAGGGTCTGGATTGTGCGCTCTGATTGACCATCCGTCTGCGAGTGATAAGCTGAGCTGAATTGAAGGCGAGTCCCCAAACTCTTCTGCAAGCGGCGCCAAAAGTGTGATATGAATCTTGAATCCCTGTCCGAGGTGATACTGACTGGCACACCGTGAAGCCTGACGATCTGCCCGAGATACATCTCTGCTAACTGCGACGTCGACTGTCCAACTCTGAATGGGAGAAAGTGTGCCACCTTGGTAAGCCTGTCCACAATTACCCAAATAGCATCTCTGCCGGCCGAAGACCTGGGCAATCCGGTCACGAAATCCATGGTTATATGTTCCCATTTCCATTCTGGGATCGGTAAGGGTTGAAGAAGTCCAGCGGGCCTCTGATGTTCAGCTTTAACCTGTTGGCAAACCAAATACCGAAAGACAAACCTGGCTATCTCCCTCTTTATGCCATTCCACCAGAAATGCTGACGAATATCACGGTACATCTTCGTACCACCCGGACGAATAGAATATTGAGAACTGTGGGCTTTTGCCATGACTTCCTGTCTGATATCTCCACTGGGTACACAAAGACGAGTACCGTGCCGAAGTGTACCATCTTCATGGATACATAACTCTAGCCTTCTTCCTGTTTTACACTCTGCTCTGAGTCGTTGGATCTTGGAATCTGTTGACTGCGCCACCCGGATTCTCTCAACTATGCTGGACTGAACCTGTAGGCTGGCCATCAATGCTACGCTGGTTGGAAGAACCACTTTAATTCCCATCTTCTGAAGATCTGCCAATAATTCTGGTTGCGCCATCAGGAAATAAACTCCGGCTCTCCTGCTCAATGCATCTGCTACAACGTTGGCCTTCCCGGGATGATACTGCAAATCTACATCATAGTCCACTAGTAGCTCGAGCCATCTTCTCTGCCGCATATTAAGGTCCTTCTGGGTAAAAACATACTTCAGGCTCTTATGATCAGTAAAGATCTCCACTCTATCTCCGTACAAGTAGTGTCTCCACAACTTCAAAGCAAACACTACCGTCGCCAATTCCAAGTCATGGGTCGGGTAATTCTTCTCATGATCCCGTAGTTGACGTGACGCATAAGATATTACCTTCCCATGCTGCATCAAGACACACCCCAATCCTCTGCCTGAAGCGTCGCAATAAACTGTGAATCCTCCGATCCCATCTGGAAGGGTGAGAATGGGAGCCGTTATCAAACCTTGCTTCAACTTCTCAAATGATTCCTGACACTCTGCTGTCCAAAGAAACGGCACATCCTTGCGGGTCAACTGGGTCATCGGCGCTGAAATCCTTGCGAAATCTGAAATGAACCGCCGGTAGTAGCCGACCAATCCAAGGAAGCTGCGAACCTCTGCCACTGAGCTGGGTACCGGCCATGACTCGATAGTCATAATCTTCTGGGGATCCACTTCCACTCCTCCTCGGGTAATGATGTGACCCAAGTATGATATACGATCGAGCCAGAACTCGCATTTACTGATCTTGGCGTACAACTGATGCTCCCTAAGCGTCTGGAGGACGACTCTGAGATACTGCTCATGCTTTGCTCCACTCTTGCTGTAGACCAGGATGTCATCTAGGAACACGATCACAAATTGATCCAAGTAAGGCATGAAAATATGATTCATGAGGTCCATGAATACGGCCGGCACATTGGTCGCTCCGTAGGGCATAACAAGGAACTCCCAATGTCCATACCTTGATTTGAATGCTGTCTTCAGGATGTCCTACTCTCTGACTCTGATCTGGTGGTATCCCGACCGCAAGTCGATCTTTGAGAACATTGAAGCCCCTCTGAGCTGATCAAACAAGTCATCTATCCTCGGAAGAGGGTATCTGTTCTTGATTGTCACCGAATTCAAGGTACGATAATCAACACATAGCCTGGACGTACCATCCTTCTTTTTCACAAGAAGTATTGGGGCTCCCCAAGGCGATCCACTTGCACGGATGAATCCCTTGGTCCTCAGTTCTTCAATCATTTTGTATAAAATTTCCAACTCTGAAGGCGCCATCCTGTAGACTCGCTCTGATACTGGTGCTGTCCCGGGAATCAAGTCTATAGTGAACTCAATCTCCCTGTAACCCCTCTTCCCGGAATTTTGATAATATATTTTTCATTTATTTATTTGAATTAATGGTGATTTTTAGAGTTTTTTTAAATAATTATTTAGTTAATTTTACGGTTGGTAATTTTAGCCATAGTGGAGTTTGGAGTACACGATGACTAAGAATCGTGGCACGGATAGTGCAATGGCGTGCTTTGGGCTAGTGTAGTAGCACTGCAAAGGAAGGCCGAGCCATAGTGATATCCTAACTAGGAAAACCAGGCCAAGTTGCGACTTATCCCCCATAGAATGTTTTAGTTATTTATTAATTATATTATGGAGTTAGGGAAATAAATTATACCATTTTACCCCGGCCTGGACCCGAACTGAGCTCAAGCCCAAGTAGTCATGCGGCACGTCCAATGACATACTTGTTGGCGTATTTTGTAAGATGATGTTATATTCCATTTTTGATAAATTGATGAAATACTTCTAAGTATTCGTATTTTAAATATTATAAATATTATTATTAGTGAGAATCAGTGACGTTGTATAAGTCATTATGGATTTATTAAATTTTGTTATCAATATCATTATTTTATTTTATTATCAATATATTATTGGGGTTATTATTATATAATATTATTTTATTATTATGGGTTATATCATTTTGTCAATAAATACATTATTGGTTTGATTACAGTGTTATTAGTCTTATTATTATTATTAATGCTAATATTGTGGTTATTAGATAAATAAATTACTTATTAAAAATAGTTATTAGTATTTTATTCTCTATCAAGGATATATATATAAATATATATATAATATGTGTGTGCATGAATAAATGAATATATTATAGGGATGAATACTTATATATACAAAAAATATATTGTATGAGTGTATCTACATGTAAATATATATATATAATCGTACGTATGTGGGTATATGTAAATATTTAATGGTATATATACAGGTATAATTGTCTATATATATATATAGGTATATATATAGAAAAGAAATAGAAGAAGAAAAGAAAAGAGAATGAATAAGGAGCAGAGTACCCATGTGCAACAGCCGGCCACTGTGCTCATTTCCTAGCCCAAGCAGTAACAACTCGAGCATGGGCCACAGCAGAGCTTCATAGCTGGAGCTTGTAACCCAAGTGGGGGGGCTTTAGGATAGCTAGGACTGTTGGTTCGGTTCCTTGGGTTTAGTTGCAATCGATTACCCATAGTCTGGCCTACTCGTTCCAAGCTGAGAATTGGCCACACCAACTCTCCAAACCGAGAGCAGGGAGCCAGGGCCCGACCCGCGCTTTCTCCGGCAACACGCGAGTATAAGAGCAGTCGAGGGACCGAATACGCAAACCCTAATGCGAACCCACGCCGCCACCACCATCTCTCCCTGGCGCCGTACCCCAGCCACCGCAGCGCCGCCGCGAGGCCACCGCCGGCGGCCAGGGCGCGCGCGTGCGTCGAACTGAAGCAACCGCGACAGCAACAGTGCGCTATGGGAAGCTGATTTCACGGGTAGATTCCTGCCGCCACGCTCGACCGTTTTGCGTGTCGATTCCTCTGGTATGACGACAACATAACCCTCTTCAATTCTATGCTTTTAATTCATAAGTAGATGTTGTCGATCGTTCGGAAGATCGACTCAAAGTCGAGCGAAAACCTGTCCAAAAACAGGATAGTTTCGCAGTCCAGGAACCTACATTGACGGACCGATTCCGATCAATCCAGTAACTTTCTAGAAATTCCACCTGAACACGATTTTTGACAACATATAGGACTAGAAAATCCTTTTTACAGAAACCAATTTGGATAACTGTGTGTCGAGAAATCGAACCCCGAACTTGGACAAAAATATGTTTTCAAAATATAGAAATCCATCCACACGACGTCCGTCCCGCCATTCCGGGCGACGTGGTCACACACCGAAGGCATCGAAAGCTGCGTAACAGCTTCGTGGTCGTGTGGGCTTTGACGAAATTCAAATTGGTCGCGTGTGCGCGACGAATTTGACGCGTATCCGTCGAAATTCACCATATCGACCTCTGTGCAAGTTTCCCAATTACTTAGTGCACGCTCATCAGATCGAGACGAAACTTGTGCCAACAGGACCGTATCATTTTTCTGGTCCTGCATGCCAAGTTTGGTCCAATTCTGAGACAGTTGAATTCGACGTCGTTTTGCGGGCCCCACGGTCCCGCTCAACGGGCGATTTTGAGCACGGCCCATCGGAATCCAACTCTGGACATACGGTTGGGTTCGTATCGGAAAACTGGATTCGTAGACATATAGTTTGACGACTTTAGAGACCGTTGACTCTGGCACGCTTTTCGTTGCAAAGTGGGTCCAACGGCGGACATCGTTTTTGCTCGAAATTATCGTTTTGCCCCTGTGTCCAGAATTGGACGTAAGGACAGGCAATCCTAGCTAATTAGACTATTCTGAGATCATTGGTATTGTTTATTTCAGCTTTCGGAGACTATTGTACGGGTTTTGACTATAGTGGCACATTGAGTAGTTCAGATTGTCGGTTTCACCAGCAAAGGACCACAGGCGAGTACAGTTTATTGTCTGCATTTCGATATTGATCTTTACTATATTTCATTGATTAGTCATTGGTTATGTGATCATTTTCTATTATAAATTGTTGAGTCGGGAATGAGAAGTACCAAGGATGTGTGATCAGACCGTAGACCGTGTTTATTTTCATGCAGTAGACCTCGTAGACATTGTTTATTTTCTGCAAGTAGACCTCGTAGACATTGTTTATTTTCTACAGTAGACCTCGTAGACATTGTTTATTTTCTGCAGTAGACCTCGTAGACATTGTTTATTTTCTGCAAGTAGATCTCGTAAAGTAGACCTCGTAAAGTAGACCTCGTAAAGTAGACCTCGTAGACCGTGCGGTGTAGCACCCCAGACCGATCACATATCAAAGGTACTTCTAATGGTGGAAAAGTATATTGGTCTATTTATTACTATTAATTTTTCTTACGGCTTTACTGTTATTTTCAAAACTCATGATTGATGTCTAACCTTTGTTTTATAATCATTTTCTTTATTGAAATTGCATTCAGTAAATTGTGCTCGTTCCATTCCTGACTGGAAACCAACATTTTCATGTTAGCCGTGGATTCACTTAGCTTGGGGAGTGACGGGGGTACTTGCAGACGAAAGCCTAGTGACCAGCTAGATAGATGAATTGTAGTCATTCCATATTATACAAGTTTATATTTTTCTACAAATGTAAAACTTGTGATCTTTGTAAATTAAATTAATGTTGTGAATGAGCATTGTTTGTGATTTTGATCTTCATGGCCGTGACAGCGTTCTACCGCCGACACTGCGGCGTAGGCTGGCTTGGACACGTCTCGTATCCGTTTAAAAAAAAATGGGTGCGGGTCGTGACAAGTTTTTGTGGTGGCCCATGCAGGTCCATTTTCACAAATAATGCGGACTCGTGATAGTACTTAAGTTAGTTGTACTATTGCGAGCCTGCGACTAGAACATGCTCATTCACGAACAAGGATTAATTTAATTGAATGACTAGGACTAGGAGTTCCTTATACAAATTTATCGATGGGTAGTCTAGGCCATACAATTTAGGATGAGGGTCATTAATTTTGATACCGTGTCAGGTTCCCATAGTTACACTATTACCTCTTGATAGGACGATATGATCCAATGTGGATAGATTATTCACTTGGTGAGACAAAGTTTCCTAGAGTAATGATCTAACCTTGATGAATTATTCAATTCATTCTCTTTGCCTCTAAGATATCATCCCCATATCCTAGCCGAAATATCTATATAATTGCTAGTTGCCCTAAGAATCATTATTTTACAAACTTCTGATTTTGTTATCCAATACGGACCTCGAATTAGTTTCGATTCAAGTTTGTCCCTCAGAGGCTTGAATACGATGGAAGAGTTAGAATGTTTGTATTTCTTTTGTCCTCAGTTATTTCCCCTGTGAAATCTTTTATCTTAAGGGTTGTGACTGATAGGACAAATGCATACGCTTTATTTCATAGGCAATTTGTTTGAATCTCTAGGAGCTCATGGGTTTTTACGGATGTAGTTAAAAGAATATTAGTTAACTCATAATGGCAGGATAGCAGCGCACTGTCGCCATTTATTTGAATTATGGAGACCTTGGATTCACTGTAGCCAGCAGCGCACTGGCAAGACACAACCCCTAGAGTTGGAATTAGTCTAAGAAAATATAGGTTATAGAATATTTTTAAAACTATGGCTAGTGGTCCTCTTTGATCGTAGTTACCCTTGTGACAGGTAGAGTATTTGATAGGATATCACCTCTGAGTCACGGAACCAAGGGTTTACCATCGTACGAGTATATGGGCGAGGCACAACTCTCGGTGAAATGACTTCAGACGTGATTACAAGTTCAGGATACTATGGAGGATATGACAATACCATGTATGTCTCATAAGACCCGAAGCCAATACTATTGGAAGTTCTGTAAGTTGGGTAACGTGTCTCCCGACCTAGCACTCCGTGGTCCTTGTGATCTATGGACGAGGTAATTGACTGACACTAATAAGCTACCAAGAATATAGAATCCAGAGTTCCATAACCCATTAGTTGACCAAGACCTTATGGACAGGAGGATTATAGGAAGATTGTATAAGCCAGAGCACGAGGTGAAATTTGATTCCCTCTAAACTCGAACTACTTGTGCCTCTTTTCAAAAATCTCGCGTACTTGTATCTTGACTATTTTGACCAACGCTACTGTTACAGCTTAGTTTTGCAAGCTCACTCTATTCTCGAGCTTGATTCGAGGCATATGTTTAGTGGGGACGCCTGCTAACTTATTGTCTAATCAGAATCAGTGTATTATGGTCTGATCAACCATGATGCATTTGGTTCGCACTTTATTTAATTACCCTACGTAGATTGAGAGATAGATGTCTCTAGGATCTCATCCACGACTGCTTGATAATTCCTCTTGAATTATATATTTGCCCTTGAATCACGTAATTGTATTCGATGACATCTTTCTTGAACTCTTTATTATTTTTGTCTTTCACTGACTTAGAAAGACGAAAATCTCGTATTTGGTAGAGAGATACAGAGTATCCCCTATGGCTATGGTAGTTGTATACGCAAGTGTAGTTATCATCGGCCAGCCAGGTGACTAGAACCTCGCCTTAAGTTACTCGTCCTCTCTGCAACCCTAAACCTACTACCTTGATCTTCTAGTCATTGGAGTCCGAGAATGATTAGGACCTTCCCCTTGACAAAATGCCAACCTAGGAGACTACTTATCCTCCAGAGACCAAATGTTGTGAGCCTCTTCTGTTTGAAGCTTGCTTCAACTAGAACCCTTGTGACGATAGTCTGGCAGGTTTGACCCCAATAGAAATTCACGATCCAGTCGTTAGAAATCTTTTCATATGACGTGCCTTAGAGTTGATTATCCCGTCGACAACTCATGGATACTGTAGGAGAGTAGGTCATTCTATTTTATCGACCCTGTGTCATTACACACGTACTCGTTTCCCATTTATTGAGGAACGACCCTTGACTTGACTTATATCTACCGATTTTCGTTATGCTGTGCCTCATTCTTTATTAACAAGAGTCGAGGTACAATATTCGGACTTCAAAATTCCTCTAACCTTATCATTCCTAAAACCCATATCCTAGCTTCTAAGGTGGGTAGACTGTAAGCCTTCTAACTTTTTGAGATATACGAGGATTTTCGATTGATTAGAATAACTTCCATAGGATGATAAATAGCGCCCTTTGTTCTCCCACTTTCCATTTAGATCATTTTGTGCCCCGGTCGTGTCATTAATATTCGGAGCACGAGACCAGCTGTTATCTTCCAACAAGTTTCATATGCAAGATCTAGACGAGTGCACCTTCATCTAGGTATATCATGTCCCACTCAAACCCGTCCCCTTGTACTCTATTTTGTGGTACGACTTTCAGGTAAAGAGGACTAACTATAACCCTTACCATAGTACCGGTAAACTTCCCGACTACAAATAGAGACTTAACCTTGACTCAATGCACTCGACCCAATATAGGGTTGTGACCTACTCGTAGCCCACTACGCATATGTCACTAGTGTGCTACCCAATTGAGGCCTCATGTGCTATTTAAACTCAAAAAGTCATAAAAGACGCATTTTGGGCTTTAGGGACCTAGCTAACCAACCAGACTGACAACTAGCTCGACCACTTGGGTGAAAACCTATTCTAGGTTACCCTAACCTAGTAGAAGTAGTATAACCATTGGGATCTTGACCAGTCAATAGAGACTGAAATCCGAGGTTCATCCAACCGACGACTGATGTCCAATTGGGAACCCATTAAGACCCAATAATACCCATTCATGCATACCACCATATTTGGACTTTAAATCGAACTATTTGAAATAGGTCCCTACACCTATTAAGTAGTCTCTATCTCTTAAGATGTGAAGTCATTCATAACCCTTATACCATCTACCTAGAAGTTGCGATATGATCTTGTATTGCAATTATATCCCTTGTTTGTGTGTTTAAATAACCACGGAAAGGATCACAATCTTGATTTCTCAAATTCTGTCCTATTACGGAACCTGTTCAGAAATTTCGAGAACGGAACTTCTATATTGCACGGAGTGCAAGCCACTCTAAGAAACGAAGGGTTCTCGATTTAACAAGTGACAGGACTAGAGTAGCCCACTCTAGCAAGTAAGTTAATGGTTCATAGACTTTCTTTCCATCTGCGTCATCGGGTATTCTCTATCGCTCTTGAAAATTCATAAATGCTCTTGATTTTTCTTCCCTATCTTTCTGTCCTTCCTGTTCAGAGTGACGAATGGTCACACTTATTAGAATTCAGCAATATTTCTTAGCTACTTGTGTAAATGGTTGCATGTTAGATTCTGGGTTGTTTGATAGATCTGAGAGGTTTATAGGTGCCATATTCAGTGGATATCAATTGGTAGCATTTATAACAATTAGTTGGATGATTATAAAATTTTAGTAACCTAGCTTTGAGGGAGTAGTGTGACCAAAGGTGGGTAGAAGTCCTCAATATTTTGTAGTTGCCAAAATGGACAATAAGAAGGATATAAACTGTTTTGAGGAATTAAAAATTCGAGAAGATTAAGGTAATGGTATATTTCTTTTTTGAATTTAAGAAATAGTTACGAATTAGAATTTCGAGGACGAAATTATTTTTAAGGTGGGTAGATTTATAACCCCTCTTCCCGGAATTTTGATAATATATTTTTCATTTATATATTTGAATTAATGGTGATTTTTAGAGTTTTTATAAATAATTATTTAGTTAATTTTACGGTTGGTAATTTTAGCCATAGTGGAGTTTGGAGTACACGATGACTAAGAATCGTGGCATGGATAGTGCAATGGCGTGCTTTGGGCTAGTGTAGTAGCACTGCAAAGGAAGGCCGAGCCATAGTGATATCCTAACTAGGAAAACCAGGCCAAGTTGCGACTTATCCCCCATAGAACGTTTTAGTTATTTATTAATTATATTATGGAGTTAGGGAAATAAATTATACCATTTTAGCCCGGCCTGGACCCGAACTGAGCTCAAGCCCAAGTAGTCATGCGGCACGTCCAATGACATACTTGTTGGCGTATTTTGTAAGATGATGTTGTATTCCATTTTTGATAAATTGATGAAATACTTCTAAGTATTCGTATTTTAAATATTATAAATATTATTATTAGTGAGAATCAGTGACGTTGTATAAGTCATTATGGATTTATTAAATTTCGTTATCAATATCATTATTTTATTTTATTATCAATATATTATTGGGGTTATTATTATATAATATTATTTTATTATTATGGGTTATATCATTTTGTCAATAAATACATTATTGGTTTGATTACAGTGTTATTAGTCTTATTATTATTATTAATGCTAATATTGTGGTTATTAGATAAATAAATTATTTATTAAAAATAGTTATTAGTATTTTATTCTCTATCAAGGATATATATATATAAATATATATATATAATATGTGTGTGCATGAATAAATGAATATATTATAGGGATGAATACTTATATATACAAAAAATATATTGTATGAGTGTATCTACATGTAAATATATATATATATAATCGTACGTATGTGGGTATATGTAAATATTTAATGGTATATATACAGGTATAATTGTCTATATATATATATATATATATATATATATATATATATATATATATATATATATATATATAGAAAAGAAATAGAAGAAGAAAGAAAAGAGAATGAATAAGAAGCAGAGTACCCATGTGCAACAGCCGGCCACTGTGCTCATTCCCTAGCCCAAGCAGTAACAACTCGAGCATGGGCCACAGCAGAGCTTCATAGCTGGAGCTTGTAACCTAAGTGGGGGGGCTTTAGGATAGTTAGGACTGTTGGTTCGGTTCCTTGGGTTTAGTTGCAATCGATTACCCATAGTCTGGCCTACTCGTTCCAAGCTGAGAATTGGCCACACCAACTCTCCAAACCGAGAGCAGGGAGCCAGGGCCCGACCCGCGCTTGCTCCTGCAACACGCGAGTATAAGAGCAGTCGAGGGATCGAATACGCAAACCCTAATGCGAACCCACGCCGCCACCACCATCTCTCCCTGGCGCCGCACCCTAGCCACCGCAGCGCCGCCGCGAGGCCACCGCCGGCGGCCAGGACGCACGCGCGCGTCGAACTGAAGCAACTGCGACAGCAACAGTGCGCTGTGGGAAGCTGATTTCACGGGTAGATTCTCGCCGTCACGCTCGACCATTTTGCGTGTCGATTCCTCTGGTATGACGACAACATAACCCTATTCAATTCTATGCTTTTAATTCGTAAGTAGATGTTGTCGATCGTTCGGAAGATCGACTCAAAGTCGAGCGAAAACCTGTCCAAAAACAGGATAGTTTCGCAGTCCAGGAACCTACATTGACGGACCGATTTCGATCAATCCAGTAATTTTCTAGAAATTCCACCTGAACACGATTTTTGACAACATATAGGGCTAGAAAATCCTTTTTACAGAAACCAATTTGGATAACTGTGTGTCGAGAAATCGAACCCCGAACTTGGATAAAAATATGTTTTCAAAATATAGAAATCCATCCACACGACGTTCGTCCTGCCATTCCGGGCGACGTGGTCGCACACCGAAGGCATCGAAAGCTGCGTAACAGCTTCGTGGTCGTGTGGGCTTTGACGGAATTCAAATTGGTCGCGTGTGCGCGACGAATTTGATGCGTATCCGTCGAAATTCACCGTATCGGCCTCTGTGCAAGTTTTCCAATTACTTAGTGCACGCTCGTCAGATCGAGACGAAACTTGCACCGACAGGACCGTATCATTTTTTTGGTCCTGCATGCCAAGTTTGGTCCAATTCTGAGACAGTTGAATTCGACGTCGTTTTACGGGCCCTACGTTCCCGCTCAACGGGCGATTTTGAGCACGGCCCGCCGGAATCCAACTATGGACATACGGTTGGGTTCGTATCGGAAAACTGGATCCGTAGACATGTAGTTTGACGACTTTAGAGACCGTTGACTCTGGCACGCTTTTCGGTGTAAAGCGGGTCCAACGGCGGACATCGTTTTTGCCCGAAATTACCGTTTTGCCCCTGTGTCCAGAATTGGACGTAAGGACAGGCAATCCTAGCTAATTGGACTATTCTAAGATCATTGGTATTGTTTATTTCAGCTTCCGGGGACTGTTGTACGGATTTTGACTATAGTGGCACATTTAGTAGTTCAGATTGTCGGTTTCACCAGCAAAGGACCACAGGCGAGTACAGTTTATTGTCTGCATTTCGATATTGATCTTTACTATATTTTATTGATTAGTCATCGATTATGTGATTATTTTCTATTATAAATTGTTGAGTCGGGAATGAGAAGTACCAAGG
This sequence comes from Iris pallida, assembly GCA_029216955.1. Lineage (NCBI taxonomy): Eukaryota > Viridiplantae > Streptophyta > Magnoliopsida > Asparagales > Iridaceae > Iris > Iris pallida. The sequence goes on along the minus strand of JANAVB010044620.1, from coordinate 5,553,745 downwards.
ATGTGTGATCAGACCGTAGACCGTGTTTATTTTCATGCAGTAGACCTCGTAGACATTGTTTATTTTCTGCAAGTAGACCTCGTAGACATTGTTTATTTTCTGCAGTAGACCTCGTAGACATTGTTTTTTTTCTGCAGTAGACCTCATAGACATTGTTTATTTTCTGCAGTAGACCTCGTAGACTTTGTTTATTTTCTGCAAGTAGATCTCGTAAAGTAGACCTCGTAGACCTCGTAGACCGTGCGGTGTAGCACCCCAGACCGATCACATATCAAAGGTACTTCTAATGGTGGAAAAGTATATTGGTCTATTTATTACTATTGATTTTTCTTCGGCTTTACTATTATTTTCAAAACTCATGATTGATGTCTAACCTTTGTTTTATAGTCATTTTCTTTATTGAAATTGCATTCAGTGAATTGTGCTCGTTCCATTCCTGACTGGAAACCAACATTTTCAGGTTAGCCATGGATTCACTTAGCTTTGGGAGTGACGGGGGTACTTACAAACGAAAGCCTAGTGACCAGCTAGATAGATGAATTGTAGTCATTCCATATTGTACAAGTTTATATTTTTCTACAAATGTAAAACTTGTGATCTTTCTAAATTAAATTAATGTTGTGAATGAGCATTGTTTGTGATTTTGATCTTCATGGCCGTGACAGCGTTCTACCGCCGACACTGCGGCGTAGGCTGGCTTGGACACGTCTCGTATCCGTTTTAAAAAAAAATGGGTGCGGGTCGTGACACTCCCGCTCCGACGGCATCCCTGGAAGCTCCTCTGGAAAGACATCTGGAAACTCTTCAACTATCCGGGGTAACTGCACTGCTGCTACTGCCATCTGCAATGCTGGGGAAGATGGCTCCACTACGCCTCTGGAAAACGAAAACTCTGGCTCGCCGGGGATACTAAAGACAACTCTGCCAATATGGCAGTCTATCCTAGCATACTGGTTCTACAACCAATCCATGCCTAGGACTACATCATAGTCTGCCATAGGAAACTCTATGAATCTAGCGGGGAACTCCCTACCGCTAACTACGATCCGACACGAGGAAAATACTCGATCTACTCCCACAAGGCCATTACCAGTAAGTATATTGAGCCTCACTGATAATGACTCGGGCTCCAATCCTATCCGTGTCGCGAATCGTGCAGACATAAATGAATGCGATGCACCAGAATCAAATAATACAGACGCTGGAGAGGAGTTGACGAGAATAGTACCTGCCACAACCTCACCTGGTGCAACTTCTTCTTCCATAGCCATCATCATGGCCTGACCTTGTCCTCTGGCTGCTGGTCCCCTTTCCTGGAAACCTCTCTGCCTATTCTGGGTCTGAGCTTGGGCTTGTGCATACTGCTGGAGGTGCTGTTGCTGGAATGCCTGAGACTGAGGCGGCAAGGGCCTCGAAGACTGATACTGCTGCTGCTGAACTGGTGCTGGGGCCGGTCCTGCTCCACAAGCCAGGCACAATCCCTGCGCCCTGCGACAGTCTGCCACCACATGCCCTGGCTTCCCGCAATGAGAACATCCCATCGCGGAAGTCTGCTTCTGCTTCTGCTTCTGCTGCTGCGAGTACGTCGGGGTCGAATGTTGAACCGACGTTACTGAGGCCGCCCGCCACGGAGTTCCAATGGTCAACCCCCTAACTGCCGGGGATGGAGCTGATGATTGGTGCATCTGACTGTGGGACCGCTTCCTACCTCCGGTCCTATCCACGATCCTCTAGGAGGTGTACTCATGCCTCCTAGCTGCTCTCAAGACTGCATCGAACGTCTGGTGTTTGAACTGCTCAACCGCCAACAAGATCTCCAAATGCAGTCCCTGCTGGAACCGCTGGGCCCTATCAAACTCGGTCGCCACCAAGGTGGGGACAAACCTACTGAGTCTAGAAAACTCCGATGCATAACTGTCGACTGTTCTGCCTCCTTGCTTCAAGTTGGTAAATCTGGTCTGCAGGTCGTACCGAGCCACAGCATCGAAATACTTCGTCTGGAATCTCTCTCTAAATACTGCCCAAGCAATGGGTACCACTAATCCCATGGCTTGAACCGCCCACCAACTGCGAGCCAAGTCCAACAACTGCAGGCGTACCACCGCCACCTTCTCATTCTCGGGTGTCCTAGCTGCTTCTAGAATCACCTCGGTATCCTGAAGCCATGCATCTGCGGCAATCGCATCCTCGCTGCCGTCGAAGAAAGGAGGGTTCAATCGTTTGAAGCTGTTTGCCGCCTGGTTCCCTGGATGTCCGCCACGGGTCAAAGCATCTTGAACTGTCTGGTGCAGGGCGTCGCTTCGACGATCCTGGGAAGCTATCAAGGTTCTGATGAGGCCTACTAAGGTACCATCATCTGGCTCTGCGGGCTGGACGGGCCGAACGGATGACTCTCCTCCAGTAGGTATCACTCTGGAGACGACTCCGGAATGCTGGGCTTGATATTCAGGTTGCTGCTGGTCCACGGGAGGTGCTCCTCCTTGCTGATCGGCAGGGTCAGGCACAGTACCGCTGAGGAAGACGACACAGGGAAACAATAAGGAAGGACCAGGACCGATCAACGATACAAGCATGTAATCAGGGCAAGAATTTCAGGGATTTGAAAATACGGGCGGAGATCAAGGGCGAATACTGATTGAGACATCTATTCGGTAAACCCTCACATTTCTTGATTGACAAGACCTGCATGGGCCACCACTTAAATCGAGTCACGCCCCAGAACCAGAATACTGGAGAGCTGGGGCAGACATAGCCAGCTACGTATATTGAAATGGGAACCACCTCGATATACGGTCACGACTGTCTAGAAATATGAGGGTTTACTACAAGCCAACAGTCTCTTATGGTCATGAACAAGCCTAATGTCTCAATCACAAGCAAGTAAGTAAGGTCGCAAGATGTATGATCATTAAATATACAATAATAAGGCGTCCCAAATATTATATATTCAGCTGATCATGAAGCTAGTCGTACAAAATGCGAGGACTAGCAAGAGTTAAGTCATACATGATCAACCCTAGGATTTGTTAATCATGTTTACAGCCCGTAGGCAGACAGTAAGTAAAGTGCATCGAGCTAACAAGTGCTCGTCGGCTAAACGCCTCAAAAGAATAGTTTTACAATAGAGTGAGCGAAACAAAATAGAAAACCCACTCGTAGCCCGGGTTTCTTCTAGTCGCCACCATCGGGCTGGAGGTTCGGAAGATCCTCGGGAGCTGCTCCAAAATCTGGCCACACAAAACCAGCTGGGTCAACCCCAGAAAGAGCAAATGCCACAAGGGGGCCACGAAATAAGAACAAAAGCCAGCAATCAGCACAAGAAAATCTAATATTAAAACTAGAATTTACGAAAACATGGCAGGGTGATATACGACGAGATAACCATGGAACTATTCCGATAGCCAGGTTACAACCCGTAAACCAAACAAGGACCGGAGTTGTAACCCTTCATCTGAACAGAACTTGGTTTTCCACCATTTATCAGCAAGAGAATAATGCAAGAAATCAAGACAGGGAGCAATCTTGTACTGGATCAAGACATGGTTAAACTGGTTATACCTCATTCAATCAATCACGGCCAAGTAGATACTACGGCTTACTACTTTAACTAACTAGGGTTATCACATGCCTAATTACTAACAAGATGCAGTGAGATTGTTCCACAGCCACAAGCCCTGCAGACCATCCAGGTTACCCAGGTCAAAAATTAGGGGATGAATTCAGGTGGGTACATCGTCCAGGAAACGCATGTACCCTTAGGTGACTTAGAAGGTGCAACACATGACAGTATGCTGGAAATGCGCCCTACTCGTCGGCAGGCTACAGATCCCAAGAGCGCCCAGGTAACGGGATTGCCTGTAGCTGTGTCATCTCTTCATGACTACTGTGTTATTCTAGTTATTAACCTTAATCCATTTTAGTAGGTGCTCCTGACCGTGGTACTCAGAAGTCCCATCCTAGACATGATGCAAGACATGACAAGTAGATTTAACAAGCAAGCAAGAAAGAACTACCCACGGTGTCAAGGCAGGTCAAGTTAAGTTAGCCGTCGCAACAGCGTTAAGTTATCAGGTCATGCTACAAGTCAGGAGTGCGCCGCCATAGCCACTATCAAGTTATAAAGTCACAAGGATTAATTACAAGTTACAAGTTGGGTGTGCACCCCACTGGGTCACTAGCAAGGAGATCAGAGAATACCAAAATCATAATCCACAGAAAACTGTACTAGTCATAAACAATTACTTGAAAACCGTGTTAGGCCATGTCGGGTCAAGATAGTCGTGCTGTGTTGAACAGATCTCAGGAAAACTCAATCCACAAACAAAGAAACCAAGTCGAAAAATAAAACCAACACTCCTAGAGCCAATGGGTTAAGTAAGAGGTTCAGGGTGCAGCGTACACACAAGGGCACGCATGCAGGGGATCAGCGTACGCACAAAAGCACGCATGCATGAGAGCTAAAGTACGCACGCAGGAGAGCTGCGTACGCGAAAAGACACGCACGCATGAGAGCTGCGTACGCGAAAAGACACGCACGCCGGAGAGCTGCGTATACAAAAAGTCACGCACGCAGGAGAGCTGCATATGTAAAAAGTTACGCACGCTGGAGAGCTGCGTACGCGAAAAGTCACGCACGCAAGAGAGCTACGTACGCGAAAAGTCACGCACGCAGGAGAGCTGCGTACGCACAAAAGCACGCACGCAGGAGAGCTGCGTACGCGTAAAAACACGCACGCAGGGGAAAGGGTCTTCTTCTCCATGGCTGAGAAGAAGCTGTCATGGCTCCCAAAATGTCAAAGCATCATAACTTGGCCATCCGAACTCTAAATCCGGATTTCCAAAGTTCCAACCAGGGTGGAATTGAACTCTCTTCCACAAGGAAACATCAAAACCTATAAAAATCCAACTTAAGTAGATCAAAACCATGTAAATTCGAAAATAAGGAAAACTTAGATCTAGAACCATGGGGACTCCAAATCATAAAATACCAAGTTCTAATATTGATCACCATGTCCTAATCTAGCAAATGGACAAATAAAATAGGGTTCTCATGTGGTGGCAAGGTGCACTTGCCTATGGGTTGGTGTTGTGTAGAGGAAGGGGAAGAGTGTTGTGTAGAGGAAGGAGAAGAAAAAATTAATGGAGGTTTATGAGGAGAGAGAAAAAGTTGGTGGAGTTTTAAAGAGGGTGGGATGTGGTGTGTTGAGGGTGGAGCATAGGCTTATGGTGTTCCAATACACATTAAACCAAACCAAACCAAACCAATCCAATTAAAATCGAGCCATGTCAAAATCTAAAATACGAGAAATACCGAAATTCTACAAGTTGAGAAAAATAAAAATACATGCCAAATCCAGAGACGAGTATAAATACGAAATACGGGAAATACGGGAAATGAGGGTGACAACTCTACCCACCTTAAAAGAATTCCGTCCTCAAAATTTAATCAAGGAGCTAGAGATTGTCACGACAAGTTACGCTAAGCACAGGCAAGTTACACTAAGCAGTTTAATCATACAATCATACAATGCAAGCAAGGAAGGGTAAACGTAAGGCATAAGAAAGATATTATACCTCACGAGTCAAACAGGTAGGGATATCGCGATCGGATGTCGTCCTCATGCTCCCACGTTGACTCACCTAGAGAGTGATGACCCCAAGCAACACGGACTAATTTAATAGTCTTGTTCTTGAGTGTCTTCTCCCTCCGGTCCAATATAGACACGGGCCTCTCCTCATACGAAAGGTTGGTACCAACAAACAATTCCGAATGGTCTAGGATGTGGCTCGAGTCCGGAATATACCGTCATAATTGGGACACATGGAATACATCATGCACCTCACTTAGCGATGGCAAAAAAGCGAGACGATAGGATACGTCTCCTACTCGCTCTAGAATATCGAACGGCCCTATATACCTAGGACTAAGCTTTCCCCGCACGCCAAAGCGAATGACGCTGCGGTTAGGCGAGATCCTAAGGAATACATGGTCGCCGACAGCAAATTCTAAGGGACGCCAATGAGCATCGGCCCAATGGCGCTGGCGGTCCTGGGCAACTCGGAGGTGATCTCTAACCTTCCTGACCACTTCAACCGTCTGGGAAATCAATTCGGGTCCGAGCATCTGCCTCTCTCCGACATCGTCCCATGCTAGTGGGGATCTGCACTTCCTGCCATAAAGAGCCTCGAAGGGTGCCATCTGGATACTGGCCTGATAACTGTTGTTGTACGAGAATTCCACCAGGTGCAGATGATTCTTCCATGAACCACCGAAGTCAAGGGTATAGGATCTCAACATATCTTTAAGGGTCTGGATTGTGTGCTCTGATTGACCATCCGTCTGCGGATGATAAGCTGAGCTGAATTGAAGGCGAGTCCCCAAACTCTTCTGTAAGCTGCGCCAAAAGTGTGATGTGAATCTTGAATCTCTGTCCGAGGTGATGCTGACTAGCACACCGTGAAGCCTGACGATCTGCCCGAGATACATCTCTGCTAACTGCGCCGTCGACTGTCCAACTCTGAATGGGAGAAAGTGTGCCACCTTGGTAGGCCTGTCCACAATTACCCAAATAGCATCTCTGCCGGCCGGAGATCTGGGCAATCCGGTCACGAAATCCATGGTTATATGTTCCTATTTCCATTTTAGGATCGGTAAGGGTTGAAGAAGTCCAGCGGGCCTCTGATGTTCAGCATTAACCTGTTGGCAAACCAAACACCGAGAGACAAACCGGGCTATCTCCCTCTTCATGGCATTCCACCAGAAATGCTGACGAATATCACGGTACATCTTCGTACCACCCGGATGAATAGAATATTGAGAACTGTGGGCTTTTGCCATGACTTCCTGTCTGATATCTCTACTGGGTACACAAAGACGAGTGCCATGTCGAAGTGTACCGTCTTCATGGATACATAACTCTGGCCTTCTTCCTGCTTTACACTCTGCTCTGAGTTGCTGGATCTTGGAATCTGTTGACTGCGCCACCCGGATTCTCTCAACTATGTTGGACTGAACCTGTAGGCTGGCCATCAATGCCACGCTGGTTGGAAGAACCACTTCAATTCCCATCTTCTGAAGATCTGCCAATAATTCTGGTTGCGCCGTCAGGAAATAAACTCCGGCTCTCCTGCTCAATGCATCTGCTACAACGTTGGCCTTCCCGGGATGATACTACAAATCCATATCATAGTCCACTAGTAGCTCGAGCCATCTTCTCTGCTGCATATTAAGGTCCTTCTGGGTGAAAACATACTTCAGGCTCTTATGATCAGTAAAGATCTCCACTCTATCTCCGTACAAGTAGTGTCTCCACAACTTCAAAGCAAACACTACCGCCGCCAATTCCAAGTCGTGGGTCGGGTAATTCTTCTCATGATCACGTAGTTGATATGACGCATAAGATATTACCTTTCCATGCTGCATCAAGACACACTCCAATCCTCTACCTGAAGCGTCACAATAAACTGTGAATCCTCCGGTCCCATCTGGAAGGGTGAGAATGGGAGCCGTTATCAAACCTTGCTTCAACTTCTCAAATGATTTCTGACACTCTGCTGTCCAAACAAACGGTACATCCTTGCGGGTCAACTGGATCATCGGTGCTGAAATCCTTGCGAAATCTGAAACGAACCGCCGGTAGTAGCCGGCCAATCCAAGAAAGCTGCGAACCTCTGCCACTGAGCTGGGTACCGGCCTAAATTAACATGTTTGGGTGTTACCTCTAGCCTAATTAGACCTAATTAGGTTAGTTTGGGTGAGATGAGGCTAGGTACGTGTCCATATTTGGATACATGGATTCGTTTCGCGAGAAATCATAAAAATAGGCTTTTACGGAGTTTTCGGGTTCCAACACACGGGTGACTTTTTGCACCGACACTAGAATTGACAAGTTAGTACTTAGAATAGGTCCTAATCATTATTTAGAACTCGTGGGTAGAGTTTGGGTCGAATTCGGATAGTTATGGTGTCCGTATCACGCGATATCGCGAATCGGACACCCCGGAGTCGCCAGAATGACCATTTGGTCATTCGGGCCTCGTTTCTCGTTTTCGCTCACGTGCGCGAGTTAGATTTCTTATGTGGGGCACGTGTCTAGGCTCTAGAGGGTAGAATTGCAAGATTTGGGTATTCGGATAAGGTTTTGGGACGTTTAGGAATATATGTGTGTGTGAGTGTGACATATATATAGAGAGATGGATATAGAGAGTGGTGGTAGAGTTGGCTTTTGGATTGTGTATGTGTGTATGTTGTATAAAGAGAAATTGAGAGTGATTAGAGAGTAGAGATGGATATTAGAAATTGATATAGAGTTAGAGAGTGATTTAGAAGAGGGATTGGAGAGGGTGTTAGAGAGGGAGAACAACCCTTGTACAGTCCCTATTCCAGCCCTTCATGACAGCACAAATCAGCCTATAAATAAGCCTATAAGCAGTCCACAAACCACATACAATTCAGCCTCAAATCCACCCCCATAGCAGCCCCAATCCAGCCCTTGTTCAGCCCCCCAAACCAGCCCAAAATCAGTCATATATCACCCATATATTCAGCCTATTGCTGTCCCAAAATTAGCCTACATTCAGTCCACTTAAACCTCCATTTCAGCCCAATAACAGCCCCCAAAGTCAGCCTATGTTAGCCCACTAATTAGCCCACTTGATAGCCCTACATTAGCCCTCTTAACCCCCAACAAATTAGCCCATATGAGCACCCATTTGACAGCCATAAACAGCCCCTATATTCAGTCCAAATCAGCCCCAAAATTCATCTATCCATTCACTCATCCTTCCATCTTTCATTTCACCTTTCATTCACTCACACTTTCAACCATGCATTCCATTCATTCATTCTTCCCTTCATTCTTTCATTCATTATACATTCATTCTTTTCCCTCATTCCACATTCAATTTTAACACAAATTTAGCCCGCATTTCATTCCCCAGTCATTCACCACTCATTCATTCACTTTTCCATTCATTCAATATTTCACTCCATATCCCATTCCATTTCCCATTTTATTACATTCAAAATCAGTCTCTTGGTCCTATAGGTCTTGAGTTGTGTTGTGATGTGAGAATTATTAGAGGGTAAGGTATTGTGGTAGGCTTGTTAGATTTAGTATTAGATATTAGTTAGTGTTGGTGTTAGCTTGATGTCTGTGTTAGTGTTAGTAGTGAGTTAGTTAAGTTAGTGTCCTAACTAAGTTAGTATCCTAGTAGACTAGTTAGAGTGGCTAACCTAGACACTAGGAGAGTGTGGGAGAGTGAACTAGGAAGGTCGGTAGAGAGTAGGGTGTGGTATCTCAAGATACCATAGCGTATCATGACGATACCCTAAGGTAATGTTGGGATGACCAACATGGAAGGTAAGATGGATTAGATGCCCAATAACCCTATATTTCTTGGTAGATAAACCCTAGATAGGATAGTATCTAGCTACCCTAAGAAGCCTAGGCTAGTATTCTGAGATCTAGAGGAGTTTCCTTTGTAATGGGCAAGGTATCGGGAATACCTTGTAAGGGTAAATTATGGGGTATAGGGTAATGTAAGGTATTGGATATCTGATTGCTAGATAGGCTTAGAAATAGGTTGTCTTGGTAGGTAATGACTAGATGAGGGTAGTTTAGACTAGTCTTGACTCCCGTTGACCAAGAGTTGACTTTTTGACTGAAAGTCAACTTCAAGTCAACACTTGACTTAGAATTGACCGAAACCAAACCAGAGTTGACCAGTTGACTCAAAATTAACTGTTAGTCAATATTTGACTTGTTTGACCCAGGGTTGACTCAGTATTGACCAGAGTTGACCAGAGTTGACTTTTTAACCAAAACTCAACTGTAAGTCAACCTTTGACCTAGATTGACCTAGTTTGACTTGGATTGATTTTCTGTGACCTTGTTTGACCTTGGTTGACCTAGTGTGACCTAGTTTAGCTTGGTGTGACTTAGTTTGACCTAGTTTTGACTTAGACTTGCATATCATGACTCGATTAGCTTTTCTTTCATTATTAAACCATGTTTTGACTTGTAGTATCTTATCTTTAGGTCTGTGATTACTCTGAGCGTCTGTTCACCTTATCAGCTCAGGACCACAGGCGAGTACATTCTCTGATAATATTTCTGTTTTATGATATCGTCTTTGTTTCTAGTATTTAGTGTAGATATCCTTGTTCTCTTGACACATGGTGCACACGGATTGGTATTGTCTGGATCCCGTCATAAGATGTTATTCCTCTTATATATGGTATACACTGGACAAGTCTTCATTGTTTATTGTTCATTGTATAGATACGATTCCTGCGTAGGCTCGCGACCTCCTCAGAGAATACGTGTCATGACTGGATCCACTATAGTAGTCAGGGATGGGGGTGTTAGCGTAGATATATGATCAATACCCCATAGTATTATATTGTATCATCATTATATCTCTATAGTATCCTCATTGTATAGTGTTAATCATACACTCACATATGATTAGCCAGGCCAAACATTGTATCAAGTTCTAAGCCGATCACATGTTGAAACTAGTGCTAAACTCACATAGATAGCAGTTCCAAATTTCGTACATGTTATACATTGTTTTCTTACCTAATCTCATTACAATTTTGATATACTCTGTCAGAATACATGTACGCTCTACTTTACCTAATATATTCTCTTTATCTACTGCTACATTTTTAATATCCTATAATTAAAACTGTTGTTTGAGATTTTGTACTCGTTTCTGTCCTGACTGGACCTGTTGAAAATATTACAGATGATGATGGTGACTGCCCTACCTTCTATGGGGCACATGAGGGTAACCTTCAGGAGCCCGAGGAGCATCTAGCTCAGTAGAGGGTGCTTACTCCAGTCTAGTATTTATAGTTTTCAGTTTGTATCAGATTATTCCGATTGTTAGTTGAGACTTAGTTATATTTCAGGACTTGTATTTATTTGTGTTAAACATCTACTTTGTGTGGTGTGATAACTCTATTTATATTTCAGTTTCTTCCTTTTATCTGATTCCATATCGTACTCTATCTTTCCTAGACTTGTGATTGAGATATAGAGTTGAGATGTTATATTATACCTCCGTACGGAGATGACAGGTTTATATATCTTGTTGATTAGATGTTAGATGTTATAGAGGACCTGTACAGCGTTCTACTGTCGATACTGTGACGTAGGTTAGACGTACCCACGTTCTCGTGTCCTTCCTCAGGGTGCGGGTCGTGACACGTTTTTGTGGTGGCCCATGCAGGTCAGTGTCGCAATTAGTGCGATCTCGTAATGGTGCTCGACTTAGAGTACTAATTACGAGCCTGCGACTAGGACATAGGATCTAGAATATGATAGGAGAGTTACTCAATCACATTTTAGAAAAATTCTGATCTTTTGATTAGCATGACAACTCTTCTTGCATTTGAATTCAATTGTCCTCCTTTGATAATATCTTATCTTGTGCCATATTGATCTCTTGGGTTCAATTCGTCCTCAGGATGGCGATTACTCGCAGTCAGGCAGCAGCAGGGCAGAGTGCAGGTTCTAATCTTTCGATCTCATTTCCGTATTTGCCTCCTTATAACTATTTAAAATTTGATTCCATCTGTACCTTGATTGGTTGATAAAAATTTTGTTCTTGTGATGTGATTTTCTTCTGAGATAAGTCATATGGGCTAGGTCGTCTTGATTATGAAATTTAGAATCCTCTAGGGTCATGCTAGCAGGCATAGTGAGGACATATAGTCGGATTACGGATGTATTTCTAGGGTGTAGAAATTTAAGGTTTTCACTGCCAAGCATGCGGTAATGCAAAAATTTTAAATACCATAATTCTAGAGGTATGTACCTTAGTCAAGGATTCTGTGACTATCGTAGCCTTGCTCACTAGCATGACGGAGATTCTGAGTATCATGATTCTAGACAGACACATATGATTGTCTAACTGCATAATTTTTCTGTGTTTACTTTGTTTTAATTTTTGAGGATGAAATTTTTTAAGGTAGATAGACTTGTAGTACCAGGTTTCTAATTGAGAGTGATTTTAAATTTTATAGTTTTAGTCATTTAATTATTTTCATTTAAATTCATGCTTTGATTTTGGAGATTTTAATCATTTTAAATTTTTAAGCCATGATTTGTGATTTTAATATTTTGCTAGTGAAACCTTAGAGACTGTTTGACCTAGAGCCTAACCATGTGATTAGGATGTTTTCAGTATCCTTTTTGGCCTAAGGGTACTTTGGTCATTGAACCTCTTTGATTTATTTTGATATTTTGCATTGGTGATTGTTGATTTGGCTTTTGATATGTGAGATTTTGTGATGGTTTCGTGTCCGTATCGGACACGTAACAGTTTTTATTTGCAAGTGTTGTTGTGTCTTAAAGATTTTTATTTTGCTGAATTTTTTTTCTTCTTTGGAGTATTCGAGAGGAATTGTTTTCTGCGTGTGTTTTTCTGTGATTGCTTTATTTTAATTTCGAGGACGAAAATTTTTTAAGGTGGATAGATATATCATCCCCAGTTTTCAGGAACAGGGGTATTTTTGTTATTTTATATTTTTGAATATTTTTGAAATTTATTTTATTATTTATGATATTGTTTTGGGATTATTTGAGTCGGGTTCGAATTTCAGCTCATTCCGACTTGTATCGGGGACCCGGGGTAGCTTAGACTCTGATCGGGACCCAACTGGAACCGACCAACTTGTCATGACCAAACCCAGATATTTATATTTGACTAATCCCATTTGATTTTAGTGAGATTAGGGATTAGAATTAGATTTAGAACTTGAAATTTAGAGTTTTCAAGTTACCATTTTGACCCCAACTCAAAACCACTCATTTTTTTGACTTGGAGGGCATTTTGGTAAATTGTCAAATGCCCCAAACCCTCTAAAATGTGGCTGAGCAGCAGCAACACTCCCTTTCTTCTTCCTATTTCAAGAAAAACTCTCCCTCTTCTCCTTTCTCTCATTCTACAAAGATCCCTTTCTTTTTCCTTTGGATTTTAAGCTCCAAAGTAAGTCAAATCTCTTCTAATTCTCTTTCATACTCTAGATCTCTCTCTAATCTTGGTGCTAAACCTTGTTTATCTCTTACTTGTGATTTTTATCTAGGTAGAACCTAGCATGGAGGGGTTGGAAGCTTAGATTTGGCTCTTGACCCAAAAGAACCAATTTTGGGGCTTTTCCTTAGGATTCCAATTCCCAAGAGGTAAACCCTAACTCTAACTCTTGTAATTGCTCCTAATTAGTGTTATTTATATATTAGAGGATGTCCGAGATGTAGGATAACCCGTTAGAAGTGGTTTGGAACCCATTGGACTCAACTCGGGACTTTCGGGCTAGGTTTAGTGCCAATTTTGGGAAAAACCCTAAATTGACATGTTTGGATGTTACCCCTAGCCTAATTAGACCTAATTAGGTTAGTTTGGGTGAGATGAGGCTAGGTACGTGTCTATATTTGGATACGTGGGGTCGTTTTACGAGAAATCATAAAAATAGGCTTTTTCTGGCGGAATTCGGGTTCCAACACACGGGTGACTTTTTGTACCGACACTAGAATTGACAAGTTAGTACTTAGAATAGGTCCTAATCATTATTTAGAATTTGTGGGTAGAGTTTGGGTCGAATCCGGATAGGTTTGGTGTCCGTATCACGCGGTATCGCGAATCGGACACCCCGGAGTCGCCAGAATGACCATTTGGCCATTCGGGCCTCGTTTCTCGTTTCCGCTCGCGTGTGCGAGTTAGATTTCTTGTGTGGGGCACGTGTCTAGGCCCTAGAGGGTATAATTGCAAGATTTGGATATTCGGATAAGGTTTTGGGACGTTTAGGAATATATGTGTGTGTGAGTATGACATATATATATAGAGATGGATATAGAGAGTGGTGGTAGAGTTGGCTTTTGGATTGTGTGTGTGTGTGTTGTATAGAGAGAAATTGAGAGTAATTAGAGAGTAGAGATGGATATTAGAAATTGATATAGAGTTAGAGAGTTAGAGAGTGATTTAGGAGAGGGATTGGAGTGGGTGTTAGAGAGGGAGAACAGCCCTTGTACAGTCCCTATTCCAGCCCTTCATGACAGCACAAATCAGCCTATAAATATGCCTATAAGCAGTCCATAAACCACATACAATTCAGCCTCAAATTCACCCCCATAGAAGCCCCAATCCAGCCCTTGTTCAGCCCCCCAAACCAGCCCAAAATCAGCCATATATCACCCATATATTCAGCCTATTGCTGTCCCAAAATCAGCCTACATTCAGTCCACTTAAACCTCTATTTCAGCCCAATAACAGCCCCCAAATTTAGCCTATATTAGCCCACTAATTAGCCCACTTGACAGCCCTACATTAGTCCTCTTAATCCCCAACAAATTAGCCCATATGAGCACCCATTTGACAGCCATAAACAGCCCCTATATTCAGTCCAAATCAGCCCCAAAATTCATCTATCCATTCACTCATCCTTCCATCTTTCATTTCACCTTTCATTCACTCACACTTTCAACCATGCATTCCATTCATTCATTCTTCCCTTCATTCTTTCATTCATTACACATTCATTCTTTCCCCTCATTCCACATTCAATTTCAACACAAATTCAGCCCACATTTCATTCCCCAGTCATTCACCACTCATTCATTCACTTTTCCATTCATTCAATATTTCACTCCATATCCCATTCTATTTTCCATTTCATTACATTTAAAATCAGTCCCTTGGTCCTATAGGTCTTGAGTTGTGTTATGATGTGAGAATTATTAGAGGGTAAGGTATTGTGGTAGGCTTGTTAGATTTAGTATTAGATATTAGTTAGTGTTGGTGTTAGCTTGATGTCTGTGTTAGTGTTAGTAGTGAGTTAGTTAAGTTAGTGTCCTAACTAAGTTAGTATCCTAGTAGACTAGTTAGAGTGGCTAACCTAGACACTAGGAGAGTGTGGGAGAGTGAACTAGGAAGGTTGGTAGAGAGTAGGGTGTGGTATCTCAAGATACCATAGCGTATCATGACGATACCCTAAGGTAATATTGGGATGACCAACATGGAAGGTAAGATGGATTAGATGCCCAAGAACCCTATATTTCTTGGTAGGTAAATTCTAGATAGGATAGTATCTAGCTACCCTAAGAAGCCTAGGCTAGTATCCTGAGATCTAGTGGAGTTTCCTTTGTAATGGGCAAGGTATCGGGAATACCTTGTAAGGGTAAATTATGGGGTATAGGGTAATGTAAGGTATTGGGTTTCTGATTGCTAGATGGACTTAGAAATAGGTTGTCTTGGTAGGTAATGACTAGATGAGGGTAGTTTAGACTAGTCTTTACTCCCATTTGTTTGCCATTAAAATCTTTTGATAGAAATTTTAATACAAACAGAACAGTGTTACAATGTAGGACTTAGACGTAGTCCTAGGAGTACACTTTTGTTTATCTGGGTCCCAGGTGCCAATCGGCCGAGTGGTAATACGTTGACTCTGTTGATGATCTGACGACGGTTATCGGTTCTCTGAAGGTCTGAGTTGCTCTGGGTGCTGGAGCTTGCGGAGAGGAAGAAGACGTTGAGTGTCTGTATCTGCCTCGGTAGTTGTGTGATGTCTCTGTCTGTCTATGTATATCCTCTCTTTGAAAGAAAGAAATGATCCCTCTATTTATAGTCTGCAGGCTGGCTGCTCAAGCGCACATATGTAGGATGCGCCTGGACGCGGAAACGCCACGTGGTGATTGCTGATGGAGGCGCATGGACGATGTACCCTGATTCAGGAGTTGAATTCTTCATGCTGCTGTTGTGGGCTGGCACGTAGCAAGGGGAAAAATCTTTTTTTTGCTGAGATCATGGGTGAATCGAGTCAAAGAACACGTATTGTAGGCCCATGGCTCGGAGATCTCGGATTTGACGGGGAATGATCTGGTAGGATGCGCCTAGGATTGGGCGCATGAGGAGACTTTGGCTCGTAACCTTTGGGAGTCACGAACCATTCGGGTCGTATGGCTTTTGAGGCGCATGCGAGGCTTCAGTAGTGACTTTACTTCTGTCTTTAGGGATCAGAGAAAAGTCTGAGGCGCATGGCTTTTGAGGCGCATGCAGAGTTTCAGTATTGACTTTACTTCTATCTTTAGGGATCAGAGAAAAGTCTGAGGCGCATGGCTTTTGAGGCGCATACAGAGATTTGGGCGCATGGCTGCGGAGGCGCATGCGAGATGGTTGGGCGGCCACGTGGTTGTAACCGTCGGAGGGAAGTAATGATGATGCTGACGTCGGTGACGCTTCATTTTCTGAAAAAGCTGTCAACTGCAGTCTTCGGGGGACGTGCTGCCAACTCTGTCAGACTTCAGCATTTAATGTTCTTTGACAGGTGATGGGTCGGTTGAGTGGGTGCATCGATCGGCGTTCTACTAGGCGCATGGGGCCGCATGGGGGCGCATGCTTGTGAAGCGCTTGGTGCTGAGGCGCGTTTATGTGATGCGTGGTCTGACCGGCGCATCTGCTCCTCTTGACACATCTTTATTGGTGCGACTGTTACGTTCTTCGAGTGCTTTAAATAGCCATTTTTGACTTGGCTGAATTCGAAACGTCAGGTTCATCCATTTAATGCAAATTTATTGCACAGGATTTGGAGATCCATCCACTTGGCGCATGGGTTTGATTTGCCCGGCCTATAAATAGTGGCATGGAGAGAGTTTGCTTCTCGTTCTCTCACGTCCTTTCGAAATGAACTTGTTTACTCGAGTGCATTCTGTCGATGAGATGCTCCCGAAGGTGAAGATGCGACGCATTGTCCTCATTGATGCACTTGAAGGTGACTGTTACATCCAAAAGTCGGAGTCGAGGGCTTCTGAGGCAGGCGGAAGGTGTCTGTTACATCCAAAGATCGAGATGCTCGAGCCTCGTCTCCGTTATGTGGGAAGAGCCGCAGATCAGAATTGCGGTGCTGCAGCTTTGGAGGCTCTTTCTTCTGTCAGAGTGGGTGTTGCCCATTCTGGTTGTGTTGAAAGCTGCTCCTTTAGCCGCGGTTTCGATTGCGGTCTTTCTTGGTCTTTGGAGGCTCTTTCGAAGCCTCCCCTGGCCACAGGTTGACTTGCGGTGCTCTTCTCTTCCTCGGTTTGGGGAGCTCTTCCTCCAGCTAGAGGGTTGATTGCCACCCTCGTTCTGCTCAATAAATGCTTCATTAGTCGAAGCATTAGATGGACGTGAGCCTGGCTGGAAGGGTGGCACATAACTGAGCTGCTGAAGGGATGCACATGACTGAGCTGCTGAAGGGATGCACATAACTGAGGATGCACATAACGGAGCTGCTGAAAGGATGCGCCCGGCTGGGAGCACATGGTGGGATGCGCCTGACTGAGAGCGCATGGTGAGATGCTGTAGTGCCCCAAAATTTGTGATACGTATTTTATACGTGTTCGTATTTCTGACCCATATTTCTCTTTTCTTTGATTAGTTAGTTGTGGTTTATTTTCATATTTAGCATTGTGGTTTAATTGTTATTTATCGTTCATGGATTAATTCTGATTAGTGGAGCTTGGTTTTATTTGGAGGAGGATTGGGTTGGCTCGGTTTCGCCTGGCTTGGTTCGGGTTGGGCTTGGATTGGTTTGGCTTGGTTTGGGCTAGCATGAATTCCTACCTACCACCATCCCCATTTATTAACCCCAACTCCCTTCTCTCTCCTCATTACTTTTCTTCTTCCTCCATTAACTTCCTCACCTACCAGGAAGGTCTAGGCAAGTGCAACTTGCTTCATGGAGGAACTCAAATTTTATTGCTTTATTATCTTCCTTAGAGCATTTTAACTTACTTCAGTACTTGGCATTTTCACTTTCTATGGCTAGATTCCTCTAGATCTAAGTTTACTTTATTTTTGGTTTTCTTGGGTTTTGATCTACTTAATCCTGTTATTTCTGAGTTTTGATGGTTCCATGTTGTAGAGAATTTCGTTATACCCCATTTTGACCTATGGAAGTTCGGATTTGGACTCCGGATGAAAGTTTCATGGAGCTTCGAGCATGGACTCTTGGCGTTCTTCTTCTCGGAAGCTTGGAGAAGAAGAACAGTGCTAGACTTGACCGCATGAATATTTTATGCGGCTAGTGATTTCGAGCCGCATGAGCCTTCATACGACAGTCCTGGCCGCAGGGGCTTGACTTGACCGCATGGACATTTCATACGGCAAGTGCTCTCTCAGCCGCATGAACTTTTCCCTGCGAGCCGCATAGACCAGTTACTCGCTGGTTGCATGAGGACTCGAGTCCTCTCAGCCGCATGACTGTCTGGATCCCCGAGCCGTATAGGCCCTGATCCTCGAGCCGCATGAGAACCCCCAGACCCAGCCGCATGGACTTCTTAGTCTGGGTCGCATGACCCTGATTAATCCCAGCCGCATGTGCCTGTTATTTTCGGAGCCGCATGGGCTTCTACTAAGCCGCATGCGCCTGGCCCAGATCCAGCCGCATGGACTTCTCTTTCGCTAGCCGCATGAGACTCACCTAATTGGGTCGCATGCGCACTCGTCCCCCTGAGCCGCATGCGCCCCTCTTGTCTTGGTCGCATGGGTTCCAGTGACCCTGGCCGCATGCGCTCACCTAATTGAGCCGCATGTGTCTTGTCCTCCCCTGGCCGCATAGGCCTGAGCCGCATGACTTTCTATAGCCCTGTGTACTATTATTTTATTATTAATTGCCCATGTCTTGTAACCTTTATTGAATATTTTTACGCCATTTTATATCCTTACGCCTTTTGTCCCGAACTTGATAATTCCGAATTTATTTATTAATGTTTGGATTGATAATTGAACATGCTTGATAGTGGCCCGCCGTGGTGCGCTCTTGACTTGATAACTTGATTTGATAACTTGACCTGATAACTTGACCTGCTACACATGACACGACAGTGACCCGTAGTGGTGCACTCTTGACAAGTACCCTGACAATGCTTGATAGTGGCCCGTCGTGGCGCACTCTTGATAAGTAATAATGATAATGATAGTGGCCCGTCGTGGCGCACTCTTGACTGATTAATTCATTGGCCTGGACACCGTGGATGATTGTGCGTGTATAAACTACTAGTCCAGTTGTGTCTTGCATCATGTCTAGGGCATGATCCCTGAGTACCACGGTCAGGGATTCATACTGAATCTGGCTAGGTTAATGACTAGATGGATCAAATAGTTCATGGAGAATTTCCCAGTTACCTGTTGCCCCTTTGGTCCCGGCCTTATATATATATATACATGGGATTTGTTGCTGTCCGTCGAGATGAGCGCACTTCCAGTCCGCCGTCGAGTGTGGTACCTTAGGACACATGTATCTTACTACAGTGTGTCTGCTATATCCTGCTATCTTTTCTTTTTCTTGCTGGGGTCACTCAGGTAGTAACAAACAGGTAACCGGACTTAGAATTCTCGTTGCATTTGCTAGTAACTAGGCCTGTGATAACCCGAGTTAGTTAAAGTAGCAAGCCGTACTTATTGCTTGACCGTGAATATTGGATAGGGTTCAATCTGTCTAGTTTTGTCTTGATCCTGTACAAGATTGTTACCTGACCAGATTTCTTATATTTATCTTACCGATAAATGGTAAGAGAAACCAAGTTCTGTTCAGACGAAGGGTTACAACCCCGATCCTTATTGGTTTACGGGTTATAACCTGGTTATCTGAATAGTCCCATGGTTATCTCATCGTATATCATACTATCATGCTTTATCATATGTTCTGTCTTTTATTGATTATGTACAAGATTGTCTTTTATATTCACCTATCATGCTTTTCTTAATTACTGTCTCTTATTATGTAATTATATTCTTATGCTAATTGCTAGTTTTAGTTCCTAAGTGAAGCCTCCTTTGTGGCACTTGCTCTTTCTGGGGTCTGACCCAGCTGGTTTTGTATGGCCAGATACCGGAGCAGCAGCAAAGGATCTACCTGCTTTCCAGCCAGATGGTGACCACTAGAGGGAATCCTGGCAACGAGTAGATTTATTTTGTTCTCCCACTGTAATTGTACATTATTATTTTGAGGCGTTTAGCCGCCGAGCAAGTGTTAGCTCGTGTATATTTTACTTACTGTCTGCCTACGGGCTGTAACATGATTGGCAACTCGAGGTTGATCATGTATGACTTAACTCTTGCTAGTCCTTACATTTTGTACGACTAGCTTCATGATCATCTGGATATGTAATATTTGGGACGCCTTACAATTGTATATTTGGTGATCTGATATCTTGTAACTATCATTACTTGTTGAGATTGAGACACTAGGCTTGTTATTGACCCTAAGAGACTGATGGCTTGTAGATAAACCCTCATATTTCTAGACAGCCGTGACCGTATAGTGAGATGGATTCTATTTCATTATACGTAGCTGGCTATGTCCGCCTCCGCTCTCCAGTATTTTGGTTCTGGGGCGTGACATGGTTTAAGTGGTGGCCCATGCAGGTCTTGTCAATCAAGAAATGTGAGGATTTACCGGATAGATGTCTCAATCTGTACTCGCCTTTGATCTCCACTCGTACCTTCTTATCTCCTTGGATCCCTGACTTGATAACATGCTTGCATCATTGTTCTATCCTGGTCCTTCCTTAATATTCCCGATGTCATTGCTTCAGTGGCATCATTCCTATTGATCAGCCAGAAGGAGTTCGACCGGCAGACCAGCAACAGCAAGAAGATCAAGATCAGTCCTCAGCAGCCGCCTCCCGAGCCATGCCTTCTGGAGAACCAATGCCCCCAGTCCAGCCAGTTCAGCCAGCAGGGTCAGAGGATGGGGTCTTGATAGGGCTCATCCGTGAGTTGCTTGCATCTCAGGACCGTCGATGTGATGCCTTGCAGCAAGCAGTACAAGAAGCTATGAGCGGAAGTGGTCCTCGAGGGAACAGTGCGGTCAACAATTTCAAGCGCCTGAACCCTCCCTTCTTCGATGGCAGCGAGGATGCTATTACTGCAGATGCCTGGCTACAGGACATTGAAGTTATCTTGGAGGCAGCCCGGACCCCTGAAGCAGAGAAGGTGGCGGTGGTGCGCCTGCAGTTACTAGATCTAGCCCGCAGCTGGTGGGCTATGCAAGCAGCGAGTTTGGGTACGCCTGTCATGTGGGCGGTATTCAGCGATATGTTCCAGACCAAGTACTTCGACGCAGTGGCTAGATATGACCTGCAGGCCAGGTTTAGTAATCTCAGGCAGATGAGCAGGACGGTCGACGAATATGCGGCTGAGTTTTCAAGGTTGAGTCGGTTTGCTCCCACCTTGGTGGCAACCGAGCTAGACAGAGCATAGCGATTTCAGCAGGGGCTCCACTTGGAGATCATATTGGCAGTAGAGAAGTTCGAGCACAGAACTTTTGATGCCGTCTCGCGAGCAGCGAGGAGGCATGAGTACACTTTCCGAAGGATAGCGGACTGGACCGGAGGTCGGAAGTGGTCTCATGACCAGATGAAACAATCCTCAGCACCGGCCCCAGCAGTTAAGGCCCTGACCATTGGAGCTGCGAGGACCGATTCGGTTACCTCCTTACAGCATTCTGCCCCGACCTATCCCCAGCAGCAGAAGCAAAAGCGGCCTTTCGCAACCGGTTGTTCTTATTGCGGGAAGCCTGGGCATGTTGTTACTGAGTGCCGCAGAGCACAGGAATTGTGCTTGGTTTGTGGTTCGTCGGACCACATGATAGGATCTTATCCATTCAGAAACAGATCATCGTCGACAGTAACTAGTCCTTCGGTTATGGGACCAGCACCAGCACCAGAACCAGCTCCAGTTCACCAACTACAGCAGATCCCGTTCCCGGGTCCATTGCCGTCTCAGGCCCAGGCCTTCCAGCAACATAGGCCTCAGCAGTTCGCCCTGGCCCAGGCCCAGATCCAGAATCGGTGGAGAGGTATCTGTGTCCTATTGTCTTACTTTTCGACCGTCGTTATGCGGGATACATGTCATGTTTCATGTATCCTAATTACAACGGTATATCCCGGGCCCGAGCCATTTCCTAGATCATTCGAAAACGGTTATTGGTACCAACCTTTTCGTATGAGGAGGGGCCCGTGTCCATGTTTGACCAAGAGAGAGACCTCAAGCGCAAGGCTATCAGTTTAGTTCGTGTTGCTTGAGTTCATCGCTCCTTGGGGGAGTCAAACGTGGGAGTGTGAGGATGATACCCGATCACGTTATCCCAATCGGTTTGGCTCGTGAGGTGTAATATCTTCCTTATGCCTTGCACTTCGATTCCTTTCTTGCATGTATGATTGTATGATTGATTGGTAGCGTAGATTGCTTTCGATAGTATAGCTGTCCCGACATCCCTAGCCTCTTGAGTAAATCCTGACATCCCTAGCACAGGTTATTTTTAGGACAGACCAAGTCTCGACCAACTACTGTGACGTAATGTTGAGTCCCGAAGGGTGCTGCTAACGAGGCTGCGAGGCCAGCCAGAGCGTCAGCCTCTAAATTTTGTAAACGAGGTACATGTCGATGAAAAACTCGGCGAAGATTGAAATGATGTTCAACGCAACTTCATGGTAAGGGATCAGGTCTTCATGGCGAACCTCGTACTGCCCTCTGATCTGGTTTACGACAAGTTTTGAGTCGCCGTAGGCTTCCAGATATTCACCCCTAGTTGTTGTGCCAGCTGGAGTCCCATGATGAGCGCATTGTACTCGGCAACATTGTTGGAGCACAGCTTCGAAATGGAGTAGGGACGCTGTATGACAGCTGATCAGGGGAGACTAAGACTATCCCTACTCCTGCGATAATTTGGCCTTTGGGGCCTGTTCTTACAGCGCCATCGAAAAACATCCGCCAGACGGAGCTTTCTTCAGTGACGTTTGATTCTTGGACTTCATTCGGGATATTTCATAGAGTCTTGAGGACTCTGGGATGGGGTGTACAGCTAAAAAGTCGCCAAGCCTGACCCTTGACGGCTTTTTGCAGAACGAACACCATGTTGTATGGCGTTAGCAGGATCGCCCATGTAGCTAGCCGGGAGTTCAATGACCTGGCTTCGTCATGAGAACTCTGAGCGGATTGACTCGGGAGATGACATAAATTGTCTGGCCCGAGACATAATGCGAGTCTTCTGGATGGCAAATACCAACGCCAAGCACTCCTTTTCAACGGGGTAGTACCGGTGTTCGGCCCCGATCAGTGTTCTACTAAGGTAGTAGATAGCTTGCTCATAGCCTGTATCGCTATTCTGAGCCAGCAGAGCGCCGAGGGAATGATCCATGGCACGGACGTAGAGGAGAAATGGTTTGCCGGCGACGGGTGCCACCAGGACTGGCGGGCTCGTCAAGTAAGCCTTGATGTCATCAAAAGCTTTTTGGCATTCCTCTGTCCAGACGTAAGAGACTCCTTTCTTCATGAGCTGAGTGAAGGGTTGACACTTTCGGAGAGGTTTGCTATGAACCTCCGAATATATGCCAGACGTCCCTGCAGGCCTCGAAGTTCTCGAGGTTCTTCAGGATCCATGTCCAGGATGGCTTTGGTCTTCTCGGGATCGATATGAATGCCTTTCGCCGTGATAATGAAGCCCAAGAACTTTCTACTAGAAACCCCTAAGAAGGATTTAGCGGGATTCATCTTGAGTTGATGCGCCCGCATGAGAGCGAAGACTGTCTTCAGGTCTTGTAGGTGATCTCCTTTGAGACGGCTCTTGACTGCGATGTCGTCAACATAGCATTCGACTGTCTTGCGAAGATGCTGACGGAAAATGGTGCTCATAGCTCGTTGGTATGTGGCACCAGCGTTCTTCAAGCCGAAGGGCATCACTGTGTAGCAGAAAACACCCTTTGGAGTCCTGAATGATGTATGTTTTACGTCATCGGAGAACATCTTGATCTGGTTGTAGCCCGAATACCCGTCCATGAAAGACATGCGTTCGAAGCACATGTGTTGTCGATCATCACGTCGGTGATTGGAAGCGGGAATTCGTCCTTCGGGCAAGCGAAGTTGAGATCCCTGAAGTCGATGCAGGCTCGTATCTTCCTATTCTTCTTGGTGACAGGGACAACGTTGGCCACCCAATCCGGGTGTTGTTCTTCACAGATGAAGCCGCTGGTCAAGAGCTTGTCCACCTCCTGATCGATGGCGTTCATGATGTCAGGACGAAAGCGTCGCTGTTGTTGTTTGATAGGCTTGGCATCAGGTAAGATATTAAGCCTATGCATCGATCTGGGGATCAAGTCCCGGCATATCTTCGTAGCTCCAGGCGAAGACATCGATATACTCTTTAGCCAGCTGGATTAAAGATTCTCGGTCTTCTCTTCTAGGTTTTTGCTGATGAAGATGGGTTTGGAAGAAGATCCATCCCCAAGGTCGATCTGCTCGACTTCGTCTTCGGTAGGGGGTTCGCGTAATTCAAAACGAGACTCCCACTGTTCTCCCAGCGTTGAGCCCAGGGTTCTTCTTCGAAGAATTTGGCATTTAGTTTTTGCCTTCATCTTCTTGAAATTGTGCAGATGTCATGTTGGCTGATAGGACTCTCTTGAAGACTGAGCCGATACTGGTATCGGAATCCCAGGTTGATGCTTCGGATGAGTGAGAATGTTCTACTTCTTCTGCCTCCGAATTCTCTGTAGTTGACGGCGGCGTGACATAGCCCACCCCCCGTCGAGTTCGATTATAGTAGTCCTGCGGCTTTCCTTTGGGTGTTGGAAGCCGGAGAGGAAGACGTCGACCCTTGCTAGTTCAGGCCTTTGTTGCTTTTTAGGTCGTAACCCATCTTTTGGATGAGGTACTTTACCTTGTCCGTGTACCGATAGACTTGTATTCTGCGATATCTGGTTCTGGCTCGAGTGGCGGGAGGTCTTGATGACGCTCAACTTTGCCAAGATGGGATTCTTCGTCTCGACTCCGCGGCGGGACTACAAAATAGACCCCTTGGAATGGGACTACTCGATTTACATGATGGACGGTCATTATTTGTGTTTGCAATGACCGTAGAGCGTTATCTAATGTATACATGGCATTCCAATGTGGAAGACTAGAATAATTAAAAGATACTCTATTATTGATGAAACACGAGATTTTATCCCGCGGGATTACATTGTCCAGAGAGGGTGCATCTACATCAGCAGAGATATATTCCCCTAGCTCTTCATCTGTGAGTACTGGAATTGGATCGGGAGAGTCCACCACAGCTTTGATCCTGGGGTCCGAGAGGGCTATGTGGGCCTTCTCGAGCTTGGATGAACAGATGGTTGCGGCGGCTTGCCCTTAAGACGCACCTTCAGGGGTGCCTCAACTGTGCCTTCAGTAATTGGTGCCCTCCCCTGTAGTTTTGCCAAGGGGAGCTGATGTTTGAGGGCTTTTCCTTGAGCCGTATCTTCAAGGGAGCTTCAGTAGGTGTTCTACCTGGAGCAGTTGGTGCTTTTCCAGGTAACTTGATGCTCATGGAGGCAACGTCTGAGGCGGCTTCCTTTGAGTCGAATTTTTAGAGGAGCGACAGGAATCGTCTCTGGCTCCATGTCGGGCTCTGCTGCTATTTCTGCTTCATCGTCAGCATCATTGGCTTCCTCCTCGTCAGGTGATTTGTACAAGTTGGAATTAGTGAAGTAGGCTTCAACCCCTTTGAAAGGTCAATGTCCGCGAACTCCGTCCGGATGACATCGTTGGTGGACACGTACTTCATACATTGGTGAGTGTGGATGGCACTACCATGTACTCAGCAGCCATGGACGACCCAACAGGAGGTTATAGTTGACGTCAGCGTCCACGACATAGCAGGTCACCTTGGTTCTGAGGTTACCGATATGGTACTTTAGCCGTATCTTGCCCAGTGGCTCGCTTTTGCTAGCATTGAAGCCACTGATTGTTGTGTTGGAAGGCGCCAATCGGTACATTGGGATCCCCAGTGTTGAGAGCAGCGTCTTCGGAATGATGCTGAGGAAAGACCCCGGATCGATCTGAATTCGCTTCACCTTGACAGAACCGATATACCCGGTATAATACAGCGGCCTGTTGTGTCGGTTGTGCTTGAGCAGCATGTCTTGTTGGGTGAAGGTTATATTGGGATAACCTCATCCGCACAATGACAGTGCACACATGTAGTTGGAGATCTTCAGGCTGCTTGAACTGACTGATGAAGGACTCAGCATCCTTCAGGGCTTCACAGAGAGCTTCGCGAGTGTCCTTGGAAAGGCGAAGGAGCTCAAACAGAGAAAGGCGGGCAGGAGTACTGGCAAGTTGTGCCAGTATGTCAAAGTTGTGGGGCTTGGCTAGCCCTGAAGCATTCTCCTTTCGCAGAGGCCTGTCGAAACGAGCCTATACATTCTTCTGCTTATTGGCTGCTG
The DNA here is from genome assembly GCA_029216955.1 of Iris pallida. Classification (NCBI taxonomy): domain Eukaryota; kingdom Viridiplantae; phylum Streptophyta; class Magnoliopsida; order Asparagales; family Iridaceae; genus Iris; species Iris pallida. Next base: position 5,527,499 of record JANAVB010044620.1, on the reverse strand, counting down.
GAGGCTTAGATGGGCCTCTTCCTGGGTATCAGGGACGGTACAAGGAGGCACCACCTCGACGGCAGCTTCGTCAGATTGGGCTTCTGTTGTGAACGCGTCTGCACAGGAAGTGCCTCTTCGCAGAGGAAGAGTCCATACGGCAAGACTTGATCTTCCTGCCTTTAGTTTTGGTTCTGGAGGCAGAGCGTACCTTCGGTTGAGTAACCTCGGAAACAAGATCAGGGTGAACCCATAAGATCTTTCCCCGAGATGTGGTGAGTGGGATGAGTCCACTCACGTTGTCACGAGTAGGTGGTAAGTTAACCACCTCCATTGTCGCCTTAGGGATGGGGACGACGCCATCTTGTGTTGTAGTTGGCGGCAAGGTGTCGAACTGGAGTGACACCACGTTGGCCGAAATCGTCTTCTCCTCGTAGTCGACGGAGATTACATCAGCATTGATCATGCGCTGGATGTAGTTTTTGAGGACGTAGCAGTCCTTGGTTGGATGTCGACAAACCGATGGTAGTGACAGTACCTCGGATTGTCCACTTTTCAACCTCATCGGACGCTTCGGTTCCGACAACTTGATCTTGTCACCCTGCTTCAGTATCTCGAAGAGTTGCAGGGTGTCTTCATCGTTGAAAGAGTACACCTCCTTTGGCCTTGGTGCAAGTGGAGGCTTCTGAGTAGGCACTGATGCACCTTTTGAGGCATTGACAGTCAATGCCTGTTTCCCCGTCTCTCGTCCGGGGTTGTTGGCTGCAGGCCGCTTCCCCTTGTCCTCAAAGGCAGGGAAACTAACTCCCAGAAGACGAGCATTGGACGCCTTCTTTTCTGCTGCTTCAGCTTCGATGATCAAGGAACTCCAGTCGGGAGGAGGAGTAGAATTAGCCAGAGTTTGACTGCGGGCAGCATGTTCATGCTGCAGGAGGAGAGGAGTGCATGTTCTGGCATGCCCGGGGGCAGTCTGAAGCAGGCCTGTCGAAAGCGTTCGATGAACACCCGAACTGTTTCCTTCTCCTTCTGGCATATCTCTATGAGGGATGCCATTGTCATGTCCTTCCTGCCGTCATAGAAACGGTCGAGGAAAAGGCACGTCAAATCGTCGAAGAAGATATAGAATTGTCGGGGAGGCTGCAGTACCAGTCGTACGCCACTCCTTCAGTGCCCCGACAAATATGCTAGTAAGTAACGCATCCCCTTCGAAGATGTCCCGTTTGGGACTGGAAGTACGTCAAATAGCGACGTGGAGAGTCATTCCCATCGTATGGCGTCAATGTTTGTGGTTTATATTTGGGAGGATAAACCACTTTGTTCCATTCGAGGGGATAAGGTTGGGGGATGCCCATCTTTTGGCGCTCCTCATGTCTATTCTTGGACTCAAAGCGTTCGCGCAGATCCCTGATCATCTCGACCACGTCTTCCGTGGAGCTGGGAGTCGGGGAAGGTGGTACCACCTGGAGTTGAGCATTTGAGGGCTCCGACGTCCGGGGGGCTTCGCGACGATCCGTATCCAAGGATACCCGTTGAGGGGGTACACTTGACTCTCCATTGGCCCCTGGGTCGGGACCGGTAGAAGGTGTCCTGGCCAAGCTGACTGTATCTCAAACACTGCTTGAGTCAGTGTTTGCAGGAGGCAGAGAGGGTTTTGAGTCCTCCCTCCAGGGTATCCATGCGCTGGACGAGGTCCGCTGGTGGCGCATCCGACTCGGTGTCACCCCCAGTCATGTAGACTGTCATGACACTGGAGTCGGATGGCTCGGTTGAGGCTTCGCTTTCAGCCTCACTCTCCTGTAGAGGAGTTGTTGTTCCCCCGGAGCTTCGTCTTGGCTACCCCCAGCTATGTTCCTGAGGACTTTTTCGTCTTCGAGACTCGGATCCGCAGGGGCTAGACTACCCCCAGCTAAGTTTTGGAGGATGCCTTCGTCTTCGGGAGAAGTATCCGTAAGGGCCTGATTACCCCCAGTCCTGTCTTGAAGACTTTTTTATCTTCGAGATGCAGATCCACAGGGGCTAGACGACCCCCAGCTATGTCGGGGAGGCTGACTTCGCCTTGAGGATGAAGATCCACCCCAGCTGTGCTTTGAGGACACCCTCGTTTTGGAAGGAGGATCAACAAGGGCTTGACTACCCCCAGCTTCCTCCAAGATCTTCTTCCTCCCCCGAGTGTCTTCGAACACTCCGGAGGACGAGACGGTTGTCTTGATTTTCCTCGGCTGGCTCTTGGACGAGGAATTGCCAGTCGCCTTTCGGACTGACGAGGAGTTAGATTATATTGCATGAAGCAACCCTTAGTTCTGGCTCCTCTTTTGTTGACACTTTCTTCCGAGGCGACGTCGGAGGGGTGTCGATGATTGCAGCCACTGGAACACCGACTGTCTTGGTGGGACTACTGACTTGCAACAGCAGTTGATGGTGACTACAGCACAAGTGTGTCCTGTGGGGGCGCATCGTGCTTGTTAGTCGACTCTCCTGACCGACATTTGTGAGTGATCACGTTACGCAGATCATTGGAGGAGAGTGCCACCTTTGCACCCCCTTCAGGCGCATGGCAAGGCCAAGCGCCGGGGTGGTCAAGTGAATGATGCGCCCCCTGATCCAACACCAAATAGGCGCTCAGATCAGTAGTGGGGAACAACATTTAGAGTGACTTGAACGAACCTCAGACGCACAACCAAGGACGCAGGAGTTCAAGACCACTGGGTTTGCCCTGCTCGACTTGGTTGCAAACGCAACAGGTGCGCCCAAGTGAGACAAGGACTTTGAAGGTCGGCTCATTTCTGGCGCAGAAGCACCTGAGTCGACCTTATACAACTTATCATCAGCAGCGCGCATGATTGTGAGCACATGCTTCTAGTTTGCTGTTGGCATAGCACGTTTGGGGCGCATGACCCGTGCTGCCTAGGACTTCTTCGTATTAGGCCGTTGGGGCGCGTAGTACTCAGAATCCAAATTCTCCTCGCCACTACAGTGAGTGAGTATGTCAAAGACAGAGACCTTCTTGGCGCATCGGAGGTGATGTACGGGGCATTAGCTGCGCCCTGCTCCGTCGACGCATCTTCCTCGCCTGAGAGGGAGATGGCTGGGAATGTGGTCAGCCGCACGTTTTCCCGAGAGATGCGCTGCACCGGTGGCGCATCTTGGTTGCTGAGGACGTCAGCAGGAAGGGAAGGCTGGATCGCGCATCCCCTTCGGTGGTGGTGCCCGAGGCGTCGACCTTGTGCACCCAGATTTGGCGAGTCTTCTTCGACTTCGACAGCCGCTTCGAAGGACTCATACTGCCTTCAGAAATGAACTCCTCATACGCCTGTTGATTGAGGCGTACGACCAGCGTCTTGTGGGAGGAGCCCACATTCACGTCGTCGGATTGCGACACAGTTTTTCGGTGAGGAGAAAGAGGTCCCCATCAGAGTCGCCAGCTTGTTTGCCATTAAAATCTTTTGATGGAAATTTCGACACAAACAGAACAGTGTTATAATGTAGGACTTAGACGTAGTCCTAGGAGTATACTTTTGTTTATCTGGGTCCCTTGTGCCGATGGAGCGAGTGGTAATATGTTGACTCGTTGACGATCTGACGACGGTTATCGGTTCTCTGAAGGTCTGAGTTGCTCTGGGTGCTGGAGCTTGCGGAGAGGAAGAAGACATTGAGTGTCTGTATCTGCCTCGGTGGTTGTGCGATGTCCTGTCTGTCTATGTATGTCCTCTCTTTGAAAGAAGGAAATGATCTCTATTTATAGTCTGCAGGCTGGCTGCTCAAGCGCGCATATGTAGGATGCCTGACGCGGGGACGCCACATGGTGATTGCTGATGGAGGCGCATGGACGATGCACCCTGATTGAGGAGTTGAATTCTTTATGCTGCTGTTGTGGGCTGGCACGTAGTAAGGGGAAGAATCTTTCTGTTGCTGAGATCTTGGGTGAATCGAGTCAAAGGACACGTGTTGTAGGCCCATGGCTCGGAGATCTCGGATTTCACGGGAAATGATCTGGTAGGATACGCCTGGGATTGGGCGCATGAGGAGACTTTGGCTCGTAACCTTTGGGAGTCACGAACCATTCGGGGCGTATGGCTTTTGAGGCGCATGCGAGGCTTCAGTAGTGACTTTACTTCTGTCTTTAGGGATCAGAGAAAAGTCTAAGGCGCATGGCTTTTGAGGCGCATGCAGAGTTTCAGTAGTGACTTTACTTCTATCTTTAGGGATCAGAGAAAATTTGAGGCGTATGGCTTTTGAGGCGCATGTAGAGCTTTGGGCCATGGCTGCGGAGGCGCATGCGAGATGATTGGGCGGCCACGTGGTTGTAACCGTCGAAGGGAAGTAATGATGATGCTGACGTCGGCGACGCTTCGTTTTCTAAAAAGCTGTCAACTGCAGTCTTCGGGGGACGTGCTGCCAACTCTGTCGGACTTCGCATTTAATGTTCTTTGACAGGTGATGGGTCGGTTGAGTGGACGCATCGATCGGCGTTCCACTAGGCACATAGGGCCGCATGGGGGCGCATGCTTGTGAAGCGCTTGGTGCTGAGGCGCGTCTATGTGATGCGCGGTCTGACCGGCGCATCTGCTCCTCTTGACACGTCTTTATTGGTGCGACTATTACGTTCTTCGAGTGCTTTAAATAGCCATTTTGACTTGGCTAAATTCGAAGCGTCAGGTTCATCCATTTAATGCAAATTCATTGCACGGGATTCGGAGAGCCATCCACTTGGCGCATGGGTTTGATTTGCCCGGTCTATAAATAGTGGCATGAGAGAGTTTGCTTCTCGTTCTCTCACGTCCTTCCGAAATGAACTTGTTTACTCGAGTGCATTCTGTCGATGAGATGCTCCCGAAGGTGAAGATGCGACGCATTGTCCTCATTGATGCACTTGAAGGTGACTGTTACATCCAAAAGTCGGAGTCGAGGGCTTCTGAGGCAGACGGAAGGTGCCTGTTGCATCCAAAGATTGGGATGCTCGAGCCTCGTCTCCGTTATGTGGGAAGAGCCGCAGATCGAAATTGTGGTGCTGCGGCTTTGGGGGCTCGTTCTTCTGTCAGAGTGGGTGTTGCCCATTTTGGTTGTGTTGAAAGCTGCTCCTTTAGCCGCGATTTCGATTGCGGTCTTCCTTAGTCTTTGAGGCTCTTTCGAAGCCTCCCTGGCCACAGGTTGACTTGCGGTGCTCTTCTTTTCCTCGGTTTGGGGAGCTCTTCCTCTAGCTAGAGGGTTGATTGCCACCCTCGTTCTGCTCAATAAATGCTTCATTAGTCGAAGCATTAGATGGGCGTGAGCCTGGCTGGAAGGGTGGCACATAACTGAGCTGCTGAAGGGATGCACATGACTGAGCTGCTGAAGGGATGCACATAACTGAGGATGCACATAACTGAGCTGCTGAAAGGATGCGCCCGGCTGGGAGCGCATGGTGGGATGCGCCTGACTGAGAGCGCATGGTGAGATGCGCCTGTTCAAGAGTGCATGATGACTGCTGCGTCTGGCTGTAGACTTAGGGTCTTTTCTTTTGTAGAAGTTCTCCTTTGTACAGTCCCTTTTCAAGACATGTAATAGACTTTTATATGAAATAAAAATCTTTCTTTAATGTCTATATTCTTGTTTTACTGTGTCAAGTACTTTGTCTGAACTCCCTGGCATGTAGTATTTGGCGCATAGGATTTCTGATCGTGAAATTCTATGCTTCTACACCGTTGACCAAGAGTTGACTTTTTGACTGAAAGTCAACTTCAAGTCAACACTTGACTTAGAATTGACCGAAACCAAACCAGAGTTGACCAGTTGACTCAAAATTAACTGTTAGTCAACATTTGACTTGTTTGACTCAGGGTTGACCCAGGGTTGACTCAGTGTTGACCAAAGTTGACCAGAGTTGACTTTTTAACAAAAGTCAACTGTAAGTCAACCTTTGACCTAGATTGACCTAGTTTGACTTGGATTGATTTTCTGTGACCTTGTTTGACCTTGGTTGACCTAGTGTGACTAGTTTAGCTTGGTGTGACTTAGTTTGACCTAGTTTTGACTTAGACTTGCATATCATGACTCGATTAGCTTTCCTTTCATTATTAAACCATGTTTTGACTTGTAATATCTCATCTTTAGGTCTGTGATTACTCTGAGCGTCTGTTCATCTTATCAGCTCAGGACCACAGGCGAGTACATTCTCTGATAATATTTCTGTTTTATGATATCGTCTTTGTTCTAGTATTTAGTGTAGATATCCTTGTTCTCTTGACACATGGTGCACACGGATTGGTATTGTCTGGATCCCGTCATAAGATGTTATTCATCTTATATATGGTATACACTGGACAAGTTTCATTGTTTATTGTTCATTGTATAGATAATTCCTACGTAGGCTCGCGACCTCCTCAGAGAATACGTGTCATGACGTGTCATGACTGGATCAACTATATTAGTCAGGGATGGGGGTGTTAGCGTAGATATGTGATCAATACCCCATAGTATTATATTGTATCATTTGTATCACTATAGTATCCTCATTGTATAGTGTTAATCATACACTCACGTATGATTAGCCAGGCCAAACATTGTATCAAGTTTAAGCCGATCACATGTTGAAACTAGTGCTAAACTCACATAGATAGCAGTTCCAGAATTCGTACATGTTATACATTGTTTTCTTGCCTTATCTCATTACAGTTTTGATATACTCTGTCAGGATACATGTACGCTCTACTACTAGTATATTCTCTCTATCTACTGCTACATTTTCAATATCGTATAATTAGAACTGTTGTTTGAGATTTTGTACTCGTTCCTGTCCTGACTGGACCTGTTAAAATATTACAGATGATGGTGACTGCCCTACCTTCTATGGGGCACATGAGGGCAACCTTCAGGAGCCCGAGGAGCATCTAGCTCAGTAGAGGGTGCTTACTCTAGTCTAGTATTTATAGTTTTCAGTTTGTATCGGATTGTTCCGATTGTAGTTGAGACTTAGTTATATTTCAGGACTTGTATTTATTTGTGTTAAATATCTACTTTGTGGTGTGATAACTCTATTTATATTTCAGTTTCTTCCTTTATCTGATTCCATATCGTGCTCTCTTCCCTAGACTTGTGATTGAGATATAGAGTTGAGATATATTACCTCCGTGCGGAGATGACAGGTTTATATATCTTGTTGATTAGATGTTAGATGTTATAGAGGACCTGTACAGCGTTCTACCGCCGACACTGCGGCGTAGGCTGGACGTACCACGTTCTCGTGCCCTTCCTCAGAGTGCGGGTCGTGACAGATGACAATGGAGCGGACATGCTCACGAAGGTTCTACGAAGGGGAAGTTTGAGTACCGCAGGCAGATCGTCGGGATGACGACATCCTCCACCTAGTTGTAAAGGGGAGATTTGTTAGAGTGGGTGGGGTTCACAACCTATGTGGAGAAGACCCCGGAGTGCGACGAGCGCCGTCTGTGTGTCAGAGAAGCTCGGGAAGGTGACGAGGCCAGTCGAAGATGACGGAGACACTCGGGAGCTACCAGAGGAGCTGCTGGGAGAGGGGGGCAGAGTTCGGGCCGAACTCTGCCCCAGGGGAGAGTTATAGCCGAACTCTGCCTCCCTGTTCCAGAACTGTTTTGTTGCCAGGACATAGAGTTCTGGCCGAACTCTGCCCCAGGACAGTTCTGGCCGAACTCTGTGTCGTCGGGACTGAAGCATTTTTCAGGGTATTTAATCACCATTGGATCGTATCCTACGGTCTAGGTTTTGCTGCGGATTGGATTTATACATGGTTATTCCTAACCCTAATCAGAACACAACATTGAAGAAAGAGATAGAAAAGAGGCAAGAGTGCCATTGCAACTTTGAGAGAAGAAGGAGGATTGAAGGCCATTTTCGAAGGAGGATCGTGTTCGGGTAATATCTACTCGTCGTCCTTGTTCTTCATAACCTTGTAATCATTATTCTTGCTTCTAAGTGTTGTGGGGATCCGATTTGGATCGGGAGAAGTTTGTAGAGGGTGTACTCCTTTATTTCATTAGTGAAGGCTTCTCAGGGTTGGACTCTGATCGTCCCGTGGTTTTTTCCGCAAGGGTTTTCCATCAAAAATTCTCTGTGTCTGTGTGGTTTGTTTTGGTTCGTGCGTTGTATTGCTCAGTTCTCTTGCAGGTACTCTCTAGTTTGGGAAAAGGTTTCCGCATTTCTTTCCCAACAGTAGCTTTGGTTTAATTTCTAAGTTATCTCAGGCTAATAGTATACTATAAAGAAAGAAACAAAAATAATCTTCCCTCCAAACTCAAGAATTGTCATTGTATTTAAACTCCCATGATGAAGATGAGTATTATAGATCATATTTTTCAATTTTAGAAAGGTGTAAAAGTCGAGAGAAAACTTATCCTTTACTTTCTTCTTTAGCACGTGATCTTTTAATGGCCCCATGTCCACGGTAGTATCGGAGCCTTGCTTTAGTGCAAGTTCAAGATCGTTAAGAAAGAAGAGAAACAAGATGCTACCATTTTGGAAGTCTGCGTTTGCGTTGAGACTGAGTTTGTGCAAAAAAAAAGGACTCAATACTTATAAAATGAAGGTGCCGACATTAATGAACTGGACTTTCAGTCTCTTAATATGGACGATCCTATTGGGGAGGATGAGCTAAACAATGAACTGGTTAGAATATTAAGACTTGAAGATCAAATTATAAGTAAAACCTGTAGGTTCATTTTTTTTCTAGTTTACCAAAAAAATTGTCATTAAATTCTAAATTTAATCAAAATAATAAAATTCATTATTCTATTAAATTTTTCTTAATAAAAAAATGTTATTTTTTAAATTTTCTCCAGGCCAACCCACACCTGATACACTATTTTTCCGGGTTCAGGCCGGGACTGGCTTTGGGACCCTGCCAGCCTGTCCACTTCTCCAATCAACCCTGACCCAGCCCAGAACCAATCAAATTCGGTAACTCTAGCCCAACTGGCCCGATAGACACCATGAACTTACCATTGATGTTGACTACTACAATAAATGTAAGAGAAAATTTGATCTACTGATACAAATTTTAACAAAATTGCATAAAAGGTAAGGAGTTTTGAAAAAATTGGAACCACAATACTTTCCGCCAGACCGTCTGATGAAATTGGATACGTAAAAATTCTGCCACTCCGTCTGGGAAGTAGAACATTTGAATTTTTTTGGATTGGTTTGATTTGATTTAGTCTGTTTTGGTTTGATTTTATTTATCTTTTAGTTTGATTTGGTTTAATCTTTTAGTTTAGTTTAATCTATTAGTTAATCTGTTATTATTTATACTGTAGATAATAACAAAATATATAGTTAATATTTTTATATAATATATATATTAACTAATATAGATAAAATATTAAATTATATATTACTATCTATTAACTAGTATAGATAATAATAAATTTTATTATTAATAGATAATATTATATAAAAATATTAGATTAACTAATAGATTAAACCAAATTAAAAGATTAAACCAAATCAAACTAAAGATAAATCAAATCAAACCAAAACAAACTAAGCCAAATCAAACCAAGCCAAAAAATCCAAATGTTCTATTTCTGCTAGAGGCGAAATTGTACGTATTCAATTTCTACCTGACAGTATGACGGAATGTATTATCTTTCCAAAATTTTCAAAACTTCTTATCTTTTATACAATTTCGTTAAAGTTTGTATCGTCAGAACAAATTTTCTGTAAATGTAACATGAATAACCCCAAAAATCATATCAAGAGGCACTCTGATTGAACTTTAGACATTAGGCATGTGCCACCCAATCAAACACATGGAGAATCTCAACAACCTGAAATAAAATACAAAGGAAGTGGGGCCACATACAGAGCAAATGGCAAACAAGATCACTAATAACAAGGAGATATGCTGATTGCTGGATTGATATACAAGCCAAAAGGACAACAATCATATTATTCTCAGATAAACTCCCAGAGTACCATCAGCAGTCATATAGACAAAAAGATACAACCATATATAACACAACCCTTCAAAAAGTCTGATACATAGCTAATATTATGGGCAAGACCTGAAAGTTAACACACCCACATCCTACTCCAACTGTTCTGTTAGTCTTATGAGTTTTCTCCCTTTTTTCCCCATCAGCCCTATTTCTTACAGATCATTAGACTAAGAACTAGCTCTAACACTACTCTAGTAACTTTTCTAGTTTCCTTTTACTACACAGAAGAAACAAGACTGGCTGCCAGCACACCACGTGCCTCGCCTCCCTTGAAAACCCTAGGCAGAGGAATGACGAAGACGATGCAGCATCGGGAGCTGCACCTAGGATTCCAGTTTCACCCACTCGTAGCGGCCAGGCAGTGGGCGATCTTTCACAGGGTCGAAGTTGTAGCTGAAGAATATGCAAAAAAAAAAAAAATGAAAATTTAATTATAT